>CM056582.1:22883971-23483971 GCA_029721435.1 Gymnothorax reevesii | reverse complement strand
GCTCTCAAAACATCACTGACATCATGCAAGTTGCAACTGAAACACTAACTGCTTAATTTCTGACGTCAAATGGATGAAAAGACAATCACCCTGCTGGAAATTGCAGTTTAAACCAAGTCGAACAGTCTTACTAGGTCAGCCAGCTAGACATCATATAGGTAACAATATAGCTAGCCCCCCCACCAGTTGACACAATCCCACTCTACCGAATTAACAAGCTTTGTCAGGACAAACCACTGGCTTTTTGCCCAGCCATAGTTCATCTAGAAAAACTGGAAATGTAACTTCCTCATCTTAACCACCTCTGAATTACAGCTGGTTTCCACTGAAATTTATTACAAAAGAAACAAATATATATTGCAGTACGTGCTCCCAGTTCCCCCGGTTTACTAAGCCACACAATGGAAAAAACAATGGTCAGCATTCACGGGTGCAGCGTTCTGTTTTTTCCAGACCAGTGAGATGAAGATGGAAGAGAATATGCTTTCTGTGTGATTTAGAGACATCAGCGTCAGCATAAAGAATGGGACAGGAAGTGAGACTCACTCCAGAAGGATGTTGTTCATATCCAGGGTGAAAAATTTCTTTCTGCCTTCCTGGTCAAACTGCCGGGACGCCTGAGGAGAGGGAGGCAAGGTTAGACTCGCAGCAGGGTTAGATACAGCCTCCATTTCCTGAGAAACTATAAACCTGACAGGCCATATAGGGCCAATATCCACAGATACCAACCACATCCTACCACTCTGACTCCTCTCCCCACTCTCTCTCCCTCTCTGGCTATATTATTTCTCTTCCCTCTTTTACACTCACTCCTTCCCTCTCTTCCTCCGCCAGTGTGCCTCACTATCTCTCCTCCTCCTTCACTTCCTCTCACATGCAATACCTGTTAAGGAATCAATGGGGAAAAATGACAGCTTGTAATGGCAATGTGCAAAAGATTAAAAAAAAAAAAACTTTATTTGCAAAGAAGAATATGGACTGACCGCCCGCAAGTCCTCGATCCGCTTTATGAGAGGGGCCGGCAGTCCGTCAGGAAGAGGGGGTGGAGTCAGGAGACCTCCGCCCGCCACCGCGCAACGCCCTGGAGTGCCCGCCCCCACCTTCGGGGCCAGACCACCCCCGCCGGCTCCCAACAGGCCGTTCTCCCGGTGGGCGGGACTAGAAACCTGGGGGGCAGAGTCCAGCAGGCTGAAGTCCAGGTCTTCCAGGATGTCCTGCAGTTCGCTCTCGCTGGTGCTGCCCAGGAGCGACATCACGGCCGGGTCGGCCGTCAGGTCCGCCATGGAGATGTCGTTGTGGGCGGGGTGGGGGAGGAGCTGGGAGTTGGGGAGGGCATGGTTTGGGCGCGGGGCGTTGGGGGCGGGGCCGGGGGGCTGTGCTCCGCTGGGCGGGGTCTTCTTACGCATCTCCTCCTTCTCCCGAGTGAAGCGCCGCAGCATAGCGGCCAGATACAGCGAGTCTTTCATCAGCTTCTTGCGCTTTTTCTTCTCCGGGCGATGAATATTCAGGCTGCTCACTCTGAGACAGGGAGACAGGCCAGGCTCACACACAGCGGGGAGATTGAGGGGAGGCGAGAGCGCGGCGCAGGGAACACAGGTGCCCACAGCGGCTATAAATAACACGGCGGCCATTTTCTCTCCTCTCATTCAGCTCATGCGAGGCTACACACTCATTTTACAAGGAAACTCCACCACCGTTTAACACGCGCATACACAAAATTTCACCTAAATCAGTACACTACTAAACTAAGATTGAAAACAATTAGATGCTTCCATAGAATGCCAATCGCTTTCTAATTGTCCAAAACAGAAGAATCTTTACAGACAACCAGGGAAAATACATGCCTCTGCTGGCAAACCGTAGCCAGAATGGTGCATCTCAGAAAAGGGGGAATATTATCAAATTTACAGAGTTACCGAGCATACAATTATTAGACAATTTATTATCGGGCAGGTGACTGATGTTTTGACAAAATGTCTTCTTCAAAGTCAAACCTATCACTGGTAGGATTAGTAATTCACTCAGCCGTCATTATGAGTACATATGTAGGGACTCCCTTACATTTCACTTCAAAATTTCAAGAAGATAAAGCCCCTTTGAACTAAAAAAAAAAAGATCATTCCAGCAGAGCGAGTTTGTAGCCCACTGGCAGGTTGCAGCAGAAAGCGCGCATCAGCAGGAACAACCCTCTCTTCTTTTGACTTTCAGCAAAGAATGCATCACCATTATGAGCCATTATTCTGAAATAACACGGGCTGAGTTAGAGCATCTATTTTTAACTGAAGAGCAAAATGACATTTCAGGCTAAACCCACTCACGGCTTTCTGGTGCGTGACAGTCATTACACGGCCACTGCTCCAACAATCTAATCCCGCCCCCCCAACCCAGCGTGATCTGCAGGCACCTCAGTGACAAAGTCATGGACTTCATAAAGAAGGTACTGCATGAAATAAACCACACAATACAAATGCAAAACCATGGGGAACGAAATCACCACAGGGCCCCATTTCTCAAGACACACTTTCCCATAACTACCCCTGAAACCGCAAACCACTGTAAACAACTGTGTTCCCATCTCACTCCTGAATATTGACTACGACGTATAACCAGAATAAAGTGCATGTATTATCCTGCCTTGGAAGCAGCAAGAGATTCATTGGCAACAATGTCTATGAACATAGCAATCTTGATGAGAGTAATGCACATGACCTCAGCCCACCAGTGGCTGATAATTTCCCAACTCGCTGGCACGCACACATGCCGTTACCCATAGCAACGTTCGTAACCGTCGTCTCACCCTTGCTTCGGCACTTTGGTCTTCCTGGGCTTCTTCTCTTCCGCGCTGCTTCCATCTTTTCTCTTCCGTTTCTTGATAACTTGCTCTTCGCCATCCTTCAGCTTCTACCATAGAAAAGACACAATCATGAAGTGCGCTTCCTGCTCAGATTATGCCCAGATTGCACTCACAGTCAAGTCAGTGTGGTGTAGCGCTTGCAGTAGCGGGTGTACAGGTGGTTCAGATGAAAACAACTCACCGTGGGTCCTTTCCCATCTTTTCCCCCTTCCTCCCCCTCGGACTCTGATGCAGCGCGGAACTGTAGGGTACCCGTGTTGATGTAGAAGCCCCCCAGCTTAGTGGTCAGAGAGGCTGGGACCAGCTCGTCATACTGCGAAGGCAAGGAGTCATCGTCAGTTATCGAACGCAACCGCATCCACCACCTACTAACAGCAGCAGACGTTCCCCACCCTGTCCACTGGGCACACCGGCCAGATGGAGGAATTTCTTGTGTTCAGCCGTAAACACTCCTGATGCACATAATCATGGCCTAGACTGGTCAAATCAGGTGTGCTTAAGGTGGAACTCTGCAAATACCTACATGCAAAAGATGCTTGTGGTCTTATATCTCATGTTTTACAGAAAGAAATGAGGAAAACACAGCAAGGGTGGCCTGACTTTTTGAATTATTTTTTTTTTAATTTAACCTTTATTTAACCGGGGAAGTCCCGTTGAGATTGAAATCTCTTTCTCAAGAGAGCCCTGGGGGTTGAGGTGAGGAGGGAGAGGACAAGTTGCACAGCCAATTAGATCAGTGGATGATTAGGTGGCTGGTTAAAAGAGCCAGGGTGGGACTTTAGCCATGACACCAGAGAACCCCCAACTCTTATGAGTGTCATAGGATCTTTAATGACCACAGCGAGTCAGGACCTCGGTTTAACATCTCATCCAAAAGACAGCGTCTCCTTCAGTACAGTGTCCCCATCACTGGACTGGAGCATTGGGGGTTATTCCAGCAAAGGAAGGTCGCAACCTACTGGCCACCAACACCTCCTCCAGCAGCAACTTAGTTTTCCCAGGTGGTGTCCCATCCAAGTACTAACCAAGCCCACACCTGCTTAGCTTCAGCCACATGTATGGAGCAGACTGAGTAGTGGTATGGCTGCTGGCTAAGTTGTTCATGGACACAGTAGTCACAGACTTTAGAAAGAGAGGAGCGCATTTCATTTGGTGACACTCTTTAAACCACGGTTACAACTTTAGAGCTGTAAAGTGTCAATGATGAGAGGAAATGACGGTCCTCACAGCCTCAGAGTTGTCGATAAAGGGGTCGCTCTCATCGTAGCCAAAACCTATGTCGATCAGGTCCTGCATTCTGTCCTTCCTTTTCTTTTTCCCTGAACTTCCCTAAAAAGATAGACACAAGGGATTAAAACTTATAGATGACTTACACAGTCCACAGAAAACCAACAAAACAAGGTCGCATGTCACAGACTGGTAGGAAAGTGTGTGACAGGGTGAAATTTACCATATTTTTGATAACTTGTGTTTGTATTCTAGGTCAAAGGAGGAAACAAACTCAGCTGTTGATTTTTTTGAAAACTCTTATTTTTAGTAAAAAACAACTTCAAACACTGGAACTTGAATAGAAAAAGCATTATGCCGAACAAATATTTTTGCCATTTTCTCAGTTCGGACTTGAAATTTTCAAAACGCAATTGCTTGGCTTCCCCTTCATATTTCTCAATACATCATTTTGCAAAATGACGAGAAGAAATGGCTTTTTTAAGGGAATGCCATCAAACATATATGGCAAAAGTAGAAAGGTACTCAAACCTGGACTAAATCTTGGGCCTATTTTTTTTTTTGTCAGAACTTGCCAGGTGCATGCACAAAAAATGTCTGGGGTTCACATTATTCCACCATGAACAGAATATTGACTTGTGTGGTGTATCTTGGTAGTCTCACTCCTTTTGCAGGCTAAGTACAATGAAGTACCAGGACAGTGGTTGCTTCAACTCGACAAAAATGCAAGATATCTTCATGATCCTGGGTTTGTAAAAGGAACAAATCAGTGGGGAGACCTTCGTCAGAGAGCAACACAATACCGATACACACAAGCTGCTGGAACGACAACATCGGTTTCAGGATCTTTCCTGTAAATTCTCCCTTTCCTCATAGTTTTCACTAAGTTGTAGTGACCTTTCACGATTTGTGTTCCTGCTGCAAAGCAATGACCAGAATGAGTAACACTAGAAGTGAGACATTCCACACTGCTGGATAGGACATTGAATAAGAAATAGTTCTCAATAGACCCTGCATCAGGCCTGATATCTCCGATGAAAGAGTAGTAGCTCATTTCATACATCGGATTAGACTGTGATTGTGAAAGATCGCTCACTAAAGCCTACATCTGATACTACCTCTGATTCAGGGATCGCATCTGAAAACTTCACAATAGTGATTGGTTCAACGTAGTCCCTGTTTTCACAACTTCCATAATTAGCAACAGTGCATTCTGGACAGTAAATAGACAAAACTCTTGTTTTAATCAAGCCTTCAGCATCTGCAGAACTCACACTGTGGAACTTCTGTGTTCCTTCTATAGTGGTAAATGCTGCTATCTCCCTTGTGACATCAATATCTGATGAGGGAAGGAAGAAATACCTCTGAGCATGGAGTGCTGATTTACAGCTTGGACTTTAAGGTGTTCTACACCAAATTTCCCTCCTCCTAAACTTTTCATGGACAATATGGCTTCCTTTTGTTGTTGTTGTTCATGACCTTGAGCTTAATTTGCATATATAACTGGAACAGGAGAGACATCTATCACTCAATTAGGGAACTCGCTGGGCTAATTAAAGAGAAATAAATCAAGACTGTAATGCAGTCACACATTAATTTTATTGTCCTCCACCTCCTCCTCAAAGGTGTCCGGGCCAGACAAATTTACTGTTCCTACCTCTACACTTTAACTTATTGAAACATAATCTATTCTGATCGAAAGAGGACATCAAAATGAAAACTAGAGTGTTCAGGTGAACACGTGTCGCCTGCGAAGCTTATGTGAAAGTGTGACTACCAACTGAAAGTGTGACTACCGGACAGACAGACAGACGCCGGACAAAGTGATCTCTATGTGCCGCTATGCTCCACAGGCGACACAAAAATGACACCTCTATCAATAGCATAGGCCTATTTTTTCCATATAAAACATTTGTTTTGAATCTGAAAATTTTGGGTGGAGTGTCACAAGTCCGGCTAATTCATATGACCAGTTTATGACATGCGACCACAAGCAATAACCTCAGAATACATGAAGGGCTTTTTGGCAAATTTTGTGTGCTGCAATAATCAAGCCAAAGTTTTGTTAACTTAGTGTATGGATTAATCTGGAGCGGTTATGAAATGAGCAACAAGGCATTTCTGTTAGCATCTAATTTATGCCACGCAGTTTGATTCAACAATACTTTTAAAATACTAAAATACTTCAGTCACAAAGCTGAGAACTTGGTTTCAAAACTACAAAACTTGATGAGGTCCATTACTTGGATATGAGACCAACATATTCCAAATAATCTCTAAACTTCAGATTTATGTTTTGCAGACTATATGCAAGCTTAAAGCTTCATCAACTGAAATGCAGTCTCAAATCAAAGCACCAAGTTGCAGAGCTACAAAACATTGAGGTCCCTTCCCTAGGAATGAGACCGACATATACCAAACAATCTCCCAGTTTGAGTTTAACTGACAACAAAATTGTACAGAAGCTTAAACTTTGAGAAAGTTGCACACACAGATGGGTATTCTGTTATTAAGCCAATATTTCACAGAGAAATGGCACATGAGCAGCTTAACAACAGCCCAGATCTCCACAGGCTTTATTTCAGCACATGTAGCAGGGGGCACTTACATATTTACTCTCAAACTTCTTCGCCAGAGCCTCAACTTCCCTTCGTTCCTTATCTTGATCAGCAAGGGGGTCGTTTGGGTCACAGGCAGGTGTCAATGCTTCAGGTGGGGATACCTTCTTTCCCTGAGCAGGAGAAAAAAAGATGAAGAATGTATGTTCCACTGATCATGGTATAGTCAATAAATCTGGACTACGCCAGGTACAATTCCCTAAAGATCACACCTTACTAAATACCTGTTGATTATGTTTACATTAGCTAATACAGTTAGGATACTATAGTATGTACAATAAAGGAACACAAATCATAACGTCACCCGGCTATATTTTCCATTGTAAATTTTAAGATGCTGGGATGTACCGTGCAAAAGCCACTAAACAAATATCTAATGAGTCTTTTTTATATTACTTTGATATCAGTTGCCGGCTAATATACATCATTGTGCCATAGCGTTCACGTATGTGAGGAAACCAATTATTCACCAAAGTGAGAAAATTTAGCCAGCATTGATCGAGCAATTCAATGTGACGCGTGGGTCTATGATCTTAGCAAAGTCAAATGTATTGACTAGCAAGTATACGAACGGCAGCAACATAAGCTGCTTTCACACCAGACGCGAAACGAATTTTCCCCACGACAGCGAACATTCAAAGTCGATGCAAAGACGTGAATATACGCGAAACGTGTGAACTCGCGTCTTTGCATTGACTTTGAATGTAATCTCTCGTGCGAAAAATTCGTTTCGCGTCCGGTGTGAAAGCGGCTTTACTCTGTGAGACACCCGTATCATCGGATTAACTTCTTGAACTAATGACAATAAAGGAAATGGCGAGGTGTCCAGTTTGACAACCGGCTAATTAGCCAGCTAATTCAGCTACTCAGCAAAAGTTACATTCGACCATTTTAAACGACACCCCTCTGAAAGCGACATTATGATGAAAAATAAACGCGTTCGATGATTTATTTAACGTCGTTGTGTTTTCGGCAATCACGCCATGAATAAAATAAAACTTCACAACTAGGTTAAGACAGTTAACTTGGAGCACATACGACGAGTAATAATGTTGTAGTTAGCGTGACTATAATATTGCTAGCTACTTAGCAAGCTAGCTTGCTTAATAGCCAGCTAACGGTAAACCAGCTGTCTCACAGCCAGCGATAGCTGCAGCTAGCAGTCACTTTCGGCCAAATGGCAGTGAAGTTAGATTTTGTCGATTTTCTTTTCCGCAGCTTTGACTCACTTTACATTAACTTTCCCCAAGTGAAAACACCGCTGAGCGGTTACATGAGGAATCGAATGGTTTTTTTTTCTGATTATAAAAGTAATTTGAACTCGCCCAAAACAACCCAGACTTCAACTGCATGTCTTAAGCCGCTTTCACGCTGGACGCGAAACGATTTTTTTCGCACGACGGATTACATTCAAAGTCAATGCAAATTCGTATCTTTGCATTGACTTTGAATGTAATCCGTCGCGCGAAAAAAATATCGTTTCGCGTCCGGTGAGAAAGCAGCTTTACCCGGCCTAACCCGCACAGGATCTTTACCTGTATTGACTGAACCAGCTCGCTGTAGTTGAATTCGGCCGATGCATGGTCGCTGGGCTCGGACAGGCAGAGGTTCAAACGCACGGTAATCCCTCTTGGTTCTCCGTTGTCCCCATCTCTGGTTTTGCCAAACAGTCCACCACCTCCTGCCCCGGTCGTAGGAGAACCTGCTGCCGTGTTCCCATCCAAAGTGATCCCGGCCTCATCTTCATGCCGGCGTTTCCTAGGCTCAGAGGCCGGTCCAGCGGCGAAGGCCGACAGGGTGACAAATGGTACTTTTCTCGGTTCGGCCATTTGATGCGGAGACGATGAACCTCGTTGGCTTTGGAGAGACAACGAATGAGGGATATGATCTCCTCGAAACTACTTCAAAATGGTGTATTCGGGGGATCTGAAGATAGACGTGAGGAGTATACAGTGACAGGTCAGATGCAAAGAGTTCACCTACACATTACGAATTGAATTTCGGGGGATGAGATTACCGGGGAAAGTAGTTTTCTTAATACGTGCATCCTCAATTGCTAAGGTACAGAAATATTCGGGGCAGCCATCTTGGATTTCGGGAGTAAATAAAAAATTACATTGAGGTTGCTGGGCCTGCGCGCTGTGTGAAAACGGAAATAGCGCGAAGTAGGAGGGGACTCTGTCCAATCACAATCTGCTTCGTCAAAAGCCCGCCCCCTAGCTAACCTGCTGCCACCAGGCAGTGTTAGTGTTGCGTTTAAATGCCTCTGTCTTGAACGGCAGGAAGGGAAAATAAATGAATACCATATGTATTAAGATTAGAACGCCCTGGACAGTCATAGTGAACCTGCTTTCTCAACGGATATTATTCCCTCCTTCAACAATGTGCTCAGCAGATTAAATCCTGAGTCGTCCGTTTTTGGTAATGACCATGGGCTTCTCTGTAATCCCAAACGGAAATTATTCGATTGAATGCTAGTATGTATTTCTTCACATTTTGCTTTGTCGACTAAATTTGATTCGCGTGGAGTTCTGTGCTGGTGATCATCCGGAGTGAATGTTGCTCTGTAACGTTACAAAAAGTTCATTTCGCTAACAATTGCCTCATTGACTTTGGCTCTAACAAATGGAGAAATTGAGTAAATACCAACAATTTGTTCTTGCTTGGGTGTGTTCCACTTTTAAAAGGGATTGCGATCGAGCTGGAGGGTTTTCAAATTGTGTGCGTGTTGTGAGGGTCAGCCACAAATAATAGTTATTAATTAAAATGTTATACTTCGAGAAAATGTTTTCTCTAATATTATAATGGGTAGATCAGGGTCTGAGTGACATCAAATCGGGCAGAAAAATCGAGCGAGTGACCTTCAAATTGCTCATCAAAAAACAGATCAGTGCAAGCATGATCAGAGTGAAGGAGATCATGACAATGTTTCCGCTGGTGGAGTTGGCATGCCGATTGGGAAAACAAACATGCCGGCAATCACGTGAATAAAAATAGCTCTTTAATTGGACACTGTACAATAGAATAAACAGTAAATACACAATATCATGACTCATATCAACAGGCCAGAGTACAAAGGATTAAAACTTCATATCACAAATGAAACGTGTAGTGTATGTGACATATAATCAATGCGTCTGTGTAGATAAATGCACCAAAAAGTTAGGTGAGAGTGAACTTCGTAACATATAGGCCTGAGTGAACATTACTGACTGATTTTCACACCCTCACATCATGTCGTGGATTAGGGGTAATCAAAGATAAAGAAAATCTTCATTCTCTTTTTTAAGGGGGGGGTAATTCAAATCAGCAGCCATTGTTGCTGCGAGGTACACACATTCTTCATATTGTGCAGATGTTGCGCGGAGACGTTTTGGGGTGTTATCGGACCTTGAACTGCGATATTATTACAGCGAAACCCGGTTATCCTTGGCCCATTTCTTTAACGCTCTGATGATGTACTCCACCTGCGGATTTCCAGTGTTCCTAAGGAGGGGTAGGACCTCTCTCAAGGTCTCTCTGTAAAGCAGGGATATAACATGATCAGGTTATACGAACAAATGCAACTTCTACAAACCTACACTCCACGTAAGTGATGTATGAAAGATACAAACAAATTCTGCACTATCGAACAGTTTTGCAGTAATTTATGTCATAAAGCTCTATAATACCTCACAGAAATGCCAATTATGGCGAGGAGATTGTATGTACATGAAAATAACTGCTTCAGCAAAGCTCTCCCCTCCCCTGAAGGCACTTCACCAGCAGACAACACTAGCAAGTGGAGCACAGCAAAGAGAAGTAAGGGAGAAGGTGATCTAACTGCACTGAATACCTGGGCTCTCTGCCAGCCAGTATAAGCTGAAAGATTCCCACACAGGCCCCTCTTTTGCCCTCCCAATATTCAGGATTCTGGTCCAGCCGCTCCAGAATATCAAAAGCCTTCGCAGAGTAATAGAACTGCCCCATCTGCAGGTAGAAGGAAGGGATTTAAAGCAACATTCCAGGGGCGATTGCCTGGAAATTTCATGAATTTTGGTTATCAAGGGAGAGTAATGACCTTGTAACAGTCGTTGGCAATAAGCTGCAAGAGGCTGAAGGACTCCGCTGAAGTCTCCATTTTCAGGTACAGCTCCCAGGCTACACGAGCCTTTTTATTCATGATGTCTACAAGTGATGGCAGAAAAAAATCACAATTACGTTAATGAGAAACAACAGAATATAATGAATTCCAATAGTAACAAATGCAATAATAAACAGCCGCAAGTGGTAAATACGGGGTCCAAACAACATAAGGTAATTATGAATTTGAAATCGTAAATATATGCATTGTATGAATTATTGAAACAAATTCCTGTTCACGGCGTATTATTATTCAAGGCATCCCTTGCCTTGCAAGTTTCATGATGATCTGGCTGATGGTGGCCATCTTTTTTGTGCTATCACCTCTCCTTTTTGGACATTATTCATACATTTGACCAAGTAGCAGCATGTACGTCCTTGCACCTTGATAGAACAAGTGGTTTGGGAGTTATGACCATTTGTTTGCTATAGAGCCAACCACAGACAAATTTTCATCAAATTTCATAGAATTCAGCTTCTTGACTCATAGATGCGAATTCTAATATTTTTTGATGCTTGGACATAACATTTAGGAGTTACACCCCATTATATCAGTTGAGGCCATGCCCACAAAATCCGCAGCTTTCATGTTGCCACATTTTTTTAAGTTTCAACTTCCTTTCAAGAATATTTAAAGTTTGTGGACTGAATATGGTGTGAACCAACTTTTTTTTGATAAATCAGACAAACCATCTAGGAGGACAGGAGGTAGATTTTAAAGGTTTTACAATAAATTCAAAATGGCGTAAAATCCAATATGGTGCAATATTACGGTCCAAGAGGCTTTTTTGTCCTGCTGGAGCCAGAGAATTCGGTTAAAAAAAAAGAATTGTTACTTTAGGCAAAACAGTTCAAGTGTCACAACCCAAAAGATGCTGTGCCACAACCAAAAGGTCAATCAGCCAATCAGGGGTGCGTTTCCCAAACGCATAGTTGCTAACTTACATAGTTTGTCCATTCACAGTCAGTGGGCCCAACTATGCAAGTTATCATCTGTTATTTTGAGTAAAACGCCTCAGAATAGTTTTTCGAACCTGAATAGTGAGTGACCATAGGAACTGAGCTGCCATGTTTGGCTACTCTAACGTGTACAGTATTTGCTGTACAAACACTTACATGGCAGAAAAATAACATGAAATAATATTTCCAAAAATCAGAACAAAAACAGTAGAGTTTTGGCTGCTCTACTGCCTGAACCGTATATGAGAATACTCCGTACAGCAGCGGGCCAGCCAGCTCAGGTAAACGTAGTCATTCTTGATCTTCTCGCTTTGAATCAGCAGGAACACCTGTCAGCAAAGTTACACATCATAAATGAAGCACTAAACGATCGTGAAATACAACTGCACAATATCTTCATGCAAGTTTAACCCTTAGAGTGCTAAATACAATTTAGTGTTGCTGAATGATCTAGGATATCAAATTCAAAGCTGTTGAAAACCTATCATGCGGCGACTTGTTTAAAAGAGCTCCCGCGGGGCAGCTCTTTTAAATGAGTCGCCACATGATATAATTTTTCTTGCGCTGCGGAAAACCTAATTTTTTTGAAAATTTACCTCAGCGCTCGGTGGGTTCATACATACCTGGGCTCTGCACTGTTATTTGAGATCAGAAACAAAATCATGCAGTTTTTAAATTGTTTTATTGGGTGGGGTTTAATGTGAAGTGGCCAAACTTTAGTGATTGAAATCAGAGGATTTTCAGCTTTCAGGATCTTCGACATTCAGCTCATCCTCTGGTATAACTGGCAATACCAATCTCCCCTGTGGCACCTCAGCTCATCTACTGAGTATTTAGTCATAAAATGGCTGCCTTTCATCATCCAGCAGAATCCCAGTGAAACACTGCTGTCATTTAGGGGAGTAATCCCCCTACTGTTACCATGCTGCACTGCATCATGCGATCAATGCTGAATGGGTTAAAAAGCCCTGGCAAACACCGTTCTTTGCAAACAACAGCAATGTCACCTTAATCCACATTCTGAAAAGAATATGAATTAGCCACAGCCTGTCAAGTAACTATCTCATCTGGAGAGCAATATAAGCATATAAATAATGATCAATGTAATATAATCATCATACTCCATGATGCCTTCAAATTTAATAGAAACATAAATGGAAAAACCTTTGAACTGAAATTTCCCATCACTCAACTAAATGAAATGAATGACAAAGAACAATACACTTGGTTACTGAAAATTAACTATTCGTCAACAAGTCATGTAAAAACCTAGTATATGGCTGGACCACTAGTATTATCACAATCTCGACGCTAATTTCCATTAGCACCTTAATGGTTATTCCCATTATGTGTTAGCATTGAGTTAACTCCATCAATCAGCTACTCAGTCAGTTAATTGGTCATGGGCATTCCCTCTTAATGGGCTGGTCCCGCAGTTGTAGTACTGCCAAAAATTTTGATCAGCCAGTGATATCAATCACTACCTGAGCCAAACACGCATCCTGGTGGAATAAGTAAAAGCGCAAAATGACGTTGGAGCTCATTCACATTTTCCAGCAACCCAAAGTGATCGAGATAGTGGCAGTGACAAAAGACCAATCCTCAGGATAGGAATTAGGAAACCAATGCTTTGCGGAATATTCCCAGGCCTTATACGCTACGTCTGTCAGTGCAACTTGCAGGTGTATTTTCAGTTCTTTACCCAGGAGGATGGAGGAGGAGGATGTCCACGGCAATTTTACAGTAATAGCAGGCTGTAATATTTAATATTCAGACGTTAAAATGGACGCAACTTTAACAATAACCCTATCACCAGAATAACTGATACCCAATTACTCCCTCCTTGTTTGAAACTGAAATTATGCTCCTACATTCATGTCACTCAGTGTGGTGTGCTTCAAAATCATGACTGCTTCACGAATTATGGGCGTTTCTCGCCATTTCGTACACATAAAATAGCACACCAGCACAATGCTATTGTAAGCCTGGCGACCCAGACAGTTATTTTGACATCGTTTTCCGTCATAGATGTAGCGACAGACTAGCATTTTTGCTGTCAGTGTAATTGCAGGGCCGTGAGAAATGAGAAGCTATAATTGGCTTCACAGTATTAGCATTGGTGGTGTGAAAGTGGCTTTCACTTCGCAGTGCTTATGGTAACAATGCCGTCGGTGACCACCGTACTTCCTCTGCTTCTCTGTAGTTGCCGACTGCAGCCTTGGCCTGGGCATAGTTGAAATTGAACGTGTCATCGTTGTAGAAGTAGCTCTGTAAGACGCAGAGGAGGTGTTTTTTTTTTTACATATACAATAACAACTACATTCAACCTGAAAATCTGACGTCCAACTAACCCACATGATTCTCGGAACAAGAGGCCACACTGTGAAACATGTCTGACTGAACAAGTTATTTAATCTTACAATACGACTTTCCTACTAATTTTTTCTCACACAAATAGAAAATATTGGTTGAAGTTACCATGTATTTGTCAAATGAAATTTTGTTACCCCAAGGGAAAATCTTAAAATGAGTCAATATCGATATCTTGTTCATGGGCATACGCATACGCACACACACACACAGACACACACACACACACACACACACACACACGTACTTAAATGGGCACTTTAGAGTCTCCAATTTGCACAAAATCAATGCCATGGGGCGCATGTGCTAACTCCACACAGAACTGCCCCAGGCTGGATTTGACCCCACAGCCCTCATGCTAGAGGCAACAGCGCCACCCACTGCCTCACTAACTTAATCAGCCACATCTTGAACACACCATGATTACTGACTAATACACAAACTGCTCTGACCTTCACAGAGTTGAGGTAGATGAGCACATCCGCAAACTGCCGTAGCAGGAAGAAACATGAGGCCATGCACTGTCTGCCCGGGATAGTATCTGAGGAGTTAAAGAGACAGGAACGATTATTCTGTTTGCATGTTTTACAGGAGGTACGATACTTCCTAGCCTCAGAAAACTCAAGGCAGTTCTCCGAGAAAAACCGAGATTTATATTAAATATTCTCACCACATTCACTAGCGGAACCTCCAACCAGCTGGAAAAACTGCTGTGCAATCTTGAGGTGATCCCTCTGTGGGAGAGGGAAAGGGTGAAAGGGTTAATAAGGAAGGGCTGGGCAATGCCTCAATATTATACCAATTTTGTGTTGTATTGCCAGGGATTTCGAACATTGTTATATCCTGATAAGACATTAAAGGAGCTGTGTCACGATTACTACGCACGTACAAAACTTTGAACAATGTAAATCCGCTCATCTGAAAGTCAAAATCTTGAGGGTATTTTTCTTCTTCTACGATTATTGGCAATTGCAGACAGCTTACATTCTTTGTATCCCTTGGCTAATGCTTAACATAGAGCTTGAATCCTCAAATTTCCATAGAAAGCTCCTTAATATAAAAAGCATCATGCCTGAGTAACTAAAATATATAAATACAATGCAAAATGAAGACAGATTGGCAAGGATGGAATCAGATTATGACTTGGAGTCAAGCAGATTCACTTTCTTAGGATGTGAGTTCTGAGCATGTGCAGTAATCATGACACAGCTCCTTTAAGTGCTGGCTTTTCTGGTTTAAAGGCTAAAATAACAGTGAAGGAACGCACTTATCTGAACTTATTAGACAGTTCTAGCTGGTGTCTGAACCTATGGGGTCATCATATCAACATGACTAACTAGAAAAGTACTCAGAGAGCGCAGACCTCCGCCAGGGGGCAGCAAAACCCAAAAGCACGGCGAATGGAACTCCGGCCCATTGGAAAGACTTGAAATCTTGAACTTTGGCATATATCTCAGCTGTACTTTGGCCTAGATATGCCAAAAATTTAATCACCTGTTCCTTGACTTAATACCCACCTTCTCTGAAAATTTCACCAAAATCGGTACATTACTTTTTGAGTTATCTTGCTAACTAACAAACAAACAAATAAACAAACAGACAAACGCTGCCTAAGACATAACCTCCTTGGCGGAGGTAATAAATGTCTGCAAAAATCTCATTGAGTTCATTTATTGTTAGAGCACAAATTGTTATCACTACTCTATTGCCACAATATTGATATCAAAGCATTTAGTCAAAAATTGTGATATTTGATTTTGTCCATGTCTCCAAGCCCTATGACAAGGCTTTGCAAAGCTTAATTAATGCCGAACCGATCTTATTTCCCATAACTGGGATATGGCACACCCATCAATGTCAGTAGCTCACCCTTCCAGCGTAAAAAATCTGGTTTCATGAACAGGAGTTCCTTAAAATACATTTTCGCACACAGGATACAATATCTATTTGCCCTTCCTCAAGTCACATTCTTAAGTTACACAAGAATTGGACACTAAATGCAATCATGCTGTTTGCTCAGCAAAGTCTGTTAATGTTCTGGCCCCTCCTGTGGTATGGATCTAATCTTACGTCCCACATAGATGTTCATGCGCACTGGGAGTACATCCGAGTATGATTTTTAAAAATCCATCAGCGCGACTTACCGACCCAACCTCTTGACCCAAAGCTGCATTCACCACCCCTTTCAAAATGTACTCCTAAGAAAGATAAAAGTCTGGTTAATTACAGAGGGCACAGAAAACAAACACCACGCTAGATAAAAGCTGAAAGCCCTAACAGGTTAAAAAGAATGAGATGGGAATGAGGACTGACACACCAAACCACAGCACACCTCCGCACACTTACTTTATGCTGTACTGCATTAACACTAACACTGCTCTGAACCTAAGAGAGATGGGGTAAGATCAATACACATGTCTGCTGCGCACTAACTCTACACTAAGCATGAGGAAGAGTGTGTTCGGGGGAGAGAGGACAGCGGGCCGTGTTAAGAGCTGTGAACAGAGATGCAGGGCTGAAGGGAGAGCTGGAGGACAAGAGAGAGTCGTGCTAACATACAGAATGCTAACGAACTAACGGTCCAGAGGGAGACGCTCACCTGAGGTGTGGTGGGCTCCAAGTCTTTTATGAGACTGTAGGCCTCCTGCACGTCATCTAAAATGCAAAGATCAGGGAAGAGGGCCGGTTAAACCCTTTAAACCCATAAAACCTATGGACCTGTATATGAGTTTGTCAAATGAAGCAGCTATACTCAAACTTTTGTGACACTGTCAGACATTATGGCAAAAACGCTTCCTCTGAATTTAAACCTACTTACCCTAATTAAATCATTCCAAGCTATAGTTATCCTATAGTAAATAGATTGTATTTTCGCCAAGATATTGTAGTATTACGATTGTGATATTATAGTTATTCAAACTTCAGCAATACAATTGTGTGGCCTGTAGTAAAATCATGGTACTGTTGACTGTGGTAATACAATGTGATGGCTATAGTACTAGTCTAGTTATACTATGCAAACCATAGTAATACAATAGTTATGCCATAGATTCTACAGTATTACCAAGAAATAAGTATAGGATATTTTCATAAGGGTAAGGGAAAACTTAAGTGGAAATGTAAAAGTTTAAGGGGTGAAGCGCAGCATGGATACAGAGGCTAGACAAGCAGTGTCCATTTTACCCAACTCCTTCGCACAACTGGTAAAAACACCCACAGGATGAAGACCAGGTGGAGTATGATGTGAGCATTGAGAAATATTCAGGTTATCAGGAAGATATTGTAAAGAAGACTGAATGATGGACTTCCAACAGCCATCTCATCTGCAGAAGAGCAGGGCCAGCCACCCTAATTCAGTGCCTTACCCTGCCGGAGGTAGTAGATGACGAGGTTCAGTCGGGCCTCTGAGATCACGTCTATCAGGGGGGGCAACACCTGCAGGGCTCCCTCTCCCCCCCGAAACACCACCTGACCGGGGCACAAACAGATGCAGCTTTAAACCTTAAAGCGCTGAACTACATTTTTAAAATATTTAAAATCTAATTATTTTGTGCTGTTGAAAACCTCTCATGTGGCGACTTAAACAAGTCGCCGTGTGATGGGTTTTCAACAGTTTTGAATTTAATATCTTGTATCAGGGGTGTCAAATCTAATCTACAAAGGGCTAGCGTGGGTGCTGGTTTTTCTTACAGCCCAGCACTGATACAACTGATTCTGCTCACCAAGGTCTTGACTGAACCCCCTGATCAGTTTATTAGTGGAATCAGGTGTTGTGGCCCTGGGTTAGAACAAAAACCTGCACCCCCACCGGCCCTTTATGGATAAGATTTGATAGCCCCATCTTAATCATTGAGCAACACTAATTGTATTTAGCGTTGTAAGGGTTAACATGCACATCTAAATGCTGTGACACATACTCCGCGTGTAGAGGCCATTCCATCAACTACTGTTCCTGCTGCAGCACACAGGGCTTTACCTGACCTTAACCCTTTCCAGCCCATCATTGTTTAAATTTAGACTTTTTGATGTTTCCAGGTGAGGAGTTTATATAACTGACAAACTGTACGGCCAAAATGCATGTATAACACCTCATTTTAAAAGCAACATCTAGTATCTAGATTTGTACTCAGTATGTGGCTAAAACATAAGCAACACTGCATCAGCTGGAGCATGAGGGAATTCTCTATTTCCGCAGGGTGTGCAGATGATCCGATGGGTTCCATCAAGTGAAAGCAAATACTTCACCCTACAGATAAGTGTGTATTTGACTTATTCCTCTGTGAATATAGCCAAACACATTCACATACTTTGTGTTTTAAGGGCAGGGTGGTGGTTTTGAGATATTGAAGGTTCTTACCAGGTTGTGCCTGATGAGTTCTTTGGCGAACTCGAAGGAACTGGACGAGATGTCTATCAGATTCTTCAGCTCTGCCTGAAAGCAAAGGAAGATTGAGATAGGAAGGTTTGACCATTTCATTCCCATTTTAACTCAGACTGTGCATATGTTTGGTCTGAATAAGCACTTGATGGATGGCTTAGTTACGCATAATGTGCAGCGCAGTTGTGCTGCTGTCGTGTGGGGTGTGTGCGGCGTGTGAGGATTGCGTTGCTGTGGTTTCTGACCTCCGCCGCTTTGCCGTTGTACAGCCGGAAGTGATTACAGGCCTTGAGGTTGAGCGCGATGGTCGAGTCGGGGACGCTCTGTAAGTACACCGCCAGCACTTCCTGTGACACGTCGTAATAATCCAGCTTGTAGTAACACAGAGCCACATACACATTGAGGGCCAGGAAGTCTCTGCAGGACATTCAGCACAAACAGACAGACAGAAACTGGAGTGAGACACACGACGAACAATCTTAGGTTCAGGTCATTTAAGGTCACTTCAGAGCGCCACAGAGAAAAAGGTAAAGTCGTCTTTATATATAAATGTAAGAAGCACAGCAGAAAGCAGTAATATCTATCCATTCATGATCTACCCCGCTTACTCCCAGCCAGGGTCACAGGGAGGCTGGAGCCTATCCCAGCATGCAATGGGGAGACACAGAAACACACCCTGGACACCTAACCAATCCGTTGCGGCAAACACACACCATCCACTCACATACTCATTAGCCTGATATACATGTTCAAACTGTGTTAGGAAACTGGGGTAGCCAGTGGAAATCCACGTGAACTTGGTAAAAATAAGCAAACTGTGCAAAAAGCTCCCAGGCTGGATTCAAACCCACAACCTTCCAGTGACAATGCTACCCATGTAACATTGCTTGTTTGGAAAAATCTATTTAACCGCTCTGACCCTCAGTGCTGAGGGTTAACAGAAGGATTTTATGTAGAGAGATGCTAAGCTGCCTTGATATAGTACATGCAGGTCTACAGCAGTACCCTGGGACTGCGCTTGTCAGGTACCTGTTCTGCAGTAAGATGCGTTTGTAGATGTCGATGGCCTCCTGGTAGTGGGAGCGCATGTAATGAATGGAGGCCAGACTCAGCTGGTCCTCTGTCACATCCTCCAGGTTCTGATGGAAACCCATCAGCTTCTTCTCATCATTAAACTGAGAGAAAGAGAGGTAGAGATAAGGAGTCAGACACTGACGCACAAGGCACAATACACTGTAATTATGTGTGCAATATGGTTAGAATGAAATAACCATGCAGAATAAGGATATTCACATTAATATGTCATGTAGGTACGCAGAGAAAGCAACTCCTTTTTCTTTTCTTTTTTTATTTAACATCTCCAATCCCACCCGAATCTGGAATGCCCAATCGGTCAACTATGTACAAAGCTTGCTCGTTGGCGACCCCTTGCTGCCAATTCCGGAGAATGTAGACAGTTCATGGCTCTCCTCCAAAGCACGCGCCTGTCAGCCACTGCTTCTTATACACTCATTGGTTGAATCTTTGCAAATTCAGAACGAAGGCGGAGGATAACCGGACATGACCAGGCTTAGAATCTTCCTGAGCGCCTGTCTTGCCAACAGGAGGCGCTGGAGCAACGAACAAAGCTATTTTTTTATTTATTTCCCTTTCCCAGCAGTCTCTTCCCAATTTGAAACCATGTAGCACAATAGTCAATTGTGCGCTACTCTGAAAACGCTGCTGACCACTGCAACGCAGTGCCTTAACTGAGTGAGCTATCCGGCTGCGAACTCCTTGTTTTTCAATGACACAATTTTTGCGTTTTGGCTCTGTACTCCAACACAAAAGATTTGAAAATGATTGATATAATATTGACAACTTTAAGTGAGCTTGAATTTCACAGCATTTAGATCAACAATGTTAGAATTCCAGCTTTTAAACAAGTAAATTTCCAAATACTAACATACTGCTCGTAAAACAAACATAGAACGAAATAGTGAAGGTTGACAAACATATACAAACTTCATTAGACTCACCTTGTGAGCCAAGTGGAAGAGCAGTCTGTTCTGCAGCTGACTCTTTGGAGCTGAGAAACGAGGGCGATGAAGGAGCGATGTGGGGGAAAGAGATAGAGGAACACAATTGCATCACCCTGCATGGCCCAAACCATCCTGCTGTCTTAGCTCTTCACTCAGAGCTAACACAGCAGCTGAGGATGAGGATTAGCGGCTACGCTAAATGTGCTACCTTTCATCGCAGCCTCCTCCGCCTCCTTATAGAGCCCCAGGAAGAACATGGTGCAGGCCAGGTACACCCACACATCCGCCGGGCAGCCCGACCTCTGGGTCAGCTGTTTGTATTCCTGAGGTCAGAGGGCAATCAACAAATTTGTTTCAACAAATGACAGACAAATACATTTCTCCTGTAATTCGTAAAGCTTAAAATCACATTTGGACATTTGGAGATAAAACTGGGTGCTGAAATCACCACAGCTGGATACCTCCATGGCTCTTCTGTAGTCCCCCAGGTGAAAAGCACAGAAGCCCAGCCACAGATCCGCATCCTCCTCTCTCTCCCCAGCATTGCGCTGGAACTGTGGAAAAGGACAGAGTCATTCTGCCTGTTTTCTTCCTAACAGCAACGCCACAGGCCAGTGAGAGAGTCCCAACAACTCAAGAATAGGAGCCATTTTGTGACCATCAGGCGAATCAGAGTCGTTTCACACAACGGGAATCGTTGGATTTTTTTTCTTTTCTCAGAGTGGAAAAGTATGAATTTTTTTTCATTTGGGGGTGGGATTAATCAGATAGCAATAGCTTCAACAAGCGTAAGAGGGGGAAATTTTCAGACACGTCAGAGGAGAAAATGAAGAAAAACTCATTTACTTTCAGTTGGTGCCCGATATCTTGATGGAAACAAAATGGCTCCATGACCAGATTTTTCTGGAACCCTCATAACGCAGCTCTCTCTCTCTCTCCAGTAACTCCAGCCCACACTGCGCCATTTCAGCCATGCAAAAGTGAGCAAATCCTGCGGTTTGCTGATACATGCTGGCTTTATAACTAGTTGGATGAGAAAATTATGCAAGCATGGTTTCATACCTCCAGCAAGGTGATGGCTCCCAGGTAATCTCTTTGGCTCAAGTAGTCCTCCACTCTTGAGGTCTTCTTCCCCTTGTTTTTCTTCTTCTTCTCGCTAGTTGGCGCATCCCCGCCTACAGCAGGCTTTACTCGGGACAGAATCTGCACCAAACATGCATACATGTATAGAAAGAAAAACATGCGACCCCAATGGCACAGTCCCAGCGATTCAGTGCACGACAAAATTACGATCAGTCAAAGTTGGAAATATACACACACCGAACTAAGGCCCAGGGACTCAGTGATAGTCCTGGTGAAACAACACACTCATAAGGTTTGAAACATGAAAACGTCATCCTCAATACGTGTTAGGAGCTTAATATATATGCAAATGAATCTAACAGGTATCGATGTGCATTTAACGTAAGCATGCATAGTAATACTTAATGGGTATGTACGCCTTAAAGGAAACAAGTGTCATCAATACTTTGTAACGCACATAATGATGAGGTATTACACTTTTCCACACTATACATCCAACAAATCATCGACAATCACCGTTAAAGATACTCTGAGTATCACATCAATTACCCTCAATAACGTTACAGAAAACGTAAGATAATTATGTTGGCTCAACCAAAAATGAGCCATCTTACGCATACCGAGAGTGGTACCTCCTTGTAGTACGAACATTAGAAATGCTATTTTGAGTTCTAAGCGCTGTATATATGTAAGCAAAATTAAGCATTACAAAAACTTGAATAACCATGAGGTCGGCGTACTTTAATCTGACTCGACTCACCATGGTGACAATAACTTGGTTGCTGCAAGCTGTGGTCCGAACTTGACACACTCGCTTTCATAAAGACATGTGAAACAAACGTGGTGGCAGAAGGTCCTGATATCATTCAGAGAAAATTCAGAGAAAGACTGATAGGATTAATTACAATAACCAAAAAAATTATAGGACCGCAAGAAAAATAGGGATTTAGTTCCATCTAATACCATCCATGGTGATCGTTTCGAGCCCCTGTCGCCAAGCAACAAGGGCAACTTCAGAGCACCGGAAAAGGCAGAGGGAAGGGGAAACGAGCAACACCGTATTACAGTTCCGCAAATAAACCTGAATTTTACACGCTGGGGTCTGTTCGGTGAGTTGAAATTTCTAGGCGACTTTACAGCGTACCATCAGTGAAAACGGAATTTACTTACATTTTATTGAAGTATCCAACACATGGGAACTTCATGTTTCAATAGGTTTTCCCACTGAAAACCCAAATCGTTCAGTCATTTCGTAAAATACACTGACATTTAAAGCTGCCCAGTATGGTATGTGATAGATTACTTTATTTTGGGGCTTAAATTGGTTTAAAAATAAATGGATATTCTGGAAGACAATAATAGATGAGTGACAATACTATAACAACATCATTCTACTACAATGAAATAAAACTTTGCAGACTAATCATCTCCATTTCAAAGGGTGAGGTTTCTCCTTGGCCATTGACATACTTAGTCTGGTTTATCCCTCAACACCCATGGGAAAAAGTTAGCAGCTTATGCTTGAATTTTAATCCTGTGATAGACATGTAATTCAGCATCAAAATGTGGAAATGACTAATTGCTAAAAATGCCCATTTTGACTATCCCACGATATATCTGGAAGAGGACATGCACCTGGTTTGAGTGCAATGACTCTGAAGAGGATGATTGAAGTTGTAAAGGAAAGTCCTAGGATCTGCTGGAGAATGGTGGACAGTATTCATATTTTGGGGTCATAAAGTCTCAAAACCATGAGTTGAATCCATCGACAAAACACAGTTACACAGTGGTTCACACTACTGCCTCACAGCAAGAGGGTTGTGGGTTCGAATCCAGCCTGGGGCCTTTCTGTGTGGAGTTGGCATGTTCTCTCAGTATTCGCGTGGGTTTCCCCCACCCACAAACATGCAATATAGGAACATTCCCGCATGGCTGTGCGCGAATGTTTGGTGGTTGTTCGGAGGGGCCATAGGCGCGTACTGGCAGCCACGCTTCCATCAGTCTGCCCTAGGGCAGCTGTGGCTACAAAAACATAGTTTACCACCATCAGAGCATGAATGTGAGAGTGAATGAATAATGTACCAATTGTGAAGTGTCTTTGAGTGTCCAGAGAAGCATAATGCATCTAAGAAGCCCCTGGTGTCATTGAAAAACCTATGCGCCTTCAATTTGTAACTGTGCCAGAACATCCAATGGGACCAGATTCTGAGGTCAGATGAAACCAAAACAGAGGTCCTCACCAATAAACACTGGAGGTGGGTTTGGCATCAAAACAAGAATAGCATTTCCATGAATAACTCCATCCCCATTGGGTAGTATGGTGGTGGAAATCGATGCAGGGCTGTTTTTTTCCCCAAAGGCCTGACACATGGTAGGATTCAGGGCATCATGCATTCCATCCATTTTAGACATGAAATGAAAACCTGACAGCCTTTGCCATGAAACTTAAGGAGTTGTGTCACGATTACTGTGCATGCTCGCAACCTGAATCAAGTAAATCCGCTCTACTGCCGGTCAAATTCTATATGGTATTTTCCCTCTTCTATGATTATTGGCAATGGCAACCAGTTAACGTTCTTCGTATGCCTTGACTAAAGCTTAAAATATTTGAATCCTTGAATTTCCGCAGAAAGCTCTTTAGTATAAAAAGCTTAAATCTAGGGTAACTAAAATACAATTCAAAACCAAGACAAATTGGCAAGGGATGGAATCAGATTGACTTGCAGTCATGCAGATTCACTTTCTAGGGATATGTTCTGGGCATGTGCAGTAAATGGACTGCGTTTATATAGCACTTCCTAGTCACATGACTTGACCCCAAAGCTAAAAAATTAGCCTCTCATTTACCCTGATGGCAGAGGCTGCCATGGAAGGCGCCTGCACATCAGGAGGAGTGTGGGGTTCAGTATCTTGCTCAAGGACACTTTGATGTATTCTCTGGAGGACCTGGGGATGATTCCTAGACCACCCGCTGTACCTCCTGAGCCATGCCGCCCCATCACAACACAGCTTCTTAAACTGGGGTGTCTTCCAACAGGAAAACGACCCAAACCATGAATCAAAAACAACACAAAAATGATTCACCAACAGAATCAATGCTTTTCCATGACCATTCCAGTCCCATGACCTAAACCCAGCATAAACACTGTAGGTGAGGTTGAAGAAGAGTCCGTAAAATGCGGACCTGGGCATGTGAAGGATCAGGGGAAGCTCTGTATAGAGCAGCGGCCTCAGAGCCCTTACAATATCCTGACCGACTTCACTGCACACATCACAACTGTGGGAAGGGTACACAAAAAAATTAATGGAGGGCATCCAATACTTCTGTAATGTTTGATAAATATGATTCTTATATTAAACATTGCCTTTCAATTGAGGATTGTGCGTCTATTAATGTAGCAAGTTAAATATCAAGAGGATAATAGCAGTTATTCATAACCACTTAAAGCATCCATCCATCCATTCTCTATACCCACTTACTCACTAGGGTCGCGGAGGGAGCTGACTACGGGCGAAGGGCAGGGACCCGCTCCAGGGCTCACCAAACATCGCAGGACACACTATTCGCTCAAACTCATACCTATGGGCAATTTGGTGTCTCCAATTAGCCTGATATACATGTCTTTGGACTGTGGGAGGATACTGGAGCACCCAGAGGAAACCCCTGCAAACACGAGAAAATGCAAACTCCACACGGAAAGGGCCCAGGCCGGATTCAAACCCATGGCCTTCTTGTTGTGAGGTAGCAATGCTAACCACTGCAGCACCGTGCCTCCCCACTGCTTAAACCATGTTAACCAAAAATGTTAAAATTAATGGAGGGCCCATATACATCATCTATTCCAAAAAACTCTGAGCCAGGTTACTTCAGAGCAGTGGTCATCGACACCAACCAGAGTCCAACACCAGTTCTGAGGCCAGAGCCTTGGTCAGGAGTTAATAGGATTATTCTAATAGTGCATCCATTTTAGAGTGGCAAGAAACGGAAGATTCAGAAGAAAAGCGTGAACATGAGAAGAGCCAGTCAGCTCCAAAGGACTGAGAGTCAGTTAAATCACCCCTTACATCCAGTCACTCGGGATGAGCAATCTAGGTAAAACAAATTGCCTCGAGATTTTTGACAGAATACCTTGATATTGTGCCGCTATTGTAGGGATAACCATTGGGACTTTCACCAAGTATTAACACATTGCAATTTTTGATAGTCATTACGGACGCAGACGTGATGACCAAATGAGCACAGCCAAGAGTTAAGTCTAGCAAGTGCAAAAAATTGCATCCCTTCTCTTATGCAACCTTTAAAACCAGAAAAGACAACAGTTGTGTCATAACGATATTCAGATTTATATTTATCATTGTATCCATATAATATCGAAAGATTGTCCAGCCCTACCGGTCACTAAATGGAGAAGTAACAATACTCGACTTCCAGGGCACAGAATTGCACATCAAAGCCCTTCACACACAAGTTTACACAATCGATCAGTTTCAAACTGGTTGTAAATCCCATGACACAGAAATCAGACAGTGGGTTTTTAAACAAACAGTCATTTTTATTGACTTCACGTATTCTGGTGTTCGTAACGAAGGCTTAAGACCAATCAGCCGCAGCACCGCCCCACTCAGAGGCCTGAGCGGTGGGGGCAGCTGACCAGTCCTCCGTGGCAGGCTGGGCGCTCCAGTCCTCTGCAGAGGGGGAGAGCGGGGAAGTCAGGTTACTATGGATACACAGCCTCCATAAAATCAGTACACTCCTGCACATTCAGTATCCTGCACGTCCTGCCAGAGTCCTACTGATGTGACAATGATCCGTCTCAAATCAAATGCTGAAGAATTCACAGATGACCAAGCTTCAGAAGCAAACTAAAAATCTGACAAATTAAGATTTGATTTGCACCGGAAATTTGAAGTACAAAGGCTTTGGAGGGTAAAAGGCGGTTCTGGTCCCTGATAATCTGCAAGTTACGCACACAAAATAAATCGATGTACAGATAACTTAGAATTGTTAATTACATGGCTGTGGTCTCCTGTGTACAAGACCCAAAATGTCAACCCAAGAATATTTTTACAAAAATCAATCCTACTATCGCAGACAGATCTCGCTGCCCTTCCACATTAGCTTCGCAGCACAAGCAGTAATATGCCTTCAGCTCATAACAGATTCCAGAAGTCTCCTGGGGTTCAGTCAAACACAGGTTCTGTTGTCAATGTCATTATAATGCTCACCAGCAAACACCTCAGCAGCTGGAGTGGCAGCCTTGGGCGGCGCAGCAGCTGGAACAGAGCAGAGCAGTTACAGTCTGTTATAGGATTTCAAAAATTGCAAACACTGCCTATAGTCATGACGTTTAAGCCAAACGACATTACCATACTGCCCTACAAAGGCTAAGTACGTTAACTATAAAATAAGCCTTAAAAAAAAAAAAAATTGCCCCAGTATGTTTTGTCCCAACAAATGAATACTCAGTACATCTGTGAGAGATTTGGTTAACTGACTTGCCATGGTATAATTTCTGCCGAAATTTATCCTGACCTCCATACTTTCAGGCCCAAAACTGTGCAGAACCCATTTTACCCAATACGTAGTTACTGCACTTAGGCTTAGTGGGGCAGCAGATGCACCAACATGAAGGCAGTTTGAGGCTTATGATTCATTGTGATTGATACAGTTCTTAAGCTGTCAATCAGGTACCATTTAGAGCTCATTCCAATTTGCAGCGTTTTATCTTTCAGTGGGTTTGGTACAACATGACGGTACATGACCACAGACTATTCAGTACAGCCCTATATCAAAGCAAGTAAAAGCTAATAACTGATTCTATGCACTAATGACACCACATGTTGGTCATTACTGCATGATGGTTTCCTGAAATGCCAAAGCCATGCACACGCTAGGCCGTACCTGCAGGGAACTGCTGGATGGGGACAGAGGGCACCTGCACGCCCTCGGACCAGTCAGCCACCTCGGGCTGTGCGAAGTCGGCCACAGGAGCGGTCCACTCGCCCTGGAACTCCTCCTTCCCGACGGCCTTCTCCGCGGCAGCCTGCTCCTCTTTCTCAATCTGGGCGGGGGCAGACAGCCTTCAGCACTCAAGATTTTAGAGTAGCGATGTTCACCCTTTACAATGACGTCAACGTTGTACATGCGCAGTGAAGTTTGTCGGTTGGCAGAAAGCGTGATCGGGACAAATAATATGGCGAGTCGCCCCTTTGGTTCTTCGTTTAAAATCCTGTAAAGCATGGTTCCTGAACCCTTAGAGAACCACTTGGTGCAACCTGTAACACAACAACTGACTAGCCTTGCTATTTTAGATGTTTTAAGTACATATAGAGACGGAGTTCTCTTAGCGTTAAGATGAACCTTTTCGCAAACTGTATCAAAAACATTGTCGTCATCGTGAACATCGCTATACTAATAACTCTTCAGCCTGCCACCTTCTCACTTCACACAATACCAATTCACAGTAAACATAAGGACGGATAGTTTCTGTTTCAGTATTAGGCCAATGGCCCAGAGTACATAAACAAAATACAGTTGAATACATAGGGCACATAAACTGCCTGTAAACATAAGGGCTAAATCTGTATCCTTCCTGTTTCCAACGTGCTAGTAATCCATACTTTATCCTCATTTACGTAATGGAGGAAAACTCTTCAGTTGAAAGCTGACAATATTTACTCAGTGTATGAGCATAACGTGTGAGTAATTGTGAGAAAATGAGGCCCTCCTAGCCTTCGGTATCTGTGCACTGTGTTAGCAGCACGCGGGGGTTAGCGGTGAGCATTACCTCCTCTGGGTCTCTGTAGAAGTAGAGATCAGGCATGACCTCCCAGGGGTGCTCCCGGGAGATGGTGCCCCTCATCCTGAGCACTTCCCTGGCCAACATCCACCACATCAGCCCCACCGAGTGGTGCCCCTGTAACGATACAAACATCCACTTCCTGTTAGCACGGCTCTCCCCTCGCATCTACAGATACGTACAGTACACTAGTGCAGGGATCCTCAAATCAGGACATCCAGTACAAATCCAGGTCTGGTTCTCCTTCCACCAGGGTTATTAGCACAACAATCAGCACTGCTGATTGGCCAGACTGACTTCACACCTGACTTCCAGGTAAAGGAAGGGAGAAAAACCTGAAGTTCTTGGGCCAAGATTTGAGGAACAGGGCACAAGTGCATGATCGTGCAAGTCTACAATCACTACAAAAATGGAAATGTTAACACTGAGAATGCCCTGCCTTTACTCAAAATAACACTCTGAAAAAACCACACTTCCAAAAAAAAAAACATTTAAAATGTATAATTCCCATAAATATGCACTGTAATATGACACACCACAGGAGGAACACAAGGTCATTTAACAAAGCAGTACCACAGAGTTGGCTGCATAACTGAACCAAGAACTGAGACAGGCTACTTTCACGTCAGTCACCTCAGATTTGGGACTGTTTCAGTTATTAGACGAAGCAGATATTCAGCTAACTAACCTCACTTCACGAAACGGAACATGGATGTTCATTCCTCGCTGTGGATCTAACAGCAGAACAGCAAAACGCAGAACGTTAGACTGATGTTGAGAGGACGCACACACCTTGTTGTTGCAGGGGATGGCAATGTCGACGTATCTCAGGGGAGAGTCGGTGTTGCACAGGGCGATGGTGGGGATGTTGACGTACGAGGCCTCAGTCAAGGGCTGGTGATCGGCGCGCGGGTCTGTCACGATCAGAAGGCGGGGCTCCCTGAAGGCAGCCTGGATCTGATTGGTGAAGGTGCCGGGGGTGAAGCGACCGGCGAAGGTGGTGGAGCCAGTGGCCGAGGCGAACTTCAGCACAGCTCTCTGGGAGACAGAGGAAGAAAAATTACCGTGCGAAGTACACTACATTTCCCATCAGCCATTCAACTGGCATTGGCATGTAAAAGGTAAAGAATGTGTATAGACAGGAAACTAGTGACAGGTTAAAATAAAATAATAATAAAAAAATAGATGTATCGAAAGTCGTCCATGATGAGGCAACTGTCCATGCACATGGAACAGTAAATGTATAAACATCATGTCCGGCATAACAACGGAAATATCCGAGCAATAAGTAACTAAGTGCTAAAGAATATATAAAACAACTGAAACTGTTAGTAAATAAGGCAAACATTCCATATGCGCTATAACTTAAGTTAAAATTGTATAAAGGAATCAATTTTAAAAGTGTAAATGTGCCCACGCATTGATACACAATCACTCAAAAAGACAACAGCAGCACACAGGCATGAAGGGAGGGCATGAAATTGACTGTGGCTCAGGTCACTATCAAACCCCAGTCATAGGCTCGGCGCCGTCGTGGTGTTAGCGAAAACCTGTCCTGATTGCTCTGGCACACTTCCGACACCTGCTCGCTGACCTCAACGCCAGGTTTTAACAGTGTGCGTGATACGGAGTACCACTTTTCTCTGATGTCTAAGTGATGGATGGCGAATCCAAGTACTGGACCCACTTGCTGCCATAAGACCAACCCAGACATGGACAGGCGGCACAACGGCAGGTTATGGGTCTAGTCAGAGCACATTCTCTTGGCAGAAGTAACATACATTTGTGGAACAAGCTGAAATCTGAAACCTGTAATATTTATGCAAAGAACCCTAATCTTTGCATTTCACTAAACGCTAAGCACACAGAAACTAGCACTTTTATCCAGTGCTGTGATATAAACAAATTTCAAGAGACCGGTAGAGACGTGCTGGTTTTTACCTGTCCGGTGTTCCTGGACGAGATGACGCACACATCGGCTGGGTTCTCAATGGCAACAATGGCGCGAGCTGCCAGCAGCAGCTTCTCCCACGTTTTCTTCAGGTTGATGATGTACACACCTGAGGAGAAACAAAATGGCGGACATTTAGCCCTGTTGAGGCAGAGGCTCAGTCAAACCAAAGTCAAAAGCTAGATCAGCACATCCCAGCCCACGTTCATCAGCTGCACTCTTCACACATTTAAAGAGTCACGAAAAGATCGCTCATAAAAGCAAACACTACTTTTAGACGATCGGTAAACAGCAAGATCTAAATGGTTATATTGGGCAGTAAATTAAGTAAAATGGCTTTTAATTATATCCATGATGGCTTTTATTGTGAATTAAGAAAACTTAAGTTTCTGAATCTGGATTTTTCTTAAAAGAATTTCCTACCCAGGGCACCTGACCTTCATCTAATGGCAACCCTGATAGCTCCAGCACAAGAGGCTGAGAAACAGGGCTAGAGGGCATCAGAACCACCCAATAACCTGCTCAAGAACACGCCGGGAACAGAATAAATAGCACCCCTTCAATACAACAAGCTACAGCACTGACACACGCACTCACCATCACTCTTCCTCTTGTACACGTAGTGCTCCATCTGGAAGTCCAGGTTGGTTCCCCCCAGATGGGTTCCTGCTGCCAGGAACTTCAGCACATCCTCCTCCCTCATCTGCAGCACATCCAGACCTCCGGACATCGCGACCGCTTTCCCTGCGTAACGAGTGTGACGGGAGAGCTGCGGACAGACGCAGGGGAGGAATCAGGTACATTACTCAACAAGGGCTAACCGGACGTGTGCAACAATACCACGATGAAAAGAAAGATCAAACTTAAAAGGATAAAAGGAGACAGGACAAATTCACAGCCTTTATGCTGCAACCAGACCAACGTTTTCACACTGCGGTCTTCAGTCAGACTCCTCTAAATCCAGTTTGTGGTCCACAAAATGTTTAACTCGCAATTCGTCTGAATTTTACAGTAAGATGCCCACAGAACCCCTTTTAATTCTTTAAGGAAAGGTCAGCACCTACACAGTACCGTGACTTGTGAGCTACATCGTTCCTCACCCAGGAAGGGCTGTCATGATATCAAGTTACAAAACCTGAATACCACCAGTAGCAATACAATAAATATATGTAAAAAGACTGCAAGCTGTGCAATATGCTCTCGATAAGGTCATCTGCTTCTAATGTAAAGATTAAAGAATAGCACCCAGTTTGAACAGGTTAGATCCTCACAATGTAAATGACTGATGAACATCTCTGATCCCAACTCCTTATACAGGTTGCACCAAGTATATTAGCTATACGAAAGTAACGTAATCCATGAGTGGTGGGTTTGCGCGGGACCAAGTAAATGACTAATATGCCTTCGAAGGGACATCATAGCAAGTTTAATTGGCGTCTGTTACCAATAAAGTTACATTTACGCCGGGGGTGACCGTTCTGAACGGACTTCACATGCACATTGCAAATCACCATTTGCCATTATTCCTCGGGGCAGAAGTGAATGCAGAGACCCGACGGCCGGAGTGAGTTACGTCCTTTATTAGCACAAACATAAATACAGTTTCACTCACGCCTGAGGTGAGTTCGCACATGTCGCACGCGTTAAGCCGCTTTCACACCAGACACGAAACTAATTTTTTTCATAGACTTTGGATGTAATCGGTCGTGCGAAAAATTCGTTTCGCGTCCAGTGCGAAAGCGGCTTTAGAGGAGGAACCCAGATAAGCAGCAAGTCTGCTTAATAACACACAGTACTGTCATACTGCAGTACACACACTGCTGCACTGGCTCACGTATGACCAGATCGCGACAAACTAACGGTAAATATCTTGCAGGACACACATCTAATGCTCCATGACGCTTATTTCTCCGGCGTCCCAATCCATTTTAAAATGAGCGGCTCGCTAGTGACCGCAGCGTGGTCCGGAGTAGTAATGTCGGTGTAGCGTTAGCCCTCCCGCTCCGTAACGCAGCGTGTCATGGGCTTCGCGGCCTACACTTCAGTTGTCAAATTTTATGTTAAACCAGCTCCGTTAACGCAAGTGTTGGTTGATTGTTGTATAACACACTTCCTTAACATCTAAATATCGTGTGATTTAGCATTTAAATGTTTAAAAATAACTTTATAGGCCCAAAACCGTAAACTGCGACTCACCACGAGACAACGCCGTATGGAGATCGGTACCACACGGAAACGAAAAAGGACTTACGACAGGAAGTGACGTGTATTTATACTCCGCCAGGCACCAATGGCTGTCAGTTTTCTTCTCACCAACCCGCTTTTGTGTCTTGAACGTGGGAAAGTTAAGTATTCGGATTTATATGCTGCAATAAAAAATAATAAAAAAAATGAGAAAACTAAAATGTTTCTTTTCACCAACGATATGAATAAATAACTTTTAAAAATATCGTAAACAGAAATTTGTTTTATAAGCCGTTCTAAACAGCAGCATTAAAATGGCTTTCATATTCTCCTCTCTGATGTCTCCAGTCAATAGTGCATCCCAGCCTTTAGCACATTTTTTGTCGTTTGTGAGGTTAGACGTTTGCATAAAAGAAAATACAGGGATACAGAAATGTATCCGAGTTCACTTATTTTCACAGAGCTACATTTGAATGGCCCTCACTCATATTTGCCTAAAATGTATTGTCATTTATACAAACAATATTTATTACTCATCAGATCTGTTCTTGGTTCAATGGAGATTAATGTAGTAGATGAGGAACAAAAGACGGCATTGCATCACAGTCTGAGGATGTTTTATGGTACAAGTTCTCTACCGGTACCTCTGCATTGTGACCACTAGAAGTCGCTCCCTGACAATTGTGTTTTGAAATGGTTGTCAGGCCGTCGGACCAAGGACCATATTAAGACAACGGAATGGCAAGACCATATTAAGATAATATGGAGACGTTGACTCCTCGGTTATTGTGTGTACTTGTGTTGCAATTCTGTTTGCCAAGCGATAAAGAGTCCAGTTTGGGAGAAAACAAAGTTGACGCAATGACAGCGCAAATTGCAGAATTTATGAACAGGGTTTGGGGGACCTGAAAGAGCACCGTTTAAAATCAGGTGTTAAAAGATGTTACAAGAAGGGAGTGTGGGAAAAGGAGAGAAGTAAGAGTGAGATAAATAGATGAGTGGGAAGTTTATGGGTTTGGGGTCTTTACAAGTCCACCTGCATGTTCAGGGTCGGTAACTGGGTGTAACTGCTGAAACAGAAATGATAGGCTGACTGGGGGGGTGGGTGGCTGACCGGGGAAGAGGTAATTGTTCTCCAAATAATATTTACAGGGCATTCTTTACATCTGAGTGTTTTAAATTCATGTAAATCACCATCATGAGAGCAGACAGTACAACCTCTAGCTGCTCTACACCTAACAATAATAATCCCACCGAGGAAACTTATTTACATGCTCAAAAATAAATAAGTTCCAAACTATTTTGCTTGAGTCTTAGTGTTTGCAGGACTGAAATTATTTGTTCATGTTTGTAAATTTAATATTTTTTTTCACCATAAACAGAGGACTGAATCTAGACTTCATTTGTTTCGCGATGCTTTACCCTATAGCTCCATTATGGTTCCGAACACTTGAATAGCTGCTATTTTTGAAAACACTAATAAATGTGCACATTTGATATCAAGATATCAGTTGCAGTTGGACTATATGAACACAAAGAACTTTTTTTTTGCAAGAAAAATACTTGCATATAAATTGTTTCATGCTCATGCTGCCTGAAATTCTGGTCAAACTTTGGAATCAAATAACAGATCCTGCATCATAAACAGGGCTCAATAAAGGTGACTGCCCATTGGTTGCTTTTGTTGTGACATCATCATATTTTTAACAAGGATTCTGAGAATTGAGGCTTTAACGTGATGGGTAATGAAGGCATTGTATACAACCCTAACTCTAAAAAAGTTAGGATGGTATGGAAAATGCTCATGAAAACAGAAAGCAGTAAATGTTTTTCATTGCAGACTGCATGAGGGCAAATTATTTTATGTTTAGTCTGAACAATTTCATTTTATTAGTAAATTTGTATTCAATTCTGATATTCAGGACTGCAAGGCATTCCAAATATTGGAATGGGAGCAATTTTGGACGAGTAATGAGGTAAAAAAAAGTTTTTGAATTATTATGTCACTCAAAATAGCTGGTGTCAGGTGACTGTAATCATGATATGGCATGAAATCAGTATCCAGGAAAAGCCTAGTCCTTCAGTTGCAAGATGGGGCGAGGATCAACCATTTCCGCACAAATACATGAAAAAATTTATTTAAAGTGTTCCTCAAAGAAATATGGAAGCGGATTTGGATATTTGACCCTCTATGATGCATAACAGGATTCAAAGATTCTAGGAATATCTGCAATTAAAGGGCAAGGGTGCAAGCTTAGGATGAATACTCGTGATCACCAATCACTCACATGGCACTTCTAAAAGAACTTTCATTTTTATATTAGTGATATGACTAAATGGGCTCAGGATTACTGAAGCAAACCTTTAAAAAGTACTGTAATACAGTTACACCCACAATGCCAATTAAAACCTTACTGTGCAAAATCGAAGCCTTGTGTTAGTAATGCTGTCAAATTATCTGTGCTTAGAGGCATCTGTGATTAACCATCACACTGTGGAAATGTGCATAATGGTCAGACAAATCAATATTTCAGGTAAAGTGACCAAGTGTTGTGAGTAGAACTCGGGGTCACAAATGGAAGTTGACCAAGGGTAAATTTAGCACTGATATTCGGAAATATTTCTTCACCCAAAGAGCAATTTCTATGTGTAATAGCTTGCCTGATCATATGGTTGAGGCAGAGACCTTGGGGGTTTTCAAGAGCAGGCTTGACTTAAAGCTAGATACCATTGGGTCATTGAGTGCCTGAAGGGATGTATTCACCACAGTATAAAGAAACTGGTGAGCGTAGTTAGGCTGAGCGGCCTGTTCTCGCCATTCATGCTATGGAATGTTACGTTGTTCAAAACCCAAAACCAGTGAAGTTGGCACGTTGTGTAAATCGTAAATAAAAACAGAATACAATGATTTGCAAATCCTTTTCAACCTATATTCAATTGAATACACTGCAAAGATAAGTTACTTAATGTTCGAGCAGGTAAACTTTGTAATTTTTTGCAAATATTAGCTCATTTGGAATTTGATGCCTGCAACATGTTTCAAAAAAGCTGGCACAAGTGGCAAAAAAGACTGAGAGAGTTGAGGAATGCTCATCAAACACTTATTTGGAACATCCCACAGGTGAACGGGCTAATTGGGAACAGGTGGGTGCCATGATTGGGTATAAAAGCAGCTTCACAAACAAGGATGGGGTGAGGGTCACCACTTAGTGAACAAATGCATGAGCTGATTGTCGAACAGTTTAAAAACAACATTCCTCAACGAGCTATTGCAAGAAATTTAGGGATTTCATCATCTACGGTCCGTAATATCGTCTAAAGATTCAGAGAATCTGGAGAAATCACTGCACGTAAGCTACAAGGCCGTAAACCAACATTGAATGCCCGTGACCTTCGATCCCTCAGGCAGTACTGCATCAAAAACCAATATCAGTGTGTAAAGGACATCACCACATGGGCTCAGGAACACTTCAGAAAACCACTGTCAGTAACTACAGTTCATCGCTACATCTGCAAGTGCAAGTTAAAACTCTACAATGCAAAGCGAAAGCCATTTATCAACAGCACCCAGAAACGCCGCCGGCTGGGCCCAAGCTCATCGAAGATGGACTGATGCAAAGTGGAAAAGTATTCATGGTCTGACGAGTCCACATTTCAAATTGTTTTTGGAAACTGTGGACGTCGTGTCCTCCGGACCAAAGAGGAAAAGAACCATCCGGTCTGTTATAGGCCCAAAGCTCAAAAGCCAGCATCTGTGATGGTATGGGGGTGTATTAGTGCCCAAGGCATGGGAAACTTGCAAATATGTGAAGGCACCATTAATGCTGAAAGGTACAGACAGGTTTTGGAGCAACATATGTTGCCATCCAAACAACGTCTTTTTCATGGACGCCCCTGCTTATTTCAGCAAGACAATGCCAAGCCACATTCTGCACGTGTTACAACAGCATGACTCCGTAGTAAAGGAGTGCGGGTACTAGACTGGCCTGCCTGTAGTCCAGACCTGTCTCCCATTGAAAATGTGTGGCGCATTATGAAGCGTAAAATACGACAAAGAAGACCCCGGACTGTTGAACTACTTAATCTGAACATCAAGCAAGAATAGGAAAGCGTTCCACCTGAAAAGCTTCAAAAATTGGTCTCCTCAGTTCCCAAACGTTTACTGAGTGTCGTTAAAGGAAAGGCGATGTAACACAGTGGTAAAAAGGCCCCTGTGCCAACTTTTTTGCAATGTGTTGCTGCCTTTAAATTCTAAGTTAATGATTATTTGCAAAAAAAAAAAAAAGTTTCTCAGTTTGAACATTAAACATCTTGTCTTTGCAGTGTATTCAATTGAATATAAGTTGAAAAGGATTTGCATTCTGTTTTTATCTACGATTTACATAACGTGCCAACTTCACTGGTTTTGGGTTTTGTAATAAATTTTGCCAAAAAAAAAGGTTGCGGTGTGCTCCAGATCAAAGAAAAAGGACCATCCAGATTGCTCCCATCAACAAGTTCAAAAGAAATGCTGTCAGGCTTTAGGGTTGAATCAGCACCCTTGGTAACCTGCACCTCTGTGAAGGCACTATTAATACTAAGAAAGAAACTGAGGTTTGGGGCAACACCTGCTGCCTTCAAGACATCTTTTCCAGGACTGACAATGCGCATTTCAAAAAAACAATGCATAACCACATTGTGCCCTCATCATAGAGGCATGGCTATGTAAGAAGAGGGAGTGGGTTTTGTACTGAAGTGCCTGCAGTTCTGACTAGTCCCCAGGAGAGTATGTGTGGTACATTATGGGACACAAAATGCAGCAAAAATGACACAGTACTGTTGTTAACGAGACTTGTAAACAGGAAGAGGGAGACAAAATTGCACATAATGCACCTTATCACTTCATGTCTTCAGTCTCTAAATGTTTAAGTGCTGTGAAAAGAAATGGGAACATTACAAAGTAGTAAATAATTTACTGTCCCAATTTCTTTTGAAATATGTTGCAAGAATCTAAATATAGATGTTTACGGAAAATCAAAATTCATGCAATGAAACATCAAACGTGCCATTGCATTGTTTCAGTGTAATACAAGTCAAAGATGATTTACACACCACTGCTTTCAATTTTTATTTCAACAAACTGTTCCAACTTTTTCTGATTTGGGGATGTATCTCAACAGTAAGGCATGGCTGTTTTTTCGCTGAACTTGCATAACCAATCTGGTATCTGACCTGCCCTGTCTGGAAACTGGTTGTCAGGCTTGTAAAAAAGATAGTGGCGATCACCATCAAATATGCTGACATTTCTTATCGCAGAAAGTGCCTTACTTTACATTTTATCATTCAGGGCTCGTCTTTGGTCGTCATTCTATAGCCAATCAGTGCTCTCCTCCCAGCGCTCTTATCTCTCTCGGACAGTTATGCTCGATAGATTTGCCGGGTCTTTCAGTGTCAAAGAATGCAGAATCAAGCTCATGAATTTTTCTGGGCTGACTCGCATGGAAAAGACCAGACTCCACACTCAATCACACAAATGGGTTTTTTTCATACTTTTATTTTGAAAAATGATTGATTGGTCTCCATACGACTGGAGAAAATAAAGATACACGTAGCACATCACTGAGGTCACCGAGCTGTAACTGTAGTGGTCTCTGTACACCAGTTTGGACTTTGTTCCATTGCTTCACTTCAATCTTTAAGAGCATCTCAAAGCGTAGGCTGCAGCCTTCGAAGGCAGCATTTTTAGGGGTTGTAACTTAATTCCATCCACCAAACTGACATGACATCATTTCCTCTCTGTTGAACAGCTTTGGCTTAAGGGAGTCGTCACTGGTTACCCTAATCCTGACCTTAACTCTAACCCCAAAACTAACAATAACCCTAATTTTAACCTTATCTTTAACCCTAAATGTTAGTTTGACAGATGGAAGTAAGTGAAGACCCCTAAAAATGTAGCCTTCGAAGGCTGCAGCCTAGACATTGGGTGCATCTCCAAGCATAAGCTGCATCCTTTTAAGACTGCATTTTTAGGGGTTGTCGTTAAATTTCATCTGCCAAACTGATTTAACGTCATGTCATCTGTGAACAAGAGGCTCCTCAGAGCCTGTACTCGGGCCGGGTCTAGGCCTGGGCCAATCGCGAAACCGCGCATGGGCAGATCGATTGCGACCCCGAAAAAAAAAAAGAAGAACAGAGCCGAAACTTAGACTCGTGCCCTACTGGCTCGAATAAACAGCGTTGGTTATGAGTCGTCACTGCTTTTTCTAACCTTAAACTTAACTCTAGCCCCTAACCCCAAACCTAGCCCTAAATTTAACATTGTTCCTTACCATAAATGTCAGTTTACGATCCCTAAAAGTGCAGCCTTTGAAGGATGCAGCCTATGCTTTGAGATGCATCCTTTATGAGAGTGGTTTGCAGCAGGGCTGTCCAGCACTATGCCTGATGGTCCTCAGGGGTCCTTAGTGCTACTGGGGTCTTGATGTCCTCAGGCAGTGACTGTCACTCCCAATTGAGTCAACAGATAACATGTAGGACAACAGGAGCAGTCTTGTGCTCAAAGTGAACAATGTGTAAACCAAAGCCAGGACTGCTACACCCCCACAAACACACCAAGAAGGCCGAAAAAATAGAATGAAAACAAAATGCAGTAACTTCTGCAAATGACTGTGGATGTACTCATACAAACACCGCAACAAAAACTTCTGATAATCTTTTTTTAATAAAAAAAATATTCACATCGATACAAACTGCAGGAGCAAGGACTAAACCCACAGACAGAGCAAAACAGTAATGATCGTCGTAATAATTCAGTCAAATAGAATGATTCACAATACTGTCTGAAGAAGGCAAATGTACATTTTAAAGGTACAGCATTGTAGAATTAAAAGAGTAAAGGACGATACACACGGGAGAAGCAAGACGACAGCCGTTCCACAGAAGTGTCAGGCTCACGAGATTTCATGAGATGCAATGTCCAGGTATAAGCAGAATTAATATTTATTTGCCTAATTCTAAAGTGCATTTGCAGATTGGGAACTTGACTGATGATGGCACATGAAGTAACACAGACACACACACAATTTATTTCCTGAAATACCATGAAAAAAAATCTCAAAAACTATTTCAGTCTCAGACTTAAAATCTTATTCCAATTATTTGTTTTGCTACAAGTCACAGGAAAATCTGCCCAAGAGGTAAGATAATATGGCTCATTACGATATTTGTCAATGACAGATTCACTCAGAGTAATTTTTGAAATGCAAATATTCTTCTCAGGAGAGAGAAAAAAAATAAGATATTAAGTTTCTTGAAAAGACAACACTTGTTAAGACAGGTAATTTTGCTGCACATTAGCTGGACATAAACAAAGCCAATCAGGACCGCAGTGAAAATTCGACACTCGTATCACGTTAATAATTCAACGGCACCGCTGTACATTTACAACCTGAGGAGGCACAGTCAAATCCAGGACAGCAAACATCACCTATGCCAGTTAATCCAGTCTGTACCTAACTTTATTCCCACCCCGTGTAGAAAAATTCCCAACCTGAATAGAAAATAATAGTACAATTTAGTCAGAGTAGCATAGTGTTTCTTTTAGTCAGTTAGTGCAAGAAAATAAATTAATTTCATCAAGTAAAAAGCCTCTTTCAATATTCATCTCAAGTCAAATGAATTGTGATTGTCTGTGCTTTAGTAAACAGAACCCTGTCAAGCCTGTAAGATTAATCAGCCTTAGGATCAGTCACAGCACCTGTGTCTGTGAATAACCCTGTGACTTTTACTCTAATCTGAGCTACAGTAAGAAATTAAAAAAATACATGGCACAACACCACCCATTTTGTTGTGGGCCAGTCTGTCAGTTGATAAATATTCACTGCTCACTCTATACCTCTCCCTGTCAGACACAGAGAATATTCACTGCTCACTCTATACCTCTCCCTGTCAGACACAGAGAATATTCACAGCTCACTCTATACCTCTCCCTGTCAGACACAGAGAATATTCACAGCTCACTCTATACCTCTCCCTGTCAGACACAGAGAATATTCACAGCTCACTCTATACCTCTCCCTGTCAGACACAGAGAATATTCACAGCTCACTCTATACCTCTCCCTGTCAGACACAGAGAATATTCACTGCTCACTCTATACCTCTCCCTGTCAGATACAGAGAATATTCACAGCTCACTCTATACCTCTCCCTGTCAGACACAGAGAATATTCACAGCTCACTCTATACCTCTCCCTGTCAGATACAGAGAATATTCACAGCTCACTCTATACCTCTCCCTGTCTGACACAGAGAATATTCACAGCTCACTCTATACCTCTCCCTGTCAGATACAGAGAATATTCACAGCTCACTCTATACCTCTCCCTGTCAGATACAGAGAATATTCACAGCTCACTCTATACCTCTCCCTGTCAGACACAGAGAATATTCACAGCCATTCGGGAATGTCAGTTTAGTTCAGGGATAACACTTTGAAATGTTGTAAAAGAGCACTATATACCTTACAATCACGCTCATGTGAACGAACGCACGCACGCGCACACACACACACACACACACACACACACACACACACACACTTCTTCAGGACTTCAAGCCCATTCTGGCCATTAGCTGCTCATACACTGTCCAGGCCATGGCAGCCATTAATGTCCGGCGCAGTGACCTCGGTACAGCGCCCCTGAAGAAACCTTTCAGTCCCTGCTCCTGAGAGAGAGAAGGGGGGCGGGGGAGGGAGGGGGGGTGGGAGAGGACAAAAGGATGGAAGGAAGAAGGGAAGGATTGTGAGGGAGGAGAAAGAGAGGAAAGATGAGTGGGAGGAGAGATAGAGGAGAAAAGGGAAAGAGACAGGGAGGAGGTGGAGGAGAGAGGGAGGGAGAGAAGGGGAACGGAAAGAGAGAAGAAAGCAAGAAAGGAGAGGAGAAAAGGAGGGAGGGAAGAAGGGAGGGAATGTGAGGGAGGACAGAGAGAGAGAGAGAGAGGAAGGGAAGGGGTATGATGTGAGAAAGGCAGAGAAAGACAGGTTGAGAAAACCCAAAGAAAGTAAAAGCAATTTCATATACAATTAAACTAGAGTCCCATCTTTAACACTGTCTAAAGTGCACAGCCATCAGCATTTGAGGTCAATGACCTACAATAACTACAGTTCAGTTACGGAAAGATACTGTAACAGTCAGTCTACCCCAACGATCCAAGCTGTCACACTCAGCGTGGCCTTACCCTGTAGATACAGCGCACAGCCTCCCGTGTGTCAGTGCAGTGCAGAGGGCTCACTTGCACATGAGTCTTCACTACATCAGCAGGCTGGGTGACCAGAGAAGCCATAACCCCAGCCGCCACCCCGCAGCTGAAGTTCAGTACTGGAGCGTAGGCCGACGAGCTCAGCTCTGTCAGACAGCCATCAACAACACCCAAATGAGCGCCTGCATCACATACTGCACAACTGTACACCATTACACTTGTGGGTCATTTGGAGTGGGAGAACGTGGCTTACTGACCATGAGGCAAAGACCTCTTGGCCTGGCTGTAGAACATTACATAGATGCCGGAGAAGGGGGCGTCTCGGAGCAGCGTGGCGGTGAGTCCGGAGAACAGCGCCCTGGGGCCCTCTGTCAGGTACACGCTGCGCAGGGCCCCCAACACAGTCATGTAGTTATATCTGCCACTCTGTAACACAGCACAGTCAAGTAGTTATACCAGCTGCACTGAAATACAGCACAGTCAAGTAGTTATACCTGCCGCTCTGAAATAAAGCACCTCGCCCAATAACATACCTGGGCCTGTTATTAAGGAAGCTTTCTGTTAACCCAACAACCTACACCGTGACTGCATACAATTTTTTGCCTATTCACTCGAGGCAATGTAGGCCAATGATGTGACACCACCACTAACGAGAGAAGTCAACGTTTTATTATTTATATTTCTGCCACCAAATGTTCATGTGACAGCACTTTTTCTGGCAAGTGCTCTTCTCGTAATTAATAGCCAAAGCTTTCGAAAAATGTTTCACTGTATGAATGAATTTCTGGATGCTGACATTTAGAATCAGCATTTAAGAGGTTCGTCTAACCTTTGAAGTTCCCGCCTGGCGAGTTACATGAGCTCCTGCTCTGTACAGCTCTGATAACGACCAACAGCAATAGTACTGACAACTATATATAGTGATTAGTAACTTTTTCCCACCCGAGTAAATATGTCCGGTTATTTTTTTATCTTAATTTAACCAGGGATGTGATATGGGGAACGTGCCTCTATTTTTCAAGCATACCCTGGAAGAAATGCCAGAACATTAGCAAGTGGGGAACTGAGGAGAGAATGGAAGGCCTCAGGAGTGGTTTTGACATTAAAGGCCTTGTTCAAGGGCTAAACTGTGGGCTCTTCCCAACTCCATCCCTCCAGATGCGACACAGACTCCAAAATTTAATGCCAACAATGCCAAATGTACATGCAGTTGTCCACCCACCGCCAAGCAGAATACCACAGCAGTCGTTCTCAACTACAAAAGCATGTCACTTAACTACTGAAAGTGAAACAGTTACCACTCCCCTCTCTCAGTCTCCATGGTTCTCATTTTCAATTACAAAACTGCGAACAGCAAGCACTCAGTGCTAAAGACTTGCGAGCTGAAACTTTTTTATAGCCACCCCGTTATTACCACCCAGGAGACTGGGGAACTGGAGGACAACCCCTGACAAACACCACAGGCAGAGATTCAACACCAAACATGGCAATGCCGCTAAAAATACAGCCATTTCCTTCCTTATAAGAGCAGGTTTTCTTGGAATGTTTCCTTGAGAAACCAATAATTCTGTTTTTCAGAATTCTCAGGATTCTAGAATGTCATTGCCATGAATTAGCAGTTGAGATTCTTCTGTCAGAATGAGTTAAGATCACTCATTACAGTAATTTAGCGGACCTACGGCTGCATTAGACTAAGAAGGAGCGAGTCTCCAGGGAGCTGTGTGGCAATGAACCGCAGCACTGGCCTTCATTATTGCAGCAGTAGGGGTTATAATAATGACCCCACCAATATCCCTTCTTTTTATGCAACAAAAAGCACTTGCAAAATAAAGCAATATGAATAGGGAACTGTTCAGGATATGTATGGTACTGCGAAAAAGTATTTGCCCCCTTCCTGATTTCTTAAATGAAGATTTAAATGAAGATTTCATTTGTTAAGGGAAAAAAGTTATCCAAACCTACCTGGCCCTATGTGAAAATGTAATTGCCCCTTAAACCTAAACCCACCCTCTGCGACAACAACTGCAATCAAGCGTTTGCAATAACTGGCAATGAGTCTTTCACATCACTGTGGAGAAATTTTAGCCCACCCTTCTTTGCAGAGTTATTTTAATTTAGCCACATTGGAGGTTTTTTGAGCATGAACGGGCTGTTTAAGGTCATGCCACAGCATCTCAATTGAATTTAAGTCCGAACTTTGATTAGGCCGCTCCAAAACCTTCATTTTGTTTTTTTAAGCCATTCAGAGTTGGACTTGCTGGTGTGTTTCAGATCATTGTCCTGCTGCATAACCCAAGTGCACTTGAGCTTGAGGTCAAAAACTGATGGTCGGACATTCTCCTTCAGGATTTTCTAGTGGAGAGCAGAATTCATGGTTCCATCGATTACGGCAAGTCGTCCAGGTCCTGAAGCAGTAAAGCAGCCCCAGACCACCACACTACCACCACCATGTTTGACTGTTGGGATGATTTTCTTTTGATGAAATGCCGTGTTAGTTTGACGCCGGATGTGATGGGACACACACCTTCCAAAGAGTTGAGCTTTTGTCTCCTCCTTTCACAGAATATTTTCCCAAAAGTCTTCGGGATCATCGAGATGTTTTTCAGCAAATGTCAGACGAGCCTTCGCACTCTTATTGGTCAGCAGTGGTTTTCGCCTTGGAACTCTCCCATGGATGCCATTTTTGCTCAGTCTCTTTCTTATTGTTTCTACATGAACACTGACTTAAACTGAGGCAAGTGAGGCCTGCAGTTCTTTAGATGTTGTTCTGGGCTCCATTGTGATTGCCGAGATGAGTCGTCGATACGCTCTTGGAGGAAATTTAGTAGGCCGGCCACTCCTAGGAAGGTTCATCACTGTTCCAAGTTTTCTCCATTTGTGGATAATGACTGTCACCATGGTTTGCTGGAGTCCCAAAGCCTTAAAAATGGCTTTGTTACCTTTTCCAGACTGATAGATGCCAATGACTTTGTTTCTCATCTGTTCCTGAATTTCTTAAGATTGCGGCATTAAGTGTTGCTTTTTGAGATCCTTTACCCTACTTCACTTTGGCAGATGGGTTCTATTTAAGTGATTTCTTGATTCAACAGGTCTGGTAGTAATCAGGCCTGAGTGTTGCAAGTGACATTGAACAAAAAAAAAACGTGGCTAATCACAGTTAATTCACGATTTAACATGGGGGCAATTACTTTTTGACATAGGGCTGGGTAGGTTTGGATTGCTTTTTTCCCCTAATAAATGAAACCATCATTTAAAAACTGCGTATTTTATTTTCTCGGTTTTCTTTGTCTATTATTAAAAAGTGTTTGATGATCTGAAACATTTGAGTGTGACAAATATGCAAAAAAATAAGAAATCAGGAAGAAGGCAAATACATTTCCACAGCACTGTATAACAATTTCTGATAGAACATGGCCTCAAATGGTATATTATCCTTATAAACAACAACAGAGAAATTGAGAAAAAATAATTATATGTTAAAATTTTTGGATCGCAATTGTGGTAAGAATAACAAGAAGAGCACTGCCAACGGTGCATAATATGCCTGTCATGAACATGGATCAGGAAGTGGACAGACAACATGATACCAATATCCAACAGACAACAGCCCCATGTGAGCTTTGACCTTTGTCCGTGACCTTGACCTTGGAGGGAGGGCCGAGTGTCGTGGTACGCTACACTCCGCTCAGTGATGGTACACATGTGTGTGAAATATCATGGATGTATCTGAAGCGGTTGAGAAGTTATGCTCCGGACAAGCCCCATCTGGGCCCCATGTGACCTTTGACCTTTGCCAGTGACCTTGACCTTGTCCGGGTGAACGAAATCATGGTGCGCGACACAGCGCCTAGTGATGGTGCACGTGTATGTGAAGTATCACGAATGTAGCTCAAGCGGCTCAGGAGTTATGCCCCGGACAAGAAATTGCTAACAGACAACAGACAGACGGACGGACGGACGGACGGACGGACGGGGGTGATGACATAATACGTCCCGTCTTAAGACGGGTGTATAATAATAATAATAATAATAATAATAATAATAAAAATGGCAGACACGAGGGTCCCCTAGACGAATGCTACATCTTTTCACACAAAAGCATTACCGAATGAATAGACCTCTTGCCACCTCTTAGACCAAATGCCTCCATACAGTACATCATTACACTGGATGCAGTTTTCAGAGGACTGAAGGAGCAAGCCATAAGGCAAATTAGGCGCTTGTTCTTCACCTGATGAAATTTCCTGTTCACCATGGCATTAACTCCTGGTTTTAAAGGGAATGACAGCGGCTAAGCTGATTGGCCTTGATGGAACAAAACCCCACCACATCCACAGGCAATGAATCTTACAGCAGTCCTTTTGACAAAAGCGCCACAACTTTTCCATCGCCCTTGCTATGAAATTACAAGGATGAAGCAAGAAACGCCCAGTCTCAGTCTCCGATACTGATAGCACTGTGTTTAGCTCATCAAAATAATACATACCAATGGCAACAGAAAAGCTGCTGCTGGTAACTGAAAGCAGTGAAATTATAGAACAACAAAACAACCATGATGTAATGCCAGCTGCGTAATATTACCTCAAAGCGGGTTTTTATGACTGTGATGGGCAGCATGCAGACACCTGCCACCGTCCGTGCCCCGGCCCCCAGCAGCACCGCCTCCCAGGCATTCGGGGCCCGATCCAGGAAGAAGCGCTGCTTCAGAGAGTAGAAGGTGCTGAAGTAGATGCCCACCCCGGGAATGCAGCGCATGAAGGACTGGGAAGCAGACAAACACAGTCGCAAGTTACGTAAACGGAGATATAACACAATTATTATCATGTGCTTGTATGTTATCAGAGAGAGACAGTGGTACGGTTAAGCTGAGCACACACAATAAAATAATGTAGAGTTACATACAATCTAACTCAGTGCTCTAATATAATGTAACACATAATATTACACTGTGCTCTAATATAATGTAACACATAATATTACACTGTGTTCTAATATAATGTAACACATAATATTACACTGTGCTCTGATATATTGTAACACATAATATTACACTGTGCTCTAATATAATGTAACACATAATATTACACTGTGTTCTAATATAATGTAACACATAATATTACACTGTGCTCTAATATAATGTAACACATAATATTACACTGCACTCTAATAGAATGTTACAACCCCATTTCAAAAAAAAAAAAACACTTGAGACGCTGTGTAAAATGTAAATAAAAACAGAATGCAATGATTTTCAAATCATCTGAACTTTATATTTATGTGAAAATAGTACAAATTTATTTATTATTTGTTAACCTTTGTTTAACCAGGAATAAAAACTCTGGAGATTTAGAATCTCTTTTTCGAGAGAGTCCTGGTCAAGATAGGCAGCAGCTCAGGTCAGCAAAAGTTCCACACATACGCACTCACTGTACAAATAATAAATATACATAAGGAGCAGCAGATTTAAATGCCTTTTTCCCCAGCTCAGTTTGAATGTTGGGGACAGATGAAAGAAAAAAATCCCTGGAAGACAATAATTTCTGTCACTTTTCTGAAGGATGTAGGATTGTTAGTAAGCAGGGAGCAGACCAAGAAGAGCTTTATAGATGAAGACAATATACCAGATGTCGTAACTGAGATATTTAATCATTTTTTTGAAAATATGTGCTCATTTTGAATGGCTGTTTGGATGGATGGGCGGACACTGTGCTCTAGTGCAGGGAGGAGCAGGCATGGTATTCACACTATATAATATTATAATATTAATAATATTACACTGTGCCCTACAACTCCCTCTGTCAGGCACTGGGATAGGCTTGAACCCCCCCCCCAAACTCACAGGATTAAGCAGAATAGATAATTGATGAACGGGTGAATGGATGGGAGATTTGATTGTGTGCTCGGAGACACTACTGTAGGTGAAACGCTACCAAGAGTCGCAGAGCAGCTCATGGGCACCCTGCTGCTACTGCAGGCTCTAAATCTTCACACTCGAACAAGCACGGCATATTTCTGTTCCTTCACTAGAGCCTCATCGAGGTTTAATTACCTGTTAAATATAGCCGTCTACAGTCAGTACCGAGGCAGCAAGATGTAGCACAGACATCACCAAACCTTTCATCCACAGGGCCACTTACAAAACCGCAATCTCTTTCCAGAACCTTCTGTATAGCACACGGAATACAATGACAGTAATGGCTAATTTATTCAAGTACAGATGTTCCACTTGTGTGTGTGTGTGTGTGTGCGCGCCCGTATGAACTTATCAATTTTCGGTCCTCTTTGACCCTGACAGCTCAGCCACTTATGCTCCCTGAGTGTTTATGCGTGTTCTTGTGTTGAAAGAGCGCAAGACCTTTGACCCAGATTCATTATGTCACTGTGAGCTGTCAGAAAATTATATTTGTTTTTTCGCGGCATTAGCATCATGCCTGAATAGCTAAAAGGCACGGAAAAAAAGAAGTAATATGGAGCAAACCTGAGGGTAGCCGCTGTAAACAGACGGTTTAAAACGCCGAATGGCGTTTCGGGGATATTATGTTTTTGGTCTGGCCGCTGCCCTTCGTGTTAACGCGTTAACTTCAGTAATATTTCAGTTTGCAATTTCCTGTTTTGCATATATAAGTAAGTATCATAAAGAGGAAGAACTGATTCGATTTTGGACAATTTACAATTTCCAGATTGGCCACCAGGGGCCAAAAACTGAAAAAATCACTGTTTTTATCATATCTCTGGAAATATTTGTCCGATTGACCTCAAATCCAGTGCAAATGAAAGGTCATGACCTGAGGATGTGTCCCACGATGACATTATACCTGTTTGGTTCAAAATTTTGACACAAGGTGGAGCTTTGTCACATAAAATTCACCATTTTTGCCATATCTTTGGAACCATTTGTCCAATTGACATGAAACTATGTACAACTGCAAGGTCATGACCTCACAATGAGTCACATGATGACATCATACCTGTATGGTTCAATATTTTGCCACCAGGTGGCGCTTTGTGATGGAAAATTACCATTTTGGTACATATCTTCAGAACCATTTGTGCAATTGACCTGAAATTAAGTTCAAATTAAAGTCTATTCAAGGATTGGGGAATTGGAGGATTGGGGGCGTTCGGGGAAATACCCCAAGACGTTGCCTTCAACGGCATATGCCTAGTTTAACTGACACTTTAACCCAAAGCAACTTAAGAGAAAAAGCAGGGTCGATTCCCCCCAGAGCAGTGTAGGGTTATGGTCCTTGCTCAAAGGCCTAACAGCTGGACTGATCTTATTGTGGCTACATTGGTGATTAAACAACCAACCCAACAGCTGACAGGTGCCATTTTAATTTAATACGATTCTGTTCAGATCATGTACACAACACTCTCTGACTACGTAACCATGAAGAGGATCAACCCTTTATCTACAAAGGAGGTATAGTATGTCCTTGCAGCAGAATGCAGAGACCCAAGATGTATGTATACGCTCTCAAAACAACCGCTTGGCCAAGAGTCTGGTCGTGCGAATGCAATTATGCTGCGCATGCTGGTGGCTGAGATGAGTCAGGCACTGACTGGTAAAGGTCGCTGACAACAAGCATTTGCTCACATCCCAGAAAACCCCATTTGTTTATGCTCTGAAAGTCAAAATGAATGTATGTTGCCGTCGTGTACCCACTTCAGAAGAAGATACAAATGAATTTTTAGCGGCTGCAGCCTTGGAATATGATGAGAATGGCTCAGACAATGATATGTATGTGCTATGCGGTTTCGAGGGGAGTTTGGAAAAAGGAGATGCGACCGCGTGCAGTCAACTGCAGTTGGTTATTGTCCTCATCTTCAAATGTATCTTCATGCTCCACATCGCTATTTTCTTCTGCCGAACTCTCCTCTAAATCACTTGGCACACATGAGAATTTTTCTTGACGTATGTCCTCAGTCGAGAGGAGGTTATAAGCGGCGTGTATGGGACAGTGTAGAGTAAATCCGTATGACACAGAGGAGAGCAGAACACATACCGGCGAGACCCCTTTCCACAGGCCCAGCAGGCTCTCTGTCTGCACAACACTGAGGAAGACCCTGAGCATCCCCACCTTAGGAGAGCTGAGAGGAGGTGAAAGAGGCGTAAACATACACACACACATATTAGTATATCCACACATGCACACTCAAGCATATATCATATATATATATATATATATATATATATATATATACACATATATATATATGCACATATGCATATCACCACACACAAACGTAAACAAACACACACATATACACAGACGTACATATGCCCACTTGCCTATATAAATACACACACCCACAGAAGCATATATACACACAAACCACACACAATTGCACACACACATACACATATACACGCACAAATACACATACATAAGGATACACACACATATACACACGCACATACACACATATATACATATACAAACACACATCACGCACACGGAAACACACACACCCACATCATATCAGGACTATTACAGCAACCACCTAGGGGTCGGACAAAAGGTTAACGTGGACATGTCCCGCTGATTACTGAAAACTATGCAGCAGGAGGGAAGAGGGCAGAGAGATTAAAGGTCACTCACGCAAGTCAAGAGCGTGCAGGCAGATGTGTTTCAGGGGTTAACACCGTCAAAACGGAACACACTGTGTTGAGCTGCATCCTGTGCCGACGCAGGATCAATCTGTGCTCCGTGTATGACAGATATAAACAACTAGGCAGGCAACATAGTGAGACTTCTTAGCTGCGAGGGATAAGTGAGTGTTTTGTAGTGAGTGTTTTGTTTTTAGGCTCTTGTATCAAAAGAGCCTAAACAATAAGCAGGGCTGTGAATGACCATTTGGCATATATTCAACAGCAGGGGCAGTAATCAATGTTGGGAAGTATAGCATTCACGCTTAAGCAGTGTAGGATAATTGAGCGTATTGTGTTAGGCCAGGAAGGATCAGGGCCAGAATAGTTTGCCAGGTAAGTAAATTAATGCCCCACATTGTACTGCAAACTGGAAAGTATAGCAAGGTTTCAATCCCATAAAAGGCAGCCCAGTTATAGGCTTTCACTCCTACCAAGCAGTTACATGCCTGGCTCCACCAATCAAGCTCTTTACAAAGGCTAGTGGTTGGTAAGTAGAGTCAGGTGTGTTACTCCATAAACGAACTGAACCCCCCCCCCAATTGCATATTCCCGTGTAGAACGAGGTTGTGCAGGATCTGTGTGTGGTAAGCAGGGCTCGCCTCTACAGCAGAGGTGCGTCTTCAGTGCGTACAATGCAATTCAATTTAATGTGTAAAGCTTTTTTAACAGAAGGACTGTCACAAAGACCTTTTCTGGATGAACAGGAAGGTCAGCCAAAAACCCTAAAATTGCAAATAATGCAAAAAAAAAAAAAGAAAAAAATCTCCCAGTATGGAGAAAAAGCCATCAGTAGCGGAGAAAACAAAACTCTCCGATGGATAGAAAGAGGATCATAGTCACGAGAGCTCATTATCTACTGGCCAGTAATTGGTAATTGAATGCAGGGTTGGGCTCAATTACTTTTTTCAATTACAATTGATTGTTATTGTAATTACAATTACACTTACTTTCTAGACAGAATGTTCATTTACAATTACAATTACTTTTTGATAAAAAATGCAATTAAAATTAAATGACGAAAATGTAAGTAATTGATTACAATTACTGTAATTGTAACAGAAACAAGTAGATCAGAGGGATCTAATAGCTGCGACCTGGCCTAGCATCCGTCACGTGGCCAAGTGTCCATGACTGGTGGTTTCTAGTACAAGTGTGACCTCGAAATTGAAAATCAATAGGGAACCCCTCCTCTGTACCAAGAAGCTTGTTGTAAGATGTAATAGCCATCCATCAAGTTAAACTCAAGTTACGGTGCGAAAACTGTGAATTCGGGGCAAAATCGACACTTTTTTGACCGGTGTGACCTTGAGATTCGACAGTTGACCTTGAAAATCAATAGGGAACCCCTCCTCTATACCAAGAAGCTTGTTCTAAGATTTCATAGCCATTCATTGAATTAAACTTGAGTTACGGTGCGAAAACCGTCAAATCAGGCAAAATTGACACATTTTTTTTACCTGTGTGACCTTGGGATTTGACGGATGACCTTGAAAAATAATAGGGGACACCTCCTCTATGCCTAGAAGCTATTTCCAAAATTTCATAGCGATCCATGAATTCTAACTGGAGTTACAGCGCGAAAACCCGCAAACAAGGTCGTGACCTCTGAACTTGACCTTTGGCCTTTGACCTCGACCTTGAGCATGGACATCACTTTGGTGAAGGTAAATAACTTCTGAAAATTTCATGATAATACGACGACAGGAACATGGTGAAAAAGGTGTCACAGACGGACGGACAGACAGACGGACAGACAGAATCGTTCATAGAGCTGCTTGATCGCAGCTAAAAAGTAATTGAATCCAACCCTGATTGAATGATTACTGGATATATTATTTGATAAGTAGTAGACTGTACTGAGTGCATAGGACAGGTCACTGTACACGGAAAGAAAATATAGTAAAATAAAAAATAGGCGTTGCAATGCACAGAATACCCCTCAGCCCGATGTCGAAGTTTTTGGAGACGCCCGCCCGCCCGCCGCCCACCCGCCCGCCCAACTGCATGAAGGATAGCAATACTCCATCAGCCTTGAGGGCTGAGGGGTAAAAATGGGGCCCAGAACAGAACCTTGACGTATTGAGGGACAGACAGACGGACGTGCAGACGGACAAAATCCCCATTCAGTTCGTGGCGGGAGATGCTGATAATAAAGAGATGCGGGAGGCTGGCGTCTCACCCCGGGTGCACGCCGTTCTGCAGGGTCTGCAGTCTGGTCTTCAGCAGGTCCAGAGGCTGGAAGAGCAGGGTGGAGCAGGTCCCACTCAGAGAGCCACACATGAAGGCTTTGAGCGCCGGGTGAGCCTGAGGGCGAGAGAGAGAGAGAGAGAGAGAGAGAGAGAGAGAGAGAGATCTCAACACCCTGCATTCACAAACTGTCTGAGGTGCCATCCTAGGTGCAGAGCTTAACATTTCGATGGACTGAACTGCACACAGAGAGGAAGAACAGAGAGAGGGAGACGGAGAAACCACAGGAAGAGTAATGAGAGAGGGAGAGAAATGCTGATTCTGAATTCTCCACAGACCAAGGAACCTTCTTCTCTAAGGAACACAACCCGGAAATAGTTTGGCTGGTGGCCGTGACAAGGAATGTTGAATTGTCTATTTCAGCAAGCAAAGGAGGCGCTGAGCTCCTTACCTGCTTCCTTTCGGCAAGAAAACCCAGGACCAGCCCTGGACAGAAGGACAGATTGAATGAACTGCAACCCTTTGCAGCTGTAGTGCTTGGAAATGTCATTTGGGCCTTTTACTGAAATTCATGATACATCGTGTAGGCTGCGTTTGCCGTCGAAGGCATGACATAATCAAGGAAAGGATATCCCATTTTTCCCAAACATGCCCAAGGTACGTCTACAATCTCACAGCGACCCGTGTCACATTTTTAGCGCCGTCAAGGAAAAGTGAAGAGGAAAGGAAAAAGGCCTCCTATTAAAAAGAATTCAGATGCAGTCAAGGAGAGAGAAGAAAAGAGAGAGAGAGAGATGAGAGAAAGACAAGAGGAAGATGGCAGACACAGGTCAAAACGTCAGAACAGAAATAAACAAACATCGCCTTCGATGCACATGAGCCGAGACTGAAACCAAACACACACCCACACCAGGCACCGTCAGACAGATGAAAGCAGTGAGGAGAAGCACACAAAAGCATCACTGTGAGCAAACACAGTCGCGCGCGCGCACACACACACACACACACACACACAGACTGTACACATGATGTAGATGCTCTCAGACAGCCTACACGGTCACAGAGAGGAACCGTCACACTCGATCACCGAGCCTCAGACATTATAATTCCCATGCTTGGTACACAACTCGAGACCAACAGTGTGCGACAACACACCAACACACACACAAACACACACAGCTAAGCTCTAAATTCAGACGTACAAGGACTCATTATGTATACAGAGACCAATCTGTTAATTCCTACTTTGCTGTTGAAAACACACACTACATCTCATCACTAAGGTCTGCACACGCTGAGACCACACAACGGAGGAAACGAAGCCTGACACACAACACTGCCTCACTGCCCTACCTTTCCCCAGCCGGGCGATTTAGCTTGTGAGTCCTGTTTCTCCATCTCTCCCTCTCTCCCTCTCTCTGTGCTGCTACGGAGAGCATGGCAGAGCATACGCCTCCATCTCTCTCCCTCTTTCTCTCCTCTCCCTCTTTCTCTCCTACAAAGCCAGCCACTCCCCCCTCACAACCCACATCAGCTTAATCCAGGGGCCTTCGTCTCTCTCCCTCCCTCCCTCTCTCTGTCTCTCTCTCACACACACACACACACACACACACACACACACACACTGTGCTCTCCTCCTTCAAATCGCTCCCTGCCAGCTTGAGTCTTTTTAAAATCCCCTGAGTCACACTGTAGCTGCTGGGCTATGTAGGCCTGCCTCTGTGTGTGTGTGTGTGTGTGCGCGTGTGTGTAAACCTCTTTTATATACATGCAGTGAAAGTGACAGAACATGCATTTCTAAATAAAATACAATGTCAAGCCACCAATGCTAAGATGATTTAGCACAGCAAGGTCATGTTAAATAACAGACTAACCCTTATATTTCACATGAAACACAATGCGAAGGCTCTTCCCATACTTTGAACTTGAACCCATGACAACCTCTCTATCCTTCTCAATAAATCTCTCTATCCCCTCGTCTTATAGCCCCTCCCTTCAAATGAAATGCTCAGTAAAAGCAAATTGGCTCCCATCACATAACTGACCAATCACAGACTGGGGTTAATAGGGTTTGCGTACCCTCCCAGGTTTGTCTCCATAGATTTCAGATGGCACAAAGGAGTTAACTACATTTCATGCAGAAGAAAAGGTATACAACTACAATGGCTAAAAACTGCCAGAACTCTTAACTCGAGGGTATTGGGGGCATGTAAACTCCACAGTGAAAGAGCAGAATAAATAAAAAAAAAACCTAAAGATGTTTCCCTAGCTAATAAAAACCCTGGCAGCACTGCAACGCAAGGCAGTCTAGCACACCATCCTGAGACACATACATGCCTGACAATAACAAACGGCTCTGGTATTCAAATAAAAATATAACAGTGTAACTGAGACTGAGGATTTTGGCCTAAGTGATTCACTGATGACACCAAACCCGGTTTCCATATGACAGGTTCAAACTATATTGCCTCTTTGGTTGCTTTGTTTGGATAGTGGGTTTGGCTCATTACCAGACACTTCCGTGTCACCTTCCGCTACGGTATTTCAGTCGATCTCACATGCAGGCCGATCGAGCAGGGGTAGCAAATTATAATAGTTCAAATAACAAATAACTTTTGGTTGCACCACTCAGCACAAAAAAAAATCTTGGGCATAAACAAGATATAGATGACAAGCAAACCAACAGTAATTGCCCACAGTTAAACAGCTGACCATCTGATTTTACAATATCATTGGTAAAGGTTAAATGATCTTAAACTTATGTCCTCCATTTTTCTGAGTAATAATCTATTCAAGTACAAGCTTGTGGAAAGTCCCACAGCTGAGGAAAGATATGTTTAAGTATATTGTTTTGTGTCCTACCTGCAAACTGGCTTCTGCTTTCTGCTGGCCTAGATTCAGTTATATGGTAATAAAATGTAGAGTAGGGTCAGCATGAAGAGTTTGTATAAAGTTTATATAGACAGAATCTGAGAGGCTCATTGTGACACATTTCTCAGTTTCACAAAATCTTCTGTTGGTGTGCTATCCTTAGAAAGAAAATTATAATTATAGATAAAATACTGCACCTGGAATTTCATTTTTATGAGGCAATTACATGAAATTTGCTGACTTACCAAATTACTATAACACTCAGTTTATTTCTAACAGAGTATTGTTTTGAATAAATCTTCAACCAGCAGTTTACTGTGATATACTCTGTGCCAATCTGTACCTCTGATGAGTCACAACTCAGAGATTATACTTACTACAAGTTCCATTTTAGTCCAAAGACACTGCGCAATTCGGGGCCACAGGGTTACACGCAGTATCACCGACTTGATTTGCTCTTGTTCTGCACTGAGACAATTACTATACCTGTCCAAAAGCAAAATTGAATACTACTTAGATCTTTGGCAAACCCTTTATAATTAACATTACAGGACAGTTCTTTTTAAAAAGTAGTTAGACATCACACTGTAATTCAGTAAATTTGCCACTGTGATTTGATTTGCAGCATCCAGCAAAACAAAAACTGATTGCCAAAATATTAAAATGACAAAAATAAACATGTTCAATCACACACGATTCCAGCCTCTTGAATTCCTGTTACAGTAACGAAGCAGGACTGCTCTACTAAACTTTTAAAAGATAAATAATTATAGACGGAGGGGTCATTTGAGTGGATCCTGGTCATTTTTCACTCTTGGCTTATTTTCCGATGGCAAGACCGTTTGAAGATAGACCTTGCTGGAAATTACATGTCCAATAGGTGGGTCAGCTTGGAGCGGAAAATCGTGCCATCACAAAATTTCAGATATCATCTTGCTGAAGCGATAGCCTATCTGGACCAAACTAAATTGCAATTTTGCCAAGTAACAACAAGAATTTTTATAAAAGGGAAGAGCTTTTGGAAAGGCTTAAGTGTTCATCCAGTGTTCGTGCAACAATCACGAATGATAAACCTGTAACTGAGACCAAGTGAGTTGAAGAGCCCTGAATTCAAATGTGTAAACTAACGCCAGTCCTCAAAGGGTTAATCGCGACTTCACATCGAAATGATAAAGCAGCAACAACACTTACCTGGTTCCTTTGCCAACGCCTTAAGAACCAAAAATGCGCGGGACAGACATTTTGACGAACGGGGGGAAAAAATGAAAAGAAAAAACTATGGGTAATGTTCAAACATGGATAAATTAAAACCCGCGATTCTGTGAGCCTTAACTATAAAGATAGCAGAGAAGTGTCTGAAACGGCAGCACAAGTTGCTGGCTGCAGGTCCTTCGCTCGGGCTGGCGAGCCAAAAAAGAAAGTGATTAGGAAGTGACTGACATCAATTTACTGTAAGTTATCATGCGTACTTATGCCTCACAGGGATAACGCAATCTCACGTCTGACCGCCTATTTGCATGTAGTATGTCACTGCCGAAGAATTTTGTGACCAACTTTACCGTTACATTATTCAATTCGCGAGTGAATGAGGATAAATCTCTCAAGGTCAGACCATACTATGCCCCTTATTCAGCAAACGAGACGGTATGTTTGCATTCTATTCTGTGCTCTGTTGTTTATATCGAGCCGAACACGGAGATGTCAGACGATGGCTACAATGTGCTTCTTGAACCCCGTAATTCAGCACTGAACAGTTACTTAAAGGCTTGTTGTCCCACCCCTTTCTCTGTACCAGTCAATACATCGACCGATTGTGAACCGGTTTCAGCTCGATTTTGCAATGTTACTGCTAATCTCCAGATTCAAGGCTGAGAAGCCAGGCCGAGGGGAACCAGTTCAATGTTAGGTTTTTAGAGCCCTCTGCTGACCAAATACACCAAATGTTGTCAAATGTAGAGCCAGTAGGTCCATTGACCAGCAGTTTGGTTAAATGAACTTGGTACCAGTTGCGAAGTTCAGGATCACGTAGAGAATGATAGGGCATATGAAGAACTGGACGTCTGCCAGGGAGCCCCTGCTGCGTTGGCCCCTGGGGACCCCCAAAAGAGGCAAAGAAAAAAATCAGCTCGATCAAACATGGATAGGTACCCCACACACCATGTTTCACAGTAATTTACACATCACACTGGGTAAAAAATGGTTCATGTCATACATAATCTCTGCTGCATTAGGCCCGCCAGACACCCAAAAAGGGCCTACAAATTTTGGCTGGATCAAACATTATTGGTACCACTTGAAACAAAGTTTAAATACTTTGACACATCTCAGAGAGAACAGAACAGACCCAGGGTCAGACTGTAATCCTGATTTCAAGTATAATCAAGAGAAATCTTAGGACGAGGGTGAATATAAACAGGCCTACCAAAGAAAACCGCCAAGCTGTAACAAAAGTGTGTCAGATGCTGGTTCTTTTAAAAAGGTTGGCAACACGCAATTAGAACTCAGTTGGTTCATATCTAGGTTTGTTACAGGCCTCGAGATTTTTTTTAAAGTCTGGTTCTGGTGAAAATGTTTCCACTTCGAAGTGTTTTGGCGTGAAGTTTAGAGGGAAGGTGGCGTGTTTTTGATTGTGTTGCAGGTTATTTTTAAAAGATGGATATTTGATAACATTTTGCTCCAGCTTGGTCGTTTTCTTTGGTAGGCCTGATAAAGTGAATGAGTTTCTTTCCCTCTTTAAGATTGTGCCCAATAATGTGATGGAAACAAAATGGTTCATGACCAAATTTTCTGTAATCCTGAAATTGTAACCATCTGGGAACTCTACTGTGGATGACACGGGCTGCTCTCGAGAAGAGGTTTACCATCCAATATTGCAAAATTCTCAAAAGAACTTTTGAACTGTTTATATTATACAGTGCTCAGTTAAATGTTGGTGCCTCAGGTTTGTTGCAGTTGTGTTTCCCCTCGATATTAGCCATGCCAACAAATTTGGTGATGCTGGACTGACACCAGATGACGCCTTCAAAGGCGATTTGCCAGTTTTTGTTTAACAGTCAGACTTTCTCATCCTACGCTAAGCTTGACTGACGGTTGTGCATGCGGTTCAGAGCCTTTTATTTCCATGGCACCATCCACACAGACCAATATTCATGAAATTTCATATCTTGACATTGATTCATAAAACCCAACTCCAGTTTTTTTTTCCCCCTCTCGATAGGATCCCATTTCAATTGTGGCTTTTTGGCAGCCATTTATCCCTTCATTCCCAGAGGATTGAGCTGAGCTCAATGGAAGCACTGACAAGCACAGATTTAAGATCTTATGCTGGAGTTAGATTTATCTTTGAAAGAGAAAAGTACAATGAAACAAATCAGCAGGCCAGAATATTGACAAAATCGTGTTAACAAAAAGATCCTACTTAGCTCCTTCAATTCTTGGGCTAATTGAACAACAATTGGACAGAAGACGCAAAATGAAAATGGGTATAATTAGTTCCAAGTCATGGAAAGCAGTTGAAAAAGCCAATTTTATTGTGACAAAAATTCATATTACATGGATCAAATCTCCAGATAAAATGAACAGTACAAAATACTGCGTTTAAATGGGAGAACTTGAACTACGCTTCACTTTTAGCAGCACGAGCAAGAAAAGCTAGCATTTGGAGGCCAAACTCCACCATTCCATTGATCAAAAACAGTAGTGCCTTCTTTCAAAAGATAACCAAAAAAAAAAAAAAAAAAACCAAAAAACAAAACCCAGAACAGCACACCCATCCAATGTCGAACAGTCAGAAACGGCAGAATAAGTAAGGCAAATATGGCTGAAAGCAACAGCATTTCATCATGCAGTTACTGGGAGCAGAAACAAAAATGGCCGACTCATCGAATACTTCAAAGCTCTCCAGTGCCCAGAGAATGTGCGCATGCAGAGACTACAAATTATTATTTTTTTTTTTAAAAGCCCTACCCCACCACCTTATAAGCCCCACAATTATATGTAAACGCAAACATCTACATCAGAGTAAATGCTTGCTTGTGTATAAAGATCCCTGAACATTTAACGGTGTGACTCATGGTGGCTTTTTAAGCACGAGTGTGTGCGTATTAATTTGTGTTTATTGCCCATTACATTCTTACTTGGGTTGCAGAAACGTAACATTTTAATCAGGCTTTTCCTAAAGTGACACCATGGGCTACAGCCTCAGAACCGTGCTTTTTCAGAACATGTCCTCCACCGTTAGCATGTGCTCAAATGTCCGGGTCCAAGAATGACAAACCTCCAAACATGTGCAGGTGTTATTCCAATGGTGCAGTAATCCCTCTGAATACATACAGGTTTCCAATGCAAAGCCTTTAATATTCCCGATATATATATTACGTGAAGTAGTAACATCTATATTTTATACAGTACAATTAGCACATAAACCCCTCAGTACAAACGGAGGTAGAAAGATATAAAAATCACTTTTCACAAATTCACTTTATCTTAAAAATACAAATTTCGTAAATGGTAGTACTATTTCGATCACCTCTGTGTATTGAATATATATGTTTTTGGGTCCTCATAATTCATTGATAGGAAAATATATTTAGAACTAGAATATGGTCACAATATTTTCTTTGGAAAATGTTCACATTCACGTTTAGGGAAAAATAATTTGGCCCAATACATTTATATTTACTCTGTCACACACTGTGTGGTGATAGGATTAGAATTGTCATATTTCTCAGTGGAAATGGGAATGATTGTCAAATTGTGCATCTGTATATGCCGAATCATGAATGCATTGCTGTGCTAAATACGTGTGAATGTCTCTCAGGATGAGTTTGCTTGACCATTTTGGTTCAGGCAAAGGGCTGTGAATACAGGATGTGACAGAGTACATGCAAGCATCGCTGGCTGTGGGACTGCAATAATGGACATCACTCCGCTTTGGGTTCAGGTGTCTCCACTTTCACGTCTCCCTCCTCGTCGCTCTCCACTCCAGCTCGGCCGAACGTGCGCCGCGGGGTGAAGGGCAAATCCCCGCGCCTGGAGGGCAATTAAATGATCATTTCTCCGCTGCATCTAGCATTTTCCCCATTACTCACACAAACACCAAAAGTAGCGTTTCTCGCAATCAAGGTTACCGTTTATCAAATCCTGGCATAGTTAACGCTGCCAAGGAGGTTATGTTTTTGCTTGCTTTTGTTTATTTGTTTGATGTCAGCTGTTCTCAAAAACTGTTCCATAGATTTTACAAAAGTAAACAAGCTTTGTAGGATGTTAAAGTAGCACAAGAGCAACAAGTGATAAAATTTTGGCATATCTAGGAAAAGTACAGCTGAAATAGGCCAAAGTTCAAATCCAGCAATGCTGGAGGAGGTGTAGGCTCTTGCGAGTCCAACTGTAGTTTTAAGCGAAATACACTAAAGGACAGATCATTTTGAATGGCTGCCCTCATCAGGACTGCAAAACTCTGCTCCTAGTGATCTACAGTCCTGCAGGTTCTCATTCCAGCCCTTAGTCTGGTACTAATGACTCTGGAGCTGCAATCAGCAGCTGTGTGGCTCTAGCCAGAGCTGAATGAAAAGTGCTTTGGAAGGGTCATAGAAAAAACCTGAAGGTATAGATTGATCTAGGGCCTTTGGCAGGTGGTGTGGGGGGGGAGGACCCCAACCCTAAGAATTCCCGGGGCGCACAGTTGACGGAACCAACAAGAGCAAGATCACAAAATTCTCCAAAAAACCCTGGTAGGATGGGTGGGGGGGGGGGGGGGGGGACAGGGGGGCAATTTTGGAGGTATTGTCAACCAAATGTCCCCTCCGCGACAGACACTAATGATCCTCAAATGAGAGCTGCCGGTTAGCTCACTCTGTTAAAGCACCGCTTTGCGAAGCAGAAGTGACTATCATGGCGCGGGTTCGAGCCCCGGTCGAACCAACTGCCAGTGGTCGGCAGCTTTTTCAGAGTAGCGCACAAATGGCCATCGCGCTACAGGGTTTCAAATTGGGAAGGGAAATCTGATGGTTGCTTTGTTTCCCTCAAGTGCCTCCAGACGGACGCTCGTCAGGAAAATTCTAAGCCTGGTCATGTTCGGGGATCCTCCGCCCTCGTTCTGAACTTTCGAGAATTCAACCAATGAGTGTATAAGAAGCAGTAGCTGGCAGGCGTGTGCTTCAGAGGAGAGCCACAAACCGTCTACACTCTGCTGAATTGGAAACAAGGGGTCACATACGAGCAAGCCTTGTACATAGTTCATCAGTTGGGCATTCCAGATTCGGGTGGGATTGCAGATGCCAAATTTCTTAAAAAAAGAAAAGGAAAAAAAAGAAGGGAAAAAAAAAACCAAATGGAAATGGAGGGGGGAAAAAAATAAATAAGGTTTTCCTCAGAGTATAGTAGTGCACCATTATGCCCATAAATTGTAACAAATACTTTAATACATCAACAGAATTCTCTCGTCACAGAGGGGACATTTTGTGGGGGAACCCATGGAATCGCCCAGCTAACATTCCTTCAGGGCCCCACTATAATTCCCCAGCTTCAATTTTGGCTGCAAGTTAAAGTAACAGACAATTTGGAGGGAGGGGTTACCTGAGCTTGCTCCGGAGGCTGCTGACCTCCCGGTTCATGGCATCGGCGGACTCTGTGGCGTCCTCCAGCTCCCTCTGCAGCTTTCTGCGGTTAGCGTTAGCGCGGGTGGCTTCTTCCTCCGCCTCCTCCAGCTGCCTCTTCAGCTGCTTCATCCTGCTGTTCAGCTTGTCCACCTGCAGAGGAAAAAAAAAAAAATGAACCACAACACCAAAAACTCGTTCAGAACGCTGCCCAAATGGGTGCATCTGTGGCACCGCCAGTAGAGCGCAATCCACATGCTCGTTACGAGCCATGAGATGCAGTTGAGTCCAGCCATTGATTTATTGGCATGCCATCCCCTCTTTCCTTCATTATTACTGTCAAAACAGTCCTTCCAAATAAAGTTGGCTATAAAATTTAAAAAAAGGAAAAAAAAAAATCTGCCCAAACAAAATGAGATCAGGAAGGCGAGTGTATAAAGCATTCAGTACACTGTGTTTTGTCTGGTTATGCATGTGTTCTTGGACTTGGTCGTATTTAACTGTTAGAAATTTGCGGAGTCCGAAAAAAGATTTGGAACTAGTGAGCTGCTCCAAGGTTTGTAAGTCCAATTCCCAACCAATCAGCTAAAAACTAGATAGCCCGTAGCCAAGGCCAACAACTTTTGAGGGTTACATCGCTAGAAAGTGAGCCCTTGCAGTAACCTACTTTGGTGATTGCGATGCACTTTCCCCATTTTTTTCACTCGAATACTAGAACGGGCACTCGGTAGAGCGCATACCTTCGCCGACGCCACTGAATCCCTCGCCACTGGCGTTGGTTTCATGCCGATCGGATAAAAATTGACCGAGATATGGCCGAAAGTCGGTTTTGACCTTTTCGTGGCCTTGACCTTGACCTTTGACCCTTGACCCGGTCACTCCCAAAATCTAATCGATTGATCCTCAGGTCATGCCAAATCAACCCACCAAATTTTATGAAATTCCGTTTGGTACTTTTTGAGTTATTCGATACACATAAACACAGACAGACACACAAACAAATAAATACACGGGGATCAAAACATTACCTTCGTCAGCGAAGTCGCTGGCGAAGGTAACTAGCAGAGTGAGCCCAGCAGGGTTGTGTGTATGAGGGGATACAACAGGGGTCCCTCAATCTCACCCAGAGGGACTGGTGTGGCCACAGGCTTTCATTTCATCCAAGCAGTTCCACACCTGATTCTACTAAGGTCTTTAGCAAAGACTCTAAGGGTTGATTAACAGAATCAGGTGACTAGCTGCTTGGTTGGAATGAAAGGGCCGGTGTGGGTGCAGGCTTTCTGGGTAAGACTGAGGACCCCTGGGACACAGCGTTGGGGATAGAGTGCGAGGGCAGGGATTGACCTGGTCTTTGTACTGCTCAGTGTTGCGCCTCTCGTCATCGATCTGCAGGCAGGCCTCCTTCAGCTTTTTCTCTGAACGTCGCACCTGTTTTGCGGCCTGCTGCCGCTCCCTGAGGGTCAAGGATAAGATGAGAGGGGGGAAGGTGAGACAATGCAGTGGAGAATTGGGCGAAGAGGGAAAAAGAATAATATTCCATCATTATTCTTCCCTTGACATTTCACAAGTTTCCAGCCATGCTTTGGCAATACAAATAGGTTTCTAATGAATCCATGCGAATTTGAAATTAGAAACAGAACCAAAAGGGGAAGAGAGAAAGCGATAAGCAGGAGAGGTGAGTTTCTTTAAAATTTTAATTACATTTTCAGCCATCTCATGTGACCAGCCATACTCCTCTTTTTGTATATGGAATCGAACTTCATACCACTCAGACATTCTAAGAGGCATTTTGAGTCTCCAATGCCAGGGATAACTTTTCCAATCTACGCTGCTAAAGGCTTAAGGGCTATTCTTGCCAAATCTTTGTGTGTGATTGGCTGACGTGCTGGGAGGTTCAAGGAGGTCAATTCTTCGTGTCGGAATATTAACTTCCATTAAATATCTGCAACTGACACTTCGCTAGCAACAAAATGGCAGGTTAAGTGTACGATATACAGCTGCGATATTTGCTTTGCGTGAACAAATGTAATTTCGTCTCCAGAAAAAAAACAAAGTACATTAGGGGTGCCAAAATGGCGCCTTGCGTGAGTTGCCTTTAGCATGAATATGCAGAGGGTAAACCAAATATTCTAGCTCCAACCTCAGCAAAGGCTTGGACACACGACTGCAATCCGAGTTATCCTAGCCTGCATGTCTATGGGAGGACACCGGAGTGCCTGCAGTAAACCCACAGGAAAATAGGGAAGAGATTGGCCCAGATTTGAACCCACAACCATTTGCTGCTAGGCAACAGTGTCACCGACTGAGCTGTCATGCCACTCAGGCAGAGGTAAGAGACTGAGATGCTCACCGGTTCTCGACATCCAGCTGCTCCTCCAGTTGGATGATCTTGGCCTCCAGGGAGGAGATGGTGGACTTGTATTTGCTCTTCACTGTTCCCTCCAGCTCCTGCAGTTTCAGCTTCAGCTCTTTGTTCTGTCGGTCCAGCTGCGAGCGCGTCCCCTCAAGGCGCTGGACGTTACTGCGCTCCGCGCTCAGCTCCGATGTCATCTGCTCAGCCTGAGAATGGTGCAAGATTGGAGTTCAAATTCATTTTAGTCAACGTACCAAAACAACTCCATCCTCACTCATTACTGCAAGCTGAAATCCAACAGAGATATGGTTCCTCCGGTTTAAAAGGCAGACAAAAACTGCAATAGCGGCTAGAAAGTTTCCACAAATGACCCTGAGAAGTGATGTTGCTCTCGGACTGCTTCCACCCCCCATTCAAAAGAAAATTAAAGTCTTCACAATTTGTTTAATGCAAACCCAGATTTTTATGCTCCTTGATTCTGAGGGAACATGAAGTCTCACGACAGCAGTGATAAAGACTGAAACTCCGTGGCTCCTTTTATCGGCCTTCAGTACCTGGGCAGTGGACCTCTTGAAACGGTCGTTCACCAGCTCAGCGTTACACTGCTCTTCCTCCAGCTCCTCCTCTAGCTGGGCGATTCGCGCCTCAAGCCTCCTCTTCTCATCGGCCATCAGGGAGCTAAGAGGAACGAGGAGAAAAAGCTCCTCATTAGATGGGCTCCCAAGAGAGGGCGCTGGTTAGCGCAGATACTGGACGCAACTATGGATAATGGCCTAACCATGTTCCAGGAAAAATATTGCATTTTTGGTTCTCATATCAACCAAGCAAGCACACCTCATTCAAAGGCTAGAATGCTCATTGAGAGGCTAAACCTTGGGATCAAACACACCAACTTAGGGGTGAAATGCAAACCTACAGGAGGACTCAGGACCAAGCTAAAGATTTCAGATTTTACAGCTTCCCATTAGTGTAATCAATTTGCCAATTTAGGTTAAAATGAAACCATAAAGGATAGAAGGTCTTCAGGAATAGGGTTGGGCACATTAGGCTCACATTAAAAGATTTGATAATGGACTGAAACCCTCAAAGTCATACGTGCAAGAAGATAAATTTCAGACACATTTGACCTTTAGCTCTGAACATACTTTTTGCTGTTCTGGCTGTTGATCTCATCCTGCAGCTCATCTCGCTCTTGCTGTGACTGCCTCTTCATCCTCTCCGCCGCTGCCAGGTCCTGCGATGGAGGGGGAAGGAGGAGAGGTGAAGGGTCAAAGGCAGACTCCCCCATTTTCATAAACCTCACCAAAAGCAGGAGCTCAGGTCTCACACCAGCATGACCAGCTCATCTCCTCAAAATATCCACCATGAGAAAGAAACCCTTATCCTAGACCAGAAGGCGTACACATGAATGATTATGGATTGGAACCATTGAGAGGACGTTCATCGATTACTCTTGAGGGGAGGAAATTTGGGTGGAGAGCATAAAATGGGGCAGATAAGAGTGAAGATAAGGGGCAAAGAATAGGGAAGGCCATGCAGCTGACCTCCTGCAGCTGAATGATGTCAGCCTCCATGCCCTTAATCTTCTTCTCGTTCTCTTTGGCCTGGGCCAGGGTCTCCTCTCGGGACAGACGCGAGTCTTCCAGCTCCCTCACAACTTCCTTCAGCTGGGCCTGCCAGGACGAAAGTTCTCTTCAACTTATGAATTCTTTGTGCATGAAGACCTCTACGCCCGTTCAGCTAGCCGTGGGCAGTACCTGCAGTTTCTTCAGCTGTTTCAGGGCGTCGTCTCTGTTCTTGTTGGCCATGTCTATCTGCGCCTCCAGGTCTCCCAGGTCCAGCTCCAGCTTCTTGCGGGCGGCGACGGCCACAGAGCGCTGCTTCCGCTCATCCTCCAGCTCCATCTCCATCTCCCGCACCTGGGCCGGGGTTCGAGGGGAGAATATTTCACTCATCAGGTTTCAAAATGCCTGCAGCTGTGCTGAAAAAAATCCAGCACTTGCAATAATCAGCAATATGGCTGATACATCAAGTCCATCAGCAATCACACCAGATGGGTAACCAAAAACAACCAAAAGAGTCTTCATGCCAGGAGGGTGGATAAGAGATTCCCCAACTCAATCTAATGAGGATATGAGCTCTGGTAGATCTTGCACATCACACACCTGTTTGATCAGTTGCTTCTTCTTCTCCTCTCCCATCTCGTCGCGGCCCTGCAGGTCCCTGTCAAACTGGGCCTTCATGGCCTGCATGTTGACCTCCAGCCGCAGCTTGGCGTCCTCTGTGGCCTGCAGCTCGTCCTCCAGCTCCTCCACCTGAATGCGCATCTCCTCCAGCTGCTGCTCCATGCCTCGCTTCGACTTCTCCAGCTCGTGCACCTGATGAGACGGGCAGGGAGTAACGGTAACCATTCATCTATCAATCCATTATCTAACCCATATATTCCTGGTAAGTGTCATAGGGGGCTGGAGGCTATCCCAGCATACAATGAACAAGAGCAAAGGTCACACCCCTGGACAGTTCGCCAACCCACCAGGAACAATGCACCATTCACTCACAGGTATATACCTATGGGCAATTTAGAGACTTTAGAAAGCTGTACAAACCTCTCAACTGAGGAGGAAATCCACAGGATTGTCAAATTCACCTCCATTTTACCAATCTGAGTTCAGCACTATTCACAAAGTGAATTTGATATTGTGACTTTTTTTATAATAATAATAATAAATTTATTAGTCCCTTACACTTTTGCCCACGTCATCTTTAGAGGAAACCAGGTCCTCCATTTCAGCTTTGAGCAGCTTGCTGGCACGGTCAAGCTCATCCCTCATGTCGGTCATAGACTCCAGGTCACGGGTCAGCGCCAGAGCCCGAGTCTCCTTCTCCCGGGCCTCTGCCTCGGCTCGGTCTCGCTCCTCGGCGTACTGGGCCGATATGTTCTTCTCCTCTGCCAACATCTACACAGCCAGAGAGGCAAGAGAGGATTACAACTCAGGCAGACGCAAACCGAATCCCAGCAACAGGGTGGCCTGTTTGAGCCATTTGGAGGCATGTAAAACACAGCACTTCAAAAGATTAATTTACCTCCATGATTACTTTTACGAACCCTGAAAGACAGATGTCATCTGTCCAATAAGCACTCATTTGGATGTGTCACTACCATTAACAAAAGATGAGCACTTGTTTACCCCAAGTCTGAAGATCAACAAGTAGTTGATACTTTTGTGTGTTGTTGATGGTTGATCCATCAATCAGTCTGTGTTCTTGATGGCCTGCTTATCAAAACTCCGCTCGTGTTCAGGATGGTTAATCCGTCAACAAGCAATGCCTGTTCCTGATGGTTCACCCACCAATATAGTCCTAGTCTATCGAATGGTATCTGGTCTTGATGGTTGATTTATCAGCGAGCCGTACATGTTCATGAGTAATTACATCGATAAGCAGCAAACGTTCTAGATACTTTGCCAATCAATAAGCAGGTGTTCATGATTCACACAACCAGCTGTATGCTGTTATGATGGTCCTTCAGAAGGGGTGACGCCAATTAATTTACCTGGTCGAACTTCTTCTGCTTCCTCTCCAAGTTGTGCACGATCTGCCTCAGGTGGCCCTGATCCACCAGGATGTCATCCAGCTCCTGCTGCAGCCTGGTCTTGGTCTTGTCCAGTTTGTCGTAGGCAGAGCACTTCTCCTCCAGCTGGAGGGTGACGCCCTCCAAGTCCCTCTGGATCCTCTTCTTTCCCTCCTCCACACCCTCCAGGGAGCTGACCTCCTGCTCCAGCTTTTTCTTCATCTCTGCCAGCTGCGCAGCAGAAGTCAAAGGTCAAGATGCAAGAAGGTCAGCAAGGAAGGAAGGACATGAACCAACCAAAATATCACCTTCAGGCTTTGAGTGGCAAAGCAAAAAACTTGAGCCAACAGACTGACCATAGCGTCCTAGTTCTTCCTTGAACCAGTGCTTGCTTTTTGTCGGCTGACTGGGTGAACAGAATTGGGAAGCTATAATGTATGTTGAAACTAAATTTCCAAAAGGCTGTTTTACGCTTGAGAGATGCGTCAACGGGTTTAAGCAACAGAAGACCTTGATTAATTTATGGTTGAATAAAGTGTTGGACGTCTTGGGTAGCGCAAGTCGTCATTTTCAACTGCACGCTTCCCCACTCAAAACATCGACTGCAAGCACTACCACAGTTTCCCCCCCAGGAATTAATAGTCCGTGAAGTCCCTCCATGACGAGTAATACAGGTGAGGATATTGTGTTCCTCTAGCATCTCCTCAAACCCACCCATTATTTTAGTCTTCTCAATTCATTTTCACTAAATCGCCTTTAACTACTTTGACACAGAAAACAGTTTGACCAGTTTCCATGAGAAATGACAGAACCCTCAGTCCATCTAGTCAAAGAAAGTCAGGTGAGCAACAGTGCCTTTAGTATTACAATTAATCAAGCAGAGATGGAGTTAGACAAGCATGTGTGTGTCTGACATCATTGTAGTCAGGAACTGTCAGCATACAGTGCTTCAATTTATTATACCACCTGTCAGAGAAAAATTTCTTAAATATTGTGTTTTCAAAAACTTGTTTAAAACAAAATTATCATTTCTTCGGCAAATAAACTGAAACCACTAAATAGTCCTTATTTACACACACAAAAAATAAAATTTGTTTGGCCTCCTTTGGCCTTGATAACCGCTTGCATTCAACCACAAAAACTAACTTATGTTCAGGAATGCAAGAAAACAGTTGGCATCTTAAATTTAAAAGTGCTTAACTATTTTTTCTGCTTTTTTGTAAAATGGTAAATTCAAAAAATCATGGATAACGACGATAATTACATTTTAGCATTACAAATATCGTTTCAGTTAAACAGCTTGCACATACTGGTGGATTAACCATTATGGTAACAAAAAATTTTGGTAATTGCCAACACTTAATTGAGGGCAGCTGTGGCATGAACCATACATTGGGTGGTGGTGTAAAATCTGTTAAGCACTGTATATGTCCAACAAGCGTAAAAGAGCCTTTAGCCAGAGCATATAAAAACTGGCTTGAATCACAGTGGCCAAAAGGTCCAGTGGCAGCAGATGAGAGGGCAGCAGCATCACCTGAGACTGGAGAGAGGAGACCTGTCTCTCCACATTCCTCTTGCTCTCCTCTTCCTCCTCCAGCTGCTCCTTCAGGGAGTTTTGCTCGTCCTCCATCTGCCGCAGACGGGTGGAGAAGGAGAGCTTCTGCCTGGTCTCCTCCTCGAGCAGTTCCTGTGGGGGCCGGGGAGAATAGAGGGGTCAGCCACAGCCACAAGCAGAATGCACACCAAAAAACACCAAATCTCCACACAATTTCCGAAGAACAAGAAAATCTGAACCCCCCCCCACCCAGAATTCTACAACCAGTGTTCTAGAACTTAACCCTTAAACGTCCTCACTTAAAAAAAAAAAAAAAAAGAGCATTGGTTTGCTCCATCAAATGGCTGAGCAGGATGTTAAGGGGTTAATCACCTTCGAGAGCCAGGAGCAATTGTTATCTCCATTACATCCGTTCTCACCTGCACATCCTGCAGCTGGGACTCCACCGCTGAGCAGTCCTTCGCCGCTTTGATGGACTTCCCCTCAACCTCACTCAGCAGCCCGTTCACACTGTCCAGCTCCGACTGTGAGGGCGGGGCAAACAAATAAATAAATAAGGGTCAGAGACAAATACCGGGTGCATTACATCATAGTCATTTAGCTGATGCTTTTATCTGATGGGACTTCTATTCAGTCCAATCCAACCTGGAGCAATATGGGAGGGTGTTAAGGACATTACTACAGGGTCTGAATGGCTGCTCTCATCTTACTGTGACTACATTGGGGTTTGAACCAACAACCTTCCCTGTCCAGGTCGAACACCTTCAACCGCTAATGTGTCCCACCACAAGGGCCCTGTTCCAGTTGTTCCCAGTCCCTGATGCACAATTATTCTAAAACTGGAGTACAGAACTAAAGCGGTCCTTCTCCCAAACATTACGCAGTATGCTCCATGTCCACTTATGTATACACTGGTGTTTGGCCGTGACCAAATGACAAGCATCAGAATTGGATTTCTCTTAGGCGACGCACTGCAGAAGGAAACTACTCAAACACTGCAAGAATAGACAAACCATGGCAGACCAATTACCCCACAAGGGTTGAATAAAAGCCATGCTTCCAAACTTGTGATATAGTACGCATAGAACCAGCATGTAACAGATACGAACAGGCACCTAAACCCGAGGACTGGTTTGAGTTTCCACTGCCAAAAGGCACTCTAAATGCAAGTCGGGTTGCAACTGGATAGTAATAGCAGTGTTAACAGGTAAGTAGCGTAGTAAGATTCTCCGGACCAGCCAACGGACTCCACCCTCTGGTGCCGAATCAGTGTGCTCGAAACCTCAGAGGGAGAGTAAAAAAATAGGAAGGATTGGAATGTTTCTTTAGGCATCATCCACAACTTTTTACGATAGAACGGTTATATGGGCGGTTCCATTGTCTAACGTTCGGTTTTCCACCAACTGCGAAGCAAACTTTTTGCACAACTACAACATTACATAGTCAATGCTCAGACCCACATAAATACAAGACAGGAGAACTTGCCAAGCAGTGTGAAACTTGCAAGAGATGTGACGTCAGTGGCAGAAGGGAAATGGCACGAATGACACTACCGGAATGGCGCAAATGATGCTAAGGTGCGAAATTCAGATTCTCTCAACCAAAAAATTAACTTGAGCAAAAACTTTGCACAAGTATAGACGTGTTCTGAAAGGAATCATTGCTTCTGCAGGTATGTTGGCTGGCTACACTACCAAAAATGCTCAAACCACGGTGCATTGCTAGCTTGCGAGCCAACTGTTTCAAATAACCATATCATTTCACAAAAGATTTAAGTTAAATATTTGAGTCTGGTTAAATATTTGATATAACATCAGTGCTGTGCATGTTTGTTTTCATTCACAAGCAGGCATAATGTTCATAAAGCAAAATGTTAGGGACCTTAGCATAGCAACATTAGCATTGCCACCTAGTTGCTAATTTTCCTCAGATTCCAAGGAAGAAACACGCCTTAAGGAGTAAACATTGCTATTGGTCAGCGCATTGCTATTGGTCAGCAGCGCAAACTCGCGTGTCAATGTTCTAACGCAAGTTAACCTCTAATAGAAGTAAATGTGATAATCGTGAACAGAGAAGCAGATATTCAAAACAAGAAAAATAGGAGGAAAATCAACCCACAGCTAAACTCATGTGAGAATTGCGAGACAAAAATTCTGTTTTGTGCTTTGTGGAAAAGCTACATAATGTAATGGATCGACAGCAAGGTGCAAGAGGTTAGTGTCCATCACTCACCTGTAACTTGGACGCCCTCTCGCTCAGCTCCTGCCTCTGCCGCTCACTCTCGCCGTATTTGACCTGCAGTTCCTGTAGCTGTGACTCTGCCTTCTTCCTGCGGCTCTCCGAGTCGCCTTTCCCCTGCATAAGCGTCTGCAACTCAATGCTCAGCTCGTTACGTTCGCTCTCCAGTGCCTGCTTAGCCTTTTCCACGGACACCTTGCCCTGTAAGGAGAGACCAGATGCATGCTTGTGAGGCCGTGACTCAATGTTATTGATTTGAAAAGCTGGAAGAAGAGAGAAAAAAAAAAAAAAAAAACTCCAAGAGGCCCATGGACCTTAACGGTCACCTGAGTATAGTATATCCAATGCTAAACCTTGGCCATTAGGCGTGGCCCTAATTTTGACCCCAGGGATCAGATTAATGGAAACCAGTATCATAAGCAATAGAGTATTCTAAATTGTATGTATATAACTTGTGGCTATTTTCTTTAAGCAAAGAAGATTTCTCAAGCCATTTTGACCCTTGGGCCCTGCCCCTTACGGTGTAAAACTGCGTAAAAGTGCATTCTACTGCATGTAATATACCAGTCAACTTATTTTTAGAAGAACAAATGACATTACAATTTTAAGATCTTGCAAAATTAGGACAGATTCATCTCCTACTACAACTTGGTTACACTGAGCAAGGGTTAATATTTTCTTTGCCATTTAGTAAAGCCTTCAGATTGAAAGAGGGTGCACTCTCTTTTTAAACGTCATTGTACATACAAGAAGACCTTCTACAATGGTGGAAACAAACCCCTGTTCTTGAAGATCTAATACCCTTTAGTTTCTCTCACAAACTCCAACAAAACATCTGAACACAGGAAAGGAAAACCTTCAGCATGCAAGATATCCAGGACAGGATAATTGCCGCTGTTCTAGACCTGCCCCACAGTTCTGTTACGATGAACACCACCGTGAAGAAAACATCTGTTCAGTAAATGGCAAATGCGCTGCAACTGTGCAGTTTGGTAATTGGGTCAGGATGGTAGTGAATGCGAATGCTCCATTAACGGGCCTCTTACCCTCTTCGCCTGCTCTAGCTGCTCGTTAAGCTCCTCAAAGGCCTGGTTGTGCTTGTGCCTCATGTCAGCCACCTGCTGCTCATGAACCCGGGCGTCTTCCTCCAGAGTCTTCTTCAGGTGGGCCACCTCAGTCTCCCGCTTAGATCTGAGAGCAGGAGAGATACACTCAAATCTGTGAGCAGCAGTGTACATACGAGGTACATTTCACCCAGAGCTGCCTAATCTTGCTCCTGGAGATCTACAGTCCAGTACGTTCTCGCACTTAGTGTAACAAAGTGCATTTCATTAGCAGCTATATCAGATTTTCAACCCTGGTCCTGGAGAGCCACTGAATGCGCAAGGTTTTGTTTTCACCAAGTAATTAAGACCCAAGAAACCACGCAAGACAAATTTATCAATTTAAGCCATTGTTTACCAAGTAAAGTGCAGGGTAAAAACAAAAACCAGCCACCATTCTGCCCCCCCCAGGATCAGGGTTGACCCACTTTGAGCTAAAAGGTCTCAATTATCTGCTTCATAATAGAGTAAGTTGTGCCAAATTATCGTTGAAATGGAAATGACTTACTGCACAGAAGATGTCAAGATACGGGGTTAGGCAATCAGGTTCAACAACTCACGTCAGATCCAAGTTATTTAAATCAATGACCTTTCCCATAGTACCAGGTTATGAATAAGTGTATAATGTGCGGTGCCAAGAGCAGCTCACTTTAAGGACGTAATCGATGTTCACATTCAAGTCTGAGACAGCAGCACGGTGTGAGGGCGGGTATACGCGTGTACCTGAGCTCCTGCTGGGCGGCGGTGGAATCCAGCGTGTCCTCCAGCTCGGTCTTCAGGGCCTCCAGCTCCTCCCCCAGGTCTCTGCGGTGCTTCTCCGCCTTGCTGCGAGCAGCTCTCTCCAACTCCAGGTCCTCCTGCAGCTCTGAAATCTGCGCCTCCAGCTCCCTGATCTTCTTCTGGGCCTGATTCTTCTGAGCTGCCTCCTCCTCCATCCTGCCAAGTAATGGATGGAGAGGTGAGAAAGGGAATCGGTCGAAAGACAAAAAAAAAAAAAAAAAAGCTGGGCAAAGAGGGGACATCTTCCATTACTTATTTTCCACAGCCTACCTACACCTACTTTTTTCTAGTCTTCACTCCATCAAATGGGAAGACCAGACAGAAAAATAAAACTACAGAAGGTTTGGAAGTTGAAGAAATTTGAATGGGCAAAAAAAAAAAAATAAAAAAAAATGCAAAGTCCTTACTCTCTGAAACACCATTTCAAAGAGCCAGCTAAAGCCAAAGGCCTGGCAGATTCATAGGTCAAATCGTGTTCACGTCACAAGTTCAGGAAATTTAGCCCCCCCCGTCAATGATGGTCTTTACAGTACTTACCTGGAGTTGTCAAAACCTTCTTTCCCTTTTCTCAACCCATTTAACCCACTAGAATCTCCTAACTGATGGCAGACCATCATTGATTCCAACTTCCACAGTGGAAAGGAGTAAAGAAATGACCCAGAGAGAGACTGGAAGCAAGCAAGACCACAACGGTTTCTACCATAAGCTGTGCAGTTTTATAACTGGAGTTATGTACAGAAATGAGACTGACAGATCAGTGCCTTTGTCCAACTGAGGGAAGCAAGACGGGTTCTGTTCAGATGAGCCCAGGTGGTGCGCCCTTACCTGGCTAGGGCCTCGTGAAGCTCCTCCTCCTTCTTAGCCAGCTGGGCTCGGAGTTCGGCAATCTGGGCCTGGAGCTCGGCAATCTGGTCGTGGAGATCAGTGGAGTCGCCCTCCAACTTACGCCGGTTCTTTTCCAGCTCCTGCCGAAGCTTCTCCTCCTTGCGGAGACGGTCTGGGAGAGAGATAAGGCAAAGAGAAAGGAGAGAGAGAAGGAATGAGTGGGGAAAAAGAGAGGGAAGGAGGGAGGGAGAAAAAGGCCATACATCCAAGAAGCTGTTGAGGTACAGGCTGAGAAGTACCTGACTATAGTCTTAGCCCAGCACTTGCACTAATGTAAGGGATTGGGGCAGCTTCCAGCTAAGTAGCTCGGGTGCTTTTGTTGTGGGGTTGGCTAGTTCACCGGTAAAGAGTGGTGAAGTGCTCAGAAGTGTGTTGATGAAATGATGTAACCTTCAAATTAATGCTGAACCCTTGGCTCAGGGGAATTTTGTCTTAAGCAAACTACTTTTGGTGTCAAACCAACAAACAATTTGATACAAGTGAAAGGCAGGGATTCAAATGCCATCTTTGACTCCGCAAATCCAACCCTGGAGACCTGGGGTTTCAAGCCCAGCATATGCTCAAAAAGAATGGAGGATCCATTGACCGCTTGAGCGAGGTTCTTAAACCCGGCCTGCTCTAGAGAGGATCGACGCCTTCTTTTTAACTAGAAATGGCGTCGGATAAAAGTGTAAGCTGAGTAATCGTCCCGTCTCACCCTCCAGGTCGGTGATCATCGCCTCGTGTTTGTTCTTCAGTTTTTGTAAGCTCTTGGACTTCTCCTCCTCCTCTGCCAAGTTTGTGGTGAACTCAGAAATTCGCTCCTCCAGCTGCTTCTTCTCCTGCAGAACCACAAACGGCAAATTGGCACAAACTATCAAACTGTGCAAGACTACAGACATACCCTACTCAAATCCCACCCCCACCCATCAAGACAAAAAATGACTCCCAAGCAAGGAAAACTGCAGAAATGAGCCCACACAGAAACATGGACTGTTCCCTCACCATGCACACACCAAGCACAGTTCCCTCACCAGCCTAGCCCTGTTCCAGGAAATCTCCCGACCTCTAGGTTCATTCCAACAGTAAAAAGCACAACTCAATGAACCATCTTGTAGAACTGCTAACATAGGTAGAGCCAGACATGCTAATGTAGGATTGCGGCGAGAACCGATGGGATGCTACATCGGCGAGAGCAGGGTTGGATCCCCTTGCCCCGGTGCGGTGATGCCAATGCCCACAGTGACCCAGGTCTTGCTAACCTTGTTCAGCTTGTTGTTTTGGTCGTCCAGCACCATCACATCCTCCTCCACCTTCTTCAGCTTGGACTCCAAGGTCACCTTGTCCAGCTGCAGCTTCTGCCGGGCATCCTCTTCCTCGTCCAGCTGCTGCTCCAGGTCCTGCAGAGATTTAAAAGGGCTTTAAGGAACTATTTTGACGGCATTTCATCTCTTCAACAATCGTGTGCAGCATACCACTCCTTCATAGACCCACTCTCTGAGTAGCAGTCAGAGATGATTCTGATAACTGCATCTATGCAAGAGAGTTTTTAAACAAATTGCTCCACCACCCACCTACCTCCTCTTCCCACTCATCCTGTTTTTTTTTTTTATTTCAGCATTAACAAGTCTGAATAGAACTTTAGGACGCCATATTGAGCCGAGTAGGGAGCTTATCTTCAGATGTTCTAAAGCACATATATATTATTCGCGCATCAGTCTGGGTGTTTTTGGCCATCAGTGCGTGCCTGCTCTTGCACGATTACTTGTGCCTATACTAGCAGGAAGTTTACCTTGACCATTGCTGTTCTAGCACAAACAGCTGATAGGTATGTAGCTTCATGAAACATTCTCTGGACAGACACTTATGATTGGCTCAACTGAGGTGACTAATAACAGCAGGCAGAGGCAAGTTGTAGAAAACACGCATGGTTTTACATTTACGGACACTACTTTTTTTTTAAACAGAGAAAGAGGCAAGAGCTTAGGCAAGGCTAAAGCTCTGTTCCGCATGATCCTGCTTGAAATTTGAAAATTGCCTGCCTTCTTTGCTTTAATTGATTACCTCAATTGAACCAATCATAAAAAGGTTCTGCCCAGAGAATGTCTCTATAAGCAAAACGCAGCTGCAATTGGCAAAATCTGTTCCTAGATAAAGATGGCGACCAGTGAAATTGCCTCATCCGCTGCATATGCTCATCAGCAGATCAGAGTCATTCCAATGTCTTCCAATTGGTTACCATTATCCTAGTGACCGAAACTCTAGTTACAGTGCGTGAAACTCCTGTATCCAGCATGTACACAAACCACACCGGTACCAAAAGCCCACTCCTCCCGTGAAGAAAAATCAAATTGGCCCAATAATGCCAGTTTTTGTTTACATTGTTCTCCCTCTTCCTCAAGGCGGGGGTGGGGGGGGGGGGTCTTACCGTGATGTTCTGCTGCATCTTCTTCCTCTCAGTTTGAAGCTGACCGACCCGCTCCTCCTCTTCCTCCACTCGAGCCTCCAGGTCGTGCAGGATCTCCTCCAGCTCCTGCTTGCGAGCAGTGAGGCGGGCGCGCATCTCCTCCGCCTCGGCGCACAGCTCCGTCTCCGCCTGCAGCTGCTCCTGCAGAGCCAGCTTCTCCGCAGAGAGCTGAGGCCGGAGGAGAGGGAGACCGTTTCCCAGTGTATGCGAACCGTGGACCAAAGTAGTCAGCAGGGCTAACCGTGCACCAGAGCTCTCAGTCCATACTAGCCATGGACGAAGGTGTATAGCTGGGTCAACTGTGCAAGAGGGCTTTTCTGTCTATGCTAACCGCGATCCAGGGTGTTCAGCTGGGCTACTCTACACCAGGGTCTTCATACTGTGCTAACCATGCACTAAACCATTCAGCAGTGCTAATATTACAGAAGGCCTTTCATTCCATGCTGCTGGGTGTTCAGCAGGGTCATCCGTGAAGATGTTCCTCTAGTCTATGCTACCCCTGACTATGCTAGCGGTGTTCTGCGGGATTAACAGTGCATCAGAGCTGTCGGTCAATGCCAACCATGGTCCAGGGTGTTCAGCAGGGCTAACTGTGCACCAAAGCTTTCGGTCTATGCTAAACATGGACTCAAGTGTTCAACTGGGACAATTGTGCACCAGGGCTCTTCTGTCTATGCCAACCATGGACCAGTATGTTCAGCAGGGCCAACTGTGCACCTGACCTTTCTGTTTGTAATGGCAAATGGACAAGGGTATTCAGTCCATGCTTGCAACAGACCAGGGTGCTCAGCATGGCAAACGGCACACCAGGGCTTTCAGTCTACGGATCATGGGCGAGTGTTCAGCACAGCCCGGACAACTGAGCATCAGGGAATAAATCTATGAAGCAATGCATCAAGGCATGCAGTGTACACAAGCTCCTCAAACAGCACCTTTAAAACGAGTTTAGCTGTGGACCAGGTTCTTCAGATCATGCTAGCACTGGGCCGCAACATTTAGCGCATGTCAAATTTGGACCAGTATTCAATGTGCGCTAGCAGTGGACAAAAGCCTTTGGCAGACCCGGCAGAGCTGGGAGTCTGGTGCTCGCTAGCTGTAAACCAGAGAGCATTCAACTGTAAACTAGCTGTGCAACAGAGCACTCAGCATGCGCCATCAGTGGATCAGGGCATTCAGCACACAGTTGTCCAAAAATGTTCAGCATGTCAGCTCTAGACCATAACGTTTAGCTTGTTAACTCTGGATCGCAGTGTTCAATGTCTGCTAGCAGTGATCAATTGCCGGTGAAAGACTCTCTGGACCAGATATATCTACACCAAACCATTGTGTGCCTGTTCTCAGAACCAGGGCATCCACCATAGTAGGGGGCGCACCCATACCTGCTGCTGCTTGGTCTCGTAATCCTTCAGCTGCTGTTCAGTCAGCAGCTGCCTCTCTTTCACCTTCAGCAGCTCCTCCTCTTTGGCCTGCATCTCCTCCTCCTGCCGGGTCACCTGGAGCAGCGGCTTCACCTGTTAGATATGGAGACAGAAGAGGAATTCAGGCTTTTGCAATAGTAATGGGGACAATCAAGCACAGTGTAATGGAGCCAGGAGCATCCAGACTGAGCCCACCTTGGTGAAGAGTCTCCACCACTGCCAGTTCCTCAGCTTCAGGTAGGCGGCGCAGTTCCTCTGGATCACCTTCATGGCCGTCAGCTGCTGTTGCCTCTTGGCAAAAGCTCTGAGTGGGAAAGAATTCCATTACAGCATGATATTGGCATCTTATGAAGAGCAATTTACAACTCAAAGCGCTTCGGCAGGAACCAAAGTGCCGAGAACAGACCAAAAGACCGGAAAAAAGAGAATTGAAGAAAAAAAAGCCTCAAGCCTAAAACTCAGCTGAATTTTTGAACATTCTACATAAAATAAACTCAGAAATGCTTACAGGCAACAGGCCCCTGCTAGGCTAATAACATTATGATGGAGTAAAAAACCGTTAATCTAATACACAGGATGTTTGTGCCTTTCAGCTAAGACCTACACTGAAAAAAAATGTCTTGTTGAATGAACATAATTTTTTTAAGTGGTTGCACAAAATATTTATCTGAAGCTGAATATTTTCATTATGTTGACTATTTGAAATTACTTCTATTTTTTAAGTGGAGTTAAATAACACCTATTTCTATTAAAATATGCTTAATTAATATATGGAACATTTACTAGGGGTCAAAAATCACTTTTTTCAGTGTAGAAGCTTTTGCACCGCCCGAGAGATCCCATATTAAACAGCCCTTACTTGCGAGCAACATAGCCCCGACACCAGGCCTGGAAACTGATGATCACATCTGTGATCTTCATGTCCCGCTCTTCCTCTAGATGGGCCAGGACTCCGGCGCGGAAGAACACTTTGCTCTGTCCGATCCGGTACAGGTTTTGGTCCAGCTCCAAGGCATTGATCTGAGAAGAGGCAGCAGGTGCCAGGTACAGTTCACATCCATTCTACAACTCTACACTGGCACCAAGTCAGCACATGGAGCCATAAATGCACACTGAGAAATGTATCGTACAGTTTTCTTGCATCAAATCTTATGTCATTCATGAGTGCAAGGGCACTTTGCCATTCAACTTCAGGTGGCAGATTAAGCCAAAATGGCAGTGGTTCAGGTCTCACCATGAGCGCACAGGCCTGTTTCCCATCCATGAAGCCCTTTGGAATGGCATTGGGGGTGAGAATCTCATACCTGGAGAAGGGGGGAGAAGGATAGATTAGTAAACATTGAGATGAGTATTATTTGTCACAATATTTATCCACAATTCTATATTTGAACCCAGTTGCTAATAGCTACTAGCAGTGAGTGTTGCACCAGCACATCCAAGAAGAATAAATCTTAAGCAGTTTGGCCTTTCCTTCCCACAGACAAATATACAACATGATGGCATCTCAACTCAAACCAACTTAGGGAAAAAGCAAGAGTTTAACTTCACTAATTCTTTGAAAAAATAAACAAACACAACAAACAAATTCAAGATGAAGAGGCAGCTGACATGTGGCATCGGTGAGGTAACCTTCGCTAAATCAGTTTTACAGTTCGCGAGCAGGAGAGGGGTGGGTACCTCTGTCTGAACTCCTGGAAGACAATGCGGTTGGGGAATCCCTGTCGACAGATGCGAATCCCCTCCAGAACGCCGTTACACCTCAGCTGGTCCAGGACAAGGTGGGGGTCCAGTTTACCTGCCTGGGGGCAGGAAGAGAGCAGAACAGCCAGTGAAGGACATTACATTACACATACACTGCTGAAGCGCTTTTATCCAAATTAAGGATATTACCTCAGTTACACCGCTGACATGCCTTTACCCAAATGAAGGACATTACATGATTGCAGTTATACTTGTGGATGGTCTTCTACCCAAATGAAGGACAATACACAGTCAAACTGCTGACTCCTATCCAAATGAATTACACTGGCGTCAACTGTGTAACTTCAAAGCTGCTCCCAGTAGATTGGGCTAAAGTGAAGGCCAATCCCTTGGAGCAGTGCGTGGTTGGGGAGGAGAGGTGCTGGATTCTGAGTCAGCTCAACCTCCTGAGTATACAATTCAATTAAATTAAGCGGCAGCCATTTTTTTGAAATATACCAAATGTTGGGTTTCTACCGATACGGTACATTTTGTTTATTAATCTCCTTCGTGAAAAACATTATAGTGACTGGCAGTGCAGTGGATCAGTCTCCACATTTAAAACACCCAAAAACAGCGCTCCACATCATGACTTTCAGTTGGTGACACATCACATTAGGGCCCACTCATGACACGGTGCATGTAGCAAGCCCAGGCCCTCACCTTCTTCTCGTGGTTGGGGATGATGCAGCGGACAAAGTTTGGGTTGGTGTTCCTCAGGGTGGCCATCAGCTTGGAGAGCTGCTCTTTATACAGCTGCCCCACTGTGCGGAACATGCCCCTGCGAGTCTTAAAGGCCCCGGGCATCGAATCCGACATGCCAGCCACCTGGTCCAGGCCCACAATCCGATCCACTGAGGGGGGGGGGAACCATCAGTGAAATGCAGATGCAATGGAGATGCAGAAAACAAGAGCAACCATCAGTGCGTCAGTTTAAATGGACCTCATTGCAAGAACAAATAGAAGTGCTAAAAATCACAAAAGCAGGCTTTGACAAACTGTGAAACAAATATAAGTGAGGGAGGGAGGGAGGAAGGGAGAGAGCTGGCCCAAACAGAATGTAAAACAACGTATCGTTGGCCCGCTGATAAAACCTTATATCTTCAAAATGAAACTTTACAGAAAAGTAAAATAAATGTAAAATCAAAAATAATTTAAATAAATTAAAAAAGGTTTAATTTTGCATGCAAGAATAGTGGACATACAAGCTTCTGTTTATCAATTTGGAGATACAAGGTTTTACCAGCAGGCCGACGATATTTTACACTGCTTGATGCTACAAGAATGTGTGGTTACATTTGTGTGTTCAGGCTGTTCAAACTGAGGTGCGGAGAGTGTTATCTGATCAAACTTGCACTCACTGGGACCTCTTTCCTGAAAAGGTCCCCAGACATGTCAAGAAGGTGTGCAGCCAATTACAAACCATTTCAAATCTGTTCCTTTGTGACCTCATGGAAAATTTACTGCAAAGTCAAGGAGAATAGTCTTCATAATTCTTGGCGGTCTCTCCAACATATTTTATTGACAGCAGATTATGAAATGGCTAATTATGGCCAATTGGTTGTGCTCTCATTAACACGATGGGAGAACTGTAAAGGTTTTTAAGATTGCCAGTGTTCATGAGGCCGTAGCAATTCAACCCACATACAGTATGCATCAGCAGTTGCAGTGACACTGAAGACCACCAGGCGGACCCAAACTACAACACCAAAAGCAAAGTAAAGGCTGCTGGGGGTTGGATGGTTCCCATTAGCAGATAGTTTAAAAAAATAAAATGCAGAACATTCAACACTCAGACTGGTAAAGCTATATAATTTCTGAGTACCCAATAAAGTGAAAGGAAAATCTAAGGGCCTTCAAAAATGTCACTGAACACTGATGGGGATTGAGGAAAAGATGGAGAAACAAGAATTTTGGGGGGGGGGGGGGGGGGGAAATGGAAAAAAACAACATTAAAAGGACCCCGATCACCTGAGTCAAGATGGAGAAAAGGACAATGCTGATAGAAACGTTAGGTTCTCTAAGAACTGTAAGAGAGAGAAGAGGAAGAGGCAATGTTGATAAACAAGGCAGGAAATGAGATATAAAAGAAAAAAACAGCAATAGAAATACCATAAGTTGACACACAATACACTAGACGAAGGAAACAGGAAGAGAAAGTGTCAAGTTCAGTCTAGCACCGAGTTCCTGGGGATTCTCACAGGTGCTGTGCAGCAGAGAGCCAAGCAAAGTCTAACATGCTGAGCATGTTCAGTGCCCATAATTGCTTAATAAGCACTGCGGTGAGGAGCATAGTAATACTCCATAATTATGACAGTTATAAAGCACTCCAAGTGTACAGTTCTTTAAATAATACATACAAGTGTCATGTTTGTTTTTACAGATCTGAGATAATTGAATCCATCTGTGTCTTCGTTCAAGAGCAGGACATTGCATTGAAGAGTGCACAAAATGGCAGCCCCTCTTACCATCTCTCCAAAGATCACACACAAACTTGTCTGAGGACTGGTTGAGCAGACTCGTCACATTGTCGTTCAGAGGGTCCATATTCTTCATCAGCCACTCATCGGCCTTGTAATCCACCTGAGGGGGAGAAAATGTTTGGGCCGGAATCACACCAGGCAGCCAAAGAAGCTTCTCACTGCGATCGATGATTGATTTGGATGCTTCTGGAAGGTACTTTCGGCAGCATGCAAACATCGTACAAGGTATTGTCTTACCTTTCCAGCGTAGTGCATGATGCAGAAGTCAGCATCATCTTTGAGTTTCTTAGCCTTGTGGAACTTAGGATGACTCCCCTGTTCAGAAACCACCTTCTCCACGAAGGACTTGTCTGTGGCCTTAGGGAACCAACACTCTTCGTCCAAAAGGGCCAGGATTCCTGGAGGGCTGGCCTGGGAGATGGAGGTGGGAGGAATAACAAGATATATGCTCACTGGTGCTGAAAGGAGGCAAAGCCAGGCAACAGACCGTAAGAGACTACAGCTTACAACTTACATGTTTCTCGATGAGGTCAATGCAGGGCTGCAGGTCCAGGCCGAAGTCGATGAAGCTCCACTCGATGCCCTCGCGCTGGTACTCCTCCTGCTCCAGGATGAACATGGTGTGGTTGAAGAGCTGCTGCAGCTTCTCGTTGGTGTAGTTGATGCACAGCTGCTCAAACGAGTTCAGCTGCAGAGAGAGAAAAGGCAAGAGGGCTTCGATCAAATTTTACTCCTCTCGCGCATTTTTGCAGACTTCTCACGGTACGCTTTGCGGACAACTCCACCCAACCGCCCGTTAGAGCAAGGGTTAAGGCAAAATGCTGAGCGGCCTGAGGTTTTATCAGACTTCAACTTCCGATAGCAAGCTTGATTAAGCCTATTGTTAGTCCCTCTATACTACCTCAAAGATCTCAAATCCGGCGATGTCCAGGATGCCGATGAAGGAGGCGCCCTGGCGCTTGGTCTTGTCCAGGGCCTTGTTGATGCGCATGACGAGCCAGCGGAACATCCTCTCGTAGGTGGCCTTGGCGAGGGCCTCCACCGCGAACTCGGCCTGCTCCTGCGTCTGGGCCTTCTGCACGAAATCCCGACCCACCTTGATCCTGGGTGACAGGATGGCGCGGGTGAAGTCGGTCACGTTCATGCCCATCAGGTGGCACACTTTCTGAGCAGCTGAAAGGGACAAGGAGGCAGGGTTACCAGAACACGACAGCAATGGGACTGGCTTACGTCCCATTCACTCGTTTAACATGAAACCAATTGGCTGACATTACCAGTGTCATCAGGCATGGATGCCTGGTCAGAGTGCCGCTCCTTTTTGAAGCTCATGTTGCCGAGCTGGAGGACGGCAGACACCACCTTCAGCAGACCTGTGAGCGTTGGGAGAGGAACATGCGTCACTCATTTAGAGTTAAGGGAGGGAGTACGAGGATCTGGGGGGGAAATTCAGTTGCGCCTGCTCACCGAGCTGCTCGTCCTCTGGGATGCTCATGATCTTCATGGCCTCCATGGTCTCCACAAAAAGGTCCTTGTCCTGTTGGCCAGGGATGGTTACGTTCCCGTTGGACAGGAAGCGGTAGTTTTTGTAGTCCTCCAGGCACAGCTCAGCTGAGTCAGCCGGGGAGTGGGATGTTAATATAGCACAGCCACAAATGAAAACACACCACTCTTCATCACTGTACTGGCCATGATGGCGCAATTATATTTGCTGTAAACAAGAGCGTTTGAGTAGTTTAGAAAGTAAACCAGTTCTGTGGGGATGATAAATTCCACAAAGGATTTAAAGTTCATTTCCCCAGTACTTCCCAAGTATTTAGCTTGGAAAAAAAGTTCAGGGAAAAAATTGGAAAAAAATTACATGTTTTGAAAGCTGGGAGAGGATCATGTCCCCCATCCCATAATGCCACTGAATGTAAAGGTGTTGTCCACAGTCTTTTCACCACAGCCATGGTGGAAAAGTATTACCAAGCAGTGCAGTTAAGCCATTAATGCAAGTATGGTTTGTAGGAGTCGAGAGCATGACTGCTCATGCTTATAGCAGGGACAGACGATAGTTATTCTCACAGCGTAATTTGTCAGCAGCTCCCGTCAACATGTAGTAGAAGACGTGGAACGTCCTCTCCTCCTTTGCCTGACGAATAGCGCGGGACTTCTCCAGAAGATCTGTTAAAGGCTTTGTTAAAGAAGGCAACAAACCCAAAATAAAAATAATGGCCTCCCATCTATGATGAGGAGTGTAGCTGTGTTCATTTAGAAGTTTAAAAATTAAGATCCCATTTCATGACCGTTCATCTATCCTGAGGTCAATACTGAAAGTTCAAGGCTTGGCAGTTTAGAAACAAGGTGAATGGATACAGGTCTCGATGTTTGCTCCCACGATGTAACCATTCACATCAAAGTTGATCCTGATGAATTTCCCCTAAGGCAGCAGGAGAGAGATACCACAGGAAATTTAGATGTTTTAGTGGATTTTAAAGTCCTGACAAATGTACAAGACAAACAGATGAAATTTGACAGTACTTACAAATCTGGAGGAGTTGTCATTCTTGACCGTCTTGGCATTGCCAAAAGCTTCAAGAATGGGATTAGCCTGCAGTAGCTGTTTCTCCAGCTCCCCCTAGGGGATAACATTGTTATTGACACAACAATACTGTGCTCGTTCAAAAGGGCTCCACCTCACTGAGCCATTAGCATCAGTGCCCAGTGCCTTTCCACCATCCACCCATAAGACGGTGACCACGAACCCCATGCGGAGAGACACACTGCAAGCAAAGTACAACTTAAGACACCAGCTGTCCACTGCTATACCAGAGAAGCAATGGCGCAAAAGGGCGCAGTTATGATGAAAATAAGGGTCCCTTAAATAAAGCACATTGAGCAGAGTTGCACTAGGGCCCACAATTCACAGCCAGTCAAAAGTTTCACACTTAATTTTCTAGCAGTCAGATAGCAATCACCTTTTGAGAACACTTACAGATTAAAACTGCTTACATTTCACCATTTAAAAAAAATAAAAAATAAAAAAAACTTAAGCATTTGAAAACCATTCACTGGCAGTGTGTTGACACGGCAGACGTTACTATACAGTTGCTAGCAGCAATTAGCCTGTTGGACAAAGGGCGATTTTGCCTTTAGCAGCGCATAAGCATACATCTTTGCCACATATGGGTAACAGACCTGAAAACCAGTTACACAACCCAGGACATCCTTTATCCCAAGTTAAAATGCACACCTGTGCCCATAAACAAAAAGCAGACGAATGCCAACTCCAGAGAAGACCGCAGGACTTCATTGTTAATACATGGTGCCAGCATAGCTCTACCGTCCACAAACTTAACTATGAGGAGATATTTGGATCTCTCAGTCACGGTCAACAGTATGAATTTTCCCGCAACTCCCCGCTTGAGCGGCACCAAAGCCAAATCACGTGACCAGTCGTTTGCGGTTAGTACCCGAATTACTGCGACACAGAGCACCCACCAGTCAAACACAGCAAAGGGAGAAGGGTATGGACAGGAGTGATAAAAGGTAGAATGAGGGGGAGAGACTCACATGTGAAAATATTGAAGTGGTCTGGAGATGGAGAAAGAAAGAAAAAAATTTTTTAAAGGTTTTTCATGGAGCAATGGACCAATCAGTCCTTTAAAGACAGACTGAACTTCCCCAATCTGCCCAATGAGTGTAATGGATCATTGGTCATTCTGAAATGAGCCACCCTTTTCTGAAAAGTGCCAGTGATGAAAGGAACTCCGCACTCTACTCTAGAACAGGGGTCTACACTAGCCCAGAAAGGGATGGTGTGGGTGCAGACCTTCATTCCTACCAGCCAGTTGCAGACTCCACTAATAAAAGATCTTAAGCAGAGATTAGAGGCGGATTAGTGGAACTGGGCGTGTTTCAGCAGGGCAGAAACGAAAGCCTCCTTCCACACCAGCCCTTCCTGGATAAGGCAGAGAACCACTACCGCAGAATTAAGTGGGCCGTGTCGAGCGAAGCCTTCTGCGATATAATAGAGCCCATTACAAAACACAGGCATCAAGTGCACCGATATGCAGAGTGTGTTACAGGGTCATTAGGAGGAGGAGGAGGCCACGGTGGACAGGCCAGGGCCTGCAGTAGGAATGCGAGCAGCACTGAAAACAGCCGTCGTGTCTCTAAAGACGGGCGGAGGACGACGCGAACCACGGGGAAGAGAGAGAGAGAAAGGCGAGGGAAGCCTTTCAATGGGGCTTGAACACATTTTGACAAAGATCTATAGTACGTGAACAGATAAAAATCAAGAATTTTTATTAATAACGATATTGATTTTACTAAATTAAAATTATACAACGCTCAACTTTTGCAGGGGTGCATCACCTAGCACTTTAGATAGTGGAAAATGTTAATGTATAGGAAGGTCCTATGGTAAATAAAAATGGTTCAAAGCCCAACCTAAAGGTCTCAATGGGGGTAGAGAAATGAAGGCAAGACATCAGGAGTGTTCAACGTAGGGGCAGAACTGACCTGGTCCTTTTTAACTTTGTGCGAGGAAGCCACGTATGCCAGATACTGAATCACTTTCTTTGTGTTCTCAGTTTTCCCAGCTCCGGATTCTCCTCTGCAGCAGACAGACGTGGAGTGGTAAAGGGATAATTAATTTTTCCAGTACAATCAGCTTTTGAAAGACCAAACCCTCTGATCAGGGATGTCCGGCAATAATTAGCCCGCTACGCAGAACAGATTGACAGAACAGCACATTTTGCCCGTCTGTGGGGCGTGGCCAGGGGTTAAAACTCACGTGCACAGGATGGACTGATCCTCTCGATCTAAGATGAGAAAGAGAAGAAAAACTGCTGTGATAACCTTGAGTGACCCGTCTGGTCGCAGTCATTCATGCTGACAAGATGCAAGCAGGCGATTCACATAGACTTCCTGCTCTTCAGATGTTCAGATAACTAAGTATTTGCAGTAAAGTGGGTGAAATGATTCAGCATATGATGTGATCATGGTGCCTTTTTAGGATCATACACGACTAAGGTAAATTGTAAATGTGGAAATATGTTCTCTCGCATTACAACTTTATCATGAATTTGTAAGATATGGCACTCACACCTTGTCCCAGTCCAAGACTAAAAATATAAGCCAGCTGTTATAGTCCCTTGTGGTTCAGTCTGTTAGACAGGAAGTGTTCTTGCCACAGACAGGAAGTCAATATCCGGCTTACAGCAATTGGAAATATGGGCACATGAACCAAAAACCCAGTTTGCTGTCCCCACCCCATCTCCAGAGAAAACAATGCTGCCAAACAATGGAGTGAAGTCAGGAAACCAAGCCAACACACGGTGGTCCGCAATCAAACAAAATTACCCACATCCCGAACTGCGCCAAATATATTGCTACACAGAGAAGAAGTTGAACACATTTAAAGTAAGGCAACCAGCTGAAAAACATTTTTGAATTTGCACAACTTCAAGTTCTAATTTTTTTCAGAAATGAGTTTGTGGAACTACTGGGAACTCAAGTTCAACAAACTCAAAAATGCTTTGCAGCCAATTGCCTTAAGGTACTGTACTTTTTACTTTAGATTCTCCTCTCCCACCACCACCCCCCACCCCCAACCCCCCCAGTGTAACTGTATGCAGTTATTTCAATGATCGAATACCATTTTGGTGAATATATAACTATTATTACACCCCAAATAACATTTTTATTGAAGCACAACAATCTGCCACAAGACACTGATATGACTCAAGCATAGCAGAGTGTCCTGCTCAATAAGGTTCTGGAGAACCAATCAATCAAACTGATGTTGATATGACCATAGACCAGCAAAGCCCCTCCCCGCCCATCCGTACCCTGCATCATGCTGCGGTAGGCGGTGTCAGTGATGGCGTAGATGTGGGGGGGCATCTCGTGCCTCTTCTTGCCCTTGTACATCTCCACGATCTCCTCAGAGTAGATGGGCAAGTTCTTATAGGGGTTGATCACCACACAGAAGAGTCCGGAATATGTCTGAGCAATGCAAGGGAACATTTCTGCAAATGTCATTCCACACCTTAACAGTCAAACAGCATGTTCATGACCTTCATGAATATCAATGGTCATCAAGCCTGTTCCCGGAGATGCACAATCCTGTAAGGGATTTCCCCAAATCACAATCCTCAAGGGCTGAGAACTGCATGTTTTTCACCCTCAATTTACCTAGGAGTCGTGTGTAATGAGCGTCTGGCCAATAAGCAGCAATAACTGTTCACTTCACTGCAAGGAAGGAGAGAAAACCAGGACTGTAATTGGATTCAAGGGCCAGCCTTGAGCGGCCCCTGCAGTAAGTTTTTGCTCCACCACTGGAAAAGCACATATTATGCAAAAGCTCAACTTCCTGTTTAGCCACCAAAAGAAGAAGAGTCAGGTACAAGAGATCAAAGTTAAACCTACAGAAGAGTTGATGGCCAGGAACAGGGTTGGTGACCATCAATTTATATTATGCACGACTGAACAAACTCACGCAGTTACACTTCATTTCCTATTCTCCTCCTCTCCTCCATTACTCAACCTGAACAAGTTTCATGGATCATGTACTCCACAATGAGAAGATTCAAATAAACATGAAATTTTATGCAATCAAATGCAAATGCTTTCAGTGGTTAAACTGGTAGTTTAGCTGTGAAAACCACACCATGCTAAAAGTGACTAAGAACAGGGTGAACATACAGGTGAGGGTATAAGGAGAGGGAAAAAAAAAAAATATATATATATGCAAGTTTGCCACAGGCACATTGCGGGGATTCGCTTTCCGGAGCAAAGACCCGTTTGAGAGGGATGTTGAAAGATTCACAGAGCGATACAGGAGAAAGGGGGTGGAAGGGAGTGTTTGTTAACTGCCCTGCACTTCCATTTCAACAACAACAAAAAAAAGATCAACTTCCTCCCCATTAGCTTCTCTTTTTTCACCCCCAGTCACACAAACACAGGCGGTAAACAACATCTACGAGTCCAAGTAACTCACATCCATCCAACCATCGCAAGTCATCGATTGTGAAAGCAGTTTCCTTTCACTTGAAGTCTTGCACAGAAAAGCATTGCAACTGTTGATGTTACTTTACTGGTAGAAAAGTAGTCAACCTAGTCTCGCGGACCGGCCCCTCGTCATCTCATGCTGCACTGTAATCATCTTTTTTTAACCCTTATCAATGTCTCATCTAGCTGCCCGCTATTGCAGACACTTCACTCAAACACAGGCAGAACTCAACAGCTGAGCGAGAACGCAACTCTCGTCAAGCCAACCATTTTAAGTCCTCAACTCAGAATGCAGTTTCCATTTACTTGAAAACTCCAATACAAAAAGGATTCACTACTGTTGCTGCTTTACTGGTTAAGAAACTGGACAGCCCTGTCCAGTCGAATAGCCCGTTATCAGCTCAAGATATGAGGCAATTATCTTCATTCTTTACTCTTATCAATGTCTTATCTAGCTGCCTGCAGGCACCAATACATGTTGACATGACCAGATCAGTGTAGTTAGTTGGCAAATTGGTCCAAGTGCAGCCCTAGGGAATAAAGACAAATATTGCAGACTAATCATCAAATGCATGATTTACATTCCATACCCAGTTTGTCCCGGATATACTACTTATTTCGCAAAGGCCTCCAGATACCATCAAAGCCACCATCTCCCCCAGTCTCTCCCAGAGGGTAGACATTTTCCCCCTGACATTTCCTGTTTACACCAACACAGAGCAACAAACAAGAACTTGGAAGAACAAGAAAGGGACCTACTGTATATGTACAGCATACATACAAATTAATAGTCCCCTACCCCAGCGGAGCATTTCTGTTTGCTCAAATTCTCAGGAACGACTCCAGAAATGATAGAAAATTACACATTGGACCTCACGCTGGGCAAAATTAACACTGGTCGAGACATTAAAGGCTCATCTATGAATAGCAGAGAAGATGCATCCATCTAAACCAAGGTTTACTAAGGACTTTAAATGAGAAACCCTTGAAGCCTGAAAAGGCCTCTACACTCATTATCCGTCTCCAGCTGAATTCCTCAAATCAAGCCCAGGTTCTCTCGTCTCAGGTAATAAACTGAACAATTACTCCCAATGATCGGCGAGACTGGCATCACACCTGACCCCCAAGTCCCAGACAGGTGGAAAACCAGCTGACCACAGCCCATGCCAAGGACCAGCTGTCCATAACAGTGGTTGCCAGCCCCATTTCTGGAGATCTACGGTCCTGAATGTCATTTCAACCGTAATTTTTTGCACCCAACTCCAATAAGCAGCAGCTCAAGGCAGATCTCTAGCTGTTGAAGGAGATGAGCTTTGTTTGTGCTGGAGTAAAACCTACAGACAGAACTCAAGGAACAGGGTTGGCGAGTACTGGTCCATAGGGAAACATGGCTACACCATAAGGCCGAGAGACACCATTGGCTCCCTAGGGTCAGGTGGCCTCCGTGCGACACTCACGTAGATGAGGCCGGAGTAGTACCGGTCCTTCAGGTTGTGCAGAACCGAAGCCTCGTTCAGGCAGGTGAGCTCAGCCATGTCCTCCACCTTGCTGAACTTGGGCGGGTTCATCTTCTGGATGTCGTCCTTGTTCACCGTCACCTTCTTGCCGGAGTCGCTCAGCTCCACCAGGCACTCTTCACCCTTCTCCTCCTTGACGGAGCCCGCCTCGAACCCCAGCTTCTCAGAGGGAACCCACACCAGCTTCTTGGAGGCCCAGTCGGCCTGAGCCAGGGGGTCATTGATGACACTCCGATCTCCATAAAGGAACTTGTCCGCCTCTGACATGGTTGCTGTAGAGGTTAAAGAGAGCAAGAAACTGAAAAGTTGTTGAAAGACCTTGATCAGAAGAATTAGGAGGAGAAATGGGAAATGCATAAATATGTCGACATTCAACGTCATAACAACGATATGACAAGCGTTGCCTTTTCTGGTTTTAAAGGCTGCATTACAGTAAAGGAACTAGACTGTTCTAGATGTTCCCTACACCTGATTGGTCATCCACTGCTTTTTTGAAAAAAAAAAAAAAAAACCCCGTATCCTTTGTGAAAACATCAATAGTTCTCAATTCTATGAAGGTATTCAGCCAAAAATGGACATTTTATTTTGTCCACATCACCCAGCAGTAGTTCGAACTGTTCCCAAAAGATGACCAAAATCCAATCACTGATATTGATTATTTGAGATGTAAAGCATTAGAGATGTAAATAGTCTTAAAGCTTTCGAGGAAAAGGCAGTAAAGGTTACAGGATGCACAGCAGAGGGAGTGAGATTAATCGGACAAACAGCGTAAATTACCGTAAAAGGTCAATGTGCCCAGCTGGGACCCCCCCTGACCTTCCAACAGTTTTACTTACCCAACACACACTGCTCAAATAGTCCTTTTAGAATTAAAAACAGAAACTTTAACTGGGACAAAAAAAACATGTGCTGTAGGCATGTCACCAATCAGCTGGAACTTGAAGTGAAGCACCAATCCCCCCCCCCCCCGAGGTCCATATTGAATTTAATTCTGTTATCAAACTGAACCCCTGACCCAATATTGCTGTAAGAATGTGTGTTGTGCTCTATTGTTAGGCTGGTGGCTCACTCTTACAAACATGTCTAAAAAAGGAGAGGTATGTGATGGCCTCAGAAGTCAGACATGAATCTTACTAAGACTGCTGTCAGAAACATGCTTAAACTATTTTCCATTTTTAAAATAAAATTTGCAGCTGGTTTCTCCTCCGCTGTTGGTCTGCTCACTCAACACAGACTGGCAGTTGTTTTACAAAACTGAAATCGAGCCCTACTCCGTTTTCGTAGATTCTGCAAACTTCTTGCAACCAGTTCTATAGCCTTCATTTTTTTATTTATTTTTTTTTTAATAAACAAATACACAAATACAAGTTTCTCCCTCATGATATAACTTCCTCCCCAGCCTCATTTACATTTTTACATTAATTTCCTGGAATTAGCATTAAAATGTGTACTTCATACAAGAGAGCACGCAAGCTCCTCCCACCTCCAAAAACAAAAGACCGAAGTTTTGCCCTAGCTCGCCATTACGAATGCATTCTTCTCTCGCAATTAACCAATAAGGCGGAGGGTAAGTGACAATACCCAGTCATTTCAACACAAACTATCAACCGCAGAGTTTGTTCGGGAAGGTTATCAGTTGTTTTTCAGGATTTTAGCACCGATGTGCAGAGTTTAGTTGGGATTGGAATGTCAATGAGGAAGAGCTTCACAGAAAAAAAAAGCAGCAAAACGGAAACTGGCGATGAGTCAGCTGCTCAGCATCAATGGGTTTTTTTTTTTTTTTTTTTTAAAAACAGAGCCTCAAGGCTGTGCGTTTTGGGCCATCACAGAAACACACGCGCGCACAGAGAACAAGGAGCACCCCCCACCACCACTGCCTTCTCCTCTACGATCCTAGGTGACATCGACCTCTTCAACTGCTCTCCCACTTTCAACCCCCCAAAACCCCACTGCCCTGTAATAAATGACAGATCCCCAAAGTCACCCACACTGCCAGTCCTCACTGCCCCCTCCATCTGACTTTGTCCATTTCTCTCCATCTTTCCCCCACAGTTTACACTCTCCTCCCGTTTATCCAGTCTGAGGGGCACATTCCTGCCCCGCCCACTCATTATCTGAGGATTCCTCACATCTCCCCAACCCCCCCCCCCCTGAAGACTCTCTGCTCCCACTGCCTCCCCTGGTTAGTTAACTATAGGAGAGATGGGAACGGACACACACACACACACACACACACACACACACAGGTGACATGTTGTCTTGGACCCAACAGCTAGAACACAAGGCACACTGAGGCAGGAGGAACACCGTCCCGCTTCGGATGTTAAACTCAAATCTGCGAAGCGGGGAGGAATGCCGTAACAAGCCCAAACAGGGCCGCAGAAATTTCATTACACACCCCACAGCCTGAACAGACGCACGACACCGCGATCGAAGAACGTTCATTTAAAGGACTGCGGCAAATTGGCCCAACCAGACAGAACGCATGAAGCAAAAAAAGTCTAATGCACAAGATGGTGAACAATATTAAATGAAAAATCTATTTTAAGTGGGAGACGACCTCCAATAAGATTTGAGTGGATCAATACGGGTGCAAGAGACATACAATTACTGCTAAAATGAAAGGTAATGCTATATTTGTGTACTGTTGATCCAAAAAAAAAAAAAAATACAGGAGTACTCAAATCACAGCTGCCAAGCTTTGAGATAAATTGCAAAAAACATTAATTTAAGCATTCAAACGCGCACGCACATGCACACGCACACACCTCTTTTGTTCAGAGCAAAAATATGGAGACCAAATTTCAATTCAATTGTTAGGAAAGAATCGTAATGGGGAAAAAAAAAACAAAAAAAAACGAAGCATCAGAATGCGAGGAGGACCCTGAATATCCCCACGGTTCTATAAGCCATGACAGCTGTTCTCGGCCCAGTCACTCCAAAGCAGAGGTCAACAGGGAACTTCGAGAGAAGCCCAAGCAGCAGTAATGGGGTGCTCTCCCTTTCTTCGGGGTGTGTGTGTGTGCGCGTGCGCGTGTTGGAGGGGGATGGGGGGTCTCATCCCCAGACACAGAGACTACAAGATGCTCCAGTGGCCAACAACAGGGTTAGAACAGGGTCCTGAGTTCGTCATGCATGTTTAACTACATGTCACCCGACAGACTCTTCTAAAGGAGAGTGGGAATTGAATCGCGTTTCCGTAGGCAACTTAGTCTCCAATCACCCGTACATGCATGTCTTTGGACCGCGAGAGACGTCCGGAGTGCCAAGAGTGCACCCACCTAAATAGGGGGCAAAACATTAAAACTCTAAAGAAAGGCCCGAGGCTGCAATAGAACCCACAATGGTATTGCAACGAGGCAAAAGCGCCATTTCTCCACCCAAGAGAAAGATAAATGGAGGAACGTCATTGGTGTCCAAGATCACTGTGGGCTCTGACACTCCTCGGGGCTCAGAACGGAGCTAAACTGTGGCAGGTGAGGCACTATGACATTTTTCCCCTTAAACAAGGGAGTTTAAAAAAAAAAAAAAAAAACACACTTTTGGTTGTTTTAGGCTTGTGTGACGTGGTATTCTCATTATACAAAGGTTAACGCGCCAAATCGGAGATGAACACCTTTGCAGACTAAGTGCTAATGTAGTGAACATTAGACTTATTGAACAGCTGTTTCCTCTACTCTCTCAGTTGCTCCTAACTAAAATACAGAAATGCGCCCAATTTGCATTCTTTGACCATATGTGAAAAGCTGGGTAAAAATTTGCTTGCCCCTGATAAAAATGCAGGCAATGTGACACTAGGCATGGGCTTAATCACTTGGATTCACCGTTATCTCCCATGATGAAGCCTTCAGTTTAATCACGTACTCTCTCCTTATCTTCCACATCACAGACCAGTCCTCTGGTCTTCTGTTGCTTTGTCTCCCGCTGCCTCTGGCTGGCGAAAGTGAGACATAAGAATGCACCCTGTCCGTGCGTCCGTCCATCCGTCCATCCGAAAAAAAAAAGGTGTTGTTAACACGATAACTCAAGAAAATGGATTACAGGCCCCATGTTCTGGTGTAAGAGGATTAGATTATGAACCAGTTTCCCCATTGAATGTCAGTGACCTTGACCTATTATTTGATCTTGCAATTTGCAGGTCAAATATTGGTACTTCTATTTATTTATTTATTTATTTATTTATTTTTTAAAAAAGCTCAAAATTGTTCACTGTGGCGTTTTGAGCCATTCTCTTTAACCTGATAGTCAAATTTTATGGATCCAGTTCCTTGCCATCTTTTACAAAATACTCACTTTCATACAGAACAGAATTGACCTCCTTTAGGGTTACAGGGTACATATTTAATTTTGGCGACGGGAGACCGTGGACCTTGCTAGTTTTCTATAATCTCTGCAGTCAGAAACTTGATTATAATCATTCGGAACGTTGAGTTACAAGGAAAATGGAGTCAGAAAAGTGGCAGGAGAGTAACTGTGCAAATCAAACTGCAAGCCAGGCGTCAACACACAGGAAACTGGTTGTAATCGCCCAAGTGGTTAGAAACTAGTGAGCAATGCGTTAAAGCCCGTCCACAGGCTCTCCATTCTGATAAAGCGCATGCATGATTTTCATCGACTCAAATATAAAAGCACCACACCGCCTAGTCAGCTCAACATTACCAAAGGATTTCAACTGATACGGAAATAAACCAAATAACTTGAATACCGTCAGTACAACATGTGGAACTACCCTGACTAACATCACTCTCAGACCCAACCTAACATACTGTAACTGTTAAAAAGCCAAGCTAGAGTTGCACTGAAGCCTAGTCTCAGACAGGAACAGAGCACAGGCTCCAACCGCACGCAATTCGAGAGCTGGTTTCTGGTGAGACACACTGTCAGCCCCCTTAAGCAGGAAGTTACAACATCATCACTTAGGACATGCAGTGCTGGGTTTCCTTTTGGCGATAATTAACAGCATTTGGCAAGAGAACAGACCATGCAAGACACAATAGGGGTCTGTTTACTGCCAAGTACAAACGGTACTAAATGACAATGCGAACAAGGCAAGCAGGACTGGCAAGGATTTAAAAAAAAAAAAAAAAACCCAACCACACACTCAGGAGGTTCAAGTGGGGTTAATTTTCACATAGCTCAGGTCCCTCTAAGGCTACCAGCCAGCCATCCAGAAGCTTCCAACAATTGTTCTATAATTTATGGACAAACAGGTATATTCACTGTGGGCAGAGTACAGATTGCATAAAGGAAGGTCTTTACTGGCATGTGCAGAGTATGAGCCAGACAGTGACATCAAATCAAGCAATTATGACCCAAAACTATCCAATGAGCTCAGCAAGTGAACTTAATTTTTGTAAGGAATGAAACTGGGAATTGCGGAGCTCCACCAATTGTGGCAGCATAATTTCCACTCAGTCTTGTCATTAAGCACACACTGTTCATTTGAGTTAGGTTTTGACTGCCTGGGACATAGCATGAATGTGTAACTCCCACATACTATTGTATAAACTACATCTATGAGTAATACACGCATCACCAATCAACAGCAAGTGTGTGTGATACCATTACAGTAAAAGTGATTGGAGATTAAAGATCAGGGCAGCTCAGGCATTTGGACTCAGTACATCCGCTGATGCCATCTCCCCATAGCAGCATCATGTCACCCTGACCAAGTTTGTTTTTTTTTTAGTAATTATTAATGTATTAGTAGCCTATTGTGAGTCAACAGTGGGGGTCAATGAGAAGAATCACAGGTTCTGACGCTTCAAGATATCGCGGCGCTGTTTTCAGGAGGAACAGGCCCAGTTACCCAAGGGGAGGCTGAAGCTTCAACTGCAGAGGGAAGAAATGGCCCGTTGCTGGATGGACAGACGAACGAATATCTCACTGACAGACAATTCAACCCACATGTAGAGCCCACAGGTGTTCGTTTCAACCTTTTCGCAAGACTGTTTAAGCTCCTAGCACCTCCAAACTAATCAAACATCAACTTTCATGGGGAAATATTTGGAGGGGGAGGGGAGGGGGTTGGGTGCGGGCCTCTGTTTCTTCACCACCTCCAAAAATTCAAGAGACACAAGGCCTCACTCTGTCCGAATCAGGCGGTGACTCAGAACCGCCAAAGGCCTGGTGGTCAGCCACAGCAGACCTCGTGACTGATGGCCCAAACATGGAGACAGCATTTTTCAGTTTGGCTTTGATAAGAAAATTGATTTGTCGAAGCAACCACTTCTTTTCCATGCGGCGAAAGACTTATCTTATAACTGACGGCCGAAGCAAACAGACTACACTTTTCTAGATATCCAACATTGTGAAAGATCATGCAAGTTCTTCCCCTCCCCATTAAAGTAGTACAAGATGATCAACAATATGCGCATTTGCAAGCCCATCAGAACAAGAGCGATAGCACTTGAGTGCAAGATTCAGCAGAACGGATCCGGACGTCAAATGTTGATTTGCTTTCCAGCCCCTGATTGATGATGCTTCTTTTGAACAGCAAATGAATTTCATCCTCATGACAAAGATTCACTGCTACTAATTTCATGCATCAGCCTATATTCCCTTCCTGAACTAAATACACTAGAGTTTTGAATATCTCCAACGCGCGTATTTTAGTTTTAATTTGCATAGTAACACACTGCCAGCAAAAGCCATACAAAACTTGCAACTCGGCTTTTGATGTGTAGACACGTGATTCGACTCGCATTTCCTTTTACGCAGGAACACATTTCCCTAAATGAATACCAGATAGCAGAACTGAACGCATTTCGGCGGTGATCACCGTAAACGTGCGGCAGATCAGCCTATGGAGGTGTCATTTTTAGTCACTTGGTTGACTTCAATGTTGCACAGAGGATCCGGACAGTTAATACAAGGAGATGCATAGTGACAAAATAGAGGAACTGAAGGAACACGGTGTGCATGTTCGCACACACTGCAGGTAACCATGCCTTCCAGGCAGATAAAAATCAGGGCGTGTGCTGCGCGCATTCCCCTGTTTGCCTCAACAAGGGCGGCGCTGACTGCCTCATCCCAAACGCTGCAGTCGCAAAAAAACAGTAATAAGGAATAAAACTGTCGATTACAAAGATTCCACTCTTTCTCGTACCCAGGTCTGACAAAATGACCACAGTTCAATTGCGAATGCCGACGAATTTCGGAAGACTCGTGTTCAATCTTGCCCCGGTGTTGCAAGTGTCACCCATTCTCATGAAAACCTGTAAGCACAAGTCTAATTGTAGGCAGACAGGCACTATTTAATAGATTTTAAGACACTGCAGACTGGGCAGTGCACAAAACGCTATACAACAGAGGTGGGTTTCGTGCACAAGCCAACCTGTAATTATGAAGTGCAATCACAACACAAAATAAATTTTAGAAAATAAAAATGGATAGATTTTATAGGCTAACGAGTACTACACGTGCCTCCGTGCATACGTGTTTTTGTGAGATGGTTTCAAGAGTTTGACGCGAGAAGGCTAACTCGTCGGAATAAGTTTTGACTGCAGCAATGATGGAGTAATTAGTTTACCTCGGCTATAAGAGCACAAGGAGAGCGCTGGCGGTCAGGAGGCTGAAGTTTCTGCATTGTTATATTCGGTGTAGAGACGGGATGCCTTGCACTCGTACACGAATGGACTCGACATAGTTTAAAACCCAGGCGAACGTTCCAGTCATTCGTTAGTTTCTTTCCATTTTGAAAACCGGCTGAATCCGCTCAATCAGCACCACGTTTAAGTTAATCATTTTGCCAATCTTAAACGTCAAATAGCCCACTTTAATAATCAATTCTACCATTGCGTTTCAGTGAAAGAAATATAATTTGTCGCTTATGCACGCAAGTATAAGATGGTCAGTTGCACCTTTTAAAACTTTCAATTGACTATTTAAAATGAGCGCATCTTCTCTACGCTGCTCAGCTGCGGTCTAATTGAATTACCGTTTACATGGTTTCTAGTTCATTTACGGGCTGTAGCGGGCAGAGAGACGGATTTGTAAGTCTGACTAATTTACCTGGTATTCAGTCGCAGACGCAAAACTTGGGACAAAATCGGCGGCTTGTTTGGAGGTCCCTGTCACAAGGAAATACAGTCCCTTGGAAAAGACTGCGGCGACAGAAGGCGTTCAAATAAACTACCCTCTTATCCTTTCCACCTTCTCCCCTCCACTACACCGCTTTTCCCTTTTCTCTGCAGCCCGCAATAAATCACCTCCGGACGCGAAGCGCTTACATGGGTGTGGCCAAAGTGGGAGGGGTTTGCAGGGGTTCCGCACTGCCCACTTTGTCTATTTACAGACGAGTAATTTTAGACAGGCTCTTCGTCGGCCAATGGCGCGGGAAGTATGTAAATATAAAATGGGGCAGCCCCCCCTAAAGGTGAGGTGATGTTCAGCCTCACGAAGACAGGTATGGGTTTTCATGACCTTATAAGTCGCATTGGAGACCAGTTACGTTTCATGGGTCGTATATACTAAGATAACGCTAATATGTTACAGCTGTGGGAGCACACATACTGCTATTTATTTGCGAAGAGAGAGAATAAAGTGGCAATAGTACTGAAATTAGTTCAGGGTAGGGGAAAAACTAAAGATGGGAGAGAGAGAGAGAGACGGACGGACGAGGGTTAAGCAGAGAGGGTGTCGCTGTACATTGGAATGCAAGACTGTGTCCGTACCTGTCCATGTTGTGATTTTCCGCTGGTGGTAAGCAATGGAAGATGCCGGTGAGGGCGGTGAGAATAATGAACTGGAATGCAGAGCAGATGAACCCAAGCCTAACACCGGGGGTCTCTGATTACGCTGCTTCCAAGGAATAGGGCCTGGGTAACATAAGGGTTCTGGAAATCTTTGCCACAGGGAAGGATGACGAAATTCAGATGAAAAGGAGGTACAAAGTAACAAAATCCTTGACTGCTATTTACCATCATCCTGTCTTCTTTGAGTGTGACTGTTCATATAACACCTACCAGTGTGTAAACTCAAAACAGACGTGTCAATGCCCGACAGCACAACATTATGACTACGCTCGTTATGGGAGCCCATTTTCTGAAGTTTCAGAAAGTTTACTGTGCAAACCAGTCATATAATTATCATTTTAAATGTCAAAACGAGCAATATAAGTTAAAAAAAAATAGAATACACCACTGCAGGAACCAAAATTAGCAACAACCAAATGCTGGCAAAATATGCAAGTGGCTGTTCGGTTTGCTTCACTCACCAGCCAAAAAAACAATGGCAATCTGAGCAGCAGGTAAAATTTGAACATTCACCAGCCATTTGACCAGTGGACAAAGAAGTTAATTTTGCACCCCACACCACGGTGGTTATTCAAGATGTTCATTCCCCTTGTTAAGATGATTTAATGTGTCCACATCAGAGATGGATCATCCAGGTTCAAAAAATAAAAGTCCTCGCCAGTATTGTGTTGCAACTACTTGGGTCAGGGAGCCGGGGGGGTTGAACTAATGAGTGAAATCAGCTGGCTCAGGTTAAGGGTGGAAGTGAGTTATGGCAGGACTTCTACCTCCTGGCCCCTGGAATGCCCACCTCTGAACCACATCAGTGTAAAGACGCCTGAACTATGCCAGACGCTGAGAGAGGCATTCTCGTTTTTTGGTTTTAAATTAAATTCTGCAGAAAGTCTAGCCACATACTGACCCAGAAAAAAAGACCATTCAAGGAAGCAGACAAAAGAATGTCGTCACAAAAGATGAACATTCTACACCTTTCTCATTCTCTGACTAAGCACAGGGTGTGTCCATAATCACAGCACTTGAAATCAGTATCCCGTCTACCCACTGACTGTGCGAAAAGGGGGGAGGTAGAGCCATGCGTACATTTCAATTGTATTTGTGCCTGTTCAGCTAAATTGACAAACACTTTCATAAAATGACGGTAAACATAAATTAATGCATAGATGGGCGATGCCCAGAACATTTTTATTTGGAAAGCAGTCATCGACAAATGCTGTTGAGGCATTTAGTACATTATGCCACAACATGAGAGTAATATTCAGAGAAGAAGAGAAATTTGAGCAGATTTGGAGGGGCACGGGGGATTCTTCTACAGTGCAGGATGGTGGCTGAGTTCCCCATCTTTTTTTCCTTATATGGTAGTATACGTGAAAAAGCATGAAAGAGAGGAAGAGAGAGGTGGAGTCAGTCATAGCGGAAGGGGTGTAGGTTTCCAATCTGTCTATTTCTCCACCCCCATCCCTTCTTCCTCAACTCCAATCTGAAAGATGGGTGGTTTTAGAGAGGGAGGGTGGGTGGAACAGGTAGCATTGGGTAGCATTTTTACTTGTTGCAACAAGACTAGACCCAGTTATTGGACAGAGAGATACAAGCAGAGAGAACTGAGCTTCTATGAAAATAACTAATTGCATTGTTCCCAACAGTAACATGCATAATCTTTTTACAGGTCAGTTTTCTCCCAGCTATACAGTACCACTCAGTATTTTTTAAATAACAAATAAACCAAATAATTACAATTATGTAACAGCAATTCCTCTTAAAATCAAATAACACACTATTTCTGTACTGTTTATTAATCGCATCTGTGGTCACAATAAAGACTTAAGCAAGCGTATGAATAATGTCGCTCTACCAGCAAGCCACTGGTGAGAGAAATGTTTGTTAACCAGTGGCAGGGTTAAGCCTTTTGTACAAATATTATTGCAGAATTCTAAAGATTAGTGCCATGGGTTCATAAAATGGCCGTTTCCACGTGCATGATGGTCCTACAAAGACTGTTCGACCAGTAAGCAGAAAACATTGACATTTAATTTCAAAAGCGTATACATTTTTTGCATTCCCACCACACCATGGCCTTAATTTAAGATTCAGAATGAGAAGATGCCTCCCCGCACTGACTTATTACTTTAGAGCAGTGGTGTCCCACGGAGAAAGGAAAGCAGATTCTTGTTCACTGCAGATGAGAAACTACGGTTATCAGAAAGATGTTCTGATAATGCTTGAAAATCTCACTACCATGTTAAAGACTCCTAGCAGACATCAGCGATCAGACAGCGTCCATGTCTAACCACAGCAGTCACTTGGCAAACGGAAATTAAAAACAGAACTAGAATGAGGGCAAAGCCACAGCAGAAGCAGTCAAAGGGTTTGGGGGGGGGGGGGTGGGGGGGTGGAGAGATGCATTGGCACTGCACAGCAGACTCTGTGCATGGGCATGTTTCAGCGCAACCCATTTATCAAACCAAAAGATGGCAAACCAGTGAGTCATGCTTTCAGACGGCAGGTAACTGCACAATCAGCACCCTCTATTACCGGAGTTTCTCAAATTTCACAACACTTTTAAGCACTGGTATCAAAGTGGATATTTATTTGCAAAGAGCACTTGAAAACATTTGGAACATTTTCAGGAGACAGGAGCCTTGTCATGCATAGTCCTCCCTTCAGACTGTATTGTTGTCATAACAATCTTCTTCACTGATAAAGGATTTGATCAGCATCAGCCCTGTCCGAGTGTTTACCCATCCTGTAAGTCACAAGCCAAAGGCCTTGATCTGATACTCATCTATTGAAGCGCATTTATCAAAGCGTGCCAGCAAACAAGGACTCTGCTGAGCAAATACACCCTCTTCATTCAATTCTCCTCTTACACAATCAAAACCAATACCAACATTTAAAAGCAGAATTCTCAGTCTTAATTTTATTCATAAATCCACTTACAAATTAATTTGACTTTTAAATTTTTTAAAAATAATTTCAAAATGTGCACTATTCAAATCAGTGAAACAGATTTCCTCATCGTTACAGACAAAAAAATTAAAGCTGAACAGGCAGAAATGCGCTATCACATTACTCTCTGACCCTGCATTAAGCCTGGATTACATCAACTTTAAGAAATCTTGATGTCTTGTTTGCTTCACAAATATAGCTTGCAAAATTTTGCGGCATTGCAAAATCGAAAAAAATGTTCTTATTTTAACACCGGGGTTGATATGAAGAAAAAAAACTAATTTAATCCTCGTCTTAGAAAAGCATATTGACTCCAAGAAAAATGTTTGTCTTCGAATTGGCGTGACACTGCCTTGCAGCCACGATGGAAAATGTCTGCCCCCTTGTGGTGAGTAAAAATAGTTTTTTAAAAAGTATATACTGAGTATAGTCGTACATTCAGCACATCACTAGTGTGGACTGAGTAATGTTCAGTGCAATTTACGGCAGTATTCCACAACAACCCTGTGCAACAAACTACTATAAAGCGGCCTCAATTCTCAATACAGTCAAAGAGTAAGTTTACAGTTGTATTACATAGTTTTAGAATTTATTCAAAGGGTCAGAAAAAAAATGCAAAAAGTTGTATTTTCTTCAGGCATAACAAAGAGAGTCGTATCTGCAAATGTGGGAGGGGCACTGGAGATCAGTCAGTGACCAATGGGAATCTGAGGATGAAGGGTGGAGGGTCATGCCAAGCTTGGGTTCCAGGCTTGTGACTGGGCGCGGGTAAGACAGGAAGGAGAACATGTCACTATACGGTCAGCTTCTCCAAAAATGATTCGATCTGATCTTCATCGATAACGCCCACAAAGCGGTCAACGACCTGACCATTACGCATGGCGATAACGGTGGGAACTGCTGACACCTGGATGGAAGGAAACAGATAACAGGGAAGTTTTAAATCTCCAGCTGTAGAACTTTCATCAAATACGCGACAGGCCTCTCTCGTTAGGGATGCGCAATAGCCTAACCCGACTAATGTTCAAAGAAATCTGACCAATGCCCGGTGTTCACAAAAGCAGTATAAACAAATGGCAAATTCATAAACAGTAGTTGCTCGATTTAACTCCTGCTTAATGAGCATGTGCGTGACTCTCTAACGGGTTTTGCTATTGGTTTACCCTCCACAAGGCTCTGCCTCAGCACATTAGAATTGATCTATGCCCTCTCCACCCAATCAGGAAGTAGCATCCACACACAGCACCCTAACCCTATGGAGCTCCAGCGTACTCGCTGCTTGTCTCCCTTTGATACTCAGCAGCAAACAACCAGAGCCAGCGGGCTCATTGGAAGGCTACACAAGTACTCAGATCACGAGCCAGACAGCAGCCGGAAACCTCACTCGGTTAAAGCATTACATTACTAAGCAGAAGTGACTTTCACGGTGGGGTTCAAGTCCCAGTCGTATCATCCAGCAGTGGTTGGCAGCTTTTTCAGAAGTAGCGTGCAATTGGCAATTGCACTACAGGGATGCTAATTCGGAAGGGTCTACCGGGAACGGAAATATAAGTTGCTTTGTTAGTTCCTTAGGCGCCTCCTGTTGGCCAGACGGGTGCTCGTCAGGAAGATTCAAAGCTTGTTCATGTCCGGATATCCTCCGCCCTCATTGTGAACTTGCGAAGATTCAACCAATGAGTGTAATTGGACATTCCAGATTCGGGTGGGATTGGAAATGCCAACCTATGTCGTAAGTGCAATACCGTGCATGTTTATGTTGTATGTACTCCACCCTCTAACCAGGGGCGCGTTTCCCAAAAGCGTAGTTGCTAACCAAGTTAGCAACTAACATCATTCCACCATTCACAGTCAATGGGTCCAACTATGTAAGTTAGCATCACTAATTTCGGGAAACGCACCCCAGCTTAGTTACTGAATAAAACCTAAGATGAAGGCTGTTAGAGATAAGATATACTCCCAGCTGGGCCTGAACCTACACTAGTCCAGACCTGGCCACATCCAAGTTTATTATATGAGCACTGCCTGCCTGAAGTGAACTGGACTGGAAATTACACCAGCAACAGCCGGAAAACATCAGAGAACACTCAAAATGTCAACTCAAAATGAGGTCCCCCCAGGCAGTGGCAGCACCAAACGCTGAATGAGACATCAAACCAGCAGTCATTTCCCTCAGACAGTGCTGCACAAAGGTTGATTTCAAAGACCAGGAGCCCACCAGACAAAAGTCCTTTTCTGATACACCCCTAAAAAGCACCACGGCATAAGCGATGCCCCTGGCAGAATACGCCCTTGGACCGGCTGCGGGAGAGCAGCCCGCCATCTCAACTTCTCCAGACTGCATCACAGATCCAGGGAGCGAGTTGTGGCATCAACAGAAGGGCCCCCTGAGCCTGACCTCCGCAGAAGCTGAACAACTGATTGAACTTCCTGAAAGCCACCGTGCGCTCCACCGAAGAGCAGAGCTCCCACGGGGCTCAGATTGTGTAGGCACTCCTCCTCACGACCGACAACCTGAGTGAGGAGGTGATGACCTTGGGATGGAAGAAGAGATTTGAATGTCATTTCACTGACCCCCCCCCCGCCCATCATAACTGATAGACCCTCAAGAAGGATGCACAGACAAGGTCACCTCGCCTCTTGGGTGGTGCCAGGACTGAGAGGAGCACCATTTATAGTGACAGCTCCTCCAGGTCAGCTAAACCCAGCAGCAAAAAAAGCGGATCTGCTAGACCGTTTAGCACCATCTGAAGGTCCCATTAAGGAACAAAGTATCGAAAGGGGGGTTACCGCCAGTGCTTCACCGGTGGATGGCTCCTGGCTGAGAACCAGCATCACTTGCCATGGCCTGCCGTGATCGCTGCCGCAAACACCCCCACAGTGGATATAGCACAACCACAATTGAATCAGTCCATTGGAATACCTCGCAGGGAGCACAAACATGGGTCAAGGTTCTTGGCCTTGCGCAAGCCTGCAAATACCCACCATGGAGCCATGTAGACCCAGGAGGTGGACCATCGCGGCTGGGAGACTCAAGCTGCTCAACCTTGCTCTCTCAACCTCCAGATCAAGAGGCATCACCCCAGAATCACACACAAGATGATGGTACTCAGTTTAACGTAGGGCCATGGACAGGACCGTTACTGGCCACGGACCTGCCACAACTAGTCGAACCAGATTTTGGAACCAACAGGCATCCGGACTCTCTAGTGCCACAAATATCATAAATAGATGCTGTATCTGAACTCAGTGGAGCAACAGCATCATCAGGCGCAAGAGCGGGAAGGCATACAGCTTCCACCCAAAGCGGAGGGCATTCATTGCCCTCAGGTAGAACCAGAGAGGACACAGTTTGTTGCCCATGCTTGTAAACAGGTCAGACACCAGGCTGAACCATTGCCAGATCTGTGAGAACATGTCCAGGGAGAGGGCTCCACTGTTCCTCAAGTAGACACCCTCAGGACGTCCTCCCCACCCTCATACTGAGGGACACTCAGAAGATGGCCGGCCTTAAGGGAGCTGAGACAGCAGTATGCCCAGATCAGGAAGGATACTCCCATCCTTAACCGGAGATCTGACACCCACCGTCTGTAGAGGTAGGTCACTCCCGTGATGTTGTCTGACCTCACCATGACGTGCAAGCCCACCCAGCCGTAAGGTAAAGTGGTGCCAAGGTGGAGCCTCATGAGGGTAAATCAACACTGAAGCCTATGAGCGGTCAATACACTTACGATATAGAACCCTGTAGGCTACTCAAGTGTGTCCATTTGACTTGCCGAACGCGATTGTTGCCTAAAGTACGTAGTGAAAACTAAGTTAACTTCAACCACTTAAACTCTGAATTTTTCACTTAAGATTTCTTTAAGTGGGTTTAAAGTCAGAAAAGCTTTTTTTTCATAATGAAGGAAAAGGTCACATAGATCGTCTGTTTCTGCTGGTTTCAGCGCTTCACTGAAGCTACATGAAACTTATATTGGGAGAAATATTCAACCAAGACAATATTTTTTAAGGCCACAACATAACATCTAGATCATGTACATCATTTTATAAACGTTTCCCAGTGATTCAGTGGGACCTACTGTAGTAGGGATTGTTGAAAACAAAGGCATATCCATTCAAATTTAAAGTAATTCTGAAATTTCACAGATCTGAATGCAGCAGTTGCACTTGACAGACCCATATATGGGTCTGTAGGTTTTATAGGGTTAAAAGAAGCATGTTTCCTAATTTTATGTCCATCTCCTACAAAACTTTCAACACTAAGGGAGGCCCTTAAAGACATTACGTCATCCACCTCATCCTCGATGAGTTCATGTCTGACTACAGCAGACTACCACGGCTCAACCCTTTTATGAGTACACAAATACTCACAATGCAAAGAAAAGAGCAATTTACGCATTTCAATATCCATTGCAGGACGGTGCAGTGGTACAATAGGGAGTGCTGTTTCCTCACAGCAACAGGGTTGTGGGTTCAAATCCAACCTGACCGTTTCTGAGTAGAGCTTGTGTGTGATCTCCACAATTGAGGCAGTTTCCTCCCTCACTCCAAAGAAATGCAAGTTAGGCTATAGAAATTTGAGTGTCAGTTAACAGGCGAGTGCTCCCTGCGACTGGTTGGGTGTTCCGGCCACTGGTGCACAGTATGCTATCCAAGCCCCTCAACCCTCACCAGGAGTAAGTAGACTTAGAAATAGATGTACGTTACAGGTTGAATAGTCTAGCCAGCCAATATTAGCCAGGATCGCCTATTTTATTCAGACCTTGCTTAGACTGACCACAGGCAAATTCAAACTCCAGTAATCAGACATCATATTGCTGTCGGACCTCCACTGCGTGTTTAGACGCAACCATTGCTGTGGTATCTGTATTCCGTTCAGGCGATAACAAACCCCTACCTCATACTCAATGGCCAGATCAGCGTGCTCATCAATATCGACCTTTGCCATGGTAACGCGGCCCTGCTGCTTAGCAACCACTTTCTCCAACCTTGGGCCCAGGATCTTACAAGGCCCACACCAGCTATGAGACACAAAGGTAGAGTTGGTCAAATTACGGTCAAATCACATTTTCGCATGATGCAATCAAAAGATTGACCAATTTCTGAGGAAAATACCCAAGTATGAACCCTGTCACAGTGAAATATCAATGCTGGATATATTTGCATCCATTACAGTCACATGGTTAACATGTATACAAAGCGGCTTCAGAAAGCAAGAGCTCCCATATGCAGGAATGTAGCAGTAAGCCTACAAAGATAGTAAACTGAAACCTAACAAGACCCAGGAATATATGACCCAGTGTCACATCAAATGACACTGTATATAAACAGTAAATAAATTACACACTCCCTCATCGTGCACCCTGCTGTGATAAGAAAAGCCACACCCTATATGTAACAGTGGGTCCTGTACTGTGCGAGTCCTGCTTACTGTGCATGGAAGTCCACCAGTACGGGCAGGTTGCTGTTGATGACCCTGTCGGTAAAGTCCTCCGCATCCTGCACATTAAAGGTCACGCGGAGGGCGGAGGTGAGGGACAGTGAACGGGACAGGGTTGGCGTGGGGGACGGTCCAGCCCAGACTGGGGGGCCGGGAGGCCTCCATGATGAGAGGGGGGCAGACAAGGTGACTGGAGAGCAGCGGAGGTCTCTAACGGACAGGGCCCAAGCCCTGCGCACCAACTGCCTGTAGGCCATCTGGAGAGGACAGCATCGAACAGACACAAGAAACGTTAGACGTGACTTGACTTTGAATATTGTGGGGGTGTTGAGATGCATAGACTGCATTCCCACTGCTCGTAACACCAGTGTTACTGGGGAGTCCTACTAGCATGATAATGATATAGGGGTGGGGAGCTGAGGGACTACCCCGCAATCCTCCCAATAAATTGTGCCCTTGCGCTGATGAATGCCAAGTGTGATAGCATGTAGTAACTGATTTGACAAGCCACAGCCAGCCCTCAAACAACAGCACAAAAATGGAAAAACATTGTTGAAAAACAAACATTGCTGTTAGAGATTAAAACTATCAAAAAATAATGTATACTTTAATAATGTTTGGGTTTTGGTTTTGAGCAAAGTTGTGTTTCGACACAACAATCTGTGACTAAATTCAAAATGCATTGCAAAGCACGAGCAAGTGGATAGAAGCAGCCGGGCTATTTTCCTTCAAACAATGTAAAGTACGCCAGGTTTATCAAAAGTGCATTAGACATGTTCACATTCTTGTACCCTAAAAGATAAAAGACCTCAAGCTATTCAACTATGTAAAAACTTTGGGCATACACAGCAAAAAGTTAGGAGATTTTCCCCCCAATATATTTTATTTTGGCTTTATTTGAGAATGTAAATCAGTGCTCGTCAAACTTCCATAATTTTCATAAGTTATATTTTTAATTAGGCCAACACAGACCACCACGCGAACATTCCACCGTAAACGGAGGGAAATTCATGCGCTGCTTTAGCAATCTTAGAACCAGACAAGTGCAGGTGGTTATGAAAGTATCCCGCAGTTGCATAGAAATAATAACTTTAAAACGGATCATTCTGCGTAGGTGTCTGTTACGCTAAGACAGAAACTTTACACGAGGGGAAATTATACACTGCATGCTTACCTAGCTGTGCACGGACAGTTAACGCCAATCCTTGTTGTACTCCGAACCACATTTCCTCCGCACTACTTCCGCGCAAGTATAACCATAGAGCTATAAAGCATTGAATCTCCCTTTCTTGCATTCAATATCGCCCGGTACCGCCAGTCATTTCAGACGACCGAAACTGCCAAAATCAAAAATAATTAAAGAAATAACTATGACTAAATTCATGAATTAATGCGCCATTAAATGCACCAAAGATAATACAACCCCAATTCCGAAATAGCTGGGACTAAGTGTAAACTGTGAATAATATACTCAGCAACAAAAGTTTCTGTGACACCATTTATGTGTATGTTATAAATGACACGCAAAGATCTCAATGCAATCAATATGTTTATTTAACAGGAGAAACACTGACTTTTCAGTGCCAACGTCACTCAAAACGAAAAATGTCATTTTCATGCGTCATGAAGCACTTGTCTGACGTCTAACCAATTGTGACCTTCACACTTCAATACCGGGTGTGACTTCCTCGTGCCATGATGCAAGCAACGCATCTCCGGCGCATGGACCGAATCAGATGTGCCAGAAATTGCTGTGGGATGTCATTCCAAATCTGACGTAGACGTTGTCGCAATTCCTGGAGTGTAGCTGGCGGGTTATCCAACCGCCGCAAACGTCGATCCATCTCGACCCAAAGATGCTCGATTGGGGACATGTCTGGGGATCTGGCTGGCCATGGCAGGACATTGACATGTTGTTGCATCAGATACTGCTGTACAATCCTTGCAACGTGTGGTCTGGTGTTATCATGTTGCAGCGTTATTCCGGGACCATGTTGCATCAAAAACGGTACCACCAATGGCCGTAGTACTTCATCGCGATATCTTTGACCTGTCAGATTTCCATCACTAACAAGCAAATCTGTTCTGTTTCTAGCCGTGATCCCTCCCCAAATCATGACACTACCACCTCCAAAACGATCAAATTCCTGAACACAGTTGTTGGCATAACGTTCTCCACGTCGACGGTATACACGTAAACGACCATCACATCGGTTAAGCATGAATCTTGATTCATCAGTGAAGAGTACAAGATCCCACTGACGTTGGATCCACCGTCGATGTTGTTGTGCCCACTGTAGACGCAGTCGTCGGTGTTGTACTGTGAGTATTGGACGTCTTGCTGGCCGACGTGGGACAATGCCAAAATGACGGAGACGGCGACGGATTGTCTGTGCAGACAGTCGCCTCAAACCAGGTATCGTTCTTGCAGTTATGGTTGCAGGTTGGAATCGATTTCGGAGATGGGTTGTTCGAATCCAGTTGTCCTGTCTGGGAGTGGTTACTCGTGGACGGCCGCTGCGAGGACGGTCTCTGACATGTCTTGTCTGCTGATGACGCTGCCATAAGTTCCAAATGGTGTTTCGGTGGACATTCAGGCGATGAGCAACTTCCCTCTGCGAGGTTCCGGATTCAATCATCCCAATGGCCCTCCACCGATCATTTTCAGACAGTCTTGGCATTTAGAGGGTAGAGTTCCTGATCCGAAATGGCTGTGTTTTCGATAAGTGATGCTTCCGTCGTTCATCAGGCACAATGTGAACATTCCAAAAATTCTCCTCTTTTATTGCCATCCACAAGCATGATTTACGCACATTTTCACGTGCAAAGTCATTTTCTCGCATTTTCATGATTTCCATTTCAATGTTGTGTTTACGTGTACTGTTTCAGTCTGATATCACCATGTATGACAATTTCATAATTGCGTTATGAAAAATAATTAACAATATTGGTGTCACAGAAACTTTTGTTGCTGAGTATATCAAAATGCAATGACTTTCAGATCACGAGCCAATATGTTATCTACAATAGAACACAGATAACATTTCAAATGTTGAAACTGAGACATTTTACTTTTTTTTACATTTTACATTTTTATCCACAAAATTAGCTTATGTCAAATTGTATGGCTGCAGCAGGTCTCAAAAAAGTTGGGACCCAGGCAAAAAAGGGCTAAAAAGCAATTAATCTATAGGGGAATCAGCTGAAAGAACATTTAGCAAGTAATTAAGTTAACTGGCATCAGGGGTGTAACATGATTGGCTATAGAAGGGATGTCTTAGAGAGGCTGAGTCTCTCAGAAGTAAAGATGGCCAGAGGCTCTCCAACCTGTGTAGGCTTGGGAAAAAAAAATTGTGGAATACTTTAAAAACAATGTTCCTCAACGTCAAGTTGCAAAGGCTTTGAAGGTCTCATCATCGACAGTGCATAACATCATCAAAAGATTCAGAGAAACTGGAAGAATCTCTGTGCGTAAGGGACAAGGTCAAAGATTGTAAAGGTCATAATCTTTGGGCCCTCAGAGGCCACTGCATCACTCACCGGCATGATTATGTCTTTGACATTACTAAATGGGCCCGGGAATACTTCAAGAAATCCCTGTCTATAAACATAGTCCACCGTGCCGTCCACAGATCATGGTTGCCAGCCCTCGAACTTGCTTTGTTTTTGGAAATCGAGCTTTCTCTGTTTTTGCTCCCTCATTTTGGACCGGGCTACAGAATTATCTTAAACTGGATCACCACATAAGTTTACATGTTTTTAAAACCAGAATTAAGGCTTACTTAACCAGTGCATATACATGCTTTACTGCTAAAACCAGTTAATGTATTCTTTGCCTTGTCATTGTCTGTTGGTTTTTGTGTGAAACTTTTATGCTGCTCTCTTGGCCAGGACTCCCTTGGAAAAGAGATTTTGTATCTCAATGGGATTTATTCCTGCTAAAATAAAAAAATATATATATAAAGTTGCCACCAAAAATTTGATCACGCAAAAAGGAAGCCATTGTTGACCCAGAAGCGCCGCCGTGGTCTGTGGGCCATGTCTCATTTAAAATGGACCGTGGCAAATTAGCAAAGTGTCCTGTGGTAAGACTAGTCCAAATTTGACATTCTAGTTCGAAATCATGACCGTCATGTCCTCCAGGCTGAAGAGGAGAAAGACCACCCCTCCTGTTATCAGCGTTCAGTTCAAAAGCCAGCATCTCTGATGGTATGGGGATGCATTATTCATATGGTGTGGGACACTTGCATGTTTTAAAAAGCACCATGAATGCTGAAAGGTATATCAAGGTTTTAGAGCAACATATGCTCCCCTCCAGACGAGATCTATTCCAGGCCTTGTGTATTTCAGCAGGGCAATGCGAAACCATATACTGCAGCTATTACAACAGCATGGCTTCGTAGAAGAAGAGTCTGTGTGCTGAACTGGCCTGCCTGCAGTCCTGATCTTCCACCAATTGAGAACATTTGGCACATAATTGAATGAAAAGTCTGTCAAAGGAGACCCAAAACTCTCCAGCAGCTGGAAGCCTGTATGAAACAAGAGTGGGATCAAATACCGGTGGCTAAACTCAAGAAACTTTTGTCTCCTCAATGCCCAGACACCTCCACTCTGTGTTAAAATGAAGAGGGGATGCTACACCATGGTAAACAGGCCCTGTTCAAACTTTTTTGAGACCTGGAGCAGCCATGAAATTTGAAACGTGCTCATTTTGTGGATAAAATTGTAAAATTTCTGTTTCAACATTTGCTATGTTATCTCTGTTCTATTGTGAATAAAATACTGGCTGGTGTGATTTGAAAGTCATTGCGTTTTGATTTTATTCTGCAGTAAAGAAACATATCTCTTTGATAATTTAAGTAATCGCAGTACAGTTACTGACAAATAAATTATCTAGTAACTTGCACGACTTTAATTTCTGCGACTATTGGCAGGACAGGAGGCCAGTAAAACGTCTTCTTCTTAGTATTATCATCATTACTCCTCCTTCTGAACATATTGGCGATTTAGACTCCGGACAGAAAAACAAATCAAACGTCCTTTTTCATGCGTGTTTATGTCAGTACTGTTGCCTTGTACTTGACTCACTTTTCTGTGAAGTGCTGTTTGTGCTGATGTTTACAGCTTCACTGATGGCTCTGCTGTATTAAAGAGCATGAAAAAGAGATCTTGTTTGTGTCCTCCTTACTAGAATAAGGGTTTGTGCTGATCTGGGCATATCGTCAGCCTGCTGATAAAACCTCATATCTCTAATTTGATAAGAAACAAACCAGTATGTCCACGACATTGCAAAATACAAAATTTTATTGATTGGATACATTCTCGGAAGAAAAATAGTCATCCTACCTGCACACAGCTCAACTGCATTCTTACATGCAAATGAAACATTTTTATGCTCTCCTGTACAGTTTATCATTTTGAAGATACAAGATTTTATCAGCAGGCCGACGATATGTCAGGTTTTAAAATTATATGGTTAAGTAATTAATTAATTTCAGATAATGGTGCTGAGAAATTCTAAAGTAATGTAACTAGTAGTGTAACTATTTTCTTTCAACAGTAAGTAATTAAGAAATGAAAGGGATTACTTTTTTTTTAAAATAACTGGTAATGTGTAATGCATTACTTTTTTAGAGTAAATACCCCATCACTTTCTTAAACGCCTTAATAATGTCAATGCACAATCAGAATATGTGGCCAAGAGCAATTTTTTTGAATGCCAGTTTGTTGTCTGACATTCAATAAACAAAATATTCTCCAAAGGAAAGGAAATTATGGTAAACAAGTCACCCCAACCAATAATTTTATATGCTTGATGTAGCTGGGTTAATTCGTTTAATTCTGAGTGCTAATCTTACTTTTCCAATGTGCCTGTCATCGTATTAGACAGTTATACTTTTAATCTGATGATGCTCGTTGACCCATTTCATATTTTCTTCCAAATAAGCAGGAGTATGACACTCACCCAACTGTTCTCTGCAAAATAAATGCGTGTATGAATTAATATAATTTTTGATTCTGCTGAAATTTTCTACTCAGAGGAGAAGGGATTCTATGATGGTTTAACTCTTTTCCTGATAATGACTACATATGACACCTGTATGTATAGCAACAGACCTTTTCCCTGGCCTCCCCCAGGGTCGTCATTTGTGGTCATTATGGATAAACGGAGGGCAGAGTCTGTGGGCAAAAGAGTTAAGATGGTTTATGCTGTGCTGTTGTTTTTTTTCCTTTTCTTTTCTTTTTTTAGCAATTCCTGCCGGGCACTGGTTTGGTGGTGGCTGGGAACAGTACATCTGTGACTGAACCACAGCTGCTGAAAGCAGGTCAAACTGATACGGTAAGATGGCGGTCAGAAAGGTAGCTGGTCAGCTGGGGAACAGCTGCTGTACCACGTAATACTGTTGACAGCAGTCTGTGCAGTTAAAGCAGTCATCTTCAGCTGAGAGCCACCTATGGTTTTATGAGCAATTCCCCTTGCGGTGGCCCTGTGTCAAAATATGATGACTGACTGATCCAGGGAAAAGCTCCAGTCAACCCAATGTTCAGACACTGAGAATAAATCCATCAGTAAAGCATAAAGCCATAAAAATGTCATCTAAGTCCATAAAAATACTACGCCCGAAGCAGGTCCGCGGAAGTGAGGTGGGGTTGAGATGGGCACAGGGATGCAGCGGGTGGGTGGTCAGCCTGTGTCGAAAGATAGCTGGCGATTCGGCTGTCCTGACCGCCACGGGAAGCACGTTCCGCCACTGTGAGGCCAGTACAAAGAGGCCTTGTGACCGGTAGAGATGACCACACACAGGGAGAGGAGAATCGGGGGCACAGGCTCTGCATATTGTTTGAATTGGTTCGGTTTGGTTTATTTTAAAAGAGAGATGACTGTCCTTTTTATTTTTTTCCATTTATTCAAACAAAGAAAAGCACAGATGGGTTCACAAAAAATATTTGGTTTATTTTTTGGGCAAAAACTAAATGGCATAATGTCTATATCCTGGATAAAATGCAAACCTTATTTTTTAGATTCATTAATACTGTGTTGTCGGTCCACATGAGAGTTCCCTTACTCTGTTATTTGTCTACACATTGAATTCTAAACAATTCATGTACTCGACATTCTCAGTCACCATATCGGCTCTTTCTGTTTGCCTGTTTCATGAGGTTTTACATCTCGCAAATGTTGACTTACTTCGCGGAAATAATACTGACACAGAAACTTGACCGCAGCCTGCGACAAGCTTGACCGTCCTTCATGCAAATCTGCCTGTGTTGTCCATGGTATTCCAACAGAGGGCGCACTTATTCAAGATGTCTTCACCCTCGCAGTGGTACACTTAGTTATTTGCCTCCTTGACCCGTGCGTGAGGCGTTACTTATTTGGCATGTGGCCACTCACAGCTTGCTTAGGGGAATTTATAATGTTTGCGATCGGAATAAAAATTTCCTGGACTGAATTTGCCTGCCAAAGTCTTACCAACCTGCCCCACATTCCTCTCCCCGACACAAAAACAACAACACTGGAAATTATCAGGATATTTGGGACATTTAGTGGTATCCAGGTGCACAAATGGGCATAGAGAGAACAGCGGTGAACTGTGTACTGAGGTACACACAATCCCACAGTGTTTGTATAGCAGAGTGTGTGTGGCAAGAGTGGTGTTGGTGGTGGGCCAGTCAGTCAAACCGAAGTTCCCAGAACTTTCCAGATTACTGACCTCCTTCTGCCTGCATCTGCTGCTCTGCCGCACCACAGTTTTCAAGCTTCAGAATACATGGAAAACTGCAACACCTCACTCACAGATACTGCTCACAACCAGTGAAAGAATCAGGAATCGTCAATATTCCTCTGTTCAGTTATTTCGTCACGTTTGAAAGACCAGTTTTGGCCTCTCTCCATTGGCCTCTTTGTCAATTCAGGATTGATTGAAAGATTTTACTGATTGCTTTGAAGGTCTTAAATGGGCTGCTGCCTTCTTACTCAGCAGAGCTCTTGCATTGTTGCACTCCAGTCGAACGCTGAGGTCAACCAACCAGAAGCTTTTGGATGTTCTGAGATCTTGGCTCAAAAACAGAACAGGCCAAGCCTTTGGAGCAGCAACTCCTAATCTCTGGTGCAGTTTCCCTTTTCATAGTATATCTGCTCAGACTTATGAAGTCCTTTAAGTTCTTTAAGTCCTAGGTAAATACTTACCTCTCCTCATAGACTTTCAATTCGAGTGGAGCTTGACATCTTGGTTTTTTGTCTATTGTACTGTAATTATTTTAAGTATTATTACTTTTTTCTTTTTTACTTATTCATGACATACTGTACATTTATTTTTGTTTATTTTGGTTTTTTATTCCTGTAAAGTAAAAACTCAAGGTCAACTATAATTATTCTATATGTGCCATACAAATGCATTTTGACTTGACTCCACCTCCGTCTTTTGGTTTTACTTTTTATTTGTGTTATTTGTACTATTCCGTTCCAGTCGATTACTGAATGATACCTGAGCTTTTGTATTCTCTCTCTTCTGTGTGTCATGTCTGCCATCTTTCCTAATTGTGTCATCGGCTGTCTCTCAAAGTGTAGGCTGCGTCCTTAGAAGGCTGCATTTTTAGATGGCTTCGTAAGTGCAGGCTGATCGATTGTGAGGGCGCTCACATATACAGTCTGTTGAAATGCAACCTTTATCTCGCCTGATATAGATTATCAACCTGGCAGTGTAGAGTAAACAAGCTGAGAATTCCATTTGACAAGATAAAGGCTGCATTCCGCAGCTGGATGCGAAAACGCCTTCATAATGGAGCAACCTGCAACAACGCAGTGGCCTAAAAATGCAGCCTTCGAAAGATGGAGCCCATGCTTTAAGAAACGGCCCTTGTCCAATTCATCGCCCCTCCTTGGGTTCCCCTCACCCCATTCCCCACCTGACTCCTGACTGCTCATTTGTTTTTGTGCATTTATACCCTTCCTGTTTTCTGTCTTGTCGCGAGTTTGTCATTGTTGGTTTCAGTGGTTTGTTGCTCAAGCCTTTTTTCTGTTTTCCCGCCCATTTATTTTTCAATCTTATCTGGCCCAATTTTTTGACTACTACATCTGCACCCTGCACTGAAGGCTAAGCTTGCCTGTTTTCGATCCATTACTTTTTTCAACTTCAGGATTTTCAGTAGTGTTTTGGGACCTCATTCTGCCCTCAAGTTCTGAACTCTGTCTGTCTGTCCCTGATATTGAAAATAAACACTTCAGGTTTCCCACTGTCTGTCCATGCATTAGTGCACACTCCACTAACAGACATGAACCAGCAATTTAAATACATTAATATCAATATTACAAATTATATGTCACAGTACTACTTCTACAAATGTACACCTGGGCGAAAGTTAAGCGCCACAAAACGCTAAATGTAATTGTCTGAAAATTGCCTGGTCCTGAAATCCATACATTTGCATGAAGGTTTAACCGTGCATTCCATTTGCTTTTCAAAAGTCTTTAGCATGAACCTAGCTCAGTTGCGTGTGCTAAGTGTTAGCAGTTAGGTGGCACTTCTGAAAACGTAGGTACTGTAGTCAGATATTGATTCTGTTTCTTCCAAGAAAGGTTCATACTTCATGGGACAGTTTTTTTTGGCAAACACAGATGTCCTTGCCATCTTAAAAGGTCAATAGGCCCATAATTTTCAGAGCATACATGTGTTGAAAACATACCCTTTATTTGAAAGCTAATAGATTGTTAAATGAAGGGCTGATTTTGTGTAGTAGGAAAGGCATGTCCAAGCCATATTTTCAAGAATTGGGCAATGATATTTGAAGTTATTTATCTAGTCCTTTGATGAAGTGGAACTTGCTTTAAGAATTGGGTGGTGCTTGACTTTTGCCCAAGTGTAAATGTATGTTTACATATTATATCATGTATACATTATGCAATGATAACTCAGCGCTTTTCCCTGACAGAGCTCATTGAACATTATATGTAATTTGAACTTCACATTTATTTCATTTATATATTTTTGAGTGTGCATATGTGTGTTCATGTGTGCATGTTTGCATGAATAATTGTGCATATTGCATGTAGTTATACATTCACGAACCTACAACCACCACCCTGAAGGCCCATTGAATCCTACACCAGACCTGTGTGTTTATGTCAATGCTGGAATTCCTGCGCTGCGTTATAAATAACTGCGATGTTCAAATTCCTCTCTCCTGCTCTGTTCTCTCAATCACTTTCAGATTCAATCTCATCCACTTTCTGATGCTTTTTTCCCCTCTGTTTTTCCATCTCTTTCCAGTTTTAGAACAGACAGTACTCCTTCATGCCATGGCATCCGGTCAGCCTGGGAATTTAGCAGAAAATTATTTCAGAAGGCATGACTGACTACCAGCTATCGGGATAACGCATTTGCGCGGCTGCGGGGAGTTCGTCTTCAGATATATCCTAAAGCGAGACTGCGGTATATTCGCAGTATGCGAGCGTTCTCAAGGGAACACGCGCGCGGATCGCATGTCAGGGAGGGCGGGTTCCTCGCGCTGTCAGCACCTCAAAGGTGCCTGTGGTTGAACAGATGTGGCGACAGCCCGCTCCTCCTCTTGAACAAATAATCCCACAGCCCTCTCAACACCTGTTCTTCTTTACGTGTCACAATCGCTTCCTCTCACCGTCTCACTTTTACTTACTGATGCCGATTTTTTTCCCTCTGAGTCTCTGAAGGTTGCGCAGACTTGTCTGACCACTGTGGTATCGCTAATCCGCCTTAGGGGAATGGGTTTTTGCGCAGGGAAATGTTTGAAGCGATATGTGATATTTCACCATTATTATTTTTTTCTTCATAAACTGTGTCTGAATTCGTGGCTTAGGTCTTAAAATTTTAGGCGTGACCATGAAAGCCAACCATGATGAAATTACATTAACCACAAAGCACCAAGAAAATCTTGTTCATTACTCAAGAACTGCAACCCAGAGACAAGTAACTTATTTATTCTCCAGTTGTGTAATTTTGACAATGGTTTTCTGTCACAAACAAAGACAAATGGAGCTGCAAATGCATAAAGAAATCCAATCATCGAAATACAGGGAAACTGAGCCAATGAAAAAGCAGCATTGTTTTAAAACCAGCAATGAGGAATACAAACTCAGAAATTAATACACAGAGATAAGGGCAGCTATTTGACCATGTACAAGGGAGACTGGGCCACATTTGTCCATCCATTATATAATCTCCTTATTCCTGGTTATAGGGCCATGGTTAGGCTATCCCAGCATGCAATTTGTAAAAGGGAGGAACGGATCAGATGAGGGACAGTTTGCTAATCCTTCACAGGGGTTAAGTGTCACCCACATACATACTCACAATCAGGGATGTCATAAGAGTAAGTCTGTACCTGGTGTGGGGAGGACTGGCCTGTTCTCCACCTGCTACTGATGATTTAAACTGAATATGTACATTATTTTCAGGAATTAAAGAACATTTTAGGAGGGCTGAAGCCGCCCCCCCTCAAAACAGGCCTAGCTGTATCCTTGCTACACCCATTGGCAATTTGGTGTCGCCTGACACTGTATATATATTTCTTTGGACTGTGGGATGAAGCTGTACATACCTGCTAAAACCCATGCAAACAGAGGGAGAATATGGTAAGCTCACAAAGAATGACCTCAGGCTGGATTCAAACCCACAACCTTCTTGTAACACAGTGCCCTAGTTCTTCACCAGGCAGGTGTCAGGACCTGAGTTTGTCTACTAATGTTTTATGAGCATCTGTATCTCTATTTTTTTCACGTTCCCTGGTTTATTTTAGCAGTTTTATGTATTAGTGTGACTTTCCGTTTCATCTGAAACCTGCTATGTGTTTTCAGATTTCACTCCTGCACCTGCGCCGCCTCTTGTTCATTGTTTAATTATTTGATTATTCCCTTTTTTGCACCCACTCCTCCCTGCACATTCTTCAGCTGCTCACACCCCTTCGCCCAATGTAATTAGGTTCTTGGCTTCTCTTTATATTCCCCCACTTCTGTATCGTCCAGGGGTGCGTTTCCCGAAATCACAGATGCTAACTTAAGTACTTCGGCCCATTGACTGTGAATGGACGAACTATGTAAGTTGCTAACTTAGTTCGCAACTACGCTTTTGGGAAACGCACCCCAGTTTGAGTTTGTTCAGCCAGTTTTCAGCCTGCGTCTTGCAATTTGGCTGTTTTCTGATTCTTGAGATTTCACAAATGGGTCACTCCATAAACTGTACAATTCACTTTTTTGTTTAAGAATGGTCAATTTTTTTTTTAATAGCAATAAATGATTTGCATTGTTCATATTTATTTACAGCCGGATTTAAGATATACAAAAGAAAAAAACAGAGTCGTCAGTCCAACAGCACAGCAGAAAAAGTGGTGTCCTGATGTCAACCAAGGCATTGTGAAGGACGTGTTTTGCAACAAAATTTGGCAGCCAACTTCATGAAATGCTCATGACATGTCTGTCGACACTTCGAAAGACAGTGAAATGAAATATTGCAGAGAAATACGCATAATAATGGTTTCAATTATCTGGACTACATTGTCGGGACTCGTCTGATCAGAAATGCAATTTGAAATGACCGCCGTGGGCGTAACCAGAGGAGTCCTCACGTGTTACGTCCATCCCTGTGGGTTAATTTGCACAATGTATGCAAATAGCGTAAAAATGACCTCGGCAAAATAAGGTACTCACTTCCTGCATCAAAATTTCACAAGGCGTCAGACAATCATATATACCATGCTTTTAAAAATAATGATTGAAAAAAAGAAAAATTTTCCGTGTCCTAATATTGTGTTACGGCCATAAAAACATAAACAATCTGCGCGCTATCACCACAGACTGTATAAAAAGATTTACGCAGCACCCGGGTCTGAAAAGTGGGGCCAATGCAGAAATTGCATTCCATTCAAGGGGCTGCAGACTCAACATCAGTGGTTGCAGAATTGGAAATAGTGTATTTGAATTCCCATCACCATTGTAACACATTTGTACAGTTTAGTATGGAGTGAGCCAAATACGATTTGGTTTGTATTTTGATTAAGATTCTGTCCTGTTCTTGGTGTTTGATTGATTCGTCTCACGATTCGCTTTGGCATAGGCCTTACTTCTGCTGGTTTTGTCTTTTAGACAGTTCTTTGATCACAGTACTGAAATCTCACTGCCCATTGCTGACCAGGATCGCCTGACCACAATTTACAATAAAACCTTTGAAATGGATTTTTGTCTGCGCATGAATTCTGATCCCGCCTTTTGTCAGCAGCGCTGGGTGGCGTGTGCGGCTGTATTGCATTTACCTGACTGCTGCTCCTCTAACAACTCTGGCCGCTCTTACGAGTGCTGTTTTGCATGAATCAAGTCAAAGTGCATAAAGAGTGAAGGCAATCATCATTAATTGACTTCAATTTATTTGTATAGCGCTTTTAACGGAGACTGTCAGAGATACGCTTTACAGTGAGAGATTAGTATAAATAAAAGAGCAGTACCCAGCCCATTCCCCACAACAGCAAATTAGGTAAAAAAAAAAAACTATAGGGGGAAAAATCCTCGAACAGTGGTGACAAAAAACACTCCAGGGGGAAGAAATCTCAGGAGGAACCCGATAGAGCCCATCCTCCGCGGGCTAGCTAAATAATAACAAAATAACTTGCACTTCAGACAGCACGCACTGCATTTGTGGACAACGCCACATTTAAACATTAATAATGAGCTTGGCCAGAGCGCCTTTACTTAATACCCAAGGTCAACAAGGCTGTGACAGTATGCATAGCTGTGAAATGAACAATGAGCATGGGGTATATTTATCGTTATGCAGTCATCGCCACGTACTGTGTGGAGCTACGCGACTGCGATTTGTTTCGCGATCATCCGTGAGCATCTGGTTCCAGTCAGCTATTACGGTGGCGCGGTAATGCCGGGGGGTTTAGCCATAATCTGGGTGATCGTCGGTTTCTTCCACAGAACACCTGTCTGGGAGCGGTTCTGAAGAGCCGCCAGAATGCCGGCGGTATTCCATCCAGCGCATTCCGTCTGTCAGACAAGAGAAAAGTTCATCTGAGGCTGCGACTCGCTGTGGTCACTGCAATTCCAATGTGGCCACCTTCCGAAGAAGACTTGGGGGGGGGGGGGTATTGGTTGGGTGGATACTGGTCAAACCACCCACCCCGTCCCCCCCCCCCCCCCCAAAAAAAAAAAAAAAAAATTAAATTAAATAAATGAACAAAATAAATTCATCATCCAAAAAATCCGATTATCCGATTATCTCTCCGCAATCACGATGCAAACCTGCCTAGCCGAATAACTGAAGTCCAAATTAGAAATTCAATGCATTCTTCTATCAATCAATACACTTCTGACGCCGACATATTGGACCCAAACTCCCTCACAAGAAATTAGAGAAAGCAACCAACACCTTATTTCAGCTGGATGATGCAGTGGTAACCAATCTCATAATGACATCATAAAATTGTTCCCCGTGGTATTAGCTTGATAATTGACTGGTATCTGGGGTACCTGTGTATATGTGTACCTGCATTGAACACTATTGCACCGTATATGAGGTAAAAATATGTTCTGTGAATAATATATAGTAAATGTACCTTGGCTACACTTTTCAGAGTGAAGGAAAGGTGACGGTGGTGATGGTGGTGGGGGGTAGGCTAGGTGAGCGCTGGAAGGGGTGTGACAGAGATTTTTTGTTTTTATGGTGCGTTCACAGCGGCGTAGCCAGCGGGGTGCTAAGACGCCCCTTTTTGAGCGCAATTAGTAGTTCTCAATCATTTTCCTTTTTTGACGCGTTTTCCAATTATCGTAATAGGAAACCGAAGACACTGTTTCTCTCCATCTGCGATCTTACAACGATTAAATCATGGGCTAATTTCAGAACAGTTTCGGAACAAGAACAAAGAATTTGGTTGCACAAAACTTCCGTTTAAAACAATTATTAGTCCTGACCTGTTCTCAGTCATTTTCATAATTATCAAAAGGTTCACTCCGAGAGCACTCCACAGTTAACAGGTTCTGCTTGTTCTCCCCGATTAGGTAAGACGACGTCGTTGATTTTATGGCTGTTACATCGCATATGGAGAGAATCCGTGTCTTCGGTTGCCAATTACGATAATTGGAAAACGCGTCAATAAAGGAAAATGATTGAGAACTACTAATTGCAGTCAGAAAGGGACGTGGCTCAGCACCCGCGATGGCTACGCCACTGTGCGCTCACATCAAAAGCATGTAAGGACGATGACAAACCATGCAGCACAGAGCATGGTGTCGGCAGTAGGGTGTGGACAATGCAAGAGGGAAAAGCTAACTGGTTGAAATTAGATCTGAGAATGATGCACGTTCGCAAAATCATATTCGCATGATGGGAGTCCAGTATTGTACTTTTTACAGATTGACACCATAGTAAATAGAACAAATTTTTCATCAAACAACTGAAAATCTACGAAAACCCAACAAATGTCTCAATAAACGTCCATGAGTGAATAAATGAATGAATGAATGAATGAATGAGTGACCACAGCTTGCAATGCAAAGACCATGGCGGGAGTGTGCAAGCAGTGAGATGAAAGTTCGGTCTTGAGATGTCTAGAAATTTTAACTCCGGAGAATGCAAAAAGAGTGATTCTTCGAAAAAAAGACACACACACACACACACACACACACACACACACACACACACACACACAGACATTAGTGTCGCTCTTTGTGTTAAATCTTGTATGCATTAGAGTAAGTCCGCATACTGATGAATGTGGCCATTCTCATTGCCCTCTGTGTCAGTATTTTTATAAAGAAGGGGAGGAAATTCTTAAGTCTTTCTACAGCAGGTCCACACCACATGTAGAACACACCGAGCAGCTGAGTATATTTATCTTGGTTTCAGGGAGCAGCGGGCGAAAAAAAAGGAATTCGTGTGAATACAACTTTAAAGCATCAATAATATTTTTATTCGAACGTAAATAAATAAACACCAGGGGCTGAACCTCCGTGGAATGTGGTGAATCTAAATTTTTATGAATGACAGTATTCATCGGAGCACACGCCCCCAGTCTAGATTTCCGCTGTTGAGTTTTAAAACCCCGCCTATCTCCACCCCTTTGGAATGTGTTGGCCTGCTGCCCGAGCGTTAATTGGCTGGGCCCAGTGTGAGTAGGCGGGGCTTCTGAGAACGACACGAGGTTGTATAAAGCTTCGCTGTTGGTTAATCTTTGAATCGTTGTTTCTTTACGGGATTGTGTAGATCATACGAGGATAATTTCAGCCTGATGAATACTACAAACTACAACCGGATTAGAATTATGAGGATTTTTGAGTAAACCTACGCTGTGCTTCTTTAATATATAACAACGATAGCTACTGATTTCGGAAGATTTGGAACTGTTCAGCAGTGGATTGCATTCACGAGTTTAAAATCATTTTAAAAATATTGCAGGATGGAGATATTTCTATTCTCTGTCATTTTAGCGATGGCCTCGATACGTTTGGTGAGTTTCAGTTCTCTTCATCTTATTTGCTTGTTGGTGTCTGTCGCGACGTGCAGTTATTTATGGGTTTGCGATCATTAATTCACTGCTAACTGTTCAGAATATAACTCGGATACTGAGTTGTTTGTGGTCGGACGAATGCTTGGAAGGTATCGTTCAGTTTATATAATTTTATTATGCTTGAAATGTGGAAATGTCCTACGCTTTCATATGTTTGAGCTATCGCATTTAATTTTTCAATACGGATTTATGTGGGTGAATTTCCTGTCAATGTGAACTCGTTCTTTAGAGAGACTCCATTGAAGACGTTGATTTGTTGGTGACGTACGAATAAAACAACTTCCAGAAGCAACCACATTAGTGGAAGGAGTAATGACGCAGATTTGTATTGAGCCTTGACTTGTTTGATGAGCGAGTTATTCACATTCCCCCGTTTTTCATGACTAATAACTAGGAGCGCAAATGCGTGAAGTCACCGTTTACTGAAAATTCTGACTGTCCCACTATAAGCACTGGAGACAGGTTGAGTTAATCCAAATAGCAGGCTTACCCTCACATGGTGTAATTAGGCTATGCGAAGTGCCGTGCTGCTGCACTTTGATCGTGTGATGGGAAAGGGTGGGGCACTACTCGCTAAATCCGAGGATAGGCACTCCCGCATGCGATGATCAAATGCAGGCATGGGTCTGCTACCGCGAACAGTAGCCTAATTTAAACATTACTGCGCAGCAGTTGTGCTTTAAGGTCAGGCAATTATGAGCGTGCCTTTGCACTGGAGATATTTGACATTCTCCCTCGCAGTCTCTGTCAGACTTCATCTTTGCTTTGATTGCAATGGTGTTTTGCAGGCTTTTGCCTCATCGTTTAAAAATAATTCTGGATGTTGAATCTGTTGCTGTTCGTTGAGACGCGGGGTTAAGTATTGTATTCGTCGTATCAGCCCTATAGTGTACGCTTACGTTATGCCACAGTTTTATTAATTAGAATTGAAATTGTGCGTGGAAGGGTGTACTTCAAGCTCGTGCTGTGGCCCAAGAGTTCAGAGAGCAAAAATAGGTCATGAAATGTGGACATAAATTCACAACTTTAAATAGCAGGAGCTCGCCGACTCGAAGACCCAATGCTCCAAAAAAAATCTTGCCCTGCTCTGTGTGGAAGTGCACTGCACTCGCTCTCTTAGAACTTCATCTAAAGTTCAAGCTATTATTTGTTTCTTTGTTTATGTACTTATTTACTATTTTGTTTTTGCTGACCTTGGATATAAGCCAAATTGCGAAATTAAAGATTTACTCTAAAAATATCCTAAGATGTTTAGAGCCCTCAGGTGCCCCCCCCCCCCCCCCCCAAAAAAAAAAACAAGAAATCCCTGTAGAGAAAAACATTCCCTTTGTCTATTCTTCAAACTTTTTGCCACAAGAGCCTTTAATGAAATTGGGCATTCCTTTCAAACTAACCGCTTCCGACTTAATGCATGCTATTTTTCTGTTTTTTACTATTGTCCATGTACAGGGGAAAGGTAATTGGAAACAGTGCCGCTAATATCAGCTTTGAGAGGCTCGTAACGTATTGTTTTTTTGTTGGGACTGACTCCGATATAGATTGCTCCAATTCTTCGCTGATATTTCGAACTGCATTTCTGTGGTAATCATGCATAGAGTGTCTTTTTGTCCCTGGCAAAAATCTCCGGCGTAAGGTCACACTTATCTTTTGGTGTTTGTATATTTTCCAGACTTTTTCTCACAGTTCCCTGGCCACCATAAATTTTTGCCATTTGGGTTATCAGTCATTTAGCCACTTTGAATCTCTGTCAGTATCCTCATCTTACTTTGGAGAATTGCCCAGCAAAGTGCTGCTGGTTAGACATTTAGCATTTAAATTAAGAGGAATGACTTGAATTGATCAAGAGTGTGTCTGCGTCCACCCTCTCATATGTTCCAAGCATTCTCCATGTATGTCAGGGACCCTCAAATCTGGCCCTTGAATCCTAATTCATCCTACTTTCAAATAGTCAAGAAATTGCATCTTGTGGCCTAATTCCTGACCAGTTTTCTTTTACCTTGATGAAAGACGTCATGAGGTTTAAGGAAAGGTGTACGGCTTAGGAAAAGACGCCCAAGGCTGTTAAGAGAGTCCGACTTCGCTTGTACTCGCCTGGATAATCACTGCCCTCGCCTGTCATGTTTGTTTATTTTTGAAATTGGCCGAATGGATGGTCTTCACTTTAAAAGTTACTGCAAGGAATTCTGGGCTGGTGTTATCCACTTTATTTTCAAAAAGAATGGTCCAGTGTAACCTTTGCTAAAGGAGATAGATTGGGAAGCTCTGAAGTACCTTTCCTGAACAATTAGAGAATTTGAACACACTTATCATGGCTCCCAGATAAATACTTCTGGGTCATTTTTCAGGATTTGGGAACCTTCCTAAGCAGAACTCAGCCCAGGAGTTCTTGGACCTTGAGGACCCTGATTTGAGGAACAGGGATGTATTAGAGAGAGTCTGAGTAGCTTGGACTTCCTGGAAAGGCTCAGCAGTAGAACTGCTGCTCCTCCTCATTGAGAGGAGTCAGTTGAGGTGGTTCGAGCGTCTGGTCTGCAGCGCCTCCCTTTAGAGGTTTTCCAGGCATGTCCAACTGGTAGGAGGCCCTGAGGCAGACCCAGGACACGCTGGAGGGACTACATTTCCCAGCTGGCCTGGGAATAGTGTGGGATCCCCCAGGATGAGGTGATGGAAGTAACTTGAGGGAAGGGATGCCTGGGCCTCTCTGCTTACTCTGCTACTGCCGCCCCTAGGCCTTAGATAAGTGGAAGAACACGGATAGATGGATGATGGATGTGTTATGTAATATTCCTTCTCCATCTGCGCGTGCAGGTTGGTGCCAGCTGTCCAGCGGTGTGTGAATGCGCAGCAGTGCCCCCTGCTTGTCCGCCAGGCGTCAGTGCAGTGGCAGATGGGTGCGGCTGCTGCAAGGTCTGTGCCGCCCAGCTGAACCAAGACTGCCACCCTCTGAAACCCTGTGACCACCACAAGGGTCTGGAGTGCAACTACGGCAATGATGTAGCGCGCACCTGGGGCATTTGCAGGGGTAAGTGTGAGGAAGTGTGTGCAATCATGCCATCCGTCATGCTCCACAATGGTTATGTTTGTTATTTATTGTTGCCGTCATTTATATTACATTTGTTTCTTCATTTGTATTGCTTTTATTACTTCTTCACGATTTCTGCTTGAACTTCAACTGATTTTGAAGTATAACAAGCTTTTTAACACTTGCAACTAATTAACACTAACCTCACCAGCAGCGAAAGATGGGCTCCCCCACTGCAGCCAGGTTCCGCCTGAGATTTTTTCCCAGTGGAGAATTTTGTCAGGCATCTGTGGAAGGAATTCTCCGCCTACATGGCAGTTTTTTTTCTACCTCATCTGCTTCTTTGCTACTCTATTAAGCCTCTTTGTGGCAGTTCTTCTGTGCAAAGCTCTATACACATACAATTGAATAGTCACGCTGTCATAATCATTGTAATATTTCAAGGAACATTGCCTCATGCCCTTGTTCAAATTTGAAGTGCTGGCATGTATTTTTAGTGCCTGTTCACGACGTTTGGAGACTTGACCCTAAGCAAGTCTTGACTGTATATGTGCAGACAGAGATTCAGTGATTATAGTGAATGTGATGGTTCCGTAAATAGAGTGGACTAGAAAATTAGTGGCACCCCTGAATGGCAATGCACAAACAATACTTTAAAGATTTTCTTAAAAAAATACATTTATAGAAAAACTCTAATCGCCAACATGTGAAAAATACTCTACGATATTAATGTTCTAATGGAACCAACAAAAATCCTTTGTCATCCAACACCACAAAGAAAACAAAACAACTGTCAGTTCAAAAGTGGCAGATGGTCATAGACCTTCATAAATCTGGTAGTGGCTGCAAGAAGATTCACAAACGATAAAATTTGCCACTGAGAGCTGTCAGGGCAGTTATTAAAGGACTCCGATGATATGGAACTATTGAAAACCTCAAGAGTAGAGAACGCTGCTGCATTTTGCCCCCCAGCATGCTGAGGAGGATGGTGAGAGGAGCAGCAAAATCCCCAAGAATCACTGTGACGTAATTGCAGGCCTCTGGGCATCCAGGGGTCACCAGGCTTCAAAAAGCACCATCAGGCACCACCTCTACAACCACAGGCTCTTTGGAAGTGTTGCCAGAAGAAAGCCTTTTCTGACCAGAAGACACAGAAGCAAGTGCTTGGAGTTCGCCAAACGTCATTTAAATTATAACTAGAACAAGGTGCTTTGGTCAGATGAGACCAAAATTGCATGTTTCGGTCAGATGCAGCATCTGCTTGTTTGGCGTGGAAACGGATGCATATAAGGAGAAGCACCTCATACTCAATGTGTAATATGATGGGGGGTCAATCATGTTTTGGCGCTGTGTTAATTCAAGAGGTCCAGGGGCACTGGTTAACATTAATGGAATAATGAATATCACTAATTATCAGGATGTTTTGGCTGACAATCTGGGTGCCTCCACCAGAGGGCTGGGACTTAGCCATGGGTGGACTTTCCAATAAGACAATGACCCCAAGCATACCTCAATATCTCCATAGAAATTGTTCTGGGACAACAAAATCAATGTTCTGCAATGGCCATCACAGAGGCCAGACCTCAATATAATTGAAAACCTGTGGGCTAAGATGAAGAGGGTGTTAATAAACGCAAACCCAAGAATGTGAAGGATCTTGAAATGATTGGCTCGGAGGAATGTTCTAAAATCTACCCCAAACCAGCAGCCATGCCACTACTAAATCTACTCCAGCTGTGTGGCTGAAGCTAAGCAGGTGTGGGCTTGGTTATTTCATGGATGGGAGACCACCTGGGAAAATAAGTTGCTGCTGGAAGAGGTGTTGGTGGGCCCGCAGGTTGCGATCTTCCCTCTGGTGGAATAATCCCCAGTGCAGTGATGGGGATACTGTAATGAAGGAGACACGGTCTTTCAGATGAGACATTAAACCAAGGTCCTGTCTCACTCTGGTCATTAAGGATCTTATGACACTCATCAACAAGAGAAGGGGGTTCCCCGGTGTTTTGGCTAAAGTCCCACCCTGGCTCTTTCAACCAGCCACCTAATCATCCCCTGATCTAATTGGCTGTACAACATGTCCTTTCCCTCTCCACCTCAACCTCAAGACTCCCTTGAAAAAGAGATCTGAATCTCAACGGGACTTCCCAGGTTAAATACAAATGTGTGCCTTTACCTCGTCAAAAATTTCAGAAAAAGACTCCATGCTGTCATCCTTGTCAGAAGTGGTTGCACAAAGTTCTAAATGAAATGTTGACATTTATTTTGTATGAAATGATTATGATTTTGGTTGTTTTCATTGAAACATTGCCAACATTTGTGAATTGTTGAGTTAGTCCTTTCCCCTAATTTGGCCAACAACAAGAACACCATGGGGTTTGTCCCAGGTTTCAGGAAGAAAAGATTGTGCTTACCTTCACCGACCGATAGGAGAGGAAGAGGAGAGATGGACTGAAGAACAGATTTTTGCGTGTGGAGACCCCCTTCATAAAACCAAGACTAATGTTATTTACGCAGCTTTAAAGTCTCCTTTTGTGGTTTTGCTCACTTAAGTCGATTAATGTGCATTTCATTAGGCCACCAGCCTGTGGTCACGGATGTGCCTTGGTTATTAGGTTCAGGGATTAAGAGGGTAGTCTGTGCTCTCCGCTCAATTCCACAAAGGCATGTCTCCCAGACAATATGGGGTCCCATCTGCCAGACTAAAAGCTGTCATTGGCTGTATCTGCAGCGTTTGTTTTATAATACACTTAAGAAGGACTTTGAACAGATCTTAGGCATAGATAGTGAGAGATAGTGAGCACCAGATCTCATTGGACACTGATTCTTCTTTTTGTTGTTTTGGTTCTGTTGGCCAAGTCAATCACTGGACTCTAATTTAACTTGCGTTTTACATACTGAAGAGGAGCTGCCTGTGCATCGCAGGCTTCAAGTAATCACTGCATGCAAAGGATATGCAACCAAATATTAAACATGATTAATTTATTTTTCGTTGTGTTAAAATATCCAATGTTTTTTTTTATGTGCTAGAGAATGGGAAATGGGAGGGAGTTTGATATAGTTGAAAATACCCCCAAGTCAAAAAAGACTAATAGTCTTAAACTTCATTGTCACTGTATCTGGTCAAACTCAGTGCTAGAGTGAAAAACCAAATAAAGAAATGTGACACTGTCCGGTGAGTTATGCTGCTCAGTGTATGAGAGAGCCAACCCTCGGGTGAATGGGCGCAATTGATGGAACTGCTTTATTTAATAGCACAGATCATAGTTAACAGCCCATTATTCGTAGAATAGAATTTTGCACACTCCGGCGCATCCAATCGTGTTTCTGGTTCTTGATAGTTTTAAGAAACATTCAGATTGGATGTTCCTTCATGAGGAAAATGTGCTAATTCCACTCATTTTAACCCTTGCAGCGCTAAATGCAGCGATTGTTCTGATATCTTACATCATTGGCCAACTAAAGCTGTTGAACCAAACCAAAGTCTTGTGGCGACTTGTTTAAAAGAGCCCCCACATGATAGGTTTTCAGCCGCACAAGATAATAATTAAATTTACATTTTAAAAAAAATCATTTCAGTGCTCTAAGGGTTAATGATAAATTAAAAAAAATAAAATTAATCTCTGAAAGAACCAGCTATAAATGGCAAACAAATTCTCCTCTGTTTAACAGTGAGGTGTAATGTATGTAACACAAATTTAATGAGAAATCTATCACAGAAAAACTATTGAATTTGCACGATTACACTTGATAATGTAATGACCACATTTCAAGCCCTCTCGCTCGGTCCTGTGTCCCCTCGTTGCAGTATCTGTGTATGGTACATTACCATTATTTAGATGCTCCTTTCATTCAAACCGACCAACAGTTAGACTAAGCAGTGGCCAATCTCCCTAAAGTAATGTGAGGTTATTCGACCAGCTCAAGGGCTCAATGGCAGCAAAGACTTAATCGCACTTTTCCACAGCACGTTAGCGGCCCAAATCAAACTAAACTATACTCACTTCTGGTACCAGGTATTACATTTTCCACATACCCCCTCAGTGTACTTGGTCATCACTAGCAACTTTGCACAAAACTTCAAACACAGAAACAATGGTCAATATTGAAGGGATCATGAAATGGCTAAAACTACTCTGTAAAATTGAACATCAACAACTGTACATAGTACAGCAATTGCACATGCTAATGTTCTCTCTTTTTTTGTTTTGTCGTAAGGCATTTTTTGGGGGACAGTTACATTTTTAACAAGTTTATGGTAAAATATGCTGAAGCACCAGGTGCTGTCCACTACTTCTGCTCGATGGGAAACCAAAAAAGTGACTTGAGTCGAGTAGAGTCGATTTTAGCCAGCACCATGCAGTGGGAAAGTGCCATAATAGCAGTTGCACAGGGTCCTACGCTGCTAGCCTTTGGGTTTGTAGTTCAGAACCTTAACCGCAAGGCTGTAGGCTGTGCTTTCATGAGTTATTATGTTGTAAGATGTGTTAATTCGTTCTCTTATGTGTGTTCACCCTGTCTCCCACAGCGAGGCTGGAGGGTCGCACCTGCGAGTACAGCGGCCGGATCTACCAGAATGGGGAGAGCTTCCAGGCCGGCTGTAAGCACCAGTGCACCTGCATCGACGGGGCCGTGGGCTGCGGCCCCCTCTGCCCCAGCCAGGTGCCCCTGGCCTCCCCCTCCTGCCCCGCCCCGCGCCTCGTCAAAGTGCCCGGCCAGTGCTGCCTCAGCGTGGACTGTGGGAAGGGGGTGCCAGCCCTGGCCCCCGCGGCCCCGCCGCCCCACCCTTTCCCATTCCCCCACCCTTCCCCCTCCCCACACCCCCACCCCCGCCCCTACAAACCGGAGAAGAGCCTGGGTAACGAGCTGCAGGAGGTGGGGAAGAAGTGGAGCAAGCAGCGAGGTTACGCACACATGGCGGGTGAGAGTACAGTCGCAACGTCACCTCTTTATTTCAGCAGGAGTCTCGATGGACCTTTTATTCTAAAAACGGAACAGAAGATTTGATTCTTCATATCTCATCTTCGCCGAGTTGAAGAACTTCATAGTATCCTTGATGGAGTGTTTAAATGAAAACCGAAAACTGAACTGAAGATTAAAAAAAAACCCACAATGAACTCTGATCATAAAAGATGACACAAAAAGGAAACTGAAAAGAATGTAATATTTAGGGCTGCTCCAGCAGGAAGGCAGCTGTTTTCTGAAATTATAATTATTGGGGCAGTGTTTCCCAACCCTCTTTCTGCGGCACCCCTGCTGAGCAGATGTCTTAGATGTCTTCCCTGGTTTAACTCACCTGATTCAGCTGATCAGCTCATCAGTGGAGTTCTTCATTAGCTGAACTGGGTGTGTCAGATCGAGGAGACCTAAAATGTGCAGGACAGGGGTTCTCCAGGAGCAGGGTTTGGAAACGCTGCTGGTGCTTTTATCTGAGGGAGTTGAGGCAGGAGCCCGGTCCCTTTAGAGCACTGTGGGGCCAAGGGCCTTGCTCAATGGCCCCAACAGCTGCGTCGTTCTTCGTGTGGCTACAATTGGGCTTCAGCCACAATTCATTCCATGTCCCGGTCAAACACAGAACCCCTCGACCGGGGACGAACTGTAGGTCCAGATGCAAAACCTGACCGTGAGCTTGTTTGAGCCAGGGTAATGGAACCGCTTACCCGAGATCTAACCCATCTCCTCTCTGACAGCATGGAGGCAGCGGGAGTGCATCCTTCAGACCACCAGCTGGTCCCAGTGCTCCCGCAGTTGTGGGATGGGCGTGTCCTCCCGCGTAACTAACGACAACGCACAGTGCAAGCTGGTTCGGGAAACCCGGCTGTGTAACATCAGACCCTGTGGCTCCGCCCCTTTATCTCTCAAGGTATGGCTGAAGGCGAAACAAACCTGAAAGTGTGTGTGTGTGTGTGAGTATGTGTGATGTGTGACTGATGTAATGGGTATATGAGTGTGTACCTGTGTCTGTACTGTAGCGTGCATCGATTTGTGCATGCGAGCCGTTATGTGGGCCTGTACTATGGCTTAGTGTGTTAGTGTTGTATTGTATGCATCAGTGAGTGATTAAGACAGTATTTGCTGTCCCCAGCTCCCGGGGGACGGGTGAGGCTTGAAACAGAACTGTAGCTCTGCATGTACCCATGTGAGTGTTCGGGAAAAGAAGGGGGCGGGAGAGAGAGAGAGGGATTCCCACTCTTTATAGAACACGTCCGTCACCAGAGCTCTCTGTCGCCTCTCTCCCGTGAGTCACTAACAGGACCTTTAATGACACCGCTGGTGCAAAGAGCGAGCGCTTTACTGCGGTCAGACTGACATTAATATCGCAGCATTCATCGCCTCCATCCCCCGACTCTCCCTCGGGCCTCCTGCTATTTGTGGTCTTGTTGCCGTGGGGGTGTGATTAAACCGGTGCCAATCAATCCTGACGGTAAGAAGAGCGCAAGGTCAAGCTTGGTTACCATGGACGCCATAAACAAGCACATTCCGCAAGGAGTCTTCTCCAAAACGGCCGGGATATGGAGGAAAACACTGACATGCCGATTTGAGACAGGAAAGCGGTAGCCCTGTACTCCTGTCTCAGGTTTCATGCGCGAGGGCAATTCTACTTCACCGAGGGTGAACTAGTCCCAGGGTATCTGATAGGAACATGGGGACATCGATTTCCTCTGCCTGTTTGTGCCTTTTAAATATAGACTTCTTACATTCCCAATGAGCCAGCAGTGGAGGGACTGTCCTCTCAGCCTGGGAACTGCTGGGTCTGTGTTAGTTTGCCTGTGCTTCCCAGCCTCTGTGCTCTGCTGGTTTTCTTGAGTTGGGCCGCCATTTCAGACACTTCATCCATCCACTATCTAAATCGCTTCTTTCTCACCAGGGTCATGGGGGAGCTGGAGCCTGTCCCAGCTGACTATGGGCGAAAGGCAGGGACCCACCCTGGAGAGCCTCGCTAATCCATCACAGGGCGAACACACCTTTCACACACCGTTCACTCATACCAATAGGCAATTTAGAGTCTCTAGTTATCCTGACAAGTATGTCTTTGGACTGTGGGAACTCCACACAGAAAGGCCCCAGGCTAAAGCCAAACCCACAACCTTCTTGCTGTGAGACAGCGCTGCTACTCCCTGTGCCCAGTCCAGATAAGTTGTTGTTTATTTAAAGTCCAATTCGATGAGTTCTCTACACGTAATAAATCCACATCATATAATGCATAAAAATAGATGGTACACGGCAGCGTACGTGCCCTGCGATGGATTGGCAAACTATCCAGGGTGTATCCCTGCGTCTCACCCATCTAGCCCCCTCCCCTGACCTAGCCCGCCAACCCCTCCAACAGGCGGGTTCGATTAATGGATGAGTGGTTGGACCTGGGCAACCGTATAAGATGATGATGATGACTACAACAGCAGCAAGAGTTAATAAGGGCTAGCTCTTTTAGGCCTAGTTAAAGGGTCACTCCAAGCTATGCGCTAGACAGTGAATAAAACTCAGTGGACAAGGTGCTAATTAGCTCTTTTAGCCTTGATCTATTGAATTCTGTCCAGTTGTATTGATATCACAAGGTTAGCATGTTGCATGGAGTGTGTCCCTAAATTGAACGTGAATGCAGGCCTTGTGTGACTTGTTACAGTTTTGATGTCCAGACATTGATAATACACCCTCATTTCCCATCCTATAGCCTACATGTGAAGTTTCACTCTGGCCCAGAGCTCCTACTCATTACACTGCGGATATTTCACAGGCAGTCTATCACGAGTGACGTACTACATGGAGAGCACTGAGCAGGGACAAAAAGTTCTGAAAACCTGTGACGCTCTTTTGATGAGCTGCCATGTCCCCATGACATAAATATTTTTGCCACCATTATAACCCTTCCTCTGAGTTTGACCTTGTGTAGTCAGCGATGTGACCGAGATCGTAGTCCTGTGTGTCAGCTATGGAACCGAATATCATTGCCTCACCCTCCCCACCACCCTCTCTGTTTTTGCCCTCCGTCGCTGTGACCCCTTGAGCTCATGTTGTCAGCGTGGCAAGAGCGATCAGTCTTGTTTCCGGTCGGTTACTGCTTGTCAGGACTCCACAAGCCATCCCCCGTTTTTGCCAAAGTCTCACGACCATTCCGCTGAGTTAGATTTTGAGTGGTCAGCACTGTAGCAGCGACCGTAGCCCTCTGTCCGCTCTCTCACCACGTGCCATTCGCTGCCTCTCGGCCTGCCAGCTTTTGCTCGACCCCTCGTTCTCTTAGCTTATCCCTGTCACCAGTAACCGTGGACATTTTACGTCCTCATTTATGTGCAAAAGAAAACGCCTCATAACTTTGTGATGCAACATGCAACAGTGCAATCGAAAATAAATTTGACGGTTATTCTACCAATTGGTCTTGGCAACCAGGCAAAGTAAGCCGTGTGACAGGATTAGGTAATTCTTAAAGTCGCGGTGTCATCACTTCCGGCTGGCCAAATTAGGCACTTGGTGAAAACAGTTAACCTTGTGTGTTCGTCTTCGTGTTATCTCATCAACAAATGTCACTTACTAATCCACCTTATTAGTATTTATATCTGCGATTTTTCTTTTTTGCGAGTAAATACAGCGTGTAGGGGTTTTTATAAGGTAAAAGAGATGTCATTTGACTATTTTCATCATCATTGTGTCTCAGACACTGAATATTGCAGGTATTGAGAGTTGTAAATTAAAAGCATGAGAGCAAATGGCAAAAGTAATTCCCAGTTAATGAAATATTTATCTATTTACTATTTCACCTCCGATAAAATGCTTCCCCCACAGCACTGCATGAGCTGACGGTTCCCACTTGCTGCTGCATACATCCCAACTCTACCACTGCTGGGGTGTTTTTTTTCAGAATGAAATGCCCTGAAAGTGGTAGTCTACCGCCAAAAGCAGTAGAGTTGGCATGTGTGCATCAGGATTCCGTCTTTTGACAGTTTGTATCCATGCTTCACGCCGCTTACTTTAGCTTGGAAATACGTGAAATGAAATTTTCTCTCCCTGTTTCATGTTGTGATTCAAACAACCAAACGCTACACACGACCTGGGCATGTTTTTTGATGGATTATTACTTCGTTTGCATCACTTTCAGTTCAGTTTCACGGGCCATGAGGGTTTTGTTTTCACCGAATCACCCTGCACCGGAAGTGGGCCCGACTTTGTGAATTAAGCTTTAAAAGGTGAAGTTACTGATGACCTTCCACACCGCCAATGGACCCTTTCAGATCTATAGACACTCGTCTGTTGTTTGGACCCAATCGGTGATCGTGCATCCAAAACTGTTTTTGCCTGACAAACCAATGCCATATGTGCAGATAATTTAACCATGACATCAGACAGCAACTACGAATAGCAGCCCAGTGTCCGCTGTGTAACCTTGAGTCATCCCTCTTCCCGCTCTCTCACTGTTCTGGCGACACTCCACCGGCTGCCAGTTAAATTCTGTATCGATTTTAAGGTTTTAGTTTTTGCTTTTAAGACACCTCACGGTCTTGAACTTCAGTACATTTGTAATATCCTCAGACAATTTCTGCCTCTAGATCCCCTAGGCCCTCTAACCAGATATTATTTTCTGTTCCTCGATTGCAGCTGAAGCTCATGGATGATTGGGCCTCATTTTGGGGCAGTCTTCTCTCCACATTCGGTCTCCCCCCCCACTATTCCCGCATTTAAATCTCGATTTAAGTCCCATTTTTATGCTGTAGCATTTTAGGCTGCTTGAATTTTAGTTTTCTGGGCTATTGGTTTGTTTATCCTCTTTTAATTTTCTTATTTCACATTACCTTTATTGTTTGTTTATTGCATGGTTCAGCACTTTGGATCAGCGCCTGTTGCGCTTAAATGTGCGATAGAAATGAATCTGACTTGACTTTCTCCACAGGCAGGAAAGAAGTGCACCCGCTCACACAAGGCCCCGGAGCCCCTGCACCTCTCCTACGCTGGTTGCCGTAGCGCCCGCACGTACCAGCCAAACTACTGCGGCGTGTGTGTGGACGGGCGATGCTGCTCCCCGAGGCGTTCCCGCACCGTCCCCGTCCCCTTCCTGTGTCCGGACGGCGACCGCTTCGAGAAGTACGTCATGTTCGTGCAGTCCTGCAAGTGCAGCCGCGACTGCGGCCACCTGAACGAGGTGGCGCTCACCCCCCAGCACTGGCTGCAAGGGGACACGCACAAGTTCGTCGACTAGAGCGGCCCTGTCCGAGCTCCTGCTCCTCAGCCTCGCTAGCTGCTGTCAAGAGGACGTGCATTTGTGTTTCGTCCATTTTAGAATTGTTCGAAAGTGAAGAGGACAATCGAGGGAACTTTTGGGAATGACGAGGTGGTGATTCAGCGAAGCTTTCAATGACCTAAGGTTGAGATTGCTAAAGGGAAAAAGCAACCTTGCATGGTGATCGGCTACCGGTGAGCTGAAGAGCGTGTGATCCATACAGGCCTCATTTTCTGCCTGTATAGACGACGCTCGGACCAGCCATCCATAGACTGTCCTTTATTGTTGGAACCGAAGCACTTTGATTGGTCGCAACATCACACTCAGCTGATTGGAAGATACTGCGCAGGCTCGTGTGTATATTAGTTGGTGTGCATGCAGAATAATTGACTGCTAGATGGATGCAGAGTTTACTGGGTCTTGAACTTGGGTTGCATAACTTGTTGCCGCCCAGTGAAAGCTAAACTATTCACCAAAGAGAGGACTGGATTTATGAATCTGAGAAATACTCAGTTATTTGTTTATTTGTATGTTCACAGATGGGCTTAAACTGATTCTAAATTTCACAATTTTTGCTAATCTATCTATTTTTTATGATTGGCTTACGAGTAAATCCTCTCAAAGAAGTTCTGAATATTCTTCAGAGACCTGCTTTTACTCAAAAAAAAAAAAAAAAAAAAACCCAGAATACAGAGAGAAACTGTACGCTGAACATGCAACACACTCTGTCCTCAAGCACGGGCACAAATTCTTATGACAGCCAAACAGCAGGCTTTGAATGCTGATGTCAATGTATTTTTATCCACTGAAGATAAAAGTGAAGTAGAATTGATGGCCTCTCTTTGAGCAGTGGGTCTGGAACCCCACAACTAAAAAATAAATGAAAAGGGCAGCCAACTTCATGTAAATATAATTAGGCACGGTTTCTAAACGCCAATTTATACACTGCCTCTCCTATGAACTGATGCAGATGCCGCACTTTCAGTTTGTGTTTGAAATTATTTTGTCGATTTGAATATGCTGATTTGATGCATAGCCTGAATAATAGTGTCTTATAGCAGCACACAGCTCCATTTAGAGCTGAAGATTCTCTCGATCATCTTCCCATACAGTGGGCATGGTTTAATCGTCCAGATTAAATCTTATTTTTCACTTGCAGAAAATGCCGCTACTGAACAGCCTTATGCTTTTTAATTTTTTATTCTGAAGACTCAGCATTTCAGGACTGGCAAAAAAATTATGCCTTTAACAGTGCATTTATCTCTTTGACTTGTCATTTTTGTATTTAATTACACAATTTGGGTGGATATGAATGCGCGCGGAAACTCCTTAAAAACTATTGTTCTGGAGCTGCAAGGAAAATGCTGGCTTCTTAGTGGAGCCTTTTCTCCTTATCAGGCATTTGTAACAAATGGTATTTTAATACTGTTCATATAAATACTATTGATGTGAATTGTATATTTCTTATGTAATCATCAATACAGTACTACCCTTGCACTACTTATTATTATTATTATTATTATTATTATTATTATTATCACATTCTTTCTGGTAGTCAGACTGCTGTACTGCCCTTCCTAAAGAGTTTGCATTGGCAGCTACCTAACTTCTTTAACTTTGAAGGAGTTTCAATTTCTTTAATTCTAGTTTGCAGAAAAATGATGGTGGCGGTTGGGCTGGTTTATTTGACAGATGTTACATCTGGACCCAACGCTGTAGTTTTCTGCGAAGATTGCCTAACGCAATGAAGTAGATATTGGTGTACATTTGTATCAGACAAAGACACGTAAGTGGAATCTGCATGTCTACTATAATTACTGAAAACGAAATGGCATGGCGTAGTATGGATCTTCACTAGTTTAGGGAGACTTGTAAAATTCCGCAGTGTACCCTGGTTAATTGTTCTTGCCGATCATGCCATGAAATGGATATACCTCCCATGATTTCATTGTGTGATGTTGAAATGGGCTGGTTTGGTGTATTCTGTTTTTAAGCATGCTGGTTGATGCATTTGGATGCCTTATCTGATAATTGGCCCTGGCTGGCTCCTCTTTCATTTTAAACAGCTCCAAGTCCTTATGTTTGAATAGCAGCTATACTCCATGTCCAGGACCAGAATTGATTCTGATTTTAAAAAACAAACTGGCCTTATTTTTGTTTGCTATCCAGACACAAGCCCTGTGCAAAATATGTCAGTGATACGCTGAGGATGTATGGTCCCACCTGTATTTAAAGGCCACTAGTGTTTCAGAATCAAATACTGTTATTTAATTTGCAACTTCGTGACAACTTGTGTACCTTAAATTGAGTATTGTTTGAGTATCTATGCAATGTATTTTGTTTTGTTGCATTTCAGCAACTGAGTAAAACTTGCATTATAGTCTTCAGTGCTGATGCCTTTTGTGCACGCCAGTCCGTTGACTGGACATTAAAACAATCGAAATCAAACCCACTGATCACTTTTCAATGCCTTCCAACAACTTTTTGCTCTGAATATTCACTAGGGAGACGAGAAAAGTAATCAAGAGAGGACGAAAGATTGCAAACAGGCGAAATCGGCAAAATCTAACTTCAACGCGATAAAGAAGCAGAGAAGTGACGTCAGTGACCGTTAAGGTAGCTTGTCATGTCAGTGCGTCACTCTCGTTCTCGAAAAACTATTCCCGTTAAGACCAGTTTCAATATTTCTTAAATTCAAATAAGCATATTTGGCTCCCCCCCAACATTTCAGATTTAAATGTTCTTAATAATGGCGGTCCTGGATTAACATCCTAGACCGGCACACGGGAGTAAAGGCAGGCGTGTAACATAAGCGATCGAAATGACCCCAGTGACAGGCACTCGTTCTGCTATATTTACGGCAATCACATTCGCGAAAGCCAGAAAGAGAACCGGAGACACGCACGGAACCTTCCCCTGGCCTTCAACTCGGTTCCGCCAATGTACGTCAAAGGCTAAATTTGGCCGCCAGGAAAACTACCGATACTTGACACACAGAAAGCAGCCGCGGAATGTAAGCTCAAGTTCAGGGTAATTTTAAGATGAGCGAGGTTATTAACAGGCACTTACTGGTAACCCTGAGGTCCGAACATTCATTCCACAGGAGAGCCATTTGATTACTTGGCAGAGGCCAGTAGATTTCTATTAATAGGGATCGGACGGGGAGAAGCACCAAGCACCGCCGATGCCCTCTGGTGTCAGAGTGTAGTTCCCACCCTCCAGCAAGCCCAAGGCTGGCGAGCCTTGCTCCCGCAGACCCATAGCCCTGTACCTTTCCGATGTCTCACAAACCCAATTCAAACAAGTGCTTCACTATCAAACATCTCTCCCATCGACAATCTACAATAATTTGTCTCAGGAGTGTTAAAGCCAAGACACTTTCAAAAACATTGAGCTATGGCACTCCAGGGGCAAACTTCACACCCCCTGTAGTAGATAAATACTGGTTTGGTACAAGCCAATGAAGTCGTTCAAGGAATTTTTTTTAAATTTCAGTAATAGATTTTGAAACCAGAATTGGCCGTCAATCAACACAAATTATACAATTTTGGTTACCTACACTCAACCCAGCACCCCCTTTAGTAATTATATCCCCAGATGTTTTTGGTCTGAGCACCGCCGCCGCACTACGTGTGAACGCGATAACTTCAGATATATTTCAATTGCAAATTTCAAGTTTTGCATACAGGCAAGTATCAAAGAGGAAGAACTGATTTGATTTTGTACAATTTAGAATTTCTAGATCGGCCACCAGGGGCAAAAACTGATTGAGGACATTATACCCGTTTGGTTCAAAATGTTGACAAGGTGGAGCTTTGTCACAAAATTCACCGTATCTTTGGAACCATTTGTCCAATTGACATGAAACTATGCGCAACTGCAAGGTCATGACCTCACGTGTCACACGATGACATCATACCTGTATGGTTCAATATTTTGCCACCAGGTGGCGCTTTGTGATGGAAAATTACCATTTTGGCCATATCTTCAAACCATTTGTCCGATTGACCTGAAATTACGTTGAAATGAAAGTCTATTCAATGTCTATTCAAGGATTGGGGAATTGGAGGATTGGGGGCATTAGGGGATATACCCCCAGTCGTTGCTTCCGACGGCATAAGCCTAGTTATTTAAATGTTAGGGAACATGAAACTTCTAAGGGTTGACCTAATAAAAAGAGAAGAAAAATAACCAATACGAAGTAGTACTGAAATATTTTAATGCAAAATGAGCCACCTGATTTTCAGGCCCACAAAGAGAAGCCCAGCAGGGACCCATTCCAACATCACCTAAAGAGCAAATACAATACAGTACACTGACATTGTATAAAAAGTTTTAATTTCATTAACCAAAAACAAAACCACGATTAACAAGACAAAATTAAAACTGGACACCCCACTGGATACAATAAAATAAACGTTACACTTGGGAGCTGGGTGGGGGATGGGGGTGGGTGGGGGGTGGTGGTGGTGGAGTGGGGTCGCGCTTTAAAATAAAAACATTCAGGCTCTGTTTCGCCCCAGAAAGCACATCGGGGAAGTGGCGTGGGAGGGGCCGAGGGAGGTATCTGCGCTGGCCTGGACGACTCATCTGGACTGTTCAACTGCAGAGAGAACAAGAGAAGAACAATGTGAGATAACAGGGACTAATAACCCTCATGGAGGCCAGTGACCACACAGTGAATTTTTGCAATCACTGCATGCACTCAAATGTCTACTTTAGTGCCAAAAATTCCAGCGCGCGTTTTAGCTCATGGTTCAGCACAAGTGTGCACTAAAATCCCTACCCATGCAACCATTTCGGCACAAAATTTGGCAGCAACTTAAGTACTGCAGTCCAAGAGACTTCCCACTGTACACCTCATACAAAGGCCCCATCATTCAACACTTATTGTGATGGTAGAATTAATACTACGAAAACAGTGTTTCCGGGTCCATCACGTTTCCCTACCTGCTCCGTCTGCATACACTGCTGTTCCCTCATTAGTTTAAAATCAAATAGTGTTGCTCAATTATGCAAGATATCAAACTCAAAGCTGTTGAAAACACATCATGTGGCAACTTGTTTGAAAGAGCAACCAAAGACATACCTTTTTGAAAATTTATGCTGAAAACCTATGTTTAAGAGTACATTCAATAATTTTACAGTTTGAATTTAGGCAAGACGTTTGGAAGCAAGGTGGACAATACGCCTGGAATACATTCACCACGTTATCCAAATGGTGACCAGCTTTTTCATCAACACTAATCCCACGTAAAAAAGTCAACACAGAACCATTTACAGCGTGCTGAAAACCCACAAGAGCACCGTACACAGAAGGGCACCACACATACTATTGGGCTTTGTGACTCCCGGACGAGCCACCGAAACGCACAAGTTTCAGCGTACGTGAAAAGCAGGCTCAACCAGGTGCTTAACCTGCTCAACATATTTTCTCCCCTCCATACCAAATACCCAGTTCAACCCATCAAACACTCCATTTAGGAGCTGAAAAGCTGAATTAAGCATGACAAAAAGAGCCACCCCAAATTGGAAATGTAGGGCTACTTAAGGAGCAGGTAAGGAAACAATTAAGAATGTTTTCACAAAAGGGAAAAAAAAGTTGCAAATCTAAGAGCCATGTTTGTTTTATCCACACTCACATCTGGGCTCATTATGAAGGCGTTCTGGTATAAACATAAGACTCATGTAGAATCAGGGATACAGCCAGCTACGAGACTCTGGACTGCACTGCTGACATGTCCCCCTTTGTGTCTTCTGAAGAGGGTCAGTTCTCAAAGCGAGTCAGATTCATGCATCCAACATCGGAAAGACTGGATGTGAGATCCGCGGTTCAGATATGGCAGCTGGTAAAATGCTAAATCCAAAATCAAACTAAACTATTAAACACAAGCAACAGCCACAACACAAAGCGTTTCCCTGTTTAATCTTGAATGTCACGCATACCAGCAGTTCCTGGATGTTAAATTATGTGGCTAGCAGTAACAGAAACAAGCAAAATCATGTCACTGAAGCACCAAATCAGTGAATTCACTCAAGTCATGAAATGTCTCTTATCCTAAAAATCTAAGTCACACATAGCAGCTTATAAACCCTTTGTCCAGTCCAATACACAGCTCAATCCAGGACTTAGGCTAGACAGCAAAAAGTTCATGCAAGTTCCAGAAATGCTGACCATTATGAAGCATCTTGAGTTGATTTTATTATCCCCTGCCAACACGAAGTGGGAGGGGGATATAGGCTTGACCTCAGTCCGTCCAAGAGAGAGGGGACAACTTCTCAGAAACTACTACAGATAGGACAACCAAATTTGATGTGTAGCTTCAGACCATAAAGGCCTTGATGGAGTTCGAAAATAAGAAGCACACGATTGGTGGGGGATGTTGTAGACCATGTTGACTAGTTGTACTTACAAAGGAGATGATGTACGCATTCAACACTGAGTACACTGGCATGTTATTGCGACGGGCATGGACACATACTGTGAACCTCATCGTCATTAACAATTTGGTGGAATTGCAGTGCTCTGCGCAGGAGTGAATAGTAACTGTAGTCACGTCATGTGTAGGCTTACTGTAGGTTGAGATGTCGATCTCCTCGGGCAGTTCGGCCACGTTGACTTCGAAGCGATCCTGCACGTCGTTCAGGGTCTTGGCATCAGTCTCATCCGACACGAAGGTTATGGCCAACCCCTTGGTCCCAAACCTGCCAGCTCGAGCCACCTGCCGCAGGGGGAAGGGACGTTAAAAAATCTGATGAACCGATCCAAATTTTTCCATCCCGCTATTCGGACCTGGGCTTTGGGTATTGAAAAATACAGAGTACTGATCCGATACCAGTGTCCGGAAAAATATCAGCTGTATGACTCACTGTGAAGGAAAGTGGGATCATTCTTGAGCAAGATAACAGCAGGCTTGACTTGAACACCGCATTCCAAATTTCATAAACCAAAATGTAACAATAGATCTAAATGTTTAGAATCATCTCTCAAAATAACTATATGCAATATCAGGTCAGTCCGATGTCGCCAAGTTCCGATCCGACCGCAGTCTGTATTGGACTGAAATCGGATATCAGTACCCGGGTGTTGATTTATTTCTTGAACCAGGCATTGATATTTCCCCAAGAGACAGGCAAACTAGTAGTTACGGGAAGTACTACAGTTAATTAAAACCCTTGACCCAAAAAGCACATCTCTCCATTGAGGCCCATTCAAAATTATGGCTACTCTGGAGAAATTACTCCATGCGCCGATGATTTGTTTTCAGTGAACCAATTACTCTGCAGGGACGCTAGCAGCAAAAGTAAAAATTTCATTTCTTCTTATTCCTGTTCACCTCATCCCTTCAGGCACACTGTGGGCATAGTCCAGTGCCAAAAAAATGAAGGCCCCAGTGTAAGTCTACTGCCATAACGCCCCATACTGAAACTCAGCGGCTTCTATAAACTGTCTAACACCACTAAGCAGTTCCCAAAAAACTCCGTAGACCAGGCCAGCAGAAGCAGTCTCCTGTTCTTTATTAACCTGAAGAGCTCAAGGCCGCATCTGCCCATGAACCTCGTGAACCATCGGACCCCACAGGGCGCACAGTACTTCTGGACGTGAACTTGGCTCAATAAAGTTGTGCGAGTACACTTTAGCTCACCCTGTGCAGGTAAGTGTCGGAGTCCTCCGGCATGTCGTAGTTGAAGACGATGTTGACCCTCTCAATGTCCATCCCTCGGCCGAACAAGTTGGTGGCCACCAAGATCCGCCGCTGGAAGTCTTTGAACTGCTGGTACCGGGACAGCCTGGCGGTGGGAGCACAGAGACGAGCTGAAACATCTGCACTCACTACACACCATAGCAACAGTCAGTGAACCCAGCACTATCCTCTAGCTCCATGTAGGTCAACCACATGACCTAATGAAGGTGTAGGCGAGCATTTGTCGAGTCTCCAACCCCACCGTACTGCGAAAAACTGCGTAGTACCCTATTCATCATTCTCTTGGTGATTTGCGGTTTAACCGGTTCAACTCTCTGCTTCCGTATGTGGGTTTGTCAAATCCTGCCGTTTCTCAATCCAGTGAAACTTCAGGCTAATTTTAAACACTAGCGGGATATCCCAAGTTCTCCGAAGATCCCAAATGTGTCCTGTTGTGAAATGTGAATGAAATGTACAAGATCTAGATATTTTCTATTGGATGTAAAGTTGCGGCCACAAAAACGTGGTGTCACGAATTTGAATATTTTACTCAAAATAAGTGATGTAGTTTCAGTGAAGCACTGCAAACAGCAGATACAATAAGGGGAAATTCTCCCCCCCCAACTTTGGGACAACTTAAGGGGAAAGTCGAGCTGCCAAGTAAACATTTCCTTCCCTGCCAGCCTGAGATAACTCAACCCTCCCACAGAATACCCCACTGGAAAAGTAGAAAAACCTATAATCCCACAGTCTGGGGTTTTTAAAAGCATCATCAATGACGCTAGCCAACGGGCCGAACAGTAACAGATCAAAGACGAGCGCAGGCGGCTCACCTCTCCTCCTGCGCCATGCCCCTGTGAATCGCGATGGCGGGGAAGTTCTGCTCCACCAGCAGCTGGGAGAGAGCGATGCAGCGCTGCACGGACTTCACAAAGATCACCACCTGCAGAGAGACACACAAGACAACTCATGAACCGCACGCCTCTCACGGACCGGAAGATCATTGTGCTCCGGGAACACAGCAGAGGGGGCTACAGTTCCAGTAATGCACTTCTGGAATGTTCCAAACCCGAGTCATATTAAAATCGAGCCTAAAATTGAACGTTAGCATAAATCTTTCACTTTTGGGGGGGAAAAAAAATCCCTGCCGTAAAATACATGCTTTGTGCAGTTTACGTTCTGGCTAAGAAATGAACTACAAAAAGGCACATTTACACTACAAGTTTCATCTTTATGTAAGATTTTGCGGAAAATCTTTGAACAGTTAAGATCTGTCTGGAAAAGCTCCTTGAAAGATGGATAGACAGACAGACAACTCATTCTTATATCCCCCCCCATAATTAATATGGTTATAATCACAGGATCGCATATTGGGGAACAGTTAATGGTGAAAAGAGGAAAACATGGAAGCCCTGAATACTGAGAGGCAGTCGCTTTCACAGTACCTTGCTTATTGACTAACAACTTATACACCAGGAGACCCCCCATTCTCCCCAAAGCATACAGGTGCGCACAATACTCTACACCAAGTTGGTCTGAATGGATGTTCTGAGCAAAAGCACACCCTCACAGTGGACTGCGCTAGAAAAATACAATTCCATTTGTGGCAAAGCAGCGTGCATTGCCATATTTCACCTCCCCCATTATCATTTTTAGCAGGCGCTTCAGCACCCCACCGCACACCACCACCGAAGGGAATTATTCAGCACCTCGAGTCAACACGAACAAATTACATGAACTCAGCCCAACTGGCTAAATTCCTTTATTTCACCCTGTTATCATTATATTTAACAATGGATGACTCCAAGCCAAATACCTTGGGATGAGCACAAGAAAACCATATTTCAATTAATGCTGAGCCCTCCTAAATCAAACACCAAATGCCCAACCTAGTATTGCAGCCGTTATGATGGTGGTGCAGTGCAGACGAGCTTTCAGGTGTGAGTGGGGGTGGTAGAGGATCCACAACTGAGCAGACTGCAAGAGAACCTAGCGGACGCATCTGCGCAGCTTTACCTGGTTGAACTCCAGGACGTCGAGAAGGTCGAAGAGCTTGCGGTTCTTCTCGCAGTCCTTTAGCTTACAGTAGTACTGTTGCAGACCGTGGAGAGTCAGCTTGGTCTCGTCATCGACAAAAACTTCCATGGGCTGTGTGAGAGAGCAGCAGGCAGGGTTACCAATAAAGACCAGGCCTGAGAGAACTCCAACGAGGAGTTCATGCGCAGCACTGACAGCCAGAAGGCCCGTTTCCACTGCAGGAAGTTTCGGGGTTATTTTACGGGGCCGCGGCCGTTGCTGCGAGTCTTTACCGCCGGAACCATCCCCGAAGGACAGAGATCCGGAACTTTTACAGGGGGTGAAAAAGTTCCTGCCTCGGAGTAGGTACTCTGAACGGCCCCGAAATACTCCTGGGTGGGGCTTGGGGTTTACTTGGCGCTGATCGGATTTACTCAGGGCGGGATGTAACAATCGACAGAAAGCGACAAAATAGCCGGCAATTTTAAATTTTTATTTGAGTCATGTGCACCAATTGCTTCCCTTTAACTCCGCTCGTGACAAGTTTTAGATATTGAACTCAAGTTTATAAATAAAAGTTAAACTTAAAATTATCAATCGTCTTGACTAATTGCAAGCAGAAACAAAGCTCATCTTCAAGTTGAGTAAACTCTGTTTTAAGGGAGCAGAACTTTCATTTCCATGTTATGGCAGCTTGAAATGACTGAAATATTACATCTGCAGGAACAAGGCAGGTGACCAGTGTCACTCAGCCGCGGGCAAATGCTTATTCTAATCACCCGTAAGTGGCTTTGGATGATTAACCGCAGTGTACTGATTGCCCTTACAGAACTGCGATGTGTCATGTAGAGGCAGCGCCCCGCAATACTCACGTCCTGCATGAACTTGCGGCAGACGGGCCGGATCTCCTTGCTGAGTGTAGCGCTGAACATCATGCACTGCTTCTCGTGCGGCGTCAGACGGAAGATGTCCTGCACGTCACGCCTCATGTCTGCGGAGGGGAGACCCAACACGTCCTTCTTTAATGTCCCACTTAACATCGCTTCAAATGAGTCAAAATCGCTCAAAGGACTTCAGAACGAACACGGCACACAGCTAGTGTGTCTACTTTGGAGTCTCAGCTCCAGGTCTTTGAGAGATGCTGATCAAAGAGATGCCATTCTCCATTCAGCCAATGGTGACTTCAAATTAATACAAATTATCCCCCCCAACGAAACCATAAATAAATACAGGGCCCCAGGACCTTTCCCAAAGTCAAACTCATGCACTTTAAGCATTGAAGGTGCACCGTCAAGCCATTTTTGCATGTTATAACTGCAATAAATTACACACCTGCAAACTAATCAGATCCCATGGTTTTATGAGTGTAATGCCACTAACTTCACAATTTCAGACAGTTTCAAGTACACAATTCAAAATCCAGGTACTTTTCTAACCCTGAAAACACCACATTAAATTTAGCAGTTTCAAAATTTTTCAACACCAGTACAAACCCAGTAAAAAAAAGAAAATAAAAAATTGCGCTCATGTGGGCAAATGTTTGAGCTGTTCCCGCGCCATTTGTATAAAAGCAAACCAGTTTTCGCATAAATCAGGAGCAGGCGAAATCTCTGCCCCGCACTCAATTACTGGGCAGCAATCTGACAGCTCTGACTGCACAGAATCTGGCACACGTTGGCAGCACCGGAGAACAGTGCCTCAGAGCGCTGAAATGGGTTTCGCCAAGCCCAAAGACATTTAAATGGCTTGGTTTGAAGTTTTTACACAGCCAACAGGGTTAAAGAAAAAAGAAAAACACGAGCGCACACTCACCGAGCTGCTCCAGCATCTTGTCGCACTCGTCCAGGACGAAGTGCTTGACGTGCTTGAGGTTGAGGGACTTGTTGCGGATGAGGGCGAGGGTGCGGCCGGGTGTGCCGACCACGATGTGGGGGCAGTTCTTCTTCAGCACCTCCTCGTCCTTCTTGATGGACATGCCCCCGAAGAAGACTGCGGCCTTCACCGTGGGCATGTACTTGGAGAAGCGCTCGTACTCCTTGCTGATCTGGAAGGCCAGCTCACGCGTGTGGCACATCACCAGCACCGACACCTGAGGAGCCAACACAAGTATTTACACTGCAGAGAAATACTCCTGATCCAAGGTAATCTCAGCCTGGGCAAGGCTGGCCGCCATTTTACATTTCCATCTGTTTATACAGTCAGATATTTACCCAGCATTGAGCAGTTAAAAGGTAATTTAGACTTAATGTCATGACAAAATCTGATACCCTTACATGTAGAGGTGCAATGGAACAAGAAACTCGTGGTTTGGATCTCAGATGTGTGTCATGGATCGGATCGCTTTTTGGATCGACACGAAAGACCGCGCCACCTGTCACGTGAACACGTACAACATAGGGGTATGATATCGCGTCTCGATTATTTTAAAGTGCAGTAAGACCACCTGCTGACATCGGGCAAGCATGCAAGCTTTATCGCTTACTTTAATTAACCCAATACAAACAGCTGCTGATAGTGCTAAAAATCAGCGGTCACGTGAATCTTTTTTTTTTTTTTTTTTTTTCTCGGAAACAAACTGAATTGGGCTAAATGAGTATTTATTGACAGTGTTGAACTGAGTTTAGCTGAGGTCTGCAGAATCATCTTTTAACAAATTACTCATTTATGAACTTAGAGCCATTGAACCGCACAGATTAATGCAATTCAAGCATTTTTTTCCAGCAGTGCAACCTTATTTAAGATTACACTTCAAAATGTTTCCAAAAGAATCCGCTACTTTTGGGGGGGGAAGCGAAGCTGCTCTTGCGTCAAAGTGTTGGTAATTGAATAATTTAGTAAATTGGCTATTAGTGCATTGTGAAAGTTTACCTCACGGCATGCATTTAAAAATCAACAGAAATGCAAGCTATGCATCAAACGTTCATGCTGTCAAAATCATTTATGGGGTCTTTATAGTGCGGCTTTGGGAAAAGTTGTACGGAGGCTACAATATGAGATTGATTAACTGGATAATTGCCGTTCATACAAACAAAATCTTAACCTCATCTAAACATCTTCAGCAGCATTTGCTGCTTAATATTCTACTAGAATATACAATTAAGAAAATACCGTTAATTGCCATTTATTCGATCTCGTAGCCCTCCACTAAGGCAAAGCTTCATGTCATAATCATAAATGGTAATAGGTAAAGTATCTTATCAGCAGCCTACGGGCTCAGTTATTTAATTCAACTAAATGTCCAATTCTAAATTATAAACAGGTTGCGGGTTTACTATAATGCAAGTTATGTCACTATCGGTAGACAGTTTTATTTTTACATAAGCAAACTTACGAGTGGACCTCAGTCAGCAAAACCGTATTTAGGGAAATTAATTTTTCCTAGGCGCATCAAGCAGGACAAAGAAAAAAAAAAAGCTATTTCGTGAGGTAAAAGCAGCTTCTGAAGACATTGCAGTTTTATTTCACAATTAAGATGGATGGGGAACTGCTTGACAATTGCAATGAACAATTCAGGATGAGGGGAGCAGGACATCTGAACAAATTAACACCAAGTTGCTAGTAGGGAAACGTAAATGGGAACAGGTTTGTAGAAGGTATGGTGAAAGCAGGGTGAGGTAATCCTCCGAATGAAAAGTCCAGGGTAAAAGAGTTTAAAAATCAGCTAAAATGCTACAATGAGAGATGGAGTTTGTACAAGGTTTTTTGTAATTCTCTAGAATAGACTATATTAGCATTAATTCAATTTAACAATGTACTGCAGTTGCATTGTTCAGCTCTTCTCTATCACTTCATGATCATTATTGGCAACAGGCTAAATTGCTTGATTGTCATTTGGAGCATATTATACAGGAGCAGATTTAGAGTTGGCCAGTTGAGCCTAAAAAAGGTGTTGGAAGCTGCACATCCTCGCCGAGTTTAGGAGTTTAGTCGGAATTATCATACCCCTTGTATGTTCGAAGAAGAAATGGGATGCAACTGTACACTCACCCCATAGCGGCAAGTTGTCCCATTTCACGTCACGATCATCGTGATTCCATAAGGGTACACCCCTAGACAGCTGTTTTTTTTCCCCCCAATCAACCGATCCGCGGATCATGTGCGTACCAAACCGTGAAGAGAAATCCATACGGATCAACGATAATCCGTTGCACCACTAATTACATGGCAAGAGCTTGATGTCAAAATAAACAAGTCATCAGAAAATGACATCTCCTGTGATCTGTCAAAACCTAGTATGTATGTCACTTTTGGGAGAAACTGTTTGAACCTCATTTGCAGTAATTAAGAATGGTGAGGATTTTAAAACACGAGCTATTAGTGTTATTTGAACTGTCAAAATCAAGTTTTTTTTCCCAGCTGGGAAAATTCCAGAATCCAGAGGTTTTTGATCAGTAGCAAGAATCCTTGATTTATATAGATAAATGAGGATATCCTTAATGATAAATAAATAAATATAAACAGAATTGCTACCAAATGTAAAACGGGTAAAAACATCACACTTTTGCAATACTTCATGCCTTTCAAGTGCTCTTGACCAAAAATTCTGGTCTTTTAAAAAGGGCCTTATTAGTTCTTTAAGGGCTTTGTTGCCTAGATGAATTCCAGGCAGGAAAGATTCAGTAAAATGTTTAAAAGCAAGAGGAGTAGTGACTGGCCGCAGTCTCCAGAACAGTAGGCAGACAAAAGTTTCCCAAATGAAAAAAGAATGTTGGGGCTGCTTCCATTTTATACTCCTGGGGGGGCCCTGCACAAATTCACCCACTCACACCATAGTACTGGTTCACAGAGGCATTTTCCATCCCAAGATGACGCAAACAGGAGCTATCAGGACACCGCACATCTCTCCGGCCTGCACAAAAATTTCAAATTCCAAAACAGCCGAAGGCACTTCTCCAGCAGATGGTTGATGTGTGTGCCAAGTTTTACGAAAACATATCGCACACTTTTCAAGTTATTCCCTGGACAAAAACATGTTTACCGATGGATGGATGGACAGACATGAGGACAGAAATGGCTATATACCCCTGCACTGTGCCAAGGGGATAAAACTAAATAAGTAAATCAAGGAGCGCAGACTGGTTCCCCTCCGTGTAAAAAGCAGCGTTTCGCAGATGCCACCAGACCCAAACGTACAAGAGAAGTTGAAATAACGCACTACAAGGGACTGCCAAACATCAATCCATCACGTAACTCGCCCATTCCTGATGAACGGTGTAGGAAGTGGCATTAAACGGTCAAGAGGCAGGAGAACAGCCCAGGAGTTTGCCAATCCATCACAGGGCGCACACACCATTCCCTCACACACCTGTAATTCTGGGCAATTTACTCTCCAATTAGCCAAACATGGACACCTCAGGCCAGTGGGTGAAAACCAGAATGAGGCCAAACGACAGCGTGACCCACAGCATGACAAGACCAGGTGAGAAAATATGCAATGACCACAGAAGAGGCCACCAGTAAAAAAATAATAAAATAAATTTGTTGCAGTTTACCATGATAAATTAAAATGCTCATAGCATATGCCAAAAAAAAGACTTCTCCCACACTAGAGCTCTTTCAGGTCACTACACAATCACACAGATGGAATTATAAAAGTGAAGGGTTGGTTAAGATGAGCCGTCGACAAGTGTCTAGTAAAACCATAAATCCAGCAACCGTACAAGTTCAATACTCCAGAACAGAAAAAAAACAAGGTGAAACTTAAGAGTGGACAGAAATATTAAAAATGTAGCAAAAAGAAGGATAAATCCAGATCCCTGACTCTACTAAAGAGGTGCAATATACATGCAAGCAAAAGCCAAGGAATTTATTTCCCCAACAACAAAACTATAAGACATACGGGACTAGATGTTCCCACAGTATCCACACTGACCTCAAACAGCCCAGACTTCACAGGCTCAGTTCTGCCTAAAAATAACCAGACTACATCATTTCTTCAGCTCCACTTAGTTTTTTTCCCACCAGTCCTGGTTAAAAACTGGCGAACGTCAAGCACAGATCATGTCGAGAGTGATAGCACTTAACTAGCTGGGGTGTCATGAAGAACAGTAATTAAATTAATTAAACAATTAATTAAATTCCAAACAATTTTATAATACTACAGTTGAACCGCCCAAAAACAAGGCCAACAGGTTCAGTGCCAGAGGTGAACAGGGATTAAACACACATACACGCACACCCACAGAAATGTGTTAAAGTGCACCTTTCGCACCTCAGATTCCATTCTATTGTTCAGCCTGATGCCCCATTCGGTTTTAGTCGACGGCAGAGGCCCAGCAGAGACACTTACCTGTCCATCCACCGGCTCAATCTGCTGTAGGGTAGCCAGAACAAAGACTGCAGTTTTCCCCATGCCAGATTTGGCCTGGCAGAGGATGTCCATTCCCAGTATGGCCTGTGGGATGCACTCATGCTGGACTGAAACACATGGAAAGAGCAGACGACATGTAAACACTTCCAAAGACATTCTGCACACATACATGTTTTGAACCAATTGACCTTTCACATGCCACACTCAGAAGGTAGTAGTACATCAAAACTACTACCATCTATACTTTCCTTCATTATTTATTATTGATGGATATACATCACACAAATAACTGGCGAATATTTATTGCTATTTTGTGATTAAATTAAGAAATTGAGGGAAAGTACAGATGGTTGTAGTTTTTCAACAGATTAGCCCTACCCTGCAATGGGCTTAATTCACTCACCTTCAGATGGATGCTCAAAACCACAGTCGACAATGGCCCGTAGAAGCTCCGGTTTCAGCAAGAAATCTCTGAAGCCGGAGCTGTGGATGGAGACGTATGAACCCTTCACCTCCTTTTTCTGGGCGGGGGTTATGCTCTCCGGGGCAGTCTGTGGTTCTTCCTCCTCTTCGTAGTCCAGCAGCTCATTTTCAACATCGTTTTCGGCCATACTGCTTAACGGAGACGACAGAAACAAGGCCCTCTCAAATGCACCGCCTCACACACGCAATCATTTAAACCAACGCAAGCCACTATCTTCATGAATGGCCTTCAAGTCTTAAGCCGCTTTCACACCGGACGCGAAACGAATTTTTCGCACAACAGATTGCATTCAATGTCAAAGCAAAGACGCAAATACACGCGTTTTCGCGTCTTTGCATTGCCATTGAATGTAATCCGTCGTGCGAAAAATTCGTTTCGCGTCCGGTGTGAAAGCGGCTTCGGACACCCTCGTGTGAACGCGGTAAACGCTGAACGGCGCTAGTAGTCATTCAAAAGACATTTCCTCGCCCGTAAAAATATACCTACACGAGACGAAGGGTGCGAAAGAGCAAAACATTCATCGCGATTTAATGCACTGTGCAATTTAACAATCCATTTAAAACTAACAAACGCTACTATGCCAGCTGGTACGTGAATATAAAATCTCAATAACGACTCATTCTGCGATAGCCGTGGCCGCAGAGCATATTCAACCGCTTCTAACATTTGAAATTTTGCCCCCAAAAAATCTATATCGCGAATATAAGGGCAATGGATTAATTAAGGCCACGCATTTTTGGAAGTACCGATATAAAACGGACAATGAAACCAGCAAAAACGATATCTAAGGGCAAACTACCAAAGTCGAACGCCGCCGAAAGCAGGCCATAACCGATCCCCCACATTTCCTGAATCGCCAAGCCGAGGGCGGAGCACCAAGTCCCGGGACAACTACATTCCACATGAGGCTGAGGTAATCATGACTAACGTTACATAAATAAATCAAACTGTTCTCCATGTCGGTGACCACACATGTCTGGCATAAAATAGATAAGATCCTCCAGTACGGACGGACGAGGAAACTTGATAGTAAAAGATATCCGTGGTTCATGGCAGCTGTGCTAACGGAGTTAGCCAGACAGCTAACAGGCACAGTTTTACTGCCCAGCTAAAGCTAACAATGGAGCTCAGCCACCGATTTCATTCAAAGTTCTTTCCGCCAAAACATCGGTCTAAATCGCCTCCATAGTACAACCACAGCGCACACTGAAGGTAGAGAGGATGACTTCGAAGACCCACGACCCGCATGATAACCGCCGGAAGATTAAAGTTTAGTCCAACAGAAACGTTTGAATAAAAACCGCTTAGCCGCTCAGCTAGCAGACGTTAGCTAGCGAAGCAATGGTTTTCGGTCTCGGGAAGACACTTGAACCAATCTCTCAATAAGCTGCATAATACAGACCAGAAACCACGTTATATAACGAGCGGTTGCTGAAATAAAGTAAAAACAGAAACAAAACCGTAAGCATATACAACTACTTTCTTAGTAATTCGACCACTTACCTCACGGTTCAGCTGCTGTCGATTCAAATATTAACGTTACTGCAGTGCAGCCCACATGGGTAGGCCTCAAGCTTATACTAACTTCCGGAACAACCCCCTCCTACCAAATGTATATTCAATTGGCTAAATTACACGCCAATTTTACAAGGTAGCTGATAGTACTTCACTTCTATTGGCCCATTTCATGTCAATCAGAGAGTTGCGGGAGATTGTCGACGTAAGTTTCTGGGCTTCGTGCTTTTCGTCGGAAGTTGAAAACAGTCTCAATGAAGTATTTTTACAAGGAAGGTCTCATTGCAGTTTCGTAAACAGACACTAGTCTGGGACATTGCAGAGATTCAGTCAGAATGTGTTCTTCGAAATTTCCGTAAATTGTTTTGCCACTCTCCTCTCTTTTATCAGCGCTAAAGATAAAACTCTTACTATTGTTTTTTTGGCATTTAACCAATTTCAGATATATACTTTTTTGTATGTAATCTCATATTGTTGATTCCAAGCTTTCATTGTGTTGATTAGAATTTGACAAAATCTTAGGAAAAAAAGAAAAAAATTACCTACCTATCACGAGTGCCATGCTTCTGAAACCGTCTGAACATCAGTTCAAGGTGGTGAAAAAAATTGGATCAGTCGTTTCAGGTATCAGTGCAAAAAAATTAGCAGTCATTGCTCTCTGTCTGAAACCTTGGTCTGAAAAAAGTTTTGAGGGAAATGTCTTTTTGGATTTTGAGAGGAGGTGGGTCTCTTAAGTGCTATTTGTTTCTCTATAATGATATAGTATGTTTTTGTCTGTATTCTTAGCACTTAGATTCTTCATGCTTTACATCCATTTATTAGGTGAGAATGCAGACAAAAAGCTCACTTTAATGACAAAATTCTTTGCTTTTTTGGAATACTGAGTTGTTAAAACAGTGATTACTTCAGTGTTTGGAAGTGAGGGTAAACCTCTTTTGTCATTGAGTTATAGTAATGCAAGGTGCTACCATTTTTATCAAGGGCATCTCTCACTGACCAAATATTTTTTATTAACGATTACCTTTGTGGACAATAAAGAATAAAATGGTGTAAAATATACTTCTTGTTCAAAATCAGAGCACTGTGAGCTGTGAAATTGTATTTGTGTAACAGTAACATGTGAAATAAATTTGTGGATATCTTTAATAGTCATTTTTTAACAGAAAATTCCTAATTAAGAGGAAACATCCTAATTTGATTTAAGCATATAGAATTATACGCACTCACAGTATGACTTTTAAATGAGTGTGATCATATAACCCCTTAAACTCTAATTTTTCACTTAAGTTTCCCAATAAATAGGACCAGTGTCAAAAAAAAAAACATTTTTCTTATTGTTGGACAATTTGACATACGCATTAACAGCTGAGAATATATAGATCTTGTACATCAATTTATACGCATTTCCCTGTAATTCAGCGAGACAAATTTGGGACATTGGATACCTTGGGATCTCCAGGAGAATTTAAAATAGGCCTGAGGTTCCACATGTTTGAAAACAGCAGCTGCATTTGACGGACCCATGCACGAGTCCATACAGGTTTTATGGGGTTAAGTTTCAAGATAATTTTGCACAAAAATACACTGAATTTGTCTGAAGAAGATGTATTAATGATCACTGGAAGTCAATCAGCCTTTTTGGTCTCGTAAAATAAACAGCATTCCCATTGAGACGCTTTGAGTTGTTACCAGTATAGCATGTTAATGGGCTTAAATTAATGCTCCATCTACTGTTGTTCAGAATTGGTCCTGTGATCGGGCGATGAGAACATGTATTATTTTATCGAGTAACCCATTTAGGAGTAGTACTTCAAGGAATAGTCTTTATGGGACATTCAAATGCTGGTGCCATAATCATGCTGGTAAATGCAGAATGTAGTTTAAATTTTTTTTTTTTAAATCTACTCTTTAACCCTAAAAACCCTACAAATAAGATGATATTCAAATCTCTGAAAATGAGGACCTATTTTAAACTCAGCAGAGAGCCCAAGGTTTCCAACGATCCTAAATATGTCCTGCTGAAACACAGAAAAATGTGTATAAAGTGATGCACAAGATCTAGATATTTTCCATTTCATGTAATGCTGTGGCTGCAAAAACGTGGCGTCCTGGGGTTGAATATTTCTCTCAATATAAGTGTGATGTAGCTTCAGTGAAGCACTGTAACTTGCAGGTACAGAATACATCTGTGATATTGTCCTACAATATGAAAAAAAATGCTTTTCTGACATAAAACTTACTTCAGAGAAAACTTAGAAAAAAACAAAAGTTTAGCAGGTTAAACAGATTGCATCCTAAAACAGTGAAAGATTAAAAAAAAAAAAAATTGAAGAGCCTAGTGCTAGAAGTGCTTCAGTCACATTTTCCCATATTGTGAGGTAAGAATGGGAAAACATCTTTTGTAGTCTCCTACGTTGATTTTCTCAAAATGAACATTTGTGCACTTTTAATACTAGGCTCTTCAATTTCAAACATTGAATGGCAGAAACAGAGAGAGCTTGAATTGAAGCACTGATTACTAAAACCCCACAAGTCAAGTCAAGTCAAGTGTGACTTATGGGGTTTTAGTAATAGGTGCTTCAATTTTAACGAACTTTCAATACATTTTGATTTCACCGAATCATATGAAAATCATATTTTCACATCTTCTGGGAATGCACCCAGTTTCTAAATACTTTCATTTTTTTGAAATCTCAAAGGCTTCAAACTTCATGATTCATTGTACAAGTTAGTACTTCGAATGTTCCACAGCAAAAAAATATAGTAAATGCCCAGCCTCCATTTTTCCACTCATAAATGCTTTTATGTACAGTAATATGAAATTGGGGGCTATGTATCAAAACGGGTGCATTTCCTTTATAGATCAGTGGATAAGGAGGTTAGTACCCCTAATATACACCTTGCCATATACCATTTGACATCTTATTCAATGTCAATTTTCAAAAGTTTTCATGTGCTGCGGCCAAGAGCTAAAACAAAAATTGTGTCATTGTCCAAATACTTCAGACAAGCCATGGTTTTCTTTCCTTTCAGGCAACTATTGAACAATTAGTGCTACTGATTGGCTGGGCAGTCATCACACCTGACCCCCAGGTAAAGGAAGGGTGGAAAACCAGCAGCTCTTGGCCCCCAAGAACTGTGATTTGGGGAATAGAGACTAAAAAGGGGCATAAGATATGAAGTACTGGGATTTCCAAGTGTTTTGCTGTTTCCATGGAGTGAACGTTCATCAGAATTTATTGGTGATATAAGGAAGACTAAGGACTTCTATTTCCCTGGAGACGAAGACTTAAATATTCAGATTACCTCTAAGTCTGGACCTGGAATTAAGTTCGGAGTCAGACGTGCAGACCAACTGGTAATATATTGACAGCAATACGATACAAGAAGAGGGCCGAACCCTGGAGAGAATTGATGAGGACGAATTCCTGGATTATGAGAGACAGTTCAGCACTGTTGTAATTGGATAAGCTGGATTGCAGTCACCAGCCAGTGGCTTGCAGGAGGCTGCCAGATGTTTTGTGGGATTTGTCAGCATTGAACTGCTCCGGTTTAGGAGAAGGTTGCTTGAGAGGAACACAGTCCCAGTCCGGGACCCGGATAAGGTTTGGATGCTTGTTTCTAACAAATTTGACAAAGATAGCAGACTTGGAAGGGTTAACATGAATGCGTTTCCAGTCCAGGACCCTGATTAGGATTGGAAGCTTGTTCTTGAAAAACTTGAGACGATGAACAGGCTGGATTTTAGTTAATTTGAACTCAGTCCCAATCTTGGACCCTGATAAGGGTTGGAGGCTTATTTAATTAACTGAATGACAATAAAGACTGTCACAGAAATGACTATTACTGAAGTACAAGTTGCATTAGATGGACAAGTTTTATGACTAGGATTGCCGTACGAATATGACTTCATAATCATGCAACTTGCGCATACAGTGGGGAAAATACAGTTGCAATCAAAATTATTCAACCCCCATTGCAAATTGGGTTTAACAGCAAAATTTACATACTTTCAGCTGCTTGTGATAAACAGATTAAACAAGAACATTTTAAATAGCTCAGCACAACTAATATAACAAGTAGTTTCTCCAAATTTAACACAAAATGCTATTTTTAATTACTTCTGCAGTCTCAAAATTATTCAATATCCCTCATAAGAGCATATTTGCAAATCAGGTGTCGTCTCAAGCACACTTAATGCAGTTAATCAAGAGCTTTATTAGTTGCATCAGGTTTGCTTGAGATAGAACGCATCAAATACTTGCACTCCCTAGGGATTTGTTGACCTTGACATTTGATTGCATATTAGAAATATGGCTGTCAAAAGAATTTTCCAAAAAGCTAATAGAGGAGATTATTGCCTACACAAACAAGGAAAAGGATACAGAAAGGTAGCAGAGGCATTGAGTTTTCGTAGTGATACATTTGGAAGCATAGTTCGCAAGTTAAAAGTTGAAGGAAGAGTGGCGACAGTACCAGATTGTGGCAGAAAGAGGAAGCTATCAATGGCTGTCTCTAGATTCCTGAAGAGACGAGTGGTCAAAAACCCTTGAGTGACTGCAGGAGACCCGCAGCAAGACTTGGAGGTAGGAGGCACTGAGGTTTCAGTTTGCACAGTAGGGCGCATACGAAATGTTGAAGGTCTACAAGACATACACCACAACTAATCTAAAATCACAAGCTCCAGTATGCTCAAAACCACATGAATAAGCCCCAGAAGTCTGGGATTATTGTTCTGTGGAGCGATGAAACAAAACTGGAATTTTTTGGGCTTATGAATCAGTGGTATGTTTGCAGGAGGAATAAAGAAGCATATCATTAGCCTCTTAGCATATTGCCTAAGTCATTTTTTGGCTTACTGTAGCAATAACAAAAAAAAGTGCTTGCTAAAAATTGTGTTTTTTCTTGTTTTCCGAAAACGTTCAAATATGGCTTTGGCAAATATGCTATTTGGCTAACGATATAATGAAAAGTACACCCTGCCTACAATGAAGAATTGTGGGGGCTTTTTGGTGCTCTGTGGCTGCCTAGCTTCCTTTGGCACTAGAAATTTGCAAAGAGGGCAAGATGGATTCAGTCAAGTACCAGGATATCCAAGGAGAAAATGTCATGCCGTCTGTAGGGAGGCTGACGCTTTGGCATCATTGGACCTTCCAAAAGGACAATGATCCTTGGCATACCTCAACATCCACCAAGGCTTGGATTCAGAAGAAGTCTGGGAAGATTCTAGAGTGCCCATCACAGTCGGCTCGCTTGAACCCCATAAAAAATCTCTGGTAGGATTTGAAGACCACAGTTGCAGCATGCAAACCCTTGAATATTAGTGAACTGGAGGCCATTGTCCATGAGGACTGCGCTAAGATTCCTTGGGAATGCTGCCAAAAGCTGACATCTGCCTATACATCACATTTCCAGCAGGTCATAGCGGCAAAAGGGTGCCCTACTAAGTACAACCCCATTTCTGAAATAGTTGGGACAAAGTGTAAATTGTGAATAAAATCAGAACGCAGTGACTTTCAAATCACACCAGCCAGTATTTTATTAACAATAGAACAGTGATTACAAAACAAAAGTTGAAACTGAAAAATTTAACAATATTTTCCACGAAATGAGCTCATTTCAAATTTGATGGCTGCAACAGGTCTTAAAAAAGTTGGGACAGGGGCCTGTTTACCATGGTGTAGCATCCATTCTTCTTTTTTACACAGAGGGGAGGCGTCTGGGCGTTGAGGAGACAAGTTTCTTGAGTTTAGCCATTGGAATTTGATCCCACTCTTGTTTAATACAGGCTTCCAGCTGCTGGAGAGTTTTGGCTCTCCTTTGACGGACCTTTCGTTTAATTATGTGCCAAATGTTCTCAATCAGTGAAAGATCAGGACTGCAGGCAGGCCAGTTCAGCACACAGACTCTTCTACTATGAAGCCATGCTGTTGTAATAGCTGCAGTATGTGGTTTTGCATTGTCCTGCCAAAATACACAAGGCCTTCCCTGGAATAGATGTCATCTGGAGGAGAGCATATGTTGCTCTTAAACCTTTATATACCGTTTTAGCATTCATGGTGCTTTTAAAACATGCAAGTGTCCCACACATACGTACTAATGCATCCCCATGCCATCAGAGATGCTGGCTTTTGAACTGAACGCTGATAACAGGAGGGGTGGTCTTTCTCCTCTTGAACCAGGAGGACACAACACCCATGATTTCCAACAAGAATGTCAAATTTGGACTCGTCTGACCACAGGACACTTTGCCACTTTGCTACAGTCTATTTTAAATGAGCCTTGGCCCACAGAACACAGCGGCGCTTCTGGATCATGCTCAACAATGGCTTCCTTTTTGAGTGATAGAGATTTAGGTGGCATTTGTGGATGGCACGGCGGGCTGTGTTTACAGGCAGTAGTTTCTTGAAGTATTCCTAGGCCCATTTAGTAATGTCAATGACAGAATCATGCCGGTGAGTGATGCAGTGGCGTCTGAGGGCCCGAGGATCACGGGGATCCAGTAAAGGTCTTCGGCCTTGTCCCTTAGGCACAGAGATTTTTCCAGTTTCTCTGAATCTTTTGATGATTTTATGCACTGCCGATGATGAGACCTTCAAAGCCTTTGCAATTTGACGTTGAGGAACATTGTTTTAAGTATTTCACAATTTTTTAACACAAGCCTTCACAATTTGAAGAGCCTGTGGCCATTTTTACGTCTGAGAGACTCAGCATCTCTAAGACACCCCTTTTATAGCCAATCATGTTACACATCTGATGCCAGTTAACTTCATTACTTGATAAATGTTCTTTCAGCTGATTCTCCTATATAGTAATAGCTTTTTCAGCCCTTTTTTGCCTGTGTTTCAACTTTTTTGAGACCTGTTGCCGCCACAAAATTTGAATAAGCTTATTTTGTGTATAAAAATGCAAAATATCTCAGTTTCAACAATTGAAATGTTATCTATTATGAATAAAATACTGGCTGGTGTGATTTGAAAGTCATTGCTTTTTCATTTTATTCACAATTTACACTGTATACCAACTATTACGGAATTGGGGTTGTATTAAAGATGCTCGTCATGAAGGGGTTGAATAATTTTTAGCCTACAGTTGTCATTAAGAGTGGCATTTTGTGTTGAATTTGGAGAAGCCACTTGTTATATTCTTTGAGTTGAGTCATTTAAATTGTTAGTATTTGATTTGTTCATTGCAAACAGCTGAAAGTTTGTAAATTTTGCAAGTAAACCTAATTTGCAATGGGGATTGAATAATTTTTATTGCAACTATAAGTGTTGAACATGTAAGCATTTTTCTCAGTAAATGTATTGCTAATGGGCTATTGACATGAAGTTTTCACTAGATGTCAGTAACAACCCAAGTAATCCACACATACAAAGAAATCAAAGTAATAAGTCCATAAATTAAGTTATGTGTAATAAAGTGGAATGACGCAGGGGAAAAGTAATGAACACGCTTACGGAAATTAGTTTAACACTTCATAGAAAAGCCTTTATTAGTAATGACAGCTTCAAGACGCCTCCTGTATGGAGCAACTAGTCGCATGCATTGCTCAGGTGTGATTTTGGCCCATTCTTCCACACAAACTGTCTTCAAATCTTGAAGGTTCTGGGGGCCTCTTCTATTAACTCTGATCTTCAGTTCTTTCCATAGATTTTCAACTAATTGACTAGGCCATTCTAGGAGCTCTATTACCTCGGCCAAACGAAGTTGGCAGGAGGTTATGTGATCGGTGCCATTTGTCTGTTTGTCTGTCTGTTTGATTGTGAACAAGATAACTCAAAAAGTAATGAACAGAAATCTCTGAAAATTTGTGGGTGGGTCGCTATTATGAAAGGGATGGACCCTATTGATTTTCCTCCGCGATCAGTCAAACAATATGGCCGCCACAGCAGCCATCTTGAAATCCTATAACACGCAATAACTGAACTTTGCTCCCACTTAACAAGATTTGTACTGTGCTGCCATGGCGGAGGTTAACACTCTAGGAGTGCCTCTAGTTTTCTTTCTATGAGACCAATTGAGAGTTTCCTTGGCTGTGTGTTTGGGATCATTGTCTTGCTGAAATGTCAACCCTCGTTTCATCTTCATCATCCTCTCCTGTTAGATGACTGCAGATTCTTATCAAGTACGGCTCGGTACATTTCTCCATTCATCCTTCCTTCAATCATATGAAGTCTGTCTGTACCATATGCTGAAAAACAGCCTCACACCATGATGTTCCCACCTCAAAATTTCACTGCTGGTATGGTGTTTGGGTGTGATGTACAATGCCGTTTGTCCTCCAAACATGGTGTCTGCTATGATATCCGAAGAGTTAAATTTCAGCCTCATCTAACCAGACTACATTTTCCCAGTATTTAATAGAGTTGTCCAATTGTTGTGCAGCAAACTTTAAACAAGCTTCAACATGCTTTTTCTTCAGCAACTGAGTCTTGCGCTGTGAATTTGCACAGAGGCCATGGCAGTTGAGTGCATTATTTATTGTTTTCTTTGAAATAAAGAAGGTACCAGGTCTTTCTGAAGCTCTCCGCGAGTGGTCCTTGGCTCCTTGACCACTCTTCTGATCATTCTTTTAACTCCTCTTCCAGAAATCTTGCAAGGAGCACCTGATCACGGCCGGTTTATGGTGAAACGATGTTCTTTCCACCTCTGGATTATGGCCCGAACGGTGCTCGCTGGAACATTCAGAAGTTTAGAAATACTTCTATAACCAATGGCATCAGTATGTTTTGCAACAATAAGGCTGTGAAGGTCTTGAGAGAGCTCTTTGCTTTTACCCATCATAATATGCTTCTTGATTGACACTTTGGGTATGAGAAACCTTTTTATAGGCCATCAATTAGGACTAAACCAGCTGCTATTAATTGGCACTGATAGGGGGTAGGATTGCTTACTACATACTGACAGATTTCAGCTGGTTTCTTGGCTTTCCATGCATTTTTGCACCTCCTCTTCTTCACGTGTTCAATACTTATTCCCTGTGTTATTCCACTTTATTAATCATTAATTTATAGACTTATTTGTTTTTATTTCTTTGTATGTGTGGATTACTTGGATTGTTACAGACATCTGGTGAAAATGTCATGTGAATAGCCCCATTAGAAATATATTTCCCGAGAAAAATGTTGACGCGATCAATACTTATTTTTCCCGCTGATAACTAGACAGCAGCTACTCACCACCCGCTCATGAAAAACACAATGGTGCATAGAGATTCAGCCGGGCGGGAAAAGACGCACAACATGCGAACCAATCACAAAACCCACACTCCGAACAGACAAGCAAACTGTTTCATTGTGAAGAAACACACAACGGATTCTCAGGAGGGTTGTGTCGTCATAATAAAGTCGCGGCGGATTGATACTTTTTTTATATGTACTGAACAGACGACTACCAGCCATATAAAATGGGTAGGGTGTCTTATTTATGAGTCCTTTTGTCTGTCACATAGAAAACAAGAAAATGCATTTCATTTTCTTTCGCAGTGCTTTTACGCACTGAACGGTGTAGCTTCGTCACAAATGCAATAACAACTTATGTCCACGTGGAGTCAGTGAAGTAGCACAATTGCTGAAATTTCACCAGTTTTTGTTCCAGTTGTAATGTAATTAGTATATTTGCTCAAATTATTCTGACCAATATAAATAAATTAACAACAACAATAGTTATTATTATTATTATCTAATTTATTTTCTTGAATATTTCTGGTTTTTTAACAAATGCTACGATTATAGGCTACCGGGAAACTAGGTTATTCGTTGGCTGTCCGACACTTTTCTTTTGAATTGGCTACTTATTTCCCAGGAGGGGTCTAACTGATCTCCATTTTCCTCAGATCAGTTTTGGCCGCATAACAGCGCCAGTGTCTATTTACGCTCACATTTAACGTTTACTGACGGCTGCATAACGCTGCTTACCAATTCTTCTGCTCCTTCAAAAACCTATCTTACTTTAAACCTCTGGTCGCATTTTCTTTAATCTTCTTTGGACCTAAAGCAAATTGAATGTGTATGAAAGCATGCAGCTGAATAAAGCAAAATTATTGATAGGCCTACATTTCTTTTGGATTAAATTATTTACCGGGGCGGTGATTTGTCGCGCTAATAAGTTTGAGGTATTAATCAAAACACAATCATTGTCAATTCCGCTGTAACGGAATCTACCTCCGAGAATGAAAAATTCTCAGCACTGGTGGATATAAGTGTCATGTCACAGTAATTGAAAATCGTTCAGTTTTCATTGGGCGGCACAGCGTCAATCATAGTGGCATCCTTTCATGTGATTGGTTCGCTCCTTCTCGTCGAAATTCCAAGGTATGTCCAGATATTTGCTCTTTCGAATAATGAGCGGCGTTGCTCTTCAAAATCATCTCTGCGTTTGCTTACTAAGTAGGTTGACGGTTCAACTGTCTCTCCAGTTTTCTTAGTACACAGTGGGCGGTTCAACTGTATGTGTTTGGCTGGGCGAAAGGCTGGGCGGGCGGTGCCACCTCACGTAGGCGTTGCCTCTAGGTCTCCTTGAGGAAGCGAGTGAAAACTGACAGCTGAGAGATTTTTTTTTCCAATCGAACAGAGGCGACCGCCCATGTCCTGTACGCTGCTTTTATTGTTGTCTTTGCCGTAAACACGTCCAATTCACTCTTTTCTAACGTAGTTTTGCTTTTAAATATGCATGGTTGACCATAAACGGAATGACAACGGGCTTACGTGTCCATCAACGCCGATACGAACATGGGGACCGTATCCAGGTGGGCATTGCGCTTTTATTTATATATTTATTTTCGTATATGAATTTAATGGCTGTTCGTAATTTTGGCATTGCTGTCCGTGCTTATCACTTGCCTGTGAAGTGCATGAGCTGTTACGAGACGAGAAGAGATGTTGGCCTCGAACAAAGCAGATTGTCTGTTTTTCGCCTCTTTGCATCGTCCCTGTCTGTTTTTCGCCTCCATGTGCATCGCCTTCGCGGTTGGCGACAGCGGTGACAACTCTCCCTCTATCGCACATTGATGTTCGGCAATTCGCTTGCACATTGCACCACATCCATCTTCTTTTCAGAGCAAGATGCGAGATCATATAATTAAATTAACAGCGATATTACTGCGCCTAAACATGAGGGAACACTAAAATTCAATTTTTTCAGGCATATCAGAACATGCTCGATTCATTCCGCAATAGCATCTCAGTAGATTTACTCCGCATACCCCGGCCATCGTGCCATTAAAGTAGCCATAGGAACTGCAGATTTTTGGAAGTAGCCTACAGTTAATGATGAACTGGCATAGACTGACCCGTGAAAACTTCCAGTATAAGATGGGCGAATGGTGTGAGGTGGTCATGTGTAGGTTGTCGATACAGCAGACGGCTGCGAGCTAAATCTCAACGGGCGACTATGCTGTACATTCAGTGCCGGGGCCTCCTGTATAAACCGAAGGATAAGCGGGGTTTATATGCCTGTGCGGTAAGATATGTCCAGAGAACTAGATGGTAATGACATCCTCTCTTGACTCTGTTCTTTGTGGTGTAGGCCACTCGCTTATGTAGCCTTAAGGCTGAGTGTTAGAGGACAGGGATAGCTGATATGCGCAGACGGAAGATTGTGTCCATGTGAGATGAGCGAGGCAGTCAGGTGGGTGATTAAGGGGAATACCAGGATGAGCCTGAGCTTATCCTCGCTGAATGCCCAGTGTGACGCTTTCCCGTTAAAACAGCATCCAGAACTGATCCTAAACGGCACAAAGCCTGAAACTGTGCCATCGGCCGACCTTGTAAAGTAACATAGTCCCATCTTACTTGTCTAGGCTATAAACATATTATTTGCTTTGGTAAATTATAATAGAGAATGCAAAATTTGGCGTGAACATTTCATTGTACATCACACTTACACTTAAATGAGAAATACTCATCTACCAAAAAATATAAAACCTGAAGTAGCCTATTATTTCATAAGAGACCAATATTAGCCATGAAAATTTGCTTTTATCGACAAGTACTTGTTTGTTGACTTTTTACGCAGTCAGAGGAGAAGGTAGGCTAGGCTTTATGAATCAATGCGATCCTTTGAAGATATTATTACTGGAGAACTTCCGCAGATTCGGCCTGGTCCTGATTGTGGGAAAAAAAGGATGGTCAGAAGACAGTGACAATTACAGTTGGGAAGATGGACTCATTCCCATATAAATTTTCATCTGAATGTATTTTAGCTGGCAAAGAAGTTATGACACGACTTGCAGGTTATCACATTAGTGAAGAAGGCGAGGAAATGTAATTGTTTTTGAAGTCCCGCCTGTGTGACCCACTCACCAGTCAGTTCGCAACATTTTACTCGAGGGTATTCTCCAGCCGCTGCTGGGCTCTTGGCGAGGAACAACCGCTACATTGCCTTAACCATGCGATCTTCAGCCGATGTGCATTTTGATTTTAGTATTTTAAAATGTGAAAATTTGTGCCAGATGCTGGAGGCCTGTTTGAAAGAATGATGTTAAAGGTTTACAGCCAACCCTTGAGCTTCTAGATTGAGGGTCTTGTCAAGTCATAGCATTCTTGGGCCTCATGTTTACATGTATTTTTTTTTGTATTCAAGCCTCCCTCACGGGCAGTTTTGCATTACAACATTGATTATTTCTAAAAGATTGCCACCCTTTATTTGTGTTTTTAATATCTTATTCCAATTGCTTGTTTTGAAACACTCTAAGGAGTGAGGCCGTAAAAATCACTGGTTTAGTCACGACTTTGATTCAGCATCGAATATCCGAAAACACTTTGCTGGGTAGGGCTAATCTGCTGAAAACATTCTGCTGAAAAACTACAACCATCTATACTTTCCTTCATAATTTCTGTGTTTCTTAATATCTTGTTATGAAATTTTCACCAGTTATTTTTGAGATGTATATCTATCAATATCTAGTTGTGTTATTGGAAAAAAAAAAGAATTAGTGAGCGAATTTTCAGCAGATTAGCCCTAACCACTTTGCTTCCGCGCTTCCAGTTATCTTAATTATTTTCCCTTTCTATTGCGGGCCTTTGTGGACTTCTGAGTTGCCATAGGTTGAAGGGTCCGCTAAATATGTGTATATTGTGTAAAGGGCTCAGTGGGGTAATGGAGGAAGTTGTTGGGTAAGCATCAGTTGAGCCATTTATGCCTGTTCTGTGTCTGTGAGTATGCAGGTTGCCCTGGCAATGTGGCATCTGTCGCCTGCCCACACCCCTACCCTGTGCCATTCAGTCAGTGCCTCTGTCGTACCGTGCCTGTTTCTGGTGCCCGTCAGGGACCATTACGAAATGCTACATGTCATAATTTGTCGCCAGCCGAACGTGGCTGCTAGGCTCTCTCCGCCAGTGCTACCCCAGCCTCTTACAAGAACGGTTGTTAAACGTACGCACCTTTTATTAATGATTTCCTATTTGCCCGACGAGAAAATGTGACAGGAACTGGTTTGTAGGCCGAAATATGTTGGCTATGGGGCCAGCTTATAGTCCATTGTTTTGCCTCATGGAACCAACAGACCCCTAAGTGGGCCCATGAAATGCAGCTACTTTATTTGTGCTTAGATTCTAGTGGAGATCCCAAGGTTTCCAAAGATCCCAAATATGTCCTGATAAATTAATGATGTGTTAAATACTGTACAGGATCTAGATATTTTCTGTTTGATATAGTGATTTGGCCATTAAAACATGGCATCCTGGGTTTGAATAGTTCTCTCAATACCTGTGTGATGTAGCCTCAGGGGTGGCTGCAGCCAGCAGGTAGAGAATATCTCTGTGACATTGTCCCACAATATAAAATAAATGCTTTTACTGACTTTGAACCTTCTTCAGGGGAAATTTGAGTAAAAATCTGAGTTTAAGGGGTTAAGCTATTTGACAGGGCTCCCTGAAGTTTAGTGGTTCAAAGCCTCAGTGAAGCCATGCTAAGATCTGTGCTGATCAAGGCCCTTAACCCCACACTGCTCCCAGGAAGGGAGATTTGCTTGGGCAAAATCAACTTGGAAGTTGCCTTAAAATAATTAAATACGTAATAGTACCAATAATGGTAATGTTCTAATGGGACTGGAGCTGTAGTGGTGGTGTAATGGCTCCTCTTTGCCCCGCCCTGCCTGCTGTTTGATGGACAGCTCTGCTCTGTGCTTCTCCTGTGGGCAAGTTGACTCACTGGTCTAGTTATGGCTGCTGCTGGAAAGCACTCGGCAGAACCGATGGGAGGTTCAATTGATGTTGAAGCTCAAATGCAATAGATGTAACTTGATGTCCGTGTTGCTATTAGCCCTTGGGTGGGGGAAGATCAAATTCAGACAGTGGACTGCAGGCAGCCAACAGGCAGCCAACAGGCTGAACAGAGCATGCCCTGTCTTTGCTTTTCCCCCATCCATTATTCAGGTTGTCCAGTTGCATTTTTCCATTGACCATCCTTCATTGCAATCCATTTTAATCTTAATTGTCATTATCAGGCACTTGTGAAACATCATGAAGGACTTGAGAGGACAAAATGTGATTGGCTGTTTTGTTTCCTTATGCCTCGCTTTGACGAGCTTTACTGGTCATCAGTTCTCTGATATTAACGAGTAACTATGTGCTGGTAGCAGCAACATTAAAAGGCGCAAGTTTACATTATGACGCTGGGCCTTGTTTACTGCATTCTAAATGCAGATAATGTAGTTGATTGTGTTCTTGTTGTCATTTTAGTTCCAGTGCTGATTGCTGAAAGAGAGAATTTCGCGGGGTCATGCACTGAAACAATTTTGTTGGAATGAATAATTAATCTCACGGGAAACAACCCCACCCTTTGACACATACAAGGTCTGAGGGTCTGTTTGCCTCAGCAAAATGTACTGCATTTTTTAAAAGCCTACATAGCTCACAGAAGATGCTGTTGAAGCTATAATTACGTCCAATGTAGCTGTAGACTAATAATAAAAAAAGGATCTATTGCTATTTTTAGACGGGAGGGATATTGAAGAGGATAGTCATTTAAACATTTTTCAAGGAGACATGTCATCTCTCAAAATATTACTTGTTTACTTTCAACCCAAGGCCATTAACACCTACAGGGCTTGTAAGCAGCCGTTATTTGGTCGATTTTGTTAGAAAGAACCTTGAACCAAATGGAGAAACGCTGAAGTCAATAAAAACTATTGGCCAGGGACCAGACTTCTATCTGTGTAACACTGTGATGTTAGGTGATGGATGAGTTTGGGGGTGGGGTGGGGGGCAAGTAGCCTACAGTAAATTGGGGTTGTGTGTCTGCGTTACGGTGGGGGTGGGACAAAAGCTTCTTCTGTTCACGTCGACAGCACAAACTATGGGAGGAAGCGCTGGGGTGTTGCGACAATGGCATTATTGTTTGAAAACTGGGTGTTAAAAAGCAAACCCGCGTGCGCTAAAGCCGGCAGTATGACCTTCAGTATACTTCAACTTCAGTATGACCGAGCAGGAACGCTGTCCGCGCGACTACGCTCCGTCGTCCGTTGATGCGTACAGTATATGAGTCGAGGCAACTATCCATTCCCACGATTCGCTTCAACCGCCAATCCCGGGATATCAGCCCAGTGTGGCTTCTCGGGCCAAGCGCCAGCGGATTCTCATTATCGACATCAGGACTGATGTAGTCTGATGTGTACTGTCATCTATTGTAAAATACAAAAAAAAAGTAACACAGCATGCCCTGCATACTTCAGGATGCAAGTCACTATGAGGAACAGTAGTGGCTCATTTTGGATTTAGAGACTAATCTTGGACCAACTTTGAGAATCCATCTTTTGACACTTGACTGTCAAACAAAAATAGCACATGCTGATGTTGATTTATGTGCTTGTGAAGTTATTTTACTGTTGTGTTTCGCCTGGCTTTTCGCTGTAGATAACAGGACATCGTTTAATTGACTGCAGACCTCAATCTGTCTAAAGAAGTTACTCTGCGGTAAGAATAGCAAGAGGCACTTTAATGGCCGGCAGATGCTAGTGATGGTGATTGCTTCGTGATGAGGAGCATATATTTTTACAGATAAGGTTTGACCTCTTGTTCTTTTCGATAATTACTGCAATGTGAAGTACCCGGGTGTTGCGTTAGATTTCAGTCACGGTTTTGGTGAAGATGGTTTCTCTAAGGGGATTGATTTTGTGTGGTCGTAAAGAGAGCCTGTCAATGGGACCTAATCAGAGCATGAATGCTGCCCTTGTATTCGCCCAAACAGCATCTCATCAGCTCAAGCTGTTTCCAGTGTTTAGATGCTATTGCTAATTTATCTGTTCTCTGCTCCATTTCGTCAACTACGGAGTCATCCGGCCTGACTGTTTTTTCTGGGCCTTCAGTGCGCGATTATTCGATTATTAATCATAATTAATGTGTTAGTAATCAGGACAACAGCTGGCTGGCTGGAGTTTTTTGTGCTCTCTGTTTGTGATCTTTGACAACCTCTCTGTTCTTGTTGATTTTGGCGTGAAATGAATCGAGTTCTGATTTATGCAGCTGCGTGGAAATATCCGTATTATGTCTGACTGGGTTATCCTGCCTGTTATCTCCGAGTGATGCAGTGCTGAGTGGCACATTCCATTGTTCCCTGTCCCTTGTGAAAAAGCTTGAGGTTGCCAGGTGTGCCGAGCACTGCACCGCTCTTTTATTGCAGTGAATTTGCATGCGTCGGCCGCCGCGGAGTGCGAGATGGCTCCCTCTTTTCTGCGGTTTCTGTAGCCTTAACAGGGCCTGCAGCCTGAGCGAGCCGATCCTCCAATCGCTCCGCATCTCTCTCTCTCTCTCTCTCTCTCCCTCTCCCTCTCCGTCTCTCTCTCTCCCTCTTTCTCTTCCTGCATCTAAATGAGCACATGCAGAACAAGTGCTTCTCAGTCACTCCGCCTGTAATGGGTTTTCTGTGCTGCTTTCTCTTCCAGCTCACTGTCCATGTGGAGACACAGTGCAGTGTGTCCTCTCTCCCAGTCCATTACTGTGTGTGTGTGTGTGTGTGTGTGTGTGTGTGTGTGTGTGTGTGTGTGTGTGCGCGTGTGTGTGTGTGTGTGTGTGCGCGCGTGTGTGTGTGTGCGCGTGTGTGCGTGTGTGCGCGTGTGTGTTAGACCCGGGCTAGCGCGTGGGTCATGCTGCAGTAACTCACAAATCAATCCACCCCCCCACATGCATACACACAAACGCTCATACCGGCTCATATACACACACACACACACACACACACACACACACACACACACACACGCACACACGCACACACACACACACTTAGCCCTGAAGCCTCTCTTTGCTGCAGTGACACCTCGCTGCAAAATCGCAGTTTTATTGTTCTGTCTCATACTCCGGCACATGCATGTGCATACGCACTCGCACTCGAGTGTTCAAGCACCCACACAGACGAGCACTGGCTCACACACGCACATACACAATGACACTCGCGCACACTCAACCGCACATGCATATACATGCAGATGTATACAAAGGCCAAGTCCGGGAGCCTGTTCATGCAGCTGTCACACCACACCGCAAAATCTACTCTATATAGTTTTCTCAAACCCAAAGACACAAGCACACGTTCACAGATGTTCACAGACATGTGCGCGCGCACACACACACACACACACACCCAAACCCTGGTAACACTTGTGAGCAGAAGCAGTGACAGTAGCCATGTCTCTTGACCGGGTCTGCGTCCTGCCCTGAATGCAGGTGTAATCAGCCCTGAACACTGAGGCCGCACGCGCAGCCTCCAGAGCGCCGAGAGGGAGAGCGAGGGTCGAAAACACGGCGACACCTCCCCACCCCACTCCCCCGCCACCTTCCCATAGTGCACTGCGGCCAGCATGTCCAGCCCGAGCAGCAGCCCGGAGAGAGAGGGGGCCGGGGGGACCCTGGAGTGCCCGGCCTCTCCCTCGGGCCTGGAGGGGGACCCACCTTCCATGGGCAGCCCCATTCTGAGCCCGGACTCCTCCTGTCACGACACGGCCCTCTCCGCCGCCGCCGTCTCCCCCGCCGACTCGGAGAATCTCAGCCCCGATGAGCTGGAGCTGCTTGCCAAGCTGGAGGAACAGAACAGGTAAAGGAACACTGACACCACAGATAACTGCGCCATTTCTACAGGTACCCCTGCTAACCCAGTCCACATCTGCTGGGTTTTCATTCTGCTGTAAGATAGTTGAACCTTATATTGTGCACAGGCCCCAGGGTGGGCTGCAAGGCATAATTTCGCTGTATTTCCTCAAATATGGTGGCGCAAAGGAAAGCTACATAAAAAAGTTTCAAGTATCAATGTTCTAGTTGCATAATCCATTTTATGATGCAAATACTATAGTGAAAATAATCCTTCAAATAGTTTCATTACAACTCATTGCCTGACCTCTGCTGTCCTGTAGATTTGATTGCATAGTGTTGTAAAGACCTGCTGAAATATATTGGCATCATTATTCTTACATCAGTGTCGAGGTCTAGTGCTCAACTAGTTGCAGTTTTCAATCAACAAAACAAGCAAACATAGGCGAACATCACTAAATTTACTTTATTATAGTGATCATAGTTGAGTATCTTAGTGAATTTCACCATGCTAAACCTTTTTTACATACATCGCAGGCCTTAGATTGTAGAGTGAGTCCTCAGGAACAAAATTATCCCTCAGTCTGATTTTTATCTGTTGTTTCACAGAACAGTATGTGTTTTAGCTAATCAGTGATCATTCAGATATGTCAGATAAATCAACTTTTTTTTAGTGTACATGGACAGCCAGTGGCCTGTATCTTCCAGAGGACAGATATGTCTGGTAGTTAAAAGATTGATTTTTACAGCGATAAATTTGTTTGAATTTGTTCTGACATGGGAAGTGGTTTTTTTTTTCACCTAAGTGAAAGAGCTCAGGAATTAACCTCACTATGAATATACTGGTGCTCTCACGCACTGGAAATCAGAAAAGTATATTGGAGCTAAAATTTAGCTACATGTGAGGAAAAAGACAGAGAATGAAGTCGTAGAATCATTGTAGAACCAAATGCTACAGCCATGAGGAAGACATGGAAATTTGGAGACTCTAAAATTGGATGTTAAAAATGCAAGGTCAGTACCAAGAAAACATTCATAAAATATTCAATATGGGCCACAGCATCATAATATTAGAGCATGCAGTTGGTCAGGCTCCTGGCTCTGGCTTTATTTTTCTCGGCACATGAGGCTAGGTCACAGTGCTACAGGGCCTGAAGAAAACAGAATCTTTTTTCGCCAGACCAAAACTTGCATTACTGCGGTTAATACTCGATTTGCGGAATATTCACCACAATTCTGACTACGGGAGAGCAATCTACTGAGAGTCACCTTTCAGGAGAAACCATGATTATGGCTGTAGTTTCACGGACAGAATGCAATTTAGTTTGGGTGGAAATTTGATCAAAAAAGGGGGTGTGAGTTAAGAGGTTAATGAGCATGGAAACCCTTTCTCACTATCGCTCTGCTTTCGTGTTTTGTTTGAGTTCTCACCCAAAGCCATTTTGGAGACACCTGTCCCACCCAGTGGTCCTTTGTTGCCGTGTCACTAAGGTTTGAAAATCACCATTTCGCATTGCCTAGCTAAAAATAAGACATAACATGCCTTGTTAGAGGCATATCATGTCAGCTCTAGAACACAAATCGTGCAGGCGGCACCAGGTGCACATGAACAGCCATAATTTGCATTCAGCCATTGACTTGTGTTGTTTATCTAGCTTTCTGAACGATGCTTCAGCGTTGTGTTGTCCAATTCTGTGGAAATTCTGATAAAACTGGACATAGTATTCACAAAGTATTCCCTACTCGGACATGGTATTCCCTCTCGCAGTCTACCTCTCCCGATTAGCAACAGTTGCTCAGACTAATTGGTAGAACTGACAAGAGTCTAATTTATTTTTGAAAGCCTTTTTATATATTGCACTATGCAATGATATGACGTTTTCTTCCGCACATCAATGACAACGAAAACTATCAAGTTGTTATAATTTCTGCGCTCGTGTAGCTGGTAAATTAGTTTGCGAGGCTCATTGAGCAATAAGCCTTGAGAATCCATTTTATAGTCTGGATGTAGTGACCACTAAAGTGCGTTGTTAGGTACGATGCACAGCTGAGTGATGGCAAAAATAGTTGCTGCGAAGTCAGGGAAAGTTTCAGATTTTTTGCAGATTGTCATCCTTGCGGAGTCACAACAATTATATCAACATAGCCGGCTTTTTCATTAGCATTTCTTAAATATTACGTGTCAAGCATAGATGGTGGTTTGATCAGTCAATAAATTGCTTGATTGTTAAGCCGCTTTCACACCGGACGTGAAACGAATTTTTCGCACGACAGATTACATTCAAAGTCATGGCAAAGACGCACGTGTATTCGCATCTTTGCATTGATTTGAATGTAATCTGTCGTGCAAAAAATTTGTTTTGCATCCAGTGCGAAAGCAGCTTTAATCAGGCAAACTTGATTGCAAACAGTTCAAGAGCAAGAATGCGAGAAAGGGTGATGTTACTGAAGGCCTACCTGACATCTGATGGCACGCCACCATATGCAGCTAATGGTCCAATATATTTACGGGGATCGGGGACGTTAAACTGTGTCAAGTCATTCCTAATACACTTGATTAATTTACTATTGTTTTCAAATAAACGTTACCGCAATTCAAACTATAGGAAATTAACATACCAAGTCGTATTGCCAACGCAATCTTGTAATAATGCCGCATCATCAGGAACGGCATCAGCTGCATGTCCCACTTGGTCCTCCATCTCTTGCCTTGCTGGTGGCTCATAGATGTAGGGTTGACGACCATTGTATTCCTCCATATCTGCCACATCAAGAACTAACTCGGTGTCTCCTGATTACTCATCACTCCAGTCATAATCTGTAGTCGGAATTCCCACTAGATTCACTTAAACTGTATGTCGCCATGTTGACCTTGCCTGTTTGTGTTCTAGCGCTGATGTCATGCTTACTTTGGGTGCGTTCAGGCCAGGAGCGGCATGTCTCGCCGGAGGTGATCAATTTTAATAACTCGGGCCAGTAGGTCTAAGTAAGTCTAAGTTTCGGCTCCGTTCTTCTTTTTTTTTTTTTTTTTTTTTTTTTTCGGGGTCGAGATTGCCCTGCTCATGCGCGCGTGCGGTTTTGTGATTGGCCCAGGCCTGGACCCGGCCCGAGTACAGGCTCTGAGGAGCCTCTTGTTTGATTTGCAGCCATCTGTGATCAACTTTTGTAAAAAAAAAAAATAAAGAAGTTTTGTGATCTTTGAGTAATTCTCTACCATATAATGATTGCCAAGGTTTTCATGCTCTTTAATCTTTGTTAACGTGGTATATAACTGGACAAAACTGGTGAACTCAAGTTTATCTGGTTGTCTGTCTGTTTGACAAGTTAACTATATCGGCTCATCAGTTGGGCTGCATGTGCGATCAGCTTAAAGTGTACTGAGTACGCCCTAAACCAGCTAGACGAGCTTTATCAGATTTAAGCTGGACGTTTCAGCTGCGAACGGATTCATTGCTACAGGACGTTATGATGCTTTCATTTCAGATGATGATTTCAGCTTCTTTTCTACAGGTAATGATACCTGAAGAAAAAATAACTTCACTGAGAGCTGTTAGGACCCGCTCCGTTGACCATAGCAATTTAAGTGCCCATAACACCACCATTAATACTGGCACAGCTTCCTTACTTTGAGCACAGAAATTGCCAACTATAGGAACTGCTGGTGAGAGTATATTTGAAACAGCAATTCCTTTCTGTTTGGTGACAGGACCGATGATTGAGAGGTCCTTTACTGCATACCGACTACGACACATTAACCTCACATAACAGTTAGTTTCTTAAATTTAGACAACCTCTGTGACAGGTCTTGTGATCTCCAGCTCTAATATGTTGCTTTTATGATTAGTTTTTTTGTGTGACTAATCATATTAATAACAAGAAAACAACATTTTCTCGCACTCAGAGGTCATTACTGCGCTAAGGGAGGAACTTTGCTCGTGTGTTCATCTCAGCGTGACTGAACTACAGACACTGTGAGATTCTGGCAGGTTTTCCAAACATCTCTCTTGAACAACTTGTCCAAGGCACCATGCAGATAACCCACCTGCTGGCATCTGGTAATACAATTCAGTCAGGGATGCTTTGACACTGCTTATGTTGCTCATGTTGTGTTCCTGCTGAGATACATTATTTCTGCAGGTCTGTTAGAGACCTCAGTGCTGAACCCATGGCCCGTGTAAAAGCTCTTCACTACAACTTCCCTTGGGCTTGGAGAAAAGCCTGTCGGCGCATGGAAGTGCTGTATTTCCGGGCTGCAGCCGACTTCAAGTCGTCCACTGATCGCATTAAATTCTGGGACGTAACCTGCTTCTGACACGTCCAAAAAATATTTTTATGTTCTCCAAATGGCGCAGTGGCTTAACCAATCAGCACATGACAAGACAATGTGACGAGGAAAGAAATTGAAAAAACATTTACTGGTGGGGCAAAAAATGATCCATGTCATTCTTACTTCAAAGTTCTGATTTCTTGAACCTGTCGTTAATTTTGGAACCAGCTACAGTGGTGGAAGAGAGTAGTGTCTCCATTGAAGATTCTGAGATGAGCCCTGAGGCACGAAAATGAATTCTCGCTGGGGGCTTTATGCTCGACCGAGCAAGTTGTGTGTCGGAGTCCTCTGCTGGAGAGTCTGTGTGGGGTTAAATGAGACATTGCTTCCAGGTCATGACCTCTGTATTACAGCTAGCTCTTCACTGGAGCTGCGGCATGTTGATGATTGTTCAAAGCAGGAGTGTCACTGGAGATTTATGGATGTGGGGGCTAAGTCTTTACTCGGGGTGGGTCTGGTATGGCATTCTGCCCAAACTGTTCATGATTTAAACTATTTCAAGTATATTGGGGCTGGCTACAGAACATTTAAGGGGGACTAAAGTATTCCTAAATTAGCCTAGCGCCACCCTTGGATCAAGCCTGACCAGTAGTCATCCTTTTCTTCCTCCTCCTAGGCTGCTGGAGGCAGATTCAAAGTCCATGCGCTCCATGAGCGGCTCGCGGAGAAACTCCGGCTCCTCGCTGGTATCGAGCTCTTCGGCCTCCTCTAACCTCAGCCACCTGGAGGAGGACACCTGGATCCTGTGGGGCCGCATCGTCAACGAGTGGGAGGAGTGGAGACGCAAGAAGGACAAGCTGCTCAAGGTATGAGAGGGAGGGAGCGAGATGGAGAGAGGAGAGAGAGGAAGTGAAGGAGAGAGGGAGGGAGAAAGATGGCCAGAAAGAGTGTTATTCTGTCCTGTCTTTATCTGACTATATATTTCTTGGTCCATCTCTCCCCTCTAAATCACCACCTCTCTCCCTCCCTCCTTACCTCCTTCTCTCCCTCTTTTCCTCTCGCTTCCTCTCCTCCTCTCAGGAGCTCATTAGGAAGGGGATTCCCCACCACTTCCGGGCCATAGTATGGCAGCTGCTGGGGAACGCCACAGACATGCCCGTGAAGAACCAGTACTCCGAGCTGCTGAAGATGTCCTCTCCCTGCGAGAAGCTGATTCGCCGGGACATCGCCCGCACCTACCCCGAGCATGACTTCTTCAAGGGCCAGGACAGCCTGGGTCAGGAGGTGCTCTTCAACGTCATGAAGGTAAGGGAGAGAAACGGAGGGGGTGGGCACATTGCTGTTTTTTGTGGTTTTTTTTGCCTTGAGACTGTTTGGGAAGGGTAAACATACATTGCAGTCCATGGGGACAGGAACGTCGTGTAAAAAGGGCTGTGATTCCTTCATGGGACCGATGATACCGATATAAATTTACACAAACTGAGGGCGTTTATAGCCAGTAAACTGTGTATGAATTACAGCCCCCTAAAATGGTGTGTCCGTCCAAGTATTTATGGATCACACTGTATGAACGCGCATGCTGATACACACTCACACGTATAAACACAACCACACTCGCACAGTTGCACATACAAACAGAAACGCATCCATTTTGGATGAGCCATGTTGAAATAACAGCCCGTTAAAAATTCCATCTTCGTCCGAGTATTTACGGACCACATTGTATGAATGCACACAGAGATTTACCATCATACATATAAGCACAAGTGCTCACACAGTCTCTCATAAACAGAAACATACACACACACACACGACATGCACATACACTGTGTAACGCATGCAAAAACACCACCCTCACGATATCAGGTTGACACGGACACCTGAGGGACTCTGACTTCATTCAGTTTAGTTTTATAAATTTATTAGTCAGGGACCATGAGCAATAAAATAACATTGATCTCAAAAAAGGGGAAAAGATGTTTTGCACTAAATTATAGCTGTTTGCTGACTACCATCTGCAGTTCCAAGGCAGGTCGGCATAAAATGCAGCACAAACAATTCAACAAATTACGAATTATGTATAAAAGTAGCAAACTCACCATCGCAAATCTGACTTGTAATCATTATTTTAAGTAGAAAGTTGTGGACTGCAGAACTGAACAGCAAAAAGTTGCTCAGTACTGCTTGGCGATGTCAAATATTAAATCTCAAAAATAAAAAAATCTAATGGCACAGTATTTTTGACAGAATACCTCTATCTATGCTGTGGCAACATTGTAGGGATAACCGTTGGCAGAAAATATTTACCCAATGTGATTTTTGGATATGATGACCAAACGGGTTCAGACAACTGCTAGAACAGTCTAATAAGAGCAGGAAACTGGATCCCTTTACGGCAACGCAGCTTTTAAAACCAGAAAAGACAACACTTATGTCATATCGCAGTATTACGATATCCAAAATTCCAGTCCATATCTTTCATCACAACATCAATATAATAGTGATATGTTGCCCAGCCCGGCTGCACAGACCGAAATGCTCACTGACCGCTCTGTGTGTTGTGTGGTCTCTCTGCAGGCGTATTCCCTGGTGGATCGGGAGGTGGGATACTGTCAGGGCAGCGCCTTCATCGTCGGGCTGCTGCTCATGCAGGTGATTGTGGCTCCTGTTAGCTGCTCTGAGTTCTGATGCGCTTACCTGTCTAAATGCTCACCTGTCTGCACTTCCTGTGTCCGCCACGCAAGTGACTCGTTTTCACCCTGATGAAAATTCCCACTGAGACAATCTGGAATTCGGAGCTAGATTGCGTTGAGTTTTTGACATGGGTCAAGTTGGTCATCACTGTTCTGTGGTTGGTTTAAGCTGGTCCTTGCTGATTATGTTGAGGTCAGCAGGTGGACTGTGGACAACGTAAGCTGGAGCTGCTGACCAACTGTCAGTCAAATACAGCTAAAACAATCTTGAACTGGAATTTTCCACTGGGCTGTAGGTGTCTTCTGAAAGAGATATCTGATTGAACCATGGGAAAGCATAATAGTGCTAACCTGAATGTTGCTAAAGCAAGGTCTGTCATTTAACATTAACGCTGCTAATAGTGAATGTTGAATTCAATATGATTGTCACTAACTCTGGCTGCGTCATTAAACATGAATGGTTCCAATGCTAAATGTTTTATTAAATGCGAATGTCGCTAATGTGAGTTGTGTTGCTGCTAGCGCTGATGTGACATTAAACCTGATTGTTCCCAGTGCTAGCTCAAGGCCAACACCTCTCTGCCCACTCACACTTGCCACACTCTAAAAGTTAAAAGGTAGCTGGAGAGAATACCGTTAATTAGATAAGCTAATGAAAGTATTCACAGCTCTTGCACATGATGGAAGAGGTTTAGTCATTTAATCAAGCTAATGACCAATGTGAGGCTTTGATCTGCGGGAAGAACTGCACTCTAACTCCGGTGGGTGATGTCACCTCCTGCCAGGATCACAATACGCATACTTATCTCCGCTGGCCTGTATCTCACTGTGCTTTATGGGGTAATCGATGGCAAGGGTGTAAGTATGACTAAGAAAGCAAACTTTGGCTCATGTCCATCTCTGTACTGTCTCAGCAGACAGCCTGACCTTTACTTCTGACGAAGAACTCTTGGGACACTCTCGGGCAAAAACATTACAGCACCGGACTCATTTGTTCCTCTCTAAAAGCAGCTCAATTTCACCTTCACTCCCTCTCTTAAAGGAACGCTGTCGTAGCAGAGTATGTGGAGTTGATGCTTAAATTTTTTGAGTATTCTTCAAGTGAATGTTGATGGTTTGCAGAAAATCCAAATCACTTGTGTAGCCACACTTAAAGGGCATCTAAAGTCGATTCTCAGACGGGACGTTGAACGTCCAATGTTTACAAACAAATCACTTGCTTTTGTTGGCATCTTGCATTGTCACATGACCAATTTCATTTATCAACCAATGTTTTTTGTACACGCGTAGATAATCCTTCTATTTCGGTTCGTTTGCCCGGGTGCGGCTCGCTGATTGGCCGATAAACAAAAAGGATGGGAATCGACTTTAGATGCCCTTTAATCTTAGAGCAACCCGTTGAGGCTGCACATTGTTGTCGGGTGGTATTTGTCAGCGTTCTGATTGCAAAATGCAGCTGCATTGCTTTCTCTGTACAAGTGCCTTCAATCATTTCTAGGACGATGGGCACCTTGATCAGACATGGCTGCACATGCACAAACATCTCGGTGTTGGGGAAAACAAAATGGATGTTTTAAAAAACTGAACTAACATATACTGCAAGTCCTGCTTTGAGTAAATAATTAATTTTCGGAAAGAACAGTGCAGGGGTGGTCATTGTAAACCACATTATAAACAAGCAATTTCCACCAGCGATGAACTGGAAGAAAATTATTTTTCAAATTTATGCAGCACTGCTGTGTATGCGTCAGTTTCATGGTTGTGTTTTTAAAATGTTGGTTTTATTGTCATTTTGCATAATGGAATGATTTCTGTTATGCCCTGTCTTCTTTTGGTGTTATTACTCCCGTTAGGCCATTTGCACAAAATGTTTTTGCCGTACAAGTGCGGACATTATGACTGCACTCAAAAATGTGATTTCTATGGTTAAGAGTGACCCTCTCCTTCTGTGTGTGTGTGTCCTTTACAGATGCCGGAGGAGGAGGCTTTCTGTGTCTTTGTGCGTCTGATGCAGGAATATCGCCTGAGAGAACTGTTCAAGCCCAGCATGGCAGAACTGGGTCTGTGTATATACCAGTTTGAGTACCTGCTGCAGGTAAGGGCCTCGCTCGGAACCACATTGAACAATGAGCGAGACAAGTCTGGTTTCAACCACTGAGAAACCAGAGTCTCCCAAAATGGAACATTTTGGTTGTTTAGCTGATGGTTTTTTCAAAAAGTCACTCACCGCTGATTAGACTAATTAACGGCCGATCCCCCCCCCCCCCCTTCCTGTGGAGCAATGTGGGAATTTCAGGACCTCGCTCAAGGGTCTGAACCTGCTCATTCTAAGGCAAGACACGTAAACCACTAAGCTATAGGCTTCCCCCAGCCAATCAAATGCTTCAAAAAGACTGATATGCAGACGCTCTGGATACTAATTGGACTGGGGAACGTTTCCCAAAAGCATTTTTGCTACTTGCATAGTTAGAATCAGAGCTCTAAGCTGCGAGGCTTTTGGGAAAGGCACCCCAGTACAGTGTATTGCAGCGTCCCTGCTGTTTGTTGTGTTTGTGCTTGGTACTTCGGAAGAAAAGGGAGGGAGGATGTTTTTGTGTTACAAACCATGGCTCTTTCTGTCACCACTTATACTGGATGTGCTGGCAATTTGCAGTAATGCCGTTAAATACCGGGTGGTCGCAGGCACCCATTTGCAGGCCGTTGTTTTATCGTGTAATAACACGTTCCCTCTTGGCGCACGTATTCATTACCGATGTCAGCTCTGCGAATGTATTACTGAACTCTCCGCAGTTTTACTGGATCTCCATGTTCCTGCGTCCAACACGCTGCCGGTCTTTGTTTTTATCAACAAGAGGAAACTGGGTTCTGTCACACGTGATGGCATATTTATTCTGTTCTTCAGTACATCTGAACTGACTGTGTGGCAGACAGGCAGTCCAAAAACGGCACTTGTTCTCGTGCCGTCGTGAAGCCAAGATGGAGGTTTTACTTCGCTGTGTGTTTATTCACATTAAATCACTTTATTGGCATGACACATTTCGCAGTACATATTGACAAATTGTAGTGACAACAGTAATTGATCAAAAACTATACTTGCCGCTTTTTTTCTTTTTGCATGCAAGAATGATCACCTCATAAATTTGCCGTACCAGCGGTGTAGTAATACGCAAACACAGCGTCCATCCATCCTTCCATCCATCCATCTATCGTCTTCCTCCCTTAGTCCTTGTCATGGTCACAGGAAAGCTGAATGTAATCCCAGCATGCGATGGGGTATGTGGCAATATGGGCAGTTCACCCGCCCACTGCAGGCACATGAACTTAGCATTTAGTAATGCACATTTCCCAACTCCTTCCACTGAGCACTCCAGCCAGATCTAGGTTATTTATTCTGCTCCACCTTAAGCAGACCTGACATCACTAATCAAGCAGAGGATTATGTGCTTTCAGTGGCACAACAGAAATACCTGGATCTGAGTTCTGTGCTGAGAGGAGAGGGTTGGGAAACGCTGTATTAGGTTATTGTGTCCCTCAGGTTTACTCACATTTGTTAAGAACTGGGCTTAGGGGGGAGCCAATTACAGGATCTACAATGAGCCTCTGGGGCGCGTTTATCATGAGGAGGAAGGGAAGAAGGCATGGAGAAACTGCTGTGCCTAATAATTTGCTCACTGATAATTTAGCTCCCTGGAAGAGACCCCAGAGAGGAGAACTAGAATGTAAAGTTGGAGGTTAGAGCAGGTTTGGTAATTCTGGTCTTGGGCGGCCAGTGTGTCTGCAGATTTTTATTTCCTCTGGTTAGCTTAACTAATCGAGCTAATTTGTTGCTCACACAAAAAACATATTTGCACACAGATTTGATTAAAGAAAAACTGTTACATTTAAGGAGACAAGAACAGTCTTTGGTGGTCATTCATGATAATTTAAAGAAATCCAGCAGTAACGTCAGATTTCACGAATGGTTTGGCTATTTAGGATAAATACTGTAACTGATTAAAGACCAGATATTGTCGTGAGAAACAGGGACAGATAAGATACGGCCTCGTTCCCCACCACTGGATTTGAGTCACTCCTTCCAGTAATACGATCCAGTGCCAACAGAGACAAACCAGCAGCCCTTATACGCAGGACAATCAGTGGCTGCGGCTAATGGCTCTAGGGGTATAATGAGACGGTCAACCAATTAGCTGCCAAACTAACGGAGCCAATTAGGCAGACATGAGGGTTTTGACAGTATTGGAGTCTGGGAGCTCAAAGGATTGGGCTGCCTCTGAGCCCCGCCTCCTCTGAGCCCCGCCTCCCCTCCCCTCTCTGCTCTCTCCAACCCTCCAGGAGCAGCTGCCGGAGCTGAACGTTCACTTCCGCTCGCAGAGCTTCCACACCTCCATGTACGCCTCCTCCTGGTTCCTCACACTCTTCCTCACCTTCCTCCCGCTGCCCGTCGCCACGAGAATCTTCGACATCTTCATGTACGAGGTCAGAGCCGCTGAGGCGTCCGCGTTTGTGTGATGTGCCGTGTCAGGAGCGTGTATGCGTGGGCGAGTGTGTGTTTATGCGTTACGATGTGCGTTGGTGTGTTTGAGTTCATGCGTGTGACTGACTATATGTAGGACTGTGCGTGTTTGTGTTTACGTGTGGGTCTGCGTGCGCTTTTCTGAGCATTTCCATAAGAAGGTTCATAAATATTTGTACTGTGGCACATTTTTTTAAATAACTGCAATCCCTGCGTAGTCATTTATTGTATACTAAACTTGTATACTCAAAAAACGGTAATGAACACTCAATTTTGACCCGAGTACGTGAAATGTAAAAACTGAACATTGTTGTTTACATCATTGGTGTTAATCAAAGACACAAAGTGCATCAAAAAAATTTGATCAGATGACTTTATTACCCCAATTTAGTAATTTAGTTAGTAATTTATTTATATAGCACTTTTCACAGATAAAATCACAAAGTGCTTTACAGTGCATACCAGGAATAAAAGCAAAAGCAGATCATTAGACACCATCGGAAAAAAGGTAGCATCAAAAATTCTGTAAATAAATAAATAAATGAATTGATATAAGCTAAAAAACTACAAGCTACTCAAAAGGCAATTCTGAAAAGACAGGTCTTCAATCTCCCTTTGAAACGTTCTACACTGTACAATATAGGGTATCCATTGGAAAGACCAGAATCACACGAAGTCCAGACCATTAAATCAGAACATGAAACGATACCCAAAGTGATTTCAATATCTAGTGTGACCACCACCTGCTCTCACTACAGCTTTACAGCATCTTGGGAGCCTCAGAATAAGAGGAAATAATAGAGAAAACACTTTGAGGTTCATAACTTGTTTTTTGAGTACATCTGGTTGTACAATACCCTGAAATTAAAGATAACAGTTTGTAGATAAACTTGCCGATACTCATATTTGGAGTGATGCTGGAGTGATCACAGCCCTTGAAAATTTTTGCTCAGGTATATTTAGGCTTCACAAATGAAAGCACAAATACTTGTGTGACTGTGCTTGTGTATTTCTGGGCTTTGCAAATGGACGCACAAATACTTTTTTGTGTGACTGTGCATGTGTACGAGCAGCGGTTTGAATATGTATGTTTATAAGCGCAACAGTATGTGTGTGTCTGTGCTGCTAGAGATGCTGTATACTGGATGTCACAATAATGGATGCAGTACCATTTATCAGCAGTGAAGATTGCAGACTTCGCCCAGACTCCACCCATGCCTAGCAACCAGGAGTGTGTTACACGGCAGACATCTTGTATTTTAATACTCAAGACGTACACAGTGAGGGCGAGAGGATGAGGGAGTTATTGATCCGCAGTGTTGGAGGAAAAGATGACGAGTGACTCTTGAGTGAAAGTTAAAGCTCTCGTTCACTCCTCAGGGCCTGGAGATCATATTCCGCGTGGGCATGGCCATCCTGCAGTATAACCAGACTGACCTCATCCAGCTGGACATGGAGGGCATGTCTCAGGTACCCTGGGCTTGTCCCAGTCTTATTAGAGCTTATTGTTCCCTGCGCTCCTTCCTTCCCTCGCGACTGACCCAGAAAAGCAGTAAATCGAGGTCTGCAGCCGTCATTGTGGAGATTTGAATCTTTTTAATGGAAAAAGATTTTTAATTAGGAAAAAAGGATAAAGGTTTCCCTACTGTCGCCTCAGTTCAGGAATGGTGATCTATAAGTCCACTGCTCCGCTTGCCATGAATCTCTCTCGCCTCTGCCCATGACACGTCAAAGTCCGCTTTATTGTCAATTTCTGTAGTATGTCCCGCCATTTACTGCAATCGAAACAGTGGTTCTCCCCAATCCCACAGTGCACATAAAAATTTGTAAAAAGATTAAAATATAGGTAACACTTTACAATAAGGTTCAACAATTAACATTAGTTCATTAACTATCAGTTAATTAGCAGGTGACTGATGTGTTAAATAGCTCAATAAGCATTACGTTACCATAATTGAACATTATTAATTTTCTGTGTATCCCTTATTGTGAAGTTGAAAACATCCCTTAAGTATCCCCTATGTAGGACTTCAAATGATTAAATCATAATTTATAAATTTATACCTTTGTTCATGTGAACATCATTTGTTAATGATTACCAGGTGCATTTGTTAAATCTTAATTACCTGTTAGTAAATGCTTATTACTCCATTAACTAATGTTAATTGTTGTACCCTTATTGTAAAGTGTTACCCAGATATAAATGATAAATTCCAAGTGTAAAAAATACAAATGCACTATTTACGCATAATACACAATATAGACGAGATACACAAACATAAATAGATGATTTATTGACAGCAGATCAGTAAAGACAGGGACAGAAAAGCAAAAGAAAATACTTGCATATATATGCAACGTAGCAGCCGTAGAAAAGGGTTTGTTGTGCAAAAAAACTATATGTGCAATCAAAACGGCATCAGATCTTTTTTACTGACATCAAGCTGACATCAGGTCAAAGTGTGTGTAGTGTACACTCTCAGAAATAGGGGTACGGCAGGAGTCCATTTCTGTTCCCCAAGGTATTATGTACCCTTTAGGGCTAATTATAGGACCTCAAGGTACCAGTGTGAACCTTTTTAGGGTGTAAAAGGTACTTTTATGTTCCAAAACAAATAAAAACCCACTTCTAAGGTACAGCAGCAGTACCTTTGAGGGTACTGCCCCAGTGACAAGCCTTGGGGCCCCCAGCCCCCCCCCCCCACCCCCCTCCAACCAACCACCTCATCGTTTCTCCCTCTTAATTCCTTATCTCCTCAATGCCAGGCGCTAAAAGCATGAAACGGTTGGAAGGAAAGATGGAATGGCTTCAGAAAATTAAACGATCGGAGTCTGTCCCCTGCCCCATTTGTTCCTGGTCATGTGCTCGAAGCCTCACATTAAGGTGTGACATCACAAGTGAGTGACGGGATCTCTTGATCTGGACATTCGGAGTCTGACGTGGCATCGCTACCAGTGTTTGAAACGATCAGAGTTTGAGGACACGGAGTTGGAATAGAGAAAATGCCACATTCCAAGGAAAGGAAACTTCAAAGCATCATTCAATGTGCTTTGTGTGTTTGAGAGTGTAAGGTACAGCAGTTCGTCAGCTGATTACGCCTCAATACATCCAGAGTCACATCCAGGAAAATTTTGCGCTGAGCCACCCAGTGAACTGCCCCAGAAATTTTTGCATTTTTGATGTTTAATTTTGCCATTCCGGTAGAAGCGTGATCTTATGATCTCTGATTTTTTTTAGCTCGCCGGGACGAATGTCCGGAGGGCTATTGTCGTAACCCCGGTGTCCGCGTCCGCGTCCGTCCGCTTGCAGAAAAACTTTAACCTTGCCCCCCGGCGAGCTTTGTTGTCTTTCTGACAACTCTTGTGAAAAAAAAAAAGGGATTCCTGTCTTGTTTTAGAGATGGGTGGAAGAAATATATCCAGTGAACATGGACAGACATGCATAGTACTCCTGCTTGAAATAATAGATTCAAAGAACCTTAAATTTAAATCTGCATTTAGTGAAGGACACATCGGTGCTAAGCTAACTACACCCCACAACGAGTCTGTTTCATTACTCTCTTAATCATTTTTATGGCTGTAGTTTAGACAACTGACTTCATTCAGATTCCTTTGAGCCAAGTAAATAACTGCAGGTATATCCACTTGCTGATCAGTGCTAGCGGTTATTGCAGACATTGAATTTATATTGTGCTTGCTAACTAGATTATTAATATTTTGGGAGACTGCATCCAATAAATCTCCTGGAATAAAAAGAGGACATTAATAATGAAGGCTTACATGCTGTTTGTTCATTAGGAGGAAAAAAGAGTTGATTCAGCTGCAGGTTCATGTGTAATTCCCATAGTTGAACAACAGAGGGTGCTACATTGCCAAAAAATGTTGCTCCCAAATATTTCAACCGCGAGTTAAATCTTATTACATCGAGTTATGATTTTTTCCTCGGAAAAAAAGGTGTTCATGTTGAACCTTAAAAGCGGCTAATGACCCATTTCTGTCCCGTTTATATATTGCAGGCTTAGGGAGGACTGTGTCAGTCATGTTGCGTGTATTTCTGTCTCCTGAGTCTGTATCTGTCTGTTCCAATTACAGCACTTCCAGAAGGTTATCCCACATCAGTTTGACAGCTGCCCAGACAAACTGATCCTGCGGGCGTACCAGGTCAAATACAACCCAAAGAGGATGAAGAAGTATGTGTGCTATGTTTAAAAAAAAAAAAAAAAATCAAAGATTTAACCCTGTGAGCACCGAAATAAGTTACATCAATTTAATCATCTTGTGCTGTTGAAAACCTATCATATGGCAACTTGATGGATTTTCATCAGCTTTGATTTTAATATCTTACATCATTGAGCAACAATACTTGCATCTAGCACTCTAAGGGTTAAAAACATAACAATTTTAGTAATACTGATTTACTTGTGGAACATGGGGGTGAAAAAAAGCTAATTTCAGATCAGTTCACTCCCCTGTCTTTAATACTGTCTTTGGAGCTGGGAATGTACAGTATGTTAGGTTAATTAAAGCTAAGTTAGTCGATTAATGACTGTTTTAGAACTGTAATTGAATGATGATGATCTGAATTTAACCTATTTCACATCTATTTAACATCTCTTCAATGTGCTAGATGTGATGCATTATGCTGGTGCATTTATGAGACAGTGAAATGTTTTATGTAGTCAATTCCCGCTCTCTACACTGTTGCGTATGCGCTGTCTCGGTGAGAAGTAATCAGTTGTTTATTTAATTTTCACAGTGCGGAGCAGTTAATCCAGTGACTGAATCATCTTATTAAACTCAAGTAGAATTACAATGAGTGAGTCAGTATGAGCCACTTAGGGAGTGAACACAAATTTGATGATGTAAATGTTGTTCATTGTTTTTTTTTTTTTTTTTGTTTTTTCAAGGGACTAACAGAAATCACTGAGATCAGAATGTTCAGTCAGATGTAGCTTTAGCGAAAGAGCAGGCTCGCCCAGATGACATGAGTAACACTCTTTTGGGTCCCCTGAACAATGAGAAGTACTACTTGAATGAAACACAGCACTTGGCTCTAGTTTTTCTGTAAATATTAACAAAAATGCATGTTTGGTGCTGTAAAAAAATAAATTATCATTGGTTTACATTTTCTGGGATATGATCAATAATTATGAAAAAAATGTTTCGCTAAATAAGGCCATATTAAAAAAAGAAGCTGTCCTGCCTTAGATTTGTAAATTTTTTATATTGGGGGGGGGGGAATTGTGTTAGAAAGAAAGTGAGTCAAATGCTCAGATTCCTGTCCATGCAGCAGATGATCTGTTCGGCTTTCAGTCACTGCACCACTCATGGGTAACTTCGGCAGATTTGATACTTTATGTTAATACGTGCACTTGTGATTAGATTTCTTGCACTATTTGAATCCCACAGTCGTAATACAATAAAATTGATAATGAAAAACCTCTCCATGTAAATTGAAATGCGAAGGATGCTAACCAAATAATTTTTTTTTAAGTGTAATCTGAAGATTTGTACTGTAATGACATGTAATTGAAGTGTTTGCATGCAATATTTATTTGCTTAATTGGTATTGCATTGATTGTAATCATTTGGTTGGGGCTGATGACACAAATGTTGATCTTATGGGTGAGTTGTGGAGTTTTGGGGCCCCTGACTGATTAAAAAAAACAGGGGCTTTGGTGGTCAAATTGGTACAGGGCCCTGCTGAGTCATAATGGTTCTCCTTAACCCCCAGGCTGGAGAAGGAGTACACCACCATTAAGAGCAAGGAGATGGAGGAGCAGATCGAAATTAAGGTGTGTGGAGAACTGAATTTGATCTGCTCCAGCTGCGTGGCTGAAGCTAAGCAGGTGTGGGCTTGGATAATACTTGGATGGGAGACCACCTGGGAAAATCAAGTTGGTACTGGAAGAGGTGTTGGTGGGCCAGTAGGTTGCGATCTTCCTCTGGTGGAATAATCCCCAGTGCTCTGTTGCAGTGATGGGGACACTGTACTGAAGGAGACGCTGTCTTTTGGATGAGATGTCCAACCGAGGTCCTGACTCACTGTGGTCATTAAAGATCCTATGACACTTTTCAATAAGATTAGGGGGTTCCCCGGTGTCATGGCTAAAGTCCCACCCTGGCTCGTTTTGACCTGCCAGCTAATCATACCCTGATCTAACTGGCTGTGCAACTTGTCCTCTCCACCATCACCTCAACACCCAGGGCTCCCTTGAAAAAGAGATTTCAATATCAACAGGACTTCCCTGGTTAAATAAGAGTTAAATTAAATAAATAAATAAACTGAATGTGACCGCACACTGTGGGCCCCAACCTTCATGCACACATGACTACTGTCCTGCTCTTACAAAGCAGGCCTCAGCCAAGAACAGTTCCAGGGCTGTCCAGCTCTATTCCTGCAGATCTCCAGTCTCGGAGGTGTTCACCCCAGCCCTTACAAAGTATACATCTGTTAACAGCGAGACTAATCCTGTACTGAGAGATCTATTTTTCTGTCAGTTTTCTCCTCAACCCACACAAAGCATACCTCAGTCCAGAGGTAGAACAGGGCTTCCCAACCCTGGTCCTAGAGGTCCATCATCTTGTAGGATTTCACTCCAACACTTACAAGGCACTCCTCGGTCAACAGCTAGAGCAGGGCTGCCCAACCCTGATTCTGCTGATCTGCCATCCTATAGAATTTCATACCAGCCTTTACACAGCAGGCCTCAGTTGACGGCGACAGCAGGGCTGCTCAACCCTGTTCCTGGAGATCCATCATCCTCTTTGTCTTCACTCCAACCCTTTAAAAGTCACACCTCAGTCAACAGCTGGAGATCTTTTCAAGCTGCTAATAAGTACAATCAGGTTTCCAAATTAGTTTCGCAATGAAAACCTATCGGACAGCAGATCTGCTGTGAAAGGGCCGAGCACCACTGATGTGTAGCAGCGGGGAGCACTGATTTATCATGCGGTGTTCAGCTGTAATTACAGCGCATTATGTTCGGCTCAGTCGACGCAATCTGTGGCACAGCACCACCCGCCAGCTTCAATGAAGCAGAGCAAGAGCAGTGATTTAGAGTGGGAGACTGAGGACTCTGCTGATGACGAGCTCGTCTTTAATGAGGATCCCAAATATCCTGCAGCTGTGCTGTACTTCTCTCTATTCCGCGTGTGTGTGTGTATGTCAGTCTCTCTCTTTTTCTCTCCCTCTCCCTCGCCCTCTCTAACACTCCTTCCCTCCGTCTCGCACAGAGGTTACGGACTGAGAACAGGCTGCTGAAGCAGAGGATTGAGACGCTGGAGAAGGTGGGCAGGCTATCAGACACGCACACGTTTACCTCAATCAGACACTAACTCTGATACCTGCTGTCACGTTACTGTCCAGTTCGCGTCTCCGGGATAGGTGCTCGGTGCATTCATGTGCTCATAAAGGCACACAAATTGTTACTTTTCATTATTGCAATTATTAGATTCATTTAGCTGATCTTTTATTTTTTGCCCAAAGCTGCTTACAGTTGATAACTGCGTCCATGGATCAGCGTAGCTTTATGAACTTTGCTTAATGGCCTCTAAAACTGCACTGATTTTATCATGGTTGCAATCAGGCTTGAACCAACAACCTTCCGAGCCTTTGTCAAGCACCTAATCTAAAAGGCTTCGGCCGGCCACACGCTCTTGCAATCAGGCTGGCGCAATTTCACCGTCTTTACCAATATGGCTTGAATTTATGAGCATCATGCACAGAACTAGTGAGAACTGGGCTGCGTACCCAATGACTGTGCTCTGTTCTTATGAGCCTCATTGCTTGTACACAACAATGTCCGTGGACTGGCGAACCCCATGACCTTACCCCAGCCCGATACAGAACCAAAGTAACTGTGCTTGCACAGCGACACATATATAATAGGGGCCAGTTCTTACCACGATTCACTATGAATAATGTGCTAATATACAGCGGTGTGTGATCTTGCTGTATTCACCTCAGTTTGCTTTTATTGTAGTACTTTAGTCAGAGCAGTAGATTGTTTATGGCCTCTGTTACCTCTAATTGTGTGTGTGAATGTCCTTCCTGTGAGCGTAAACTCTGGGCTAGGGCTGTAGCTGTGCGAGTGCCTTTGTCTGCATTTAGTCTGTGAGTCAATATGTATTGTATGTGTTTGTGTGTGTGTGTGTGTGTGTGAGAGAGAGAGAGGGTGTGTGTGAGACAGAGAGGATAAACTGCATACCCAATCTTCAATACTGCTGAACTTTTACCTTTATTTTCCTAAATGTGTGGTTGTGAATCTTTACTGTCTCCTGTTCTCTTTCTTCGTGTCCTTCCCCTCTCCTCCTCCCTCTTGCCGTGGCGCTTTCTTCACACTCATTCACCTCCTTTCTTCACTTTTCTTCTCTCCTTTTTTCTTGACTTTGTTTCTCTCCTCTTTATCCCTTGCTCAATGCTTCCTTTTGGCTATTTCGTCAACCTTTCAATCATCTGTTCTCATTTCCACTCCTTTGTATTCTCCCGCTCTGATTTACATTTCTGCCGCTCTGTTAATTTGTTCCACAATCCTCATCCCTCTCTTTCTCTTTTGATCTGTCGTTCCCGCCGTCTTCCTTTTCTCGCTCCTGTCTTCGGTGATCTTGTAGGAGAGCGCTGCTCTGGCCGACAGGCTGATCCAGGTATCGTACTTGTAATTCCACCTTTCTCCTGACTCTGCCCTAACGCTCATCAATCCCTCTCCTCATCCCTCCGTCCTCTCGTCTGTCCACCCCTGTCCACTCCCTCCATCCCTTCGCCTCCCTCCTCCTGCACTGGCTTGTTCCACTTGCTCCTGAGATTGAGTAACATCTGGTCTTGCACGAGGTGTCTGTCTGTGTGTGTCCACCACATGCCCTGGATGCATGTCCCTCACGCTGTTTACACATGGGATCCCTGTACAGACCAGTTCCTACAAAGGATGGCTGACTGCAGTCATAAGCAGTTTTCATCACCTTAGGACTTTGCTCTCTAACGTGGAGATGGGTGACGCAATGAGAGAACATTGCAGCATGGCTCCATTCTTTTTTGGCTTATTTTGTGTTTAGCATCTTGGTATAGATGTTTTCTCTCAGCCTTTAAAAACAAAATAAAGCATGACCTTAGGGACCCATCACTGTTGCTAACCTGATATGAAATCTGTGTGTGGTTTTTCTGGCCCAAGTGTTTGTCCCTTTAGCGAGCTGTCATTGAAAATTGCTTAAATTTGGCCCTAGCGAATGCATCCGACCCCAGGCCGTCACCCTTCACACTGTCCTTTTGTTTGTCTCGCTGGTTTTTGACTTCATGGTACAATTTGAACTCCAATGAAAGAGTATTATGGAGTGCAAATGGCAGTGACAATGAGAAGTGAATGAAATTTAGAGGTATAGCAGTCCTGAAGACTCCCGGACACTTATCACACGACTAAGAAAGTTTCTCACCGGTTATCTCTCTCCTTCCCTCGTCCTCTTTCCCTATTCCGCTCCTCTTAGGGTCAGGTGACACGGGCCCAAGAGGCGGAGCAGAATTACATGATCAAGCGGGAGCTGGCAGTGGTGCGTCAACAGTATAACGCAGCCAATGAGAACCTGGAGCGAGCGCAGGACACCATCCAGGAGCTGCAGCAGCACAAGGTACTAACTGCTTTCTCCGTCCAGGTGCTAACAACTCACTCAGACTAGGTGCTTACCGCTCACTTAGGCAAGGTACTAACCGCTTACTCAGTCCTGGTGCTAACAACTCACTCAGACTAGGTGCTTACTGCTAACTTGGGCAGGGTACTGTTATGGCCCTGATTTGTTATGACCTATCTGACAGCAAGGGATGACAGACAAAATTTTAAAACTTTAACAGATTTAATAAAACAAACACTTTGAACTAATCTAGTGGTGGGGAAGAACTAGGTGTTAACTCAGATGAGGTACTAACCACTAACTCGGACAAGATACTAATCGCTAACTCGGTCAATGTGCTAACCACTCACTCAGACTGGGTACTTACCACAAACTTGGGCAAGGCACTAACTGCTGAATCAGACAAGGTACCAACCCCTAACTCGGACAAAGTACTAATCCCTGACTGGGACAAGGTACTAACTCCTGACTCAGACGAGGTCCTAACCGCTGACTCAGGCGAGGTACTAACCGCTAACTGGGACAAGGAACTTACTGCTAACTCGAACAAAATACTAACTGCTAACTTGGACAAGGTACTAACTGCTAACTCCGACAAGGTACTAACTGCTGACTCAAACAAGGTACTAACTGCTGACTCAAACACGGTACTAACTGCTGACTAAAACAAGGTAGTAACCGCTAACTCGTATGAGGTACTAACCGGTAACTTGGACAAGGCAATAATCGCTAACTCGGACAAAGCACTAGCTGCTCACTCAGACTAGGTACTTACCAGTCCCTAAAACAAGTTACTCGCCGCTCTCTCAGACAACGTACTAACAACTCACTCGGGCATGGTGAGTATACGAGGCTCACTCGAACAGAGAAAACCACCGCTCACTTAGGTATGGTGCTTCAAAATTAATGTAAACACTGATTTGGGGCTTTCCCACCATCAGGATCCAAGACTGGCAAGAAAAAAAAACTCCAAAATATGAAATGAAAAGTAATGTTGAGAGTACTGTAGGGACTTGATTACAGCTCCAATGACATTGCCAATTCTGGCAGCCCTATACGGTAGCTCTCTCTGCTAATCCAGGAAGCCACCAGATGGTTAAAAATTCTACAGTTATTTTGCAAGATATCGTAAGACTAATGGTATGAAATATACAGATTCAGCTGGGCAGTCAGAGGGAAATATTCCCTGGTGGGGCTGACATGGTGGTTGTGAATCTCAACTAACACATGGACCAGTGCTGTTCTTTTTTTTATTTTAGCTCTGACCAACCAGCTGCAGCATGTTACTGTCATTAGTCAGACCGGTTCAAGTCCGTCATCAGAAGTATTATACGTTGCTTGCCTCGGCTGGATGGCACAGTGGAAGGTTGCTCGATTACCTCCTCCAGTGAAGTTGGGGCCGAGGTTATGTTTTCGCCCCTGTTTGTTTGTTTGTTTGTCTGTTTGTGAACAAAAACAACAACTCAAAAAGTAATGCACGGATTTCTCAGAAATTTCGTGGGTGGATTGCTATTGCATGAAGGATGGACCCTATGGATTTTCACTGCGATCACTGACGCAATATGGCCGCCATGGCAGCCATATTGAAATCCTATCACACGCGGCAACTCAAAAAGTAATGCGCGGATTTCTCTGAAATTTTGTGGGTGGATTGCTATTACATCAAGGATGGACCCTATTGATTTTGACCACAATCAGTGAAACAATATGGCCACCACGGCAGCCATCTTGAAATCCTATCACACGCAATAACTCAACTTTGCTCCCACTCATGCACATTTGGATTGTGCTGCCTTGGCGGAGGTTTGCACTCTACGAGGGCCTCTAGTTGACACCTGTTGTCTCTGGGCAGCCCCCTAGTGGGGCTTGGAATTCTGGACGATAGATCTGGGAAGAACTCTGCCATTTGGGCTGGGAGCAAGACCCTTAACCCCAAAATTATCTCAGGGCTTTACCCCTCTTTCTCTCATTCACTCCATACTGTATGTGTAATTGGCACTAAATAAGCCATTTTCCCCCTGGGCATCCTTTTAAATGAAGAACATTTGTTCATCTGAATGTAGTTGGTTGTGTGAAGGTAAAAGACAGTGAGTGGTAATGAGCACAAGCATATTCCTATTATTGAGGCCTGAATATTTGCATCTATCCATAAATCCTCCTCTTTCCTCCGCCTTGTTACCTCTGCCTCCAATAAAGTTGGAGCGCGAAGATTACGTTTTCATCTGTGTGTTTGTTTTTTGGTTTGGTTGCGAACAGAATGACTCAAAAACTTGGGGGTGGATTTGGATGAAACTTAGTGGAAGATTGAAGTGTGGGTCAAGGACAAACTGATTCACTTCTGGTGCATGTTCGTCCAAGGTAAAGGTCAGGGTGGCCCTTTTTTAGTAGTGACCCTCGGTTTGTGTGTAGCCGGCATGGCATCATTACCCTGGGGTAAGCAGGAGTGGATAAAGAGGGCGTGAGTTAATGGTGATCTGCTTGCATTCTATGAGTGGATGGCATGTGTAACTTTTAAAGGGGACCTATTTTGCTATGTTTCCAAGGTTATATTTTGATCTTGGACTCCCCTAGAGTACTCCTGATAGTTCAAAGTCCAAAACAGGGTCCTTATTTTGCTCATACTGCCATCCTCAAAAAACCCATTTACAGTCCATTGTAGTCTTTGCCTGAAACGCCTCATTGGGGTGGCTCTTTCACTATGGCCCCCACTCCCCGTGGGCCCACTTTCTTCTGACTGGCCAGCTCTGTGGAGGGCAGAGATGGGTGGGACGAGGCAGCAGAACGCAGTTTTCCGTGTCCGCCTCCTCAGAGTGAAAAGTGAGACATGTCTGCCATCTGATGTTCACACACCTTCTGTAGAATTTCCCATGTGATCACTCTTGCATATTTAGGACAAAAAAATTAGCAACAGTTACTTGGCTACATTAGCCGCTGTGCTACAGCCACAATCAACTGGCTATTAATCAGGTTGGCTTATGCAGTCAAAACAAATTCCGGCTTCTGTGTCTGTGAGTTACGGACAGTTACGACCAATCCAGGATTTATCTTCTGATATTTTAGAAAGCCTGCGTTTGAGGCCAATTGAAGCACTGATTACTAAAACCCCACAAGTCAAGTCAAGTGTTTTAGTAATAGGTGCTTCAATTGTTCCTGCTAACTATTGCTAGCGGTCCTGGAAGAATCTCGTTCTTGGATTACGGCAAAACCCCTGTATCTTATGTTTAGAAACCTTTCAGAGGTTGAGTATGGACAACCAACATTATAACATTACTAATATGTATAAAAAGAAGGATAAGCATAATAGGTCCCCTTTAAGCTTTTGGTAGGTTTTTATTCATTTTTCATTTTTTAAATGTACTTGAACACTACTGTGAATTTTTGGTATCTTTTGTAAAACGCTGGTTGACGGAATTTGGCGATATTTTGTTACTTGTGTATTTTACGCTCTACACAGTTCCTGGGTTTCCGCAGCCCATTCGTCAACTCCTCAGAAGACCAAAATGAATCTGAACTGACGGATAAAAAGCTGCTGCTAATTGATTTGGATGAAATTTGGTGGAAGGAGGAACTATGGGCCCAGCAAAAACTGATTAACATTAGCATTGTACGTCACAGGTCAAAGTTTGGCCAATACTGAAAGCGCTATTGGCGGAGGTCTGTGCTCCACTGAGTGCTTTCTAGTTTTTATGGGTTTTGTCTCTGTTGCTCAGATTGGGGTGGCTTCATAATATAGTACATGTTACGGAAAAAATATTATTTGAACAAACAAATCAGTGAGAAACTGAATCCCGTCTCACTGATGACATGGCAGCATTAGTTCTTCTCTGGGCACATCCTGGTTTTTAGGCACAGTCCATTCTCTCAGCTGCGACTTTATATGCTTTTATGCTCACATTTTCTGGTTGATTTACAGTCATTGCAGTTTGTTTGTGTGAGTGCTGATCTTGTATGTGGTTCACCCAGTGTTTCATGCTGTGAGATGATAAGATGGGAGGGGGTGGCGTATTTCTGAGCTGGAATGTGGACACTTTTACGTAAAGTTTTCTTACTTGAATCCAGATACCCGCATAACTATTTTATCATGGCCAGTAACGTGCGCATTTTAAGTGCAGTAAGAGTTTTGTTGCTTTTGTAGCAGCACCGTCGCACAGTGGGTGGTGCTGTTGCCTCACAGCTAGAAGTCTGTGGTTTCCAACACGGTCTGGGGCCTCTATGTGTGGCATTTCAGAGTTCTCCCTATGTTCGTTCGGGTTTCCTCCCTCAGATCAAGGAAGTGCATGCTAAATCCTGGCCAAATGGATGCCCCATATTTCCTGTTGTAGTGATTGTATGGGTGAGTGGTGTTTGATCCTTACATTCATAAGGGTATAAAGAGTGGCACAATGTGGCCTTAAAAAATGAATAAATTTATTTAGTTTCTATATGCTTCCTTTTACAGCGTAGCAATCATGCTTTTTTTGATTGGCCAGCTGAGCCTACTGCTTTCACCAATCAATGCCTATCAATTTGCATGTGGGCAAAAGATTACTGAGCAATAACTTGGTGTAAAGTGTAAATAAGTGAAATAAGGTGTAAATAAATGAATGGAAAATATACCCTCCTATTAATCCATTTATTTATTTTGCCAGGTTTTTGTGCAGCTATGCGTGGCGCCGCGTGAAGGACTTGGGCACATTTGAAATGATTTTGCAATGCAATATTTATAAAGGGAGAAAAGTTTCTACGCATCGTAAAATGTGAAATAAATGACCTTATAATTCTGAAAATTAAATAAATCAATATGTGGTATGACTCTCTTTGAATAAAAAGGCATTGTGCACATTAGATGTACCATCATATAGTTTTTTTCCATTTCATCAAAAAAAAAAAAAAAAAAAAAAAGGACTGGTTTGTTGTTGTATGTATATCGGAGGACTTCCTGTGCAGACGAACTGTCTCACCCGCGTGTGTCTGAGCAGGTAACTCCAGACAACCTCAGCAATGCTGAGGTCGGGGCTCTGTGGGGGCTACATCCCATCTGTAACGTGTCTTGAGTGCCGAAGACTTTTACGCAACACCACATGTATTGATATATTTTGCTACCCATAATTGATTTATTTTTGCTTTTGTTCTTGTATATTATTTAATAATGAATTAATACGTTAATTTATACTTTAATCGGGAAGAAAACAATGTGTACATTATACTGTGGGTAGATTAAAGGGACAAATGAAGTCAAGTATTTTTCTATGATGTAGAATAGATAAATGGATTTTCTTTTTGCATTATTTCCTTACAACATTTGTGCCATCTTGTGAAGACATTCATTTTTAATTTTTTTTGTCATTTCGAAATGATTTTTTTTTTCCTTTGAAGAAATGCATTGACACAAATTATTAAAATGTGCTGAACGGCTAAAATAGGATATAACTCATTTATGCTGTATTAAAATGGTGCTGCAAAATTACAGTAATTTTTTCCCCTTTATTAACCATGTTCATTTCAAATGTCAGACCCTTTCACAAAAAAAAAAAAAAAATAGAAAGTTAAATACCTGCCCAAAATGTACTTTGCTGAATGTTTTTTTTCTGTAAACAAAGCTTGTCCTAAATCCACCTTTTTTAGCTGAAATGTAGAAATATTAATTATAAAATTAATTGGCTAGTTTGTTTAGTACTTTATATTTAAGCTCAAGCCTCCTCTCGTTCAGAGCCCTATTAACAAATGATGTGTTTCTTTTTTTCCTGTTTGTTTGCATTATTTACTGAGTGCCTCATATAATGAGCTTTTATTGGCAGGGTAGCTAATAGACTCTTTATGACGAAGGACCACTTTATGCACAGCTGTTTATGGTCTGCTCCCCCGAGCCTCCATTACCCTCTCTCGTCTGTCTTTCTTCTTCTGCGCTTTCAAACGCTTTCGGCCTCTGTTGTCACCCTGTTGATTTTTGCGGCGTTGACCCTCAGTCTGGGTAAGCCTTTGCCTTATTAGAGTTACAGTGACTGAGTGTGCTGTGTTGGAAATTCTCTGGTGGGTGCAGATGAGCAGTTGAGGCCGTTGAATTTTTCTTATTTTAATCGTTATATAATCCTCCTCTTGTGTAGATGGTCTGATCTGGCCACCTGTCGGCTTTTACATTAGTATACCTTGGCTTTATGTATACGGCCATTCTCGGTCCCATATTACCTATTCGTATAAATCATGCTGAAAAGTATGGGATGGACAGTACTCCTAGCGTTCTCACGACCTCTTTATGCTGTCTGTCTTGAATTTGTGTACAAAAATTGAAATAAGGGGCTTTTGTGTTTTCTGCGCCCTCAGTATGAGATACGTTGCAGTATGTCTTGAAACTCCGTGAATGAATCTTTTTAAATGCTTTTAGATCCAGAATAAAGAACTTTAGGCAGATTCTTTTATGATGTTTGGGGTTTATTTCACCCAATTAAATGTTCACCATCTTTGAAAAAAAAACATGTTTTTTATCAGCTAGATTTTTATTTCTGACTTCACGGGTAAAGCATGAAATTAATTTTTTTTAAAAAGTCAATACTGAGGGTATGTTCAAATTAATTTGTCATTCATTTAACATTCCTTCATTTCGTCATAATCATGTAAAATCAGTGCCTAATGTATAAGAAGAGAATAGGGAGTTTTGTTTTATCTACTATCTATCTGGCTATTAAAATGATTGGTAGAAAGGCATAAATGAGCTGAGAGAAGATTGGGTGATACTTTCAGTTACAAACATCGAATTTAGTTTTACATTCCGGGAATCAAATTGACCTCAAACCAAAAATGGTTTATTCATTAGAACATAACCGGAGGGTTAAGATGTCAGTGTTTATAAAATTACTCTTTTTGTGTGTGTCCTTCCACATCTTTCACATATTTGTGTTTTCGTTTAATTTAAACTGCTGCCTGTCTTGGCCAGGTCTCTCTTGAAAAAGAGATTTTTAATCTCAGTGGGACCCTTCTGATTAAATGATGGTCAAAATAAAATAATGATAATATTGTGATGTTCACATTGAGAGTTACCAGTACCTGCTTCACGGGAGGGAAAGAACAGGTCGCCAGTCATCTCTGGCCCCCATGTGGGCGGAATAAAGAGCGATTCCTGTGTGTTTGTCCTGGTGATGTGCATGTCCCCTGTCTCTTTGAAAGCCGTGAATGTCATGGGTAGAGCGTAGATGCTCAGTTCACACACCCTCTCTCTCCCACCGCTATAAGCGCGTGGAGCTCGTAAAAAGGCACGAGGAATTCCCTCGCAGTAGTACGACACACGCGATCTTCAGAGAAAAATGAGCTATCGGGTCCGCCCACTCACGAGCTGGAAATATCACGAATGCGGGAAATATCGACACGCGTTCATTTGATTTGCCGACACAACGGTATTTGCCTCTTCGGTCAATGCTGTTGCTTTTCGTCTGCGACATGCAAAGTTGTTTTGATGACGCGTTTAGGATAGCGATGGCAAAAATGGTGTAACTCTCCATGAAAGCCGTTTTTTTTATTCTTAGTCGAGCGACACATCTTTATACACATCTTTAATCCTCAGTTCAGAGAATCTCACCCGAAATATTTCCTTCGGGAGACAGGGGTAATAAGTAAATTCTAAATATACTGGTGATTATTCAGAGGGCATTTGTGCAAGATGTAATCTGCCCGTTCTACTGATTTAGCGCACTGTTACTGTATCCTCCTGGTGTGTCATATAATCACAGGCTGTGATGTTGGTTCTCACACCCTCATGCCCTCTCACTCTCGGTCTCTGTTTACCTTGCGTTTCTCGGTTTATCTCTGTTGTTCCTCCTTGGAAAGTCTTAACATGGTGAGATGAACAGTTCTCAGAATATGTACTGAGTGACCTCCTCGCCCAGAAAACCCGCCTAACCAGAAATAGCAGAAGAAGACTGATGGGGGTAGTGGGAGGGGGTGTTTGAGATTCTGAAGTTGCCCGTGGGAAAGAGCCTCTGCATTCGTATTTCTTCCCCCAGTGGCAATGACACACCACTGACCACAGATTCATAAGGCACAACACCACTTCTCCTTTTCGCAAAGTAGTTTATGTCCAGAATATTCAAGCTCCTTTTGAGTTTGCAGTAATGTCCTGAATTTCATTGTTATTCTCACGAGCGTAAAAAGCTGGCCTCAGCATATACACGCCCCTAACTGAACCCAGTTCACTTTAATTCTCAGGGATTTTGGCCTCTAGGAAGCCTGTTTTCAGAGGATATTTGTGAAGTGTAGCTGAGTTTAGCTAATTGGTAGCTGAATGTCTGAATGCTGGGTTTTCTAAGAACTGGAAATAACCTGAAGGGAAATTTTACTCTGGGCTCTGTTTTGTTCAGCGATGTTTAAAATTAGTCAAAAGAAATTAATAAATAAACGAAATAAAATGTGTGGCATTCATCTTTCTTTTCTTTTCTCTCTCATCTGTATCTCTGTTCTTCTTTCTCTCCCTCCATCTCTCCCTCTCTCCATTGTCCTCTGCATGTCACTCTATCTCTGCCTCCATTTCTTGCTCCATCTGTATCTCTCCATCCACTCTGTCTCACTCATCTCTCGCTCTCTGTGCATGTCACTCACGTCTCCATCTTTCTATCTCTGTCTCTATCTTGCCCTCTGTAATCACTCCCTTTGATTCTTTATCTATTTTCCTCTCTCCATCATTTTCTCCCTCCCTCAATCTCTCCCTTTCTCTGCATCTCACTATTCATCTCTTACTTTCTCTCCCAATCTCCATCTTTCTCACTCACTCTCTTCCATCTCTGTTTCTCTTTATCCTCTACCTCTCTCCCTCTCATCTCTCTCTCCTGCTTTCTATCCTTCTCTCCCTCTCTCCCTCTCTCTCTCTCTGCAGTACACAGACCAATTTGTCAGTGGTCTGCAGACTCAGTTGGAACAGTCCAGACTGCAGGAGGCGGAATTACTGAGCGCCCTGAAGGAGATGCAGGACAAAGTGCTGGATCTGGAGCGGGTGAGGAGTTACTCTGTGTGTGTGTGCGCGCGTGTGTGTGTGCGTGTGCGCGCGCGCGCGTGCTTGTGTGTGTGTGTGTGTGTGTGTGTGCGTGTGTGTGTGTGTGTGTGTGTGTGTGTGTGTGTGTGCGCGCGTGTGTGTGCGTGTGCGTGTGCGCGCGCTTGAGTACTTGCATGATGTGTGTGGAGGGGTGTGAGGTTTAATTTCTATTAAACACCCAGATAAAAAGTTTTTTTTTTTTTTTAAGTTTGTGAAAACCACAATGGCTACCAGCAGCATGCAAATGTGAGAAGTCGTCCTTCTTGAACATCTGCATCGTACAAGACTCATGATTAGTGTTCTCTGACTGGCACACATGACTCTGACCTTTCTCTTAGTCCGTAACATGGGCTCTCTCCAATTAACTCTCCAAAATGGATCAAAACCCTGGTGTGCTCTTGTTTTGTTCACAGCATATTGTATTATTGATAGTGGAATGTGGTGATTAGGTATAATGAGTGATCAAATTTTGACTGCTTGGACAAGACGCGCTGGGTGGTATGCAAATTATTTTAATTTAATTTAGCCAATCCCCTACGGATGTGAAGTTTAGGGCCAAACAGCAGCATAAATCTTATTGTTGCTACAGTGGGGCTTGGACCATCAAACTTGAGCTGCCTTGACCCTGGACGTGAAATGAATTTTTCGCATGAAAAATTGCATTCAAAGTCGATGCAAAGACGCGAATCCCGTCTTTGCATTGACTTTAAATGTAATCTGTCGTGCGAAAAATTTGTTTTGTGTCTAGTGTGATAGCAGCTTTAACCTGAGTTTTTCTGTTTTTCATCGGTATTTATGTACAGCGTTGCACTTTCACTAGTCGGGAATAATTGAAATGAGATTTCTAGTCTTTGCACATTTCAGTAATCTCTATACAATGCTAGATAAATAATGACCACACGCACAACAGAGGAAAGTTTGTTGTCTTGGCGTGTCTGAAATATGTTTTGGTATTTTATTCTGTGAAAACGGGAATCATATCGAGGCATTTGGCAAATGGCACAACTATCAGCGCTGGGATAGGTTTTACAAGAGTCGTTAATATAGACTTCATTGATTCTGTAATGGATCGTGAATAAATCTTTTTATAGACTAACCTACCTCGCATATTACAATCTTTCAAATTAATCAGATATGTAATAAAATAAAACCATTAGAAGTAGTCTGTTGGGACGATGCCCCTTGATTTCACATCTCTCTGACGTCTGCAGTCTCTTAATGAGTCACTGCTACGTGGAAAATGTCATGTTTCATCTGCTAACCACTCTGAATGGGCAAAGGCACTAATGTGGGACCAGCTGTTACATTTATTCTCAAGCTTTGAACATATTCTGTGGCTGTTCCCACACTTGTTTTATTTTTGAATCTTGGGACTTGTGAATACAACTCATCACCCTCAGTCATCGCGATTCGCCAAAATCAAACAGCTATGACACAAAAGGAAAGTAAGAACTTTCCTTCCGTGATGCATTGACCGCACATTGTGTTTATATTTGCTCCTTACCTCCATACCTACCGTGCAGAATTGTGTTTTCATCGCGATGGGTTTTTTTTTTGGCCCTTTTCAAACAATGAATATGAGTCAAAGAATTTCTTTTAATTCAAAGAAGGCTCAGGAATCAGTTGAGCAGTGGGAGAGACGCATGTTAAAGTTTTGTGCATGTGCTCAAACTGTACCGACCATTTTTCTTTGGTCTGCAATATTACTTAAACCTAGCCCTGCAAGTCACCAATACATAGAGGACCCACACTTGATTGATACGCTGTGTGTAGGTTGTTGATATATCGATCCCTAGTAGCTACTGTATTTCCCCGTATGCCGGTCCTCAGTGAGCATTAGCCTTGAGGCAGGACTAGGTTTAAAAAAGGCTGTTATAACCTATGGGGTTCTCATAGTATAGATGTAACCACAACCTAATGTGTTAGAGTGCAGACCCCAAGTCAAAATGTTCTCACTATAGAAATACTCATGCAGTGCACTGTGTTTATCTGGCCTATAGTGTTACTTCGACACTGAGGCTTTGTGGTTCATGTTGTAGTGTTGCCAGCATGAGATAAACACAATTGTTGGGCCCTTGAGCCAGGCCCTCAACCCCACATTGATTCAGGGAGGATCTGCCCTCTGAGGATTTGTGTGTTTGCATATGTGTAATGCGTAAACATACTGTTGGCTTAATATATCACGGGCAGTGACATATATCTTTTTGTATTTTCCTTCTGTATTCTTCCACTTAGTGCGACAGGATGTAGTTGTAGTCACTATGTGGTTCAAATGCAGAATGTCAGCTTTAATTTGAGGTGTTTCCATCCATATCAGATAAACCATCTAGAAATGACAGCACCTTTTGTACAGAGTTCCTCCAATCTCGGAGTGCATAACAAATAGTTGACTGTAATTGAATGAGATATGTGGTAATATAGCAATAATTTTAATATTCAGTCTCAAATCCTTTGCTTGCGATGACTGCTTGGACTCTGTGGCGCATAGGCATTACAGACGCTGGGCATCTCCCCTGATGTTCTGTCAGGCCTGTAACTGCAGCCGTCTTCAGTTCCTGCTCGTTTCAAGGGCCTTTTTGTCTTCAGTCTCTGCTTCCGCGTATAAAATACCGGTCCGGTTGGATTCAAATCTGGTTATTGACTCACCCAGCAAAAACAAAATGACAAAAAAAAGTCACTGTCCATCCTGGGGCAGATTTGTGCAGCGTTTGTGTGCTCTTTCCTTATTTGCGTGGGTTTTCTCCATATATTTCCTCCCACAGTCTGAAGACATGCATGTCAGGCTACCTGGAGACTGTAAGTTGCACATAAGTGTAAGCGAGCATGTGAATGGTGTGTGTGCCCTGTGATGGACTGGCACACTGTCCAGGGTGTGTTCCAGGTCTCATGGTCAGCTGGGTTAGGCTCCAGCTCGCCTGCAACCCCAGCAATGGAGAGACATTTTAGATGATGGATGGATGGATGTGTCCCTGTCCAGTGAGTTATGATGCCCACTGTATGTGTGTGATACAGAGGAACAGCTCCCTGCCGGATGAGACGAACGTGGCCCAGCTGCAGGAGGAGCTGAAGCTGGTGAAGCTGAGGGAACTGGAGACCCTGCAGTCCTTCAGGGAGATGCAGGACACCGTGGCCGAGCTGAACCAGCGCTGGCAGGTAGGGGTACCCAGACTCTTTTTTGGGGCGCACACACACTCACCTATTCACCCACTCACGCAGACTGGAGTGGATGTCTGCTCTTTCTATTTGTTCAGATCAAACAGGTGTAAAACGGAAAAATATACTCTGAGAGTATCTTGATTCTTCATTGAGCTAATCTTATTTCTCTTCATAATCAAGACAAAATATTGCAACTGAGGCGGGATATTCATTCAAATTTATTGATACTGAATCAATTTCATTGATTTTCCCAATGAGGCAAAGAAAAAAATTACTCATTTAAATTGCAAAAAAAACTAAAAAACAGACAGACTGAAGAATTAAGAGTTAGGGCAGACTGTTTTCATGCGCTAGCAGTGGGACTGTGAGTGTACAGCGGGTTAGCTGCCATCTCCCTCCACAGAACCACATGTCCCGGACGGGCGGGGGCGGGCACTGGAAAGAGTCCCCCAAAAAGAACGCCCTGAACGAGCTGCAGGACAAGCTGATGGGCGTCCGTCTGCGGGAGGCCCAGGCACAGGCGGAGCTCAGGGAGATGAAGCTGAAGAATCTGCAGCTGGAGAGTCAGGTCTCTGCCCTTCTTGCCGCAGCACGCACTGACACCCGAGCACTGACACCTGAGCACCGTACGAGAGCACTGACACCTGAGCACCTCACCAGACCACTGACACCTCAGCACCATCACTGAACATTGACACTTGAGCACCATACGAGAACAATGACACCTGAGCACTGACACCAGAACACCGACAGCTGAGCATCATGCCAGAACACTAACACCAGAACACTGATACCAGAACACTGACACCTGAGCACCACGCCAGAACGCTGACACCTGAGCATTGATACCAGAGCACTAACACCTGCAAACTGACACCAGAGCTCTGACAATTGAGCACTGATACCGTAGCACCACACCAGACCACTGACACCTGGGCACTGATACCACAGCACTGACACTTGAGCACTGATACCAGAGATATGACAAATTTTATTTTATTTATTTGCTAGTTTAATTGACTGGGAGAGAGCATATTAATAAACCTTTCTGTAAATATGCCAGATTTCGCCAAAAGGCTAGTTTTTGTTTGTTGTCCCAGGCCAGGTATTAAGGGGCTCCCTAAAACGAAACAAGAAATTGTAAGAAAAACAACAATCTGTCTAACAGCACTACACAATGGGATACAATTTTTTAAAACTGGTTACAGTGTAAATAACCATTAATGATAACAGATATATACATGAGCACTGACCGCACTGACACCTGAGCACTGATACCAGACATCTGACACTTGAAGACTATACCAGAGCACTGAAACCTGAGCACTGATGCCTGAGCCCTGACACTAGAGATCTGACACCTGAGCACTGGCACCATAGCACTGATGCCAGAGCTCTCACATATAGTGCTATACCTGAGCACTGACACCTGAGCACTGTATTAGGGCACTGACACCAGGCCACTAAATCTGAGATATAAAACCAGATCACCATTACCATAGCTCTGAGGCCAGACCACTGACACCACACCAGAAATCCTTACACTGTGATACCACACTAAAACTCCCCCGCATACTGATACCAGGCTAAAACTCCCTACACATTCATACAAAGCTAACACTCCCTACGCTGTCTAGCACAGTACTGACACCAGGTTAAACCCTCCTACACTATAGCGCGCAGTTGCGGTTTAATCGCAGCGCTAAATCTCACGTCTTGCTTGGTTTGGCCTCATCAGAACCAGATCAACAGTAAACTGGTGAGCAGGCAGGAGCAGGAGAGCGCCGCCCTGCAGGACAAAGTGCAGAACCTCGCCTCCCAGAATAAGGGGCTCCACTCTCAGCTGAGCGAGATGAAGAGGAGGCAGGCCGAGTCCGACTGCAAGGCGAGTCTTCACTAACCTCTCCTCAGTAAAGTTCGTGCTGATTTTCATGTGTCTGCGGGGTGTTCAGCCAAACCCAGAAGTGGCTGGTGTGCTGTGTAGTTCCTAGATAGAAAGGGACAACTCAAGAATAGGAGCCATTTTATTTCCAATGCGCAAAACCGAACCATTTCACACTATGAAAATCGTTGGTTTTTGTGTTCTTTTCTCAGAAGGAAAATGCATTAATTTTGAGGGAAAAAAAACAATAATCCAGGTGGCAATGGTTTAAAGAGAAAAGAGAGAGAGAGAGAGAGAGAAACTGATTAACTTTGAGATGGTGCCCAATGACGTGATGGAAACAAAATGGCTCTGCGACCAAATTTTTTGGAACCCTTGTCTTGTAAATCTGTTTTTCTAGGAACTCTAGTGTGGTGCAGATTTTGGTTTTATTTCAGCTCTTTGCAAATCTGATTCAAATGATTAACTCATCACATGAATTCAGTGAACACCCTGATAAGTGAAATTAGGTGTCTTGGTATCAGGCTAAACTCAGGAACCCACTCCCACGCTTTCTGGATAAGATAGGACACCCGTGATGTCGGAGCATAGTAATAATCGTCTTATCTTAGACACCTCGCATACTGTGTGATTAAGTTTGTGGCGTGGTCCCATTTAAAACAAAGAGTAATACAAACAGTTTATGTTGATGGCCATGTTGCGAGATAATACCTCTCGTTACCTCTCTCTGCTCCAGAGCAAAGAGGAAGTGATGGCGGTGAGATTGAGAGAGGCAGACAGCATGGCCGCTATGGCAGAATTGCGGCAGAGAGTCGCAGAGCTGGAGATACAGGTACGGAGTGTCAGTGTGTCAGTATCTCAGCGTGTCGGTGGCGAATCTTCCCATTCTGCCTGTATTACTGACCATTTGTGTGTGTCTGTGGCCAGGCTTATTAAAGCCACATACTCACGGATTCACTAATTAAGACTTAATTTTGAGAATTTTTTTAAAGAACTTTCCTACGTTCGTAGTGGCTAGATATAACAAATACGAACAATAGCACGATTTTAGAACCCCCAGGTCCAGCCATATAGATACAACTATTGAGGAGGTTTCCCTTGTCGGCCAGTTGCTAAAAATAGACCCGGAAGGAAAAATAAGCGTGTCGCGCGACGAACAAGGAAGCCAAGTCGTCGTCTTTTGGATTCGCACGAGGTAAATAGCCTAACATATATGACATAAAGAAATGATTGCGATGTTTGGATGACTCTGCTGTAATAGGATGGTTGTTGACTTGATGTATGTGTGTCATATTTGCATAAAAATCGCTATTCGCTATAATCGCTATCATGTGTACTACGTCACGGAAATGTGTGTGTTTTTTTGGCGAGCGAAAAGAAGTAGGGTTACTCACTTTGGCGGTCAAATACAAACATTTCCCGATGTAGTTAATTTTTTTTCAATGGCATCACTGCATTGCGGAGAGATTAATCTATAAGGTAAAGTATTTTTAAGTTATTGTGTGATTTAGGCGATCGTCATCCTATCAAAGATGAGTATGTGGCTTTAACATAGGTGAGTGTGTATGCAACTTATTTATTTGCTTCAATTCAATGAAATCCAGTTTTATCTTTGTTGCACTTTTTCGCAGACAGACTGTCACAAAGACGCTTTTCAGAGCAAAAAGGGGGGGCAGTGCCCAGCCTAAATCCCCACTATAGCAAATGAGGCAAAAAAATGAAGATGTGCGATTCCAGCCCACTCTTGATGACGGCGTGTGTGTCTGAAGCCCAGATTTATCTTGGGAGATTGTACCATAAAATCAGCACTTTGTGAGAGAGGGCTCTGCCTCCTGTTGTAACTCTGGATATGTTTGGAATTATCAAATATCCAGCACCTTGTGAATGAAGTAATCTTGAAGGGGAGTAAGGAATGAGAAGAGTACCAAGATATTCTAATTTAAATCTTTGTAAGTTAGCAGTAAGATTTTCTATTCAGCTCTAAATTTGACAGTCGGCCAATGAAGATTTTTGAGCACGGGGCTAGTGTGCTCAAAAGGCACATTTCGGTCCTATTCAGAGCCCTAGCGGCAGCATTCGGCAATAGTTGAAGATGTTTCAGGGCAGAGCTAGTGCAACCAGACAGTAAAAGGTTACAGTGGTCCAGCCGAGAGGACATGAATACGTGAGCCATTTCTTCAGCGTCCTAAAGTGACAACATTTTTCTCTGTTTTGATATGTTTCTAAGATGGTTAAAAAGCCACTTATATAATGTTTTTTTATTTGTTTGTTTATTTATTTATAACCTTTATTACAGGGAGTTCCACTGAGACTAATGTCTCTTTTGCAAGGGAGCCCTGATCACAAAATAAACATTTATAATGGGACTTTAGAGACATACAATACAGATAAAAATTCAAATACAGCAGTACAGATAAAAGGAACAAGAAATTTTAAAAACAGTATAAATAATAATAATTAAAGGAGTAAAAACCTATCAGGACATAGGACAGAGAATAATGATGTGTATGTCCTACTCTAAAACTGAAGGGAAGTACATCCGGCCTCTTTTCGTATCATATCCAAAACTAATTTCTTGAATTTCTGGCAATTATTTCACTTGCAAGGCAAAAATGCACAAAAAGTGGTAAAGCCCAGATTTGTTCTAGTCCTGGGTGCCTCATACATAATCCACTTTTTTGATCTGATATGCTGACGTGCGATTTTAATGGACAAAAGCCTAGTGAGATGCGAAGGAAGTTTGCTTAGCAATGTTTTATAAATGAATAGAATACAATGTAGCTTCCTTCTATAGTGAAGGCAAAAACCACCCTACGGAACTATATAAAGCACAGTGATGAGTTCAGAAACCATCACCTGTAATGAAGCGCAGTGCGCTATGATAAATTGCATCTTAAGGTACTATTAGAGGCATGCATGTACAGGACATCCCCTTAGTCAAATATGGGTAAGATTGTCGCCTGGACAATCCTCTTCCTACTGTCTAATGAAAAACAAGGTCTGTTACTGTAAAGAAACCTGATTTTCATTTAATTTTTTTGGACAAGTTTGCCACGTGAGTTTTAAAAGAGAAATCATGATCCAGCCAGATACCTAAATATTTGTAGGACTGAACCTGCTCAATTTCAGCACCAGTCAATGAGAAAATGGAGGCTTTTGGCATAATTATATTCCATGCAGAAAAGATCATGCACTTAGTTTTATCAGTATTTAAAATAAGTTTAAGACCAGCAAGAGCTTGCTATATAACAAAAGGCAGATTGTTTGTAAATAAGGGCCTAGGTGCATGTTGGTGCTAAGGAGTAAAGCACTGTATCATCTGCATAAAAATGAGCCTTTCAATTTGCTATATTACTAGCAATATCATTTATATAAACTGTGAATAAAATTGGCCCAAGTATGGGTCCTTGGGGTACTCCTTTCTTCACCTTTAAAAATTGAGATTTCGTATCCCCAATCATAATAACTTGTGTTCTGTTAGAGAGGTAGTCCTGGAACCATGAGCGGGCTATGCAATCAAGTCCGATGGAGGACAACTTTTTTAAAAAGATTGGGTGGTTTACTGAATCGAAAGCTTTTGCTTGATCGATAAACAGGGCTGCCCATTTTTAGCTGCGGTGTGAAGATGGTCAGCAGTCAGCAGAGCTTTTCTAATGCCGAGTCGTCTGGCATCCGTCTGTCCGTCTGTTGTCCGGCGTCAACTTTTCACCTAAAATTTGAATATCTCAAAAACTGTCTGATAACTTTTTTCGAAATTGGCGCGAGCCTTCCTTATGTTATTCTGAATTTTCGCTGTGAAAATTAGGAAATTCTATGTCCTGGTTTTTATGAAATTCAGCATTTTGGACTTAGAAAATAAGTGTTTGTGTTTGTGCTCATTTTTTCAGTCTTTAATTAATATATCAAAAACTGTTGGATAACTCTTTGTCTAATTTACTATAAGCCTTCCTTATGATGTTCTGATGATCCCCGGCGAATATTAGAAAATTCTACGTCCTAGTTTTTTCGAAATTCAGCATTTTGGGCTTAGAAAATCAGTGTTTGTGCTCATTTTTTCAGTCTTTCGTTAACATCTCAAAACCTGTCTGATAACTCTTTGTCTAGTCTGTTGTGAGCCTTACTTATGATGTTCTGATGATCCCCTGCAAAAATTAGAAAATTCTATGTCCCGGCTTTTGTGCAATTCAGCATCTTGGACTTAGAAAATCCACGTTTGTGCTCATTTATTCAGTCTTTCATTAATCAACAAGAGGTCTGTCGCCCTAGAGAGCTCCGGACACGGACATTTCACTCATCCTCAGCGGAGCTCTCTAGGCCTGCAGGCCTCTTGTTGTTTATTGTCCACAGCTGTTACTAAATCATTTAAAACCAATGAAGCTGCTTTAATGGTGCTGTCTCCCGGCCTGAAGCCAGATTACTGTGAATTTGAAATGTTGTTGAAAGTTAAAAAGCTGCAATGTTGTTTCCTAGCTAGAGATTCTAAAATCTTAGCTAGACAAGGCAATTTTGAGATGGGCCGATAACTGTTTACTGAACTGGGATCACCACCCTTAAATAATGGGAAAAATATGAGCAGCTTTCCATACTCTGGGAATAGTCCTGGCTAATAATGACAAGTTAAAATGAAGAGTTTGGTTCAATAAGTGCCATAATTGCAAAAATTGAGATAATACCGTAAAGCAATAGCCCTGTGCTTCTTACACAAGTGCAAGTTTTCATTTTTTGAAATCCATACCATAGAGTGTATTTTTTCATGGTCAAAGTTTGTGTTTCTCTATAACATGAAATGGGCACTAACATAGAAAAATTGGATTTACTCAAAATGAGTAAAATGGATATATTGCCTTTTTGGAAACAAACTCTTCAAATATTAGTTATTGATTGTGCAATCACTGGGGCTGCGAGACGCAAAAGACTTGGGACTAGGTGATCATCTTCAGTGGAATAACATCAATATGTTTTAATTCTAATAGGACCTTACTCACTTTGAAATTCCCTAAATGAAAACAATAATCTAGGTTTTGGAGAATTTGTGAATGATCTGGAGTTGAGGTCAGACATATCCCCTGTAGACGACTGATTATCAAAAATTTCTAAGAGGTTTATAGCCACTATAATATGTTGATTAAAAAATCACTGATTTTGTGTCTATCAGTACTCAGTCCAGGATCAGTGTGGGTAGGGTGTGGTAATGATGAGGAAGGACTATGATTCAGGGACTTGACAGTTTAATTGATATGAGCGTGGAGAAAAAGTTCTGAATCAAGGGTGATGCCATGGTTTTTCACAACAGACGGCAGTTAACATTGTCAGGCTTCTTCACTGTTCAGCAGCAGCCTGGGGGCCAGAGCTTTTGTACATTTGTTTTCAACTGTCAGAGGTAGACATTCTCACTGTATTTCACAATCAACGAAAAAGTAACTGAACACGGTTTAGATTTCTACTGTATTATAACAGTCCTTGCTGGTGATGCTCAGGGCAATTACCTGCCAGTCTATGTTGTCATTAGTCATTGTGTTTTACTGCACATATATAAATTTAACGTAAATAAATTGCTTTGTGACATAGGGGAAGTGAAAGAAAAATTTACTGAAAAATTTTTCACAGAGTGACGCAAAGAACTTGAAAGAAACCAAAGCTCAGAGCCTATTTTGAAACGGAACCATATGTGAAAGTATTTATGTCAAGAGGCAATTATGATGCAGGGTACTGCCATTAAGAATTGAAACAGGCAGGTATTCAGGGTTACGGATAGAAGAACGCGTTTGTGACATTTGTGAGTCGCGGATAGAGGATAAAGTACATTTCGTATGTCATTGTCCTCTGTATGAGAATGAACGTGTCTCTTCTAGAAGCTTCCCAATGAATTACAGTGTGGAACTTATGAGGATAATTTTGCATATTTGACCATCAATAAGTGGAAGAATGTTGGTCACTTTGTTCAAAAATCTTTGCATAAACTTAAACAATATTTGCACTCTCAGGATTGTAATAGTCTGGCAAGATAATGTTCTTTGTAACCAGTGTTAGAGTTATATATAATCCTGCTGGGGCAAAGTATTGCAATAATCTGGTGAAGGAATGTTTTTTTAAACCAGTGTTTGAGTCCCATACTGTATAAGCCCACGGCTGGGTGTACTTTATTTATTTGCTTTGAACTCTTGATGAAGAGCAGTATTAATTACACGTGACTATAATTGAAATAAAATTAATTAATTCTTTCATCTATGAAGTAGCACAATCTAGTTCCTGGATGGGACTCCATTTTCCTGTGTTCCTGTATTTCAGAAAGAGGAAGGGCTGATCCAGGGTCAGCTGAACCACTCAGACTCCACACAGTACATCACCCAGCTGAAGGAACAGATCGCCGAGCTGAAGAACGAGGTCAGGCCCTCAGCAAAAGCTTGATAACCTGCTGCATATTCACCTCCACGAGATTTGATTACAGAACTGTCCCCACTGTGTCAACCTGATGCAGCGTGTTAGTGTGTGTTGTGGATAAAATAATTTGAGTTTGCGATGACATGGTAGCATGTTAGCTCATGCAGTAACTGCTGCTACATCTTCTGTAGTTCCCCTCGTCATGAGTCTAATCCTGTGTGTAAGCTGCTCTCGAAATCATAAACCACCCAGTGTCCTAGAATCAATTAGCCTGAAATGATCATTCTAGAATTTCAGACCACCCCACCCACTGCTCTGCTACCAACTCAACATGCCCCCAACACCGAAACAGGGTTCTCACCAGAAATTTTTGACAGCGTAGTGGGGTGGGACATCACCCAAACTGGCCGGGGATCCGGGGGCAGAGCCCTTTTGAGGGGTCCGGGCAATTTATGGTTTTTTGAGGCCTATTTGATAGTCTAGGTCACATGTCAAACTGGTGCCATGGAGGGCCTAGAGGCTGCAGGTTTTCATTCCTCTCAAAAACTCCACCAGGTGATTTCACTGATTACGTCACCTTCAAGTAGAGAGAAGGGATTAATCAGTGAAATCACCTGCAGTAGATTTTGGATGGAATAAAAACCTGCAGCCTCTTAGCCCATCCGTGGCACCAGTTTGACACCCCTGGTCCTAGATGCCCCAATTTAAGGAAATATATACTCCCTAGAATACAAATCTTGTATGTAAAATCTCTTGAAGTAATAATAAAAATCATACCTGGGACCACTGTAGCTAAAGGTAAACTTGCAAAGGCTTTGGTTCTGATGTGAACTCAGGAAAACACAGACTGAAAAATACAGCAATAATTTATTTACACAACTCACGCACTTATGTCACGAATAGTATTTCTCACGCAAAAAAAAACAAAAACAATTCCCTTCAGTAGGCCTATATGCGCAGCAGCGCCGCTACAACTGTGTAAACCGGCAGGAATCAAACACGTCTCCCCTGGAGTTCTCGGTAGCAGCTTGCCACCTGCCAGCCAATCAAAAAAAGGAAAGGGACTACACAATAGCCAATCAGATAATAGCACTATGGTATCTGGGTAAGATTTAGGGCAACAGCCAATGAAAAAAAAAAAAAAACACAGTTAAAATCTCACTCTAGCCTGCGTTCAAAACTTGAGAGCCCTGCTAATGACAGAATCTCCGATTCCGTCTGACATGGTAGCTCGAGTTTGGAGAAATAAATTGGCCTACATACGACCTCCTGTTCTTTCCTAAACAGTCTCATATCACGATGTGCACATGGTTGTTTCTGTCCAAACAAATCATACGCTATTCGTTAGCAGCGAAGCCGACTAGAGAATCAAATTTTTTTGAGGAAAATTTGCTATATTTTGCTGGAAAATGTGTCAAATTTAGCAGTCACGCAGCTTGAAAGACAGCGTAGTGGGCCAAGACACTGAGTATTTTTTCAGGTAACAGCGTACTGCTGAAATACGCTGGCGAAGGAATGCGAAACACCGCCTACATCTGGTCCCCCACCTACGCTCACCCACTTGTTTTTGCGTGTGTCACTGGCACACAGACTCAAATCTCACACACACACTGCAGTGAGCATTAGAAGCCTTGTGCATGCACGTTTGTATGTGAGTGTATACAGTATATGTGTGTTTGTGTGTGTGTGCGTGTGATAGACTGAGGCTGAAGCTCAATAAACTGGTGTGAGCTCCAACGAGCTGCCTAGGACAGGGGAAGGTGGATCTCTGGTGGACGACCCATGTTCCAATGGAGATTCAAGGGTTAAAGAGACGTGTGTGTGCGTGTGTGTGTGCGTGTGTGTGTGTGTGTGTGTATGATGTGTGCGCGTGCATGTGTGTGTGTTTACGTGACTGTGGGCATGCACATGTGTGTGTGTGTGTGTCTGTGTTTTTATAAGGTGTGTGCGCAGGCATGTGTGTGTATGTGTGTGTGTGCGCACTGTAATCTGGGTTGTTTCCTCTGGGCAGAGGGAGGCGGGGTGAAATCTCTGCTGCTCTGTGCTGTGGTGAAACGTGTGGAGTTGCAGGGCCCTGCTTGCTCATCCAGAGAAAGACTGTGCGTGACAGAGGTGTGGAGATGGAGGGTGGGACAGTTCTGCCCTTCTCTCTCTCTCTCTCGGTCTCTCTCTCATTCACACACGCGCACACACACACTCGCGAGCTCATGCATACGCTCTATCTCACTTTTGCACTTCTTAAAGAGCTCTGAGATCTGAGAACGCTATTGTTTAACTGTTTTCAGTTTCAGTCTTGCCGTTTTAGGAGAGCGAGCTGCAGGGGCCCTTGGAAATCCTCACTATTATTTTGCCACCTTTTTAAGATATTTTTTCAATAGGATGGAGTTGAGAGATGGAAATAATGGGGAGTTGGAGAGAGTGGGGAGACGAAGTCAGTGGCAACATTCGAATTTTTGACGCCGTGGCTCGTAACGAGCGTCTGGGTGGTCCTGTACAGATTATGCCATCTTTTTGCCTCTTAGCGGTCCCTGTGATGACCATGGGCCCAATATAAATACTGTGCGTATGATCATAAGAGATGCCACTTTCACCTGAAGATTTGAGAGTCATAAAATCTAATTCGATTTTAAAAACCATGTTCGGTTGAGGGGTTTGCGCACATCCATGAGATTAAGAGCTGATTTTAACTGAATAAAGACTGCATGCAGTTTTTACAAATGTTTTTATGAATTTGGAATATTTTTGGCAATACACCACATTTTATTTCAAACTTGCAAAGATTTCATATGACATCAATGAAAATTGATGCAAATCATGCCCAACGACTGCGCTGGAAATAAAATTCTGCCATACTGACAATCTTGATAATGATGATGATGAATTGGGGATATAAGCAGGGTTGTGGGTTGGGAACAAAATTAACTTTTTTGGCCTCCGACTGAATGTGAATGTTCAAATTTTACTGACCACTGAATATAACCCCATTTCCAAAGAAGTTGGGACGCTGTGTAAAATGTAAATGAAAATTGAATACAATGATTTGCAAATCATTTAAACTTGACATTTAATAAATGGTACAAAGACAACAACATTTGAAGCAGTCAAATCTTGTTTTTTTTTTAAATGTATTCTCATTTTGTATTTGATGCTAGCAACATGTTTCAAAAAAGCTGGAACAGGAGCATGTTTTCCGCTGTGTTGCATCACCTCTCCTTTAAACACCACTCTGTAAGCGTTCGTGAACTGTGAGGACAAAATGCTGTATTTTTTGAAAGCAAAATGGTTTCTGATTCTTGCTTGATGTTGGATTTCAGCTGGTCAGCACTTTCTGGCTTCCTTTTTCATGTTTATTGTTTTATTAATGCATCAGATATTTTCATTGGGTAACAGGTCTAGACTGCAGGCAGGCCAGTTTATCACCGAGACTTCATTTTTTTTTTGAGGATTGAACCATATTGTTGTAATACGTGGGGAATGTAGTGTTTGGCATTGTCTTGCAGAAATAAGCAAGGCCTGCCCTGAAAAAGACATCAGGATGGCAGTATATTTAGCTTAAGAACCCATGCCGTGTGTGCTAATGCGCCCCCATACTATCAGGGATGCTGGCTTTTGAACTGTGTGCTGATTACAAGCTGGATGGTCCCTCGCCTCTGTAGCCAGGAGGACCATAATTTCCGAAATGAATTTCACATTTCACAGGGCAGTTATCCACTTCATCTCAGTCCATCTTAAAAGAGTTTAAGCCCAGAGAAGGCAGGAGCATTTTGCTTAATCTTTTCCCAGCAGAATTATATCTTGCATTTGTGGATGCAGTGAAAAACTGTGTTCACTGACAGTGGTTTACAGGAGTGTACCTGAGCCCTTGCAGTGATTTCCACAGCAAAATCCTGGCTGTTTTAATGCAGTGCCGCCGGAGGGCATGAATATCGGGGCCATGTAATATTGGTTTTTGGCCTTGTCCCTTGCATACAGAGATGTCTCCAGATTCTTTGATTCTTTTAATTTTGTCATGTTATGAAATCCACAAATGCTTTGCAATTTTACTTTGTGAAACATTATTCTAAAATTATTGAACTTTTTGTCCACGCAGTCTTTCACAGATTGGGGAAGCCCTAGCCATCGCTGTCAGATGTTCCACCAGATATATTTTTTCGCATCATCAGAAGACTTCTCCTGTCTTTTTCTTTTCTTTTGCCCAATTCCAATTTTTTTTTAAGTGTGTTGGGGGCATAAAATTCAAAATTATTGTATATTTTTCATAAAACAATTACATTTTTCAGTTTCAAAATTTGATATGTTGTCTTCGGACCATTTTCAATTAATAGTAGGGCTTAAGTGATTTACAAATCATTGAATTCTAATTTTTATTTTACTATTGGAGAAATGGGGTTCTAGATTGCCTCTGTCATTTGGTCAGTGCGTGATGCAAATCTACCAGCCACTTGCATATTTCACCAGCATTTGGCGAGTGGCTGGTGATCATTTCCGTCCCTGATTTTGGGCTCTCGTCCCGTGTTCATTTGCTGCGTATACAGTGTACTGTGGCCATGCGGAGGGCGGGTTTTGAAAATTTTCTTAAGTCAGGCAAACAAATATCTGCATCTGCAGTTTATTCTCTTGACTGCACAACTGTTTCTAGTGCAGCTGATTAATAGTTTGGGACAAGCATTTATTCTCATTGAAATAATTTCAGATTTGATCCCAGTGTTATCTCTGAGGATGTTTCTGTTTTTCTCCATATGCAAAGTGCTATTCTTTTTTTGTAATGAAGTGGATGGGTATTATTCAGTTGGAGGACTGAAACAAAACCAAAACAGATGCCCCTGAAACATTTTTTTTGTTCGTCGTCCTGCATTCTAACACCGAGTGGTGACTGAACTGGCGCCAAAATGGTTAAACAGCATTTATTTTTGCCATGTACTGCAGCGTTTCACTTCCATGGCATTAAAAGAGCTGAATCAGGAGTGGTGAGAATATTGTAGGAGGGAAGACTAAGGCAGAGAGCGAGAGCTCTGTCGATCTCGGTCTTAGTGCGTATTCCGCTGGTTAACCACACGCCTCCCCATTACCCCCCTCCCCATCCTCCACGCTGAGAGGAAAAACTGTGACCGAGCCTGGCAGGCCATCTGAGATTTGAATCTTTGAGTCAGTCTTCTACCCCTGTGTTACACGCTGACGCACAAAGAGAGAGGCTCAGATGAGGGGTTGTGGGCACTCTTGGCACGCGAGACACCAGGGGAGGAGGGCCATTCGCATGTACCGGTGACTAAAGCTCTTCCCTCAGCTGTTCCAGCGTACAAGAAAGTCTAGCTATGCTAATCGCCTTTGCATTAGATCTATATTGTGGATACGGCACTGGGCAGCTATGCTAACTATGGCTGTATTGTAACTGGGCTCCGGATGAGGTACCAGGCAGCTGAGATGCTAAGCGTGGCTGAATTGGAAGTCAACTATTGATACAGCCATGCTAACTGAAGATAAATTGTAACCATGCTGTGGATAAGTTACCATGCAGCTATGCTAGCCTTGGCTATTTTAAAATTAGGCCATGTTAAAGTCACTACACGGAAACGCTGACTGTGGTGGCTGAAATGAAATTTTGCCGTGTATAAGATACTGGACAGCTACGCCGACAAAGGCTGTATTGAAATTGTGGATGAGGTACTTAGCAGCCATGCTAAATTTAGCTGTGCTTGAGGCACCCTTAGCCTAGCATTCGTTCTTAGTGGCACCTAAAGATCAGAAGTGACATAAATCTCCAGACATATTGCAGCAGAGCAGACCAAAAGCACTGCAGAGTGCAGTCGGCCCTAACAGACAAAATCTCAACACATCTTGCAGTAAGATGAGCTGAAACCACAACCACAAGCTCCCTGATCTAAAATTGTACCTATCTGTTTAATCTTTTACCATAAACTGATCTGTGCCCCTCTTCCTCTTCATCCCCCATGTATCTCTCGCTCTCTCGCTCTCTCTCTCTCTCTCTAACCTCATGTTCAGTCAGGCCTGACCACCGAGGCAGGGTTAAAAAAAAATGTTTATGCAGAAATGGGTCACCCACAAGGCTGGTAATAGTTTAAAGCAGAATGTTCAGTTCTAGGTTGAAAGGAAAACCACTAATTTTAATGCATGAAAACACAAACCCTCTGCAAGAGGACAATCTTATCCTCTCCAGCTGTACCCAGAGTCGCCAATATTGACAAAAATCAATGTTTTTATAAATCCACTGCTTGGATAAAAAAATTGAATGATATAAATTGTTTACCTTTCACAACCAACGTAATCACTTTCTGTTTTACTCGAATTGGCTAATTTGACTGAATCGTTGTGTTGCTGCCTGCATGTAATATTGTTAATTATCAGTAAAGTGCTGCTCCTTTCATATATCACAAGATGCCCTTTATCTTGTGATGACATAAACCTGAGGCTAATGTTGGTTTAACTCTGCATTACAGAATCCGTAATCTCAGATCTAATTACCCTTTGCCTTTATTTAATTTTCTTTTGGCTCCCATAAAATACTCATTTCAGACCCTGGCAGATTTTTTAAAAAATTAATCGGTAGTTGTCATGCAAAATATAAACGTTTTATGATCTGACTGCTCTCGTACCATCTAGCCAGCAGTACAAGCAGGGCTTGGGTTTATCTTTATTCTCTTGCCTTCAGTATTGCTCACCTATGTCTTTCAGATCAGGCAGCTGCGTGGCCACCCCACCAGGTTCCAGGCACCAGGAAGTGGGGGCTTTCAGGACCTGCGCTTGAGCGGTCCTTCCTCAGTGGGGGATGGGGATTACCTGAGCTCAGACGACGACCTGCTGCCCAGCCCCCTCCCAGCCTCGGGGCTGTACCCGTCCCTGCCGGGCCCACGCCCGCCCGCCCCACGGCTCGACAGCGAGGGCAGCACCGACAGTGATGGAGACGGCGGGCCGGGGGAGGAGAGTGCACCCCCTCAGCTTTTCGGCGCCATGGTGTGTGCGGAGGGCCTGGAGAACTGAGCTCTAGAAACGCTACTGCTCACCCAAAAACATGTACTTATACACACATACATACACACACACACACACACACACACACACCCTGGTGCACTGCTCATTCCCCTTCTCCCTTCCTCCCTCTTTCATCTCGCAGCATCCATTTTGTGTCTCATGTTGCGTCAAATTGCGCGGAGGAAACTGCTTTGTATATGGGCAACTCTGAGTGCCCCTCACCGTCCTTCACCCAATGAACAGGCCTCGGAAGAGACTGAGAATCGTGGAACGAATGAGGCCAAGGAATGAACCGATAGTTTTGCTTAGACTTCTGTGTTGCTGAAGTCGCGCTTTGGGTGTTTGGACCAAAGTACTCTCCACCAGCCTGGCCAGGTCAAAACGGTGGAGCTGGACCTTCAGGTCTCCTTGAGTTTTTGAAGATACGCCTGCGTGGAAGGAATCTCTCTGGAGAGGGCACAAAGCCTTCGTTTCCTCGCCCAATCGTCATGTACGCTGAGAGAAAACTTTTGACATTGGGCACCGTTCCTTCAGTCAGACTTTGGTTTCAGCTGGAGTCGCTGTGATCTTCTATCTCCGGCATGTCCGCTGCACTCGACATTCTCCTCCTGAGTCGGCACTAACGCAGCGGTTCTGTACCCTCATCCGTCCTCATGGGCTACAAAGGGCAAACTTGTTGCATTATCTATGTCAGGAAATTAGGACACATATTGGCCAACATTTCAGCCATGAAAAGGTCATAGTTTATAGTAATGGTAACGCTCTCTCCCTCTTTCTCTTTCTCTCTCTCTCTCTCTCTCTCCGTCTCTCAGTTTGCCGCACTTTTTCCTCTTTCTTACGCAGAACTTAACAGCCTATGACAAAACCCCCCGCTGTGTTGCCTTTGGAGAAGCTTGCAGCCGATAGCGGCGCTAGATGCTAATGCTCTAGATGCTAATGCTCTAGATAGAAGGAGCTCAACATTGGAGTTAACAGCTAAGATCATGAACTGTAAAGGCACTGGGAGTCAAAAGAACATGATCTCTGACATGTAGTATTAGAAGGGGTATTGCGAGACGCTATACATCACATTCTTAAATATCAGTATACCGTACCATATCTGTGTTTGTCTGTCTTTCTGCCTTAAAGTCATAGGCAAACTAATTTGAATTCCTTACTTGCGAAGTAAGCGTTCGGACTTGAAACGAACACAAAATCTCGACATTGCCAAATCGGATTTTTAAAAATCTGTTATTTTACTTGTTCTTATTTATTTTGATATTTTTTTATTTTTATATATCTGTGTAAACATTGTACACACAAGTATTCACCTAGTATTCTAATACTTCATACTGGTGGCAACCAAATCTTTTTTTTTTTCTTTTTTCCTTTGAGTTCACTTTCCTCAGTCTTCTGTGCCAACTTGAACCTGTGGGTTGATGCCACGGGCATGTTAAAACATGTCGAAAATGTGCTGCTCAGCTATCAGTGTTATTTATTATTTTGTATGTAACATGCAGGTAGCCCCCTCCATCCTGTCTCCCCCCTGTGTTTTATCAAATCAAACTGTTAAAGAGTGACACGTCATTTACCAAGAGTCCGTCCATTTGGCCCAGTCTCCACCCGGACCCTCCCACTGTGAACAGCAGGTGCTTGGGCAGGGGTTATGCCACGGTGTGCGTTTTGTCTCTGAGATGCTACCAGACTGGATCCAGTGTACTCAGTCATATTGCTCATGTGGATGACTTGAACCAACACTTGAGTGACTAGGTTTGAGAAACAAATTTGCTCAGACAGGGCTTTGCGAAAAGAGGACGGCTCATTTGCGTCTCCAGCGAGAGCGTGCGGTAGCCGAGGGAAAGGCTAAAGAAAAATCAATGCATTTGAGTATATGATCCACAGAGGGCTGAAAACAGATTCACACTGCTTATCGAGCCACTTTGCCATTTACATGCTGTGCATCATCCTCATTTCGAAAATGGTACTGTATCACGATGTGTCAATACCTCCTCCTGTCGAAGCTCATCTGTCTACAACACTTCACTTCCTGGCAGGACTTGCTGTCTTTGATTAGCTACAGTCGGGAAAGAAAAAGGGTCAAGCCTAAATAGACTTATTTTCTGTCAACTTTCACTCGGATGTGTGCTCTACTCAAATGCTGTCTTGTGAATATATCTCCCACATTTGATCAACAGCCTACTTCCACGTTACTGCCCCATATATTGAGGTATTAGTAATAACCCTACGTCACAAGATGTTGTTACATTTCATGGGTGTCAAAAAAACTGCATATCGGTCTGTGTGTTTGTCTGTACGTATATTTGTGAGGATAATCAGATACAGAGACTAAAAGCGCAAAAATGTAAGTGTGTTGAACCTACATTATCTGCAATGGGACATTTTGCATTACGAAACTGTCTTGTCTGAAAGCTTCAGAGTACGTCTCTGTTATACCTTAAGGTTGTATGGAGTGACTGTGCCATTGTATGCCTTTACCGAAGAACCTGAAATCTTTAGCAAAATCACCTTTATTTCATCCCCAAATTATAGATTTTAAATATACTCAAAATATGTATAACTGAACACATTATTGATCTTTACCTGTGACTGATGCAGATATTTAAAAAACATTTTATGTTCTAATAAATCCACAGAACCTTTAGAAGCTAATGTATTATATGGAAATATAATTGTATTGTAGACACAATTCACATGAAGTATTATATAATGAATATGTATAAATATATAATTAGGGTTCCTCTGTATGGGCTGGCTTTACTAGAATATGGTGGTCTGTAGTGGTTGAAATTGGTCACATGATGCCCTAGGTAAAATGGCCTGAGTTGGTGTAGCACTAAGTTGCACTGCCAGGTTCAGCTGCAGAATCTGGTTGGATGTCCATTTCTGTGCACCCCCAAACAAAATGGCTTTGCCCACATGATGAATCTGCCAGCTAGCTGCCTGAACTTTATAAATCTGAGGTGGGCGGGCCCTACAAACACTCCTGTGCGATGCACCGTGACATGTACTGCCGCTCGTTCGGTTGCCAAAATGTACGTACCTTTGAAGATTTCCATTGTTTTTGTACACCAACATCAGACAACTGGGCAGTGATAATGTGCCATCGCACTGTTAGCTGAGAAGAAGAGGTGCTAGAAGCCACAGAGCTTCTCAAAATGGACGCCTCGTCCTCCGTATTCATCAGATAAAAAGTACTGTATGACTGAACTGTTCGCTGGCGATCTGTGAGTGAACATTACAATAAAGGCGCGCTTTGTTCACAAAACCAGACTTTAAACAAGGCTCCTGTTCCCCCACAATACATATCCTTGTGCTCTTGGTTATGTTGCTCTTGAAGAAGAAATGTAGAGATCTGTGTCACTTAAAATCTGCTGGCCCTGGCAGTTTTCTGCGATGGCAGTTGGGAAGGTCCGCGTTCATTGATAATGAGCAAAAATAGGCATTATGGTAAAGGTTATGTGACCACACAAAGATGTCAATATTACACCTAATTGCTTCACTCTGGATGTACTTTTGCAGTTTTAGAGAATGCTGCTGTACATGACTCTTTCTGAGATGAGTGGATGAAACTGTGTACATGAGCAAACCCATGAAAGAAAAAAATCCATTTCTACCCCAATGGTCATATGCCGCTTCCATCATTACAACAGAGCCAGTATGACTCAGTCTGCATGTGTTTCTTTTCTTTTTTTTCGAGGAGCAAAAGAAAAAAAAAACATTTATTGGGACTGTATTTCAAGTTGTAATCAAACAGGTATTCTTTGTTGGGTAGAATTAAGGCGCCATCACAGGAGGTGACTACAAATGACTGATTAAATGAGATTCATTTTAACCCAGTTTACTTTTTATAAATTAAATAAAAATGGAAACTTTCTTTACCTTGCACATTTTGTCTGAAAATTGTCGGTATACATATACAGTATTATTATTGTTACTGCAGTAAACCACTATACCAGATATTATTAGTCTTGTGCCATTGCAGGCTGCAGAAATCTTCAAAATTAATGCTGGCCAATAAGGTCAGATCGATAAAGCTGGTTGTTTGGTCTACAGGTGAAGTAGTGAAACAGCCGGTGAGATCTCGGTGAGCGCTATCCATGCCCATCTAGAAGAACACTCCAAAAGACCCCTGAATACATGAAATTGAGGAACTTTGGGCTTTATTTTGTCTCAAAATCTCAATCCACAAAAGATCTCTTGAGCTAAACTTCAATGAGCGCAGTATATTGAGAAGTCATACGAATTTTTGGAAGAAAGAGTCACTTAAGCTTTTTCCCTTAGGAAGGATATGAGAAGACAACACAATAAATTCATCATCTGCAAGAGTAAAAATCCAAGAGTAAATTCATTAAATGATCAATATTATCATTATTTTCTTTCAGCAATAAATGTAAAAGCGCGGGGATGGGGATGGATATTGGTGTTGATTTGTCGTTCATGACTTCCTGGCTTGCCGAAAAAGACAGTAGCCTCCTGGGCAGTCCCTGCAACAAAAAAAAAACATTCAAAAAAGTTGACTGTTTGGCACCTGACATTATAGGCTGTGTCAGTGGTTTCTGATTTGTGATACTGTGTTAAATTCTGAAAGGGGTGTCTGACCACATAATTCATCAGAAATGGTTCAGACAGCGCCTGACTGATGGTTCAGACTTTTTGGAGGTCTGGCACAACCTACACGTCGCTTCATCCACTACCAACTGTAAACTTCATCCTCGTGCACAGTGTCACCTTGTTTGTCTGAAGTATATTAACAGCTACGGTAAAGATAAGTTACGGTGATGATGATGATAATAATGATGACAATATGAAATAATTCATTGTTCTGTACTTGAATGATTTGAAAAAAAAAATAAACATTTACACTGTAAAGGAGGCACATTTCTGGTTTTGGTGGATGTGTGTGTATATGTGCGTGCGTGCGTGTGTTGGTTTGTCTAATTATACCGGGAGGGAAATCTCAGTAATTTAGTTGACGTAAACGCAGTCAGATCTTCTTGCGTTTATTTGCAACTAACTCTGCCCTTCTGATTCTCATCCCCCCATCATTGCTCTTACATCTGGTTTCATCCCCAACAGTTGTTCTTCATCCACAATTTTTTATTTATTTTTTTTGGATAGACATTTTCTCTTGTTAATCTAGCGTCAGCCATTTTGTGAAAGCTTCTGTGATGATCTGAGTGCCCCACACATTTGGCATTACCAAATTGTGACACGCTCCACCTTCTCAGTGTTGTCAAAAAACCTTATGATTCTCTTAATCTTCCCACATTATACAGTCAAACTAAATATTCACTTTCTTCCTTTCTCTGTCACATTCGGAAGTTTGGCTGTGTGACTGTTTGACAAGCTGCTTGGTGAGAAGCGGTGTTTAATCTTCAATGGTTTGCAAGTGACAAGTGTTCGGTGAGTTTAGTAAACTACTGATTTCTATTCATACGTTTGTAGTCTCATTCTGAGTGCTTCACGGTCATTTCTAATATAGAAATCTGGATGGCACCTTTTTGCTTTCTTGGTTGTGGCCAGTAGAATGTAGTTATTTTATTAACATATGAGATGGCGTTAATCCTTAAAAGCACGAATTATGATACTTTTTTAATATATATATATATTTATCTTTTTTGTTTGGAGGCAGGGATTTGTGGCCATATGATAACCTGCAATGGAAAGTACTATGAAATCTTAATTTTATTAAAAAAAACAAAACAAAAAAAAAAACACTGGTCTAAAACTAGACTATGCATGTCTTTGTAATATTTGGTGGAATTGTATACTTAATATTTTTATCAGTTATTGTCATCTCAATTGTCAAATTGTCATTCACAATGTATGGCATTTATTGTACGATAATGACAGTTTTATCCAGCTGGAAAATAGATTCTCATCATACACACAAACACACACATCACTTGGTAAATTTCCGAAAACTAATACCTGTTTTTGGAATGTTGCTTTCAACTTCTAAGAATGAAAAAAAGCATGTTTGAATTAGTTGAATAGTTTGAATGTGTACATTAAATGTACGCAAAAAGTATGTTCATTTGGGACTGATAGCAAATGTAATTTCAAGCTGCATATTCTCCAGATATATAGAATATCATTTGGGCATTTTCATATGACACCCTGTATCAACCGTAGACCCCATTATCAGCCTGAGGGTTTTAGCTGGAGAGTTGATACATGGTGTGATATGAAAATGCCCATATGATGTTCTATTTATCATACACTCTGATACGGGATATATATATATATATATATATATATATATATATATATATATAGCATCCTCGTAAGCATGTAAACGTTACATTATCAATTAGAAAGATGATTCAGATAAAATTAAATTAACCCTCTCATGCATGAATTATGATAAACTCAGTTGGGATTTTTTTACTAATAAAATTAATACATTTTAGTGCCCAAAATTGCAAGCATGTATAGAGGAAAAACACTTTTAAACAGCTGTACACTGCAGTGACCTCCTTGCATGAAAGGGTTAAATTGAAAGGACTTGGTGTAACAATTGCAAGTCTGCACATTGACATTGTTGGTGGAGAGAGTGGTTTAGCGACATGGCCCATCGCTGAGTTGTCGATCTGAGCTTCCTTCACTGTGTTCTGATCTTGTGTTGTTCTCGGTGGGCTTATCACCGTCCTGACAAATGTTGATTTATAGCTGTGAGGCTGTGAGGTCAGGGCATCGCTGGTTATGTGCTTTGTCTCCAGTGTTACCCCAGACTCCACCACACCTGGTTATGCTTCCAGGTGCACCGGGTCGAGGTTGACTCTTGCTTTACAGTAAACCTGAATGTGGGTTTCCTTTTTCTGAGAGAGGGAGTAGGTGGCACCTTCCCTCTACCACTGGTGACGGTTGACAGGAGAGAGCTGGATATTATAAATGACCCTGAATCAGGAAGTTTGGTCTGGTAGCTTCCGTATCCAGAAGCACCTCAGAGATCTTCCATTTTTACTCTCCCTCCCAAATCATCTATTCAACTTGTTTTCCTTGGCACATAGCTGTCACTGCTGTCGCACACCTCGCAGCCTGCTCTGGTCCGCTCATTTCCACAACCGCAAGTGCCCAATGCTGGCTGGGTGCTGCTCACTGCCAGAGTGGTTCTGGCTGGCCATAGCCCAGTCCTCCATTCCCTTACTTTGTGTTACCCACTTTGTCTTTGAAACGGAGAGCCCCTCTGCTAGCTGGGCTGCTTTCGATGGGGTCCATCTCCTGTCAGAGACAGTCTGCGCTTTTGATTGGGTCATGTGATTCCTTCAAGGTCACCTCCAATCATACATTGGTAAATTGTATTCTTTTAGGACAAACAATGTAAAAAATTACTTGGCTAAGTCATGTTATTTTGTTACTTTGATTGATCTAAGTTTTATGAATGTAAAGAGTCAAGTTCACCACTGCCAAAGTTGAATCTTTTAATTTAAATTACTTAAAGCAACAAGTTGACTCAGCTCTCTGAAGTTGAGTAAAAAAGATTTTTTTTTTTTTTACAGTGTACACTTATTGTATTCCACATTAAAAACCATGAGGATGGGTGATGCAAAATAAATGCTAAAAATGAGGTCATGTTTTGGATGAAGAATCTCAGCAATTGTTCCTCTTAAAACTGTGATTTTCAAGGCTGTGACTCATAATTCCAAAAATCAGATACAGTTCCAAAATCACTATTAATTAAAATGACAAAGTCTGAAATTAGAATCACAAGTGCAAATAACGTTCTTGCATTTGAAATATGAAGAAGTTTTAAATAAGGTCTGAGAGCAGCCTGGAATCTTTCAGCTTACTAAACCTATTTAATTTTATAGGCTGAATGCACACACCACGCTCCCATTGTCACATGTTGTTTCCATATGACATCTATTGCATTTCTACCATATTTCAAAGGGCTCATCATGTTTCAACAAGTTAAAATAATGAAAATCAAATCTCAATTCATATAGAGTTCAGTTGTTTCCTTTTTAGTGATTTTGTCTGGATATTGAACAAATTGCTACCTAATGAAATTTCAGAGTCCTCAGGTGATGACCGCCGCAATGCTGCGAGGCCGCGGAAACAGGAAGTAAGAAATGGTAGTGCCTGGCCAAGTAACCTGGCAATTATTTCTCAAATCACAGTTGAAGTTCCGCTTTTCCTAGCGAAATAAGTAAACACTGGGATTTTATTACTGTCTACGAAAAAAAAGAGATAAATTACTTGACTGCCAAGTGGCCCGACCGTTCAGAAAGGGACTACGAATTGCTCCATGGGTAATAAAATAGGGCTTCTTGAGCGGTATAAGTTCAGCATTCAAAATTTACTATGTATACAGGGTGCTGTACGCACAGTCCTGCCGGGATTTAACCTGGTGGGCCGGAGTTCAGTGCACACCGTAGCGCACGATACACTGGGGAGAGGCTCTTAAATATTTTTTTCTTTTTTAGAAAAGAGCATCTCTTGTTTTCCTCGCATATTACCCGAGTTATGCTGAAACCGTTTTGTGCCCCAGTAAATGAGCTAGTGCAACAAGAGCGTTTGGCTGCGCAAAGAGGAAGCTGCCTGCGGTCTGAAACACAGAGCGGTGAAAGACGCAGCTCTGGCTCTTCCTCACTCGTTGTCAATCTCTCCACTGACCCAGCGCGCGATCGAGCTCGCGGAATCTCCGAGATTTACGACGAACTGGCGCGTTCGCATTAAAACAGATCAACTGACTGAATCGCGATTCCAATTGATCAATTAACTGAATTCATTGTAAATAGTGTTTAGGCCTACTTTAGCTTTGCTGTGGAATTTATTTCAAATTTATCAAGATATCCTGGACGGCAGCTGGTAAGTAACCTGAACCAAACTTTTTTTTCCACTAAAGAACATTATACCGAGCGTAGCTTATTTCTTTCCTAACTTATATCAACAGCTGGATTTAATTCAGTTTTTTTATGATTTTATATAAATAATAAAAATAGCCTAATAATAATAATAATAATTTAAAAAGCCCAGTCTTAACTGTTTACTCGAAACGTTAAAAATGTGTATAGGCCTATAAATTAAAGCAATCGCCCACGCTGGTGGTGATCTGATATCACAAAACTAGTATCGTGACCCGGAATTTCAGGGACTGCAGAATTAGCCTACATCTGTCATTTTTACGCACTTCTGAGATATTCAGCATTAAAGTTCTGGTCATTTCTTTTATTTAGTCACTCCCCAAAAGTAGGAATTTATACCCACTATTTCCCCCATTTTCAGCAGATAGCCCACATATGCTGAGAATTCTAAGTAACATTTTTGACAGAAAAAGTCGCTTAGAACGCTGCAGACGAGTAGCATACTTCAACAAGTCAAGTTTCATTATAGGTTACTTTTGCATAGAAATCAGTTTAGAATTTCTTTAAGGGCACACAGTTTCTGTAGCTTAATTGTATTACCCTTTTTTTTTTTTTTGGAAATGAGCCTATTAAGTCCCTTTAAGTGGGCAATGCGGCCATTTCATGTCTATAAACCACTAACATTTTAATAGCATTCTAGTTTAAAAAAGCTTTATTGTATTTGAAAATGGCCTAGTTTTAGTATTTATAATCTCATCTTGAAATAAGTCTTATTAATAACTTTTTCCTTGAGTCGCCTTGTGTTGCTCGGCTATTTGCGAGTGCCTATGCAGAAACTTACATTTAAAAAATTAATTAAAACAAAACATTCTTTGCCTAAAGATGCTGGTGAAATGTTAATTTTAGCCGACCTTGCAGCAGGCAAACTATGTTAACTAAGCTAGCTTGACTTTATTCAGTAAAGAAAGCATCAGTCCCTGCGGGAATGCAGTAGGTGCTTGCATGTTTTTTTTTTTTTTTTGTGGTACTTATCAGTTTTTAAAACTTCTTGATCAGCACTTTGATTAAATGAAATTGACTTCTATATTGTCAAAAGCCTAACTGTTGTCATAAAACTTAAACCACCAGTTAGATATCAGCTTTGAAGTGGCCCACTGGAAAACAATGCAGAGGGTTTCCCTGCGCAACAGGTGTAACATCCTGCACATACTGAGCTGAGCCAGAGAGGCAGGTGATCCCGGTTCTAACACGCATCGGTCTCCTTCAGCCGTTGAAATTTTGCGCGCAAAAAAACTGTTTGATCCGCGTGAAAAAAAGTTGCAAGAACCTTTATGACAATGTTTTCAGGAAAGACCTGCAGGTGTTGATAACCGAGCTTGAATAATTAGGTTGAAAAGAAAGACGCAGATTAAAAAATGAACAGATGATTATCTACAGGTGTTTTCTTACATTTTTGTCATTTTCATAACCACAGATAGCTTTATGTATCGTGTTTGAGAAACAGGTGTGCTTAAACTGTAGTTAAACTGCCATTAACACAGCTGTGTATCTAGGACTCAACACCCACTTGTAGCCACACAGTTAGTCAGGAGCTCATATCGTGTTGCCGATTGTGTCAGACGTCGATTAATAATAAGTTTATCAGATTTTTCACTTCTTGCAGCTAAACCAAAACTTAAGTCTGCGTGGGACATGAAAGATGCATGCCTTTTGATATCTATAGCAGACTTTTGTTCACATGACTGAAATGGGCACACAAACAATCTTCTCAGTTGACTGAAGAACAGTAAACATTAAAAAATTAAACACTGTCAAATACAAGTGTGAACTGCCAAGATGTTTTGGCCCTCTTATTGAGAACTGCCGAGAATGATTGCAGCAGTTATTAGACATGCTGTTTGTTGCATTGATTTAGCATTAATGCTAGTTCTGATCTTTGGGTATGATGATGCATAGATATAAGTCAAAGCAGTTATTTGCCTTTGTTAAGCAGCTGATGTCTCGTTAACATATTTCAATGTACACTGAGATTTGCTTTACAATAAATTGTCCTTTGTAGTTTTTTTATGACCCAAAATGCTGATTAAAACATTGTGTCACAGCCTGTGACTCACAGGACCATTAAAGCTCTCCACTATTGTTACATTCCATCCAAATCAATAAGCCTGCGTGTGCTAAGAGTGAGTCCTCTTTCTCTGTAACAGATACTGAGACCGGTCCCCTAGCCTCACCTCTTTCCCCAACATTACCACTCAGCATCGCCCCCTGCTGCTCCTCCTCCACCACCATGCCCCGCTCCTTCCTCGTCAAGACTAAAAAGGGTGGGTGCCATACAGTGCGCGCCGTGGAGGACAGGTGTCAACCAGGACCCAAAAAATACGACACCTCGCCGCTGGAGTCGCAGGCAGAAAGGACTACATCTCCCAAAATCCCCTCTGCTAACAGTAAACCTGTTGTTACGGCGACAGAGACAGAGGGAGGCAGCTCCCCTCCTCCACACGGCTCACCTGCGGTTCCTGTTTTTCCCTGGCCTGCAGGTAGTTGCTCACTTATTAACCCATTGTTTTCATCCACATACTGCAATATTTAGAGTAGAAACAGGTTACCCCCAGTTACAACTGTATTACATATGTCTGTCTCCCTACTGGCTCATACTACACGGCCAGCTCTGATTGTTATTGACAGCTAAAACCTGTCTATAATCCTAATTATTTTTAAATCCACCGCATACTCCAACTAAGTTATTAGTTGACCTAACTGTTAAAGCCCAGCTTTGGAATACCAGGTTAATGCTGCCTCCTTAAACCCCAACACAGACCAGCCTGGGCGAGATACGGACCCTCTTCCAGCTGTTTGGTGCCAGCCCCCTCTGAACACCAGAGTCCCTCCGATAGAGCGGGAACTGGAAAAGCTACTGAGCATGCTCCCAGACCCCACACAGGGAGCCAAGGGGCAAAACAGAGGGATGGAGGAACTGGACTGTGCACAGTGCGATGGGATCAAATCAGCCCCAAGCTACTGTCCTCTGTGTCGCAAGGTGAGTTCACACAGCTTAATTTACACACGTCCTGCTGCAGCGTGAGATTAGTGGGAGTGTTCTGCAATGCAGGAGTGCCTACTGAGTGAGATAACTGTTCAGAGTAATAAATTGGAAGAGCTGTTCGTTCTTCAAACTTCAGTCTGTGTTCTAGGTTTGGGAGGACATCTGGATTTCAGTCAATGCAGTTCTCAAGCTAAGAGATTCAGCTTCGCGAAATGGGGCCAGGCTAATGCACTGATTTTTACCCCTAGAGCGCTGAAATAAATTTGAAAAATATATAAATGTAATTATTTTGAGCTGGTGAAAACCTATCATGCGGGAGCTCTTTTAACCAAGTAACCACATGATAGCTTCTCAGCAGCTCTGATTTTGATATCTTGCGTCACAGAGTAACAATAGTTGCATTTAGCGCTCTAAGGGTTAACAAGGCCTGCTTTAATGCCATTCTGTGTATTAGAACAGAGGTTCCCAGCATCAGTTCTGGGGACCCCCTCTGTATTCTGGTTTTTGCTCCATTCACATTTACCGTCTCCGAATTTTGACAAAGATTTTTACATGATTTTTCTTAATTACTCTATTTGAGTTTGATAGGACTGTTCACTCTTTTAAGCCATATTATTTTACAAATAGCCATAACCGCTCTGAAGAGTTCTATATTCTGATTATATTATAAGGGAAACAATTTATCAAGTTGGAGAAATTCTAATGAATGAGATTAAACGATTGACAGGCTTCTAACTGTAAACACACGGTCTCTAAAAAAACAGGAAGTAAATGAAATATTTAGAGATCAGGCAAATGATAACAAGCCTAACCTTCGTTGTGTAAAAGGGAACAGTACACGTTCAGTAACAAAATCAGGATTGGATTGAATCCCCATCATCTTTAATTCAGTTAAAGAGTGTTAAAATTGGGCATATTGTTTGCAAATGTTTTCCATGAAGCAGATTTTTTTTTCCCCTACATGACATTCAGCAGAAGCTATTTCACTCAATGGGGCCAAAAAGAGTAATTAAACTTTTCAAAAATGAGAAGAATCTCATTAAGAATCAAAGGATCCCTACAGCCAGCTCCTGGATAACTCAAATATCCTTGACGTAGCGACTTAAAACTCAGTTGCGTTAGATTGCAAAAATAACGCTCAGCTCAGCTGAAAGCCAAGTGAGTGAGGGAGGGAGGGACTCATTTGCATGTGTGAGTCCCCACAGTAACTCGCCTCTACGCTTTGTGTATCCATGAGTTACAGCTGTTTAAAACTGTGACGGTAGTTGGGGGCGCCCAGGTGGCTCATTGGTCTAAGCTCATACCATAAAGGCTGTGTCCTTCCCGTAGCGACCTGGGTTTGATTCCGGCTCAGGTCATTTGCTGCATGTCTTCCCCCATTCTTCTCCCCAACCTTCCTGACCCTCTACACTGTATAACTATAAAATAAAAAAAAAAAATGTGTATGTTGATTCTGGCTGGAACATTCACCAGCACACAGGAGTCCCCAGGACTGAGGTCAGGAACCACTGCATTAGAGAGTCATTAGACGTTTATTAAGTAGGGTAGACTAGTTTGGAGTTTAGAGAGCAGGACTTGGTAGAGTATAGATACCAATCACCAAAAGGACCTTAGTCGATAGAGACAGGGTTAGGATTATTGTTAGGGGATCAGAATCAGGGGATTGTTTTCATAATGTTTTAGGCGATGCGATCCTATCCGTTAAATTTCTGATAATGTCGTGTCACCAGTTATGATTCACTCAGACATCCATCTCAGGCTTGTGCTCTTGGTGGATGGAGTCTAATGCCAGCCGTCTCTATGGCGTTATGCGCCGTTTCCTGTCCCCCTACAGATGTTCTCCTCTGCCTTGGGGCTGGAGTCTCACCTGACCAGATCACATGTCAGTTGGCTCACCCTCCCATTGGCTGCATACAACAAGGTTGATAACCAATCATACATCTTCAAGCCAGAGCTGGGCACACAGTACAGAGCTAAGGTAGGGCTAAATGCTGAATGTGCTCGAGCGGACAAAATGTGAGTGGTGTTTATCATCCAACATTGCTGACACAAGTTTAAAGTAAATCTTTAAAAGAGCTTTAGCCTAGTGGGTTTGTTGTGTTGTTGAAACATGGTAAGATTAGTCGAAGGTGGCTGTAGACTCACGTAGCCACGATACGATTTGTGCAGCACTTGGGTTCCTGAAAGTAAGGTCCGAAACCTCACACTGATCCGGAGGGGTGTGCTACGATGCAAGATTAGTGGGTTAGTGAGGTATGTTGATTCTGAGGTCTGGGTTATCAATGTCACGCAGGTGGCTGTTTTTTAACCCGTTACTGTTACTTATATCTCTGACTACGAATGTAGGGTTTAGAGCCAATTCACGGAGAAAAAGCCTGGCTAATGTTGAATTTGCCTCGTAGACCACCCCTCAGGAGGCATTGTACATGACAATAACTGTGTGCTACACAGTCTCACATCCTCCTGGGTGTCGGAGGCATGTAACCACTGACCATATTGCACTGTGGGATACAACACTCCGAGAAGATTGCTCCAGCGGCATACTGTGAAAATTGTCCAGTGCAGTAGGTTCATCTGGGTATTTTCAGCATACTTGTGAAATTCTTGTTGGTCATACACTGCATTCTGCTTGCTCCGTTTGGCCACGATCAGTTATTCGGTAGTAAATAGATGGCGACTCTGAGCATGGCCACTGTGTTAGACCTGTGTTTTGCAAACCTCTCCTGCAGTACCACTTGTCCTCTAACAGCTCCAGCATAAATGATTCAAATCATCCGCTTATTATCAAGCCGCTTCAGGGGTTGATAAATACCTGAACATTTCAAGCACCTATGCAGAAGCAGAGAGTAACCTAAAACATGCAGGGCGAGAGGTATCACAGGAGAGGTTTGAGAAGCCGGGAGTTAGAGAATTTGTGTTCTTCAGGAGAGAAGTTTCAGCTGTAAGGAATGCGGGAAAGTCTTCAAGCGCTCCTCCACCCTGTCCACTCACCTGCTGATCCACTCAGACACCAGACCCTACCCCTGCCAGTACTGCGGCAAGAGGTTCCACCAGAAGTCCGACATGAAGAAGCACACCTTCATACACACTGGTAAGACACGCGAGGAAATGCAGTATAACGGATGCGAAGTGCAACAAGTGCTAATATCGCCCCCTTGTGGAGAGTCTACGATCTGCCGAACACGAGTGATTGCGTGAGCTCAGGGAAGTGTGACTACGAGCGAATGAGAGTTTTGTGCGAGTTCACGCGCGTGAGCTGAGTGCACGCGAGTTGTGAGTGAGCACAAGTGCGTAGTGAACAATTGATTGAGTAGCGAGTGTGTGAGTGAGCAAGTATGAATGTGTGAGAGACATGCAATTCAAGACCACCAGGTGTTTCACATCATAAAAAGAGGCAACACCGATAAACATCCTCAGGTTTTATTCCAACAGAGAGACGATAGACTGGATTTCTGCATTATTTTTCTCCTTTGAAAGTAGACACTTGTAATATTGTATCCTGGCCCCATACTCATAAAAGTGTCTGAGAGTCGACGTGGTGATTTTGGATCAGTTGAGACTCTCCTTTTAACAATATATTAGACATACAATACACAGTATAATACATAGAATAATAGGGTATGGACAATCCTGATCCAGGATCAGCAATTCAACTCTGAAGACTCACCTCTTCGCATTGCTTTTTGCACAATCCCCCATAATATTTCAGTCATCTATTCTTGAGATATCTTGGTACTCCTGAGGATGAATTTCTTGCTTTGCTGCAATTTCTTGTAATCACCTCCTTGTTTTGTTGACATAATTGTTTATTTTATTACCCTGCTATTGCTGACTGAACTGATTACTACCGTCTAGACGGTCATGACGTTACTGTTTGTTTCTGAGCTGACTGATGCTTCAGTGAAATGGTACGTTGTCTGATTTATATCGTTCAGCTAATTAAAAGACTTCGGAATGCGCTTATGGCACTCTGCGCTGGATTAAAATGTCCATCAGATAAATGTAATAGAATGTAATGGGAGATGTATGACTACGGTCCCTGCTCTGTGACTCGTGGCCCAGGTGAGAAGCCTCACGTGTGCCAGGTGTGCGACAAGGCCTTCAGCCAGAGCTCGAACCTCATCACGCACTGCAGGAAGCACAGCGGATACCGGCCCTTCACCTGCGGACGCTGCCACGCCGGTTTCCAGCGCAAGGTGGAGCTGCGGAGGCACCAGGAGCTGCGGTGCGGCGGGGCGAGCGGTTCGCGCGGGGGCGCCACCGAGCACCCCGCCCATCGCTTCCACACCTGGAGCTGAACAGCTGATGCTCATGGGCAGCACGGCACCATAAACACTCCCCCCTTGCACTCAGTCTACAGTAAAAAAAAAAAAAAAAGACTTCAGGTCCTCCTCACCAGTCCTGTTATGGCAAGAGTCCTTAAATTTCTTACCTTCTACATGATCATGTGAACAGTTATTGCCACTGATTGGCCAGACTGTCTTAGCATCAGACTCCCTGATAAAGGGATGCTGGAAAACCACCAGTATTTGGACTTTGAGGACAGTGATTTTGGGATTGTTCTGGCCTACCCTCTCAGCTCAGTCTGTATGTGACAGGCAGCTGCAGTGAATCCTCCAACAAACTCTTCTTCACGCCACTGACTCAGTGTAGTTATCCTTTCTGCTTCATCCAGCCACAATTTACTGCACTTAATAGGACGCCCCAGCTTAATTAACGTCCTTGTTTGCATTTAGTTGACAGTTTTTTGTGAGGTTCTTAGCTTGCAGACGTGCAGCACATACAACAAGGAGTTCCAGTCACAAGCACCGTTTTAACCCCTAGAGCACTGAATACAAATAGTGCTGCTCAGTGATGTAAGGTATCATATTCAAAACCATTGTAAACCTATCATGTGCCGACTTGTCTAAAAGAGCTCTTTTAAACAAGTCACCACATGATAGGTTTTCAACAGCGCAAGATTATTTTATTTATAATTTTTTGAAAATTAATACCAGAGCTCTAAGGGTTAAAATAAATGTTCTAAACCTTCGGACCTTTTCGTTCTGCCCTTAATCTGGTACACCTGACTGAGGGGGGTCAGGGAGTGACCAGTGTGCTGTTTCCAAGGCATGGATGCGCTGTGCATTCGGGAATGACTGGAGTGGAGATACTGTAAGCTTATGTGGACACTTATTATGCCACTGCCGCACACTGAGGGTTAGGTGTGTACTGGTGTCCATGCTTGCGCGCGTCCATCACACTGTCCATCACAAACATCATATCTGCACTGTATCTACTAAAGGAGTGGAGGGATTTTCACCAAATCGGACATTGTCACTCCTCAGATAAAATAACTTATCTGTACGTGTTTCGGAGGTCACTGGGTCAAAGGTCAAGGTCACATAAGGTCAGTTGCATATGGGGGCGGAAGATTAACTTTTAGGACGTGCGAAACAATGACTGGCTGAAGCATACCAACCACCGTTTGTGCTGGGTTGTACTTTGGGTTTGAATCAGCCCACACCTATTCGAACAGATAAAGAAATAACCCATTTATCAATAGTAAGCAATACTTGTTCAATTGATTTATTTTACTGCCGAATAATTTTCTTGTTTTCATAATACAAAACCCAAAACCAGTGAAGTTGGCACGTTGTGTAAATAAAAGCAGAATACAATGATTTGCAAATCCTTTTCAGCCTATATTCAACTGAATACACTGCAAAGACAAGTTACTTAATGTTCGAACAGGTAAACTTTGTAATTTTTTGCAAATATTAGCTCATTTGGAATTTGATGCCTGCAACATGTTTCAAAAAGCTGGCACAAGTGGCAAAAAAGACTGAGAGAGTTGAGGAATGCTCATCAAACACTTATTTGGAACATCCCACAGGTGAACGGGCTAATTGGGAACAGGTGGGTGCCATGATTGGGAATAAAAGCAGCTTCCCTGAATGCTCAGTCATTCACAAACAAGGATGGGGCGAGGGTCACCACTTAGTGAACAAATGCGTGATCTGATTGTCGAACAGTTTAAAAACAACATTCCTCAACGAGCTATTGCCAGAAATTTAGGGATTTCATCATCTATGGTCCGTATTATCGTCAAAAGATTCAGAGAATCTGGAGAAATCACTGCACGTAAGCGACAAGGCCGAAAACCAACATTGAATGCCCGGGACCTTCGAACCCCTCAGGCGGTACTGCATCAAAAACCGACATCAGTGTGTAAAGGACATCACCACATGGGTTCAGGAACACTTCAGAAAACCACTGTCAGTAACTACAGTTCGTCGCTACATCTGCAAGTGCAAGTTAAAACTCTACAATGCAAAGCGAAAGCCATTTATCAACAGCACCAAGAAACGCCGCCAGCTTTGCTGGGCCCAAGCTCATTTAAGATGGACTGATGCAAAGTGGAAAAGTGTTCTGTGGTCTGACGAGTCCACATTTCAAATTGTTTTTGGAAACTGTGGACGTCGTGTCCTCCAGACCAAAGAGGAAAAGAACCATCCGGACTGCTATAGGCGCAAAGTTCAAAAGCCAGCATCTGCGATGGTATGGGGGTGTATTAGTGCCCAAGGCATGGGCAACTTACACATATGTGAAGGCACCATTAATGCTGAAAGGTACATACAGGTTTTGGAGCAACATATGTTGCCATCCAAGCAACGTCATTTTCATGGACGCCCCTGCTTATCTCAGCCCGACAATGCCAAGCCACATTCTGCACGTGTTACAACAGCATGGCTCCGTAGTAAAAGAGTGCGGGAACTAGACTGGCCTGCCTGTAGTCCAGACCTGTCTCCAATTGAAAATGTGTGGCGCATTATGAAAATGTAAATGTGTAAATGTGAAAAATACGACAACGGAGACACCGGACTGTTGAACAACTTAAGCTGTACATCAAGCAAGAATGGGAAAGAGTTCCACCTGAAAAGCTTCAAAAATTGGTCTCCTCAGTTCCCAAACGCTTACAGAGTGTCGTTAAAAGGAAAGGCGATGTAACACAGTGGTAAAAAGGCCTCTGTGCCAACTTTTTGCAATGTGTTGCTGCCTTTAAATTCTAAGTTAATGATTATTTGCAAAAAAAAAAAAAAAAGTTTGTCGGTTTGAACATTAAACATCTTGTCTTTGCAGTGTATTCAATTGAATATAAGTCGAAAAGCATTTGCAAATCATTGTATTTTGTTTTTATCTACGATTTACATAACATGCCAACTTCACTGGTTTTGTAAATATACAATTTCAAGCAAGTCAATTCAATATTTTGTTAGACTATCAGAAAGAACAATTGTATTTATGCTTTTTAACCGGCTTCTAGCAAGGAAAATTAAAATGATGCCAATTTGAGCTCTGTCAACTGTCTATTCTTGAGCAAGTTCCAAGATATTAAGAAATAAATACATCATGAAGGGCATATTATTCTGTATGTAAATAATTAATTTGTTGTCTCACACTCTTTGGTAATAAGCCGCCTTTGCACTCAATAGCTACCTCCCGTCAAATAGCTGAGCCTGTTTTCGGATGCATTAGCCATACAACGATGAAATCCGAGAGCCTGACAAGTGCTAGAGTTGCGGTTCAGCTGCCAGCAGGGGGCAGTGTTCCTCATTTCTCTGCGCCAACCCGGTAACTCATCCAAAGTGCTCCACACCATACAGCTGCTCCGCGGGGGTCCTGACTCATTGTGGTCATTAAAGAGCCCATAACACTCGTCACAGCCCGCCGCGTTTCCCGCGCACCGGCCAAATTTACGAGGCGCGGCGCCGGTAAAGGCAGCGCCGATGAGTCAGGTCCCGTGGGTGTAAAGGAGGCCAATAACAGCCGTCCCCGAGCAGTCTGCTGCTGGTGAAAATCCTCGATAAGGAAATGTTAAAGGAAAAATATGTCCTCATCTACTAATAGCGCAAAGGCCGACTAACCAGCGTTCAGCTGCGTACATGAAGTGTATCTGACTCACAGCACTGAAATAAAAGCCTGTAATGATAACCAGCCGGTAGGTGCAATGAAAGTGTAGAGATCCTATTTGCACGAGTTCTCAGAGCTGAGAAAGTGTTGCGACTGCTTGTGTGAGGACGGGAACAACTGGCCATCCGGAGCACCAGCAATTCTGGGTTCTTTCTCTGCCCTCGCTCCGTGTGCAGCATTTGGGTTCTCTGCCCTCATTCCGTGTGCATCGTTTGGGTTCTCTGCCCTCGCTCCGTGTGCAGCGTTTGGGTTCTCTGCCCTCGCTCCGAGTGCAGCATTTGGGTTCTCTGCCCTCATTCCGTGTGCATCGTTTGGGTTCTCTGCCCTCACTCTGTGTGCATCGTTTGGGTTCTCTGCCCTCGCTCCGTGTGCAGCATTTGGGTTCTCTGCCCTCGCTCCGTGTGCAGCATTTGGGTTCTCTGCCCTCATTCCGTGTGCATCGTTTGGGTTCTCTGCCCTCGCTCCGTGTGCAGCGTTTGGGTTCTCTGCCCTTATTCCTTGTGCATCGTTTGGGTTCTCTGCCCTCGCTCCGTGTGCATCGTTTGGGTTCTCTGCCCTCGCTCCGTGTGCAGCATTTGGGTTCTCTGCCCTCATTCCGTGTGCATCGTTTGGGTTCTCTGCCCTCGCTCCGTGTGCAGCGTTTGGGTTCTCTGCCCTCGCTCCCTGTGCAGCGTTTGGGTTCTCTGCCCTCGCTCCCTGTGCAGCGTTTGGGTTCTCTGCCCTCGCTCCCTGTGCAGCGTTTGGGTTCTCTGCCCTCGCTCCCTGTGCAGCGTTTGGGTTCTCTGCCCTCATTCCGTGTGCAGCATTTGGGTTCTCTGCCCTCATTCCGTGTGCAGCGTTTGGGTTCTCTGCCCTCGCTCCATGTGCAGCGTTTGGGTTCTCTGCCCTCGCTCCCTGTGCAGCGTTTGGGTTCTCTGCCCTCATTCCGTGTGCAGCGTTTGGGTTCTCTGCCCTCGCTCCCTGTGCAGCCTTTGGGTTCTCTGCCCTCGCTCCCTGTGCAGCGTTTGGGTTCTCTGCCCTCATTCCGTGTGCAGCGTTTGGGTTCTCTGCCCTCGCTCCCTGTGCAGCCTTTGGGTTCTCTGCCCTCGCTCCCTGTGCAGCCTTTGGGTTCTCTGCCCTCGCTCCCTGTGCAGCGTTTGGCCTCTCTGCCCTCACTCTGTGTACAGGGTTTGGCTCTCTCAGTACAGGGTTAAGGTTCCCCTGACCTCACCCTGTGTACTATTTCACCCAGTAAGCCCCTCTACCACTTTCCCTCCCTGAGTTATGGTTCCACACCTCTCCTGGTGCCCAATCTCTCACAAGAAAGCAGAGGAAACAGGAAGCAACTGCTACCAGTATGTGGCTGGCAACTGTAATCATGAAGAGATCTGGCTTTAGCCTCCATATAAATACAAAGCCCCACAACCCAGCATTAATCATGAATGGGAGAGAGTAAGACCCACTCATGGATGGTGGTTTGACAACATGCCAAATCGCATGCCTGAGCACACGTACAAACCCCATTCATTTTAATACAGCGATTAATTTACACTAGCTATGAAGACTGGTGCAGACCAGTTTGTCCAGAGAGGTGGTTCTGAGGGTTGTATTCATCTAAAGTGACTGAGATGAGCCAATAAAATGCATGAAGGGGACTTGCTTCTATAGACTGACCAGGAAGCCATGGTAACATACCAGTGCAGTGCATTTTTAATGAGTTGGGGTTGAACAGTAAAATGACAGCGCCGCACCACCGCTCCCATCCCCATTCAATGCACTTGGTCAGTTATTCCAGGAGCTCTGGCAGGAAGAAGGCAGATTGGCTAGCCTTTTCCAGATCAATCAGAATTCTGAAAAGAACGTCTCTCAACACATAATCAATGGTAATTTTATGCAATTGTATTAATATGACACTGTAAATTTTGATAGCGGAGTGACGCAGAAATTCCTGTTTATTCTTATTCCCTAGACAGCTTTTCAAGACTGAATTGAAATCCACTTGAGTGACGCATGTCTTCCACGTCCTTTCTCTGAGGCAAAAAATTTCTATTCAATTCGTCAAATAAAACTAGACAGTTCAGTTGCCCGCGACAGCATGGGTGTAGCCCTCGAGTGCCCGCTGGTCATATTTTGTAAACTCTGACCTCTAGAGGGTTCAAAAGCCATACACTAAAACCGCCACATTTTCAGCATAAAATTGTGCTTTATTCAGCCAACTCATTTGCCATGGCAACCAAAATCAAAAGATGTCATGACCTGATAACCTATGCCCACACTAAATACCAATGTAGAGCGTGGCATGTAGAGCGTCCACAAGAAAATCTCTGCAGATGTGGCGGCGACAGAGAAGACAACCATGAATCTACGGTAGCCGCTCAACTTCAACCGAGGTCTACAATGAGCCCAGGCAGAACCTGCAGCCAGATAAGCACAGCTAGCAGAAGATAAGGCCTATATGGTGAGGTTGATTCGTGCTAGTTCCACACCACGTGTCAGATTCCATCTTTTAGAGCAACATCTCCTCATGAATACTCAGCATACAGTTAATGAATTCTAGGTAGGAGACAGTCGGTTGCCCGCAGGTCGACTTGTATCCCCGGACGCCCAAAAGCAATCGCTCCCAAATTGATAGGCTTCGTGACCTTACTACACACAAGGTCCATGGCAAGTATGAAATTAATCTATAAAGAACTGAGACCTGTGCAGCACTCACAATTATTCTCTACGGACCTGGCAGCGGAGGCAGCGTAACGACCGCTGATCTACCGTATTCGACTCGTCGTCCAGGGATACAAGTACAAATACAGCATCAGCTGCACACTCTGGAGGCAACTACATCTAAATTGGTTATTTTGTGTTCAAACGCTTACTTAAACTCTTTCTGCAGATGAGCAGTAATCTTCCTCTTACGAGGTTAAATGAGCGATTTAGAGGTACAGCTGCCTCTTGCGTTCACTGACTAAAACTTTCACTCATTCAAGCAGCTCCGGGGAGAGGGGAGTTGAAACTAAAGAGATGCAACATGTATAATAAAAAGGCTTCAAACAATGGCCACTTTTTGGAAGTTTTTTTATTTTGTTTTAATTTTTTAATGTTTTTATTTTTTTTCTCCAAAAAATCCTGAGGTATTCACAATATAATGGCATTTATTTCATTTGAAATATCAAGGAAATGAAAGACAGGGAAAATAAAATGGAGAGGAAACAAACGAAAAAAATAATAAAATAAAATCAGATGAGCAGTAAAGCATATCTGTACAATTTGAGAGAACCATCTGTATAAACCGTATGTCAAGAGTGACAGAATGTTTGAAACAAAAAAATAGATTCAAATCAACTTTCACTCTTTTTCTTGTAATCTTGAGCAGAATTCATGCAAATTCATAAAATGACCACTTTAAAAGACCTCCTTCCACTTTTCCAAACTCTAGCTACATTCTCCAACCAAATAATTCCATCCAGCACCCAAAAACACACAAACACACACAAACAAACACACACACAAACACAAACACACACACAAACACAAACACACACACAAACACACACACAAACACACACACACACAAACACACACAAACACACACAAAAAAAACTAGGGACACATGGGTGTTACTGGCTACAGAGCGCTGTATAAATTTGTATCAAGTTAATTCATGCGGAGGCCATTTTAAATCACATATCTAAGCAGAAGAAGATTATGTCACCAATACTGCAGTTGCTGGCATCGTGAGTTTACGGAGAGGAACTGTAGTTCCCAAGACCAACAGAGGTATGTGGGCTTGTTTGTGTCCAACAAAAGTGAGATATATTTTTCTAAAGACATGTATTACCTGATTGCAAGTGACAAGTTCGCACTTTAAAAAGCCCACCAGCAGGTGCAGGCGGACAGAACAGTAAACGGGATGGACGAAGTGGCGAGTTTGAAGATGCGTAGCTACTATAGTGAGCAATGGGCTCGTCTGAGTGGTGGACAGCATAATGAGTGGAATTGCAATCAAAGAAAGGAAAGGATGGAGGGATGGATGAATGGATGGATGGAGGCTTAGGCAGAGGAGAGAGGTGGATGGATGGGAGGATTGGGTGGGGAAGGAGAAGGGTCAATGAGGGAGATGATACCCGTGTCTGAACTGGCAAGCTGAGCTTACTGGCGTCTTAGCAGTTAGCACTAGGGCCGATCTATAATAACATTACATGTGCACCGAGAGTCTGCAAACACACTAAAGCGCTTGTCTGCAATTATGTGACCATTAACAGGTACTTTCAACGGACATTTGGTTTCTGAGCGGCAGCAATGACGACAACAATAAACGCACCCCTCCCTTCCATGCGATTCTCTTTTGCTATAAGAACAGAAAAAAATGCACTTACGACCGAAAACATTCTCAGAAAATTTTTACTGTAAAAAGTCGGCAAAATGTTGAGATTCTAACAGTCTAAACAGTTTCCTCTGTGTGGGACACGATTTACAGTCATCGAGGAATAAACTCAAGACAAAGAAAGTCTGCAGCTTCCATAGAATTCACCCTACCCCCTGTCCGAACACACACACACACACACACACACACAAACACACTTTCTTTCTCACTTGCTCACACACGCAGCAACCTCAGTGCAACATCAGTCATGACACCCGTCCAACAAGGCGTTTCTACAACAGACAGCATACAGTAGTACAGCATTGGAGGAACGGAAACGGTGGGCGGGAAGAACAGGAGGTAACAGAAACGGCCCACAGAGAGGAGAAGATCGGGAATACAAGAGACAGAAGGGGAATACAGTCAGGAGAGATCAAGAATACGCTCAGGAGAGAGGGAGAATACAAGAGGACAGATCGGGAATATACTCGGGACATATTGGGAATACACTGGGAGCAGATCGGGAATACAGTGGGAACAGATCAGGAATATACTCAAGACATTGAAAATGCATTCAGGACAGATCGAGAATAAATTTGGGACATATTGGGTACAGATAAAGAATAAACCTGTGACTGATCAGGAATACATTTGGGACAGGTCAGGATTATACATGGGACATACTGGAAATACACTGACAACAGATCAGGAATACACACAGGACACATTAGAGAATGCAGTCAGGACAGATTGGGAATACAATGGGGAAAGACAGAATACACTTGCGACAGATTGGGAATAGACTCAAGACAGATCAGGAATAAACTAGTGAAAGATCGGGAATATACTAGAGAGACCGGGAATAGACTCGAGACAGATCGGGAATATACAACAGACAGATCGGGAATAGACTCGAGACAGATCGGGAAAATACTCGAGGCAGATCGGGAAAAGACTCGAGGCAGATCGGGAATAGACTCGAGGCAGATCGGGAATAGACTCGAGACAGATCGGGAAAAGACTCGAGGCAGATCGGGAAAAGACTCGAGACAGATCGGGAAAAGACTCGAGACAGATTGAGAATGCATTCATTCTTGACGGATTGGGAATAAAGTCAGAAGAAAAATTAGGAATACACACACTCACAACAGATCGGGAATACAGTCAGGAGGGATCAGGAACACTTAGGACAAACGGGAAGTACTCCCACAAGGCGGAGTAGCAATGCTGTCACTCCGCTCGCTACCATAGAAAAAGACACACCTTTGTCCCCATGTTTACGCCGCGCCCCTGCCTCTCCACCTCAGACTCTCTCAAGAAACATCAAACGCCTCCTTAAATTTGGTGTAGTCTTTGCCCTGAATATGAAATTTTAATAAAAAAATAAATAAAATAATAACACAATAGACCAAAATATATGAATGTAGCGCCTTTTGGTACACGTTTTAAAACACAACACACCCATCCCAAACTCTCAAACGGACGCACTACGAAACATTCACACACTTCCATGATAGGACACGATAGAAAAAGCTAACAAAAATGACAATTGCCATCGACAAGGAACTAAATGACAAAATATTGCAAAAAGAAGATTACAATAAGTTTCAGAAGACATAAAAAGGCAAAAGTGTGTCTTTTCCTGTCAACAATTCAACATTTCCAAAAACAAAACAAAAGAACAGAATATATAATATGTAAAAATTATAAATAAAGATAAAGTTTTGTGTTTCCCCCCCTCAAAACCATAATCTAAGAATCAATGGCAGTTACATCAGTGACAATAACATGCAATTGATATACTTTACAGCATTGGACTAGCTAACCCCGACTACCCACCCAGTCTAAACCCCAATCCCGCCCCAATACAATCCTTAGGTAACCCTCTACTCATTCAGAACACCCGTTCCCTTCTCCCCATCTCTCTCTCACTCTGTCCATCTCTAGACTGGCTGAGAGCAACTTTTCAACCAGTCAAAAGAGGAGAAAAAAAAAAAAAAAAAAACTTTAAATATTGTCACAAACTCCAAATTCACCATACATGTGTATATACATGATGCTTCCTTAAGCACGCAGAGCGATCTGAATGACTGCATAGTGAAAATGATATTTGGTATAATTACAGATGGGGCCGTGAGGAACGCCTTCTCGACCATGCACAGGGGCAAACCTGCAGAAAATTCTGGCTCTAGACCAGCATAAGATGGTCTGGCTGCTGAAAGAGGCGTCTTTGACACTTAGAGGTGGTTGACCAGCAGCTCATCAGCGTATATGGACAGGTATAGTCAAGCAGACTGTCCACCATCTTAGACAAACAGCTGTTCCCAGCCTTGTCCAGATGGAAAGCAGCTTTAACAAACCACCAGTTATCTGAGACTAGCTGGAAGTGCCCACACATCTTAAAAGGAGCACAGAATCCCAGCTGTTGATAAGCTGGAAATTTCAGCAGCGAGAACAGTTCAGCGCAGCCCATTGGACGCTAAAAGCAGCGGCTCTGACTATCGCCACGGTAACTCGAGCCTTATTTAAATAATCTAGGGTAGATGACGTCTAGGAGGCAAGTGCTCTGAACCGTCCGCACAAACGGGTCAGGACTAATATTTAAAACCTTTTTCTGCTCGACCTTTTCACACAAACTCGCAGAAACACACACACACAAACATTAAGCATGACCTGAGAAAAGATGACCGCGTGCCACAACAATATAGAAAAAAGAAATGGCCGAAATAATGAGAGGCATGTTTGCGGCCTTTTGTCAGGAGCCTTTAAAACATTAAATAATTATAAAAATAACCTACACATGTACTAAAACATTTTTCAGGCGTGTGTGTGTTAGTGTAAGCGTGCAGGCCAGTAAAACCACAGAGGAACGGTACACCAGGAGAGGAGCCCTAACCCAGCACAGCTTTTCTGTCCAACAGCCAGCTAATGCATGAAAGGCTGTCTAAACAGCCAGAGGTACGTTACCCAAAGGCGAATTCGCTAACTATTTCAGCAACTTCCTAAGCCTGAACGAGACCTCTGGTTGCAAACCGTGAAAGTTGCTAACATGGTTAGGAACTACGCTATTGAAAAACGTACCCCAAAACGCCGAACACACAGACTGCTCACCCAACACCATACTGTGTGCAGCCAGTGTACTTGGCGACACAATGAAACCTGACCCTACAAGTACCATGCTTGATGGAGAAAGAAAAAAAAAAAAAAACAATAATTCACATTCCCAAAACCATGTTAAACTACACTCTGTGGAAGCCAATTCATCTCAATTAGATCTGGTTAAAAGGCTAATTAAATGATAAGGCCTTTTCAGGAATAACGGCTAATTCGGCTGTAGCCGCAACCGTGTATCACCAGAGCACACGCAGTTAAGACAACATACGTCAAAATTCAATTCCTCACTTTAAGTAAGTCGGTAGCTGGGGTCCACGAGGTGCATGTAGGGCCATTCATAGGAAGCGCATGGCAGGTGCTCACACACCTGATTCCATCTTGAACGGTAACCAGGATAAATAAGATTACACAGCAAACAGAGCAAAAACAAAAAGGACAGTTTTTACAAGGCTGGAGGAGACAGACTGTTTCAGTGGGCTGAATTAGAGAACCAGCCTCTCCAAGTGTCCTGTGCGCAATCACCGCTGAACTACATGCCCCATCCCACCCTCACCAGCTACAGCCAGATTTGTATATCTCATAATAATATTAATAATAACAACAACAATTCCTTTTATTTGTATTTATTGTTTACACCTTTGGTGTATCACGTCACTGCAGTCTCACCCCCACAGAGCTCTTTCCCGCCGGTTCTCTCTCCACCGAGAGGCCCACAGAGAATGACCAACGGACAGACAGACGGACAGACAGAACTGCAGAGTCCATTGCCGAGACCTGTTCTCCCACAGCTCCACTGTTAAAATGGGGGGGGGGGGCACTCCAGTTGCCATGGGTATAAAGGATTTGAATCTCCAGCTTGACTGGCTGTTGGCAACAGCGAGGTAGCATATGCTCAAACACACACATTACCGCACATGCCCAGTGAGGCAGGCTCATGCTAGGGACGTGCACTCAAATATGATGAAAGATTGGAACTTTCTAGAACAGACCGTGCCATCAATCTTCACCGTAAGCCTCGCCTGCTGGAGATCCAGAAAAAGTAAGAGTCCTTTACTTGCGCATTCAAATTAGGAAACATTTGAACATGAATAATGAGATCTATTTAAATAAGCTGATGCTGGACTTCTCTAATACTTATGACAAACAATTTTCTCTTGAACGGTGTGATCTTATGGACCGAAATCACAGTGCATGCTGCAGTGGTTTAAATCTTCAGCTTGCGGATGGTATGAGGGATATCCCAGTTAGCACCAGTGTGATGATATTCAAATGTTAGGATGGTCCAACCGCAGGACTCAGGGAGACGGTTAGGATCTGACTTAGTGCAGGACACTGGCCACAAATTGAAGACCAGGGACCAACACTGCCTGAGCAAAAAAGGTGAGGGCCAGAACTTGTGTCAACATCAGGATGGACAAACGGATGGACAGACTCACTGCCGGGTAGAACAACAGCCAGCAATGTAGACATAATGTGTCACGCTAAAAAAATCCTACCTCTTACTCTGAAACTCAAGGTACGAGTTGTATGTGGGTTGAGGTGAAGGCTAAACAAACTACACACGCATAAGATGTGTGGTTATAAGAATATTTTCTCTAACGTATATTCGCTTTATCCACAAACACTCTCCAGCACTCTTCTCATTTCTGTTAAAAGTCGTTACCAGGCTCGCGTATATATTTGGTCTTCGTATTGACATTGCATTACTTTCATTCATTTGGCTTTAAAAAAAATAATAAATTAATCCTTTGGGGAAGAAAATAAAAAGTGACAGCAGCGTCTAAATCAACGGTAGCAGCAGTAGCAGTACAATAAATAATCATAAAAACAGCAATCGACAATAACAAAAATAAAGTCTAATTCACTCCTAAAAGTCAAACCGGTATAATGGCATGAAAAGCTTTTCAAAGGAGTACTGAGGTGTGCTTCCTGAAATCACAGGTGCTAAGTAACATAGTTGGAACCATTGACTGAATGGACGAACTATGCAAGTAGCTACCTTAGTTAGCAACTATGCTTCTGGGAAACGCACCCCGGCTCGAAGCTCCACAGCCCTGGTTTCGGTTCCATATTGGGCTCTCGGCCCCTAGAGCTCATCGGTTTCTCTCCACTCAAAAAAAATGAAAACCATTCCCCCAAACCCACCACTTTTAAAATCGCACTTTCTTTTCCTGAAACAACTCCTCCCCCTCGCCCACCCAACATTCCACCTTTTCCAATCCCCACTCATCCCTCCATCTCACTTCCTTTACCCTCTTCCCCCTCCTCGCTGATCCATCCATTTTGCCCACCTGCTTCCCCATCTTTTCGACTTGCGAATCTTCGTTCCGCTCCTCCATGTCAAATGCAAATTAACTCTTAGTGCGCTATTATGTTCAAAAAATGATAAATCAAATTTATACTGTGCTGTTGAAAACCTATCATGTGGCGACTTATTTAAAAGAGCTCCCTTGATGGAGCTCTTTTTATCCATTAAGTGCATGCATGACTGCATTAAAATGCATGCGATTCCCACCAATCAAAGTCATAGTGACATTATGATTTTAGTGTCTTTTATTCTACTTCAGCCAATTGAAGAGGACCAAAGGTTTGTTCTGACTCAAATCATGCTATTCAGCCATACAACTTTTTTCAGGATTATACAATTCAAAAGCACGCATCATGTACCACAATGGAGACCTCGCATAGTTGGACTGCCATAGTGGCGCAAAATTTGAAATTGACACTGAATAGTTTGTGTCATAATTTTGTGTGCATATATTATTTGTAACTCAGGAATAACTACACTAAAATATCAAATATTATTTGAAAATAGCTTTGTCATTATAAAGCTCATTTTTTAGTATATAGAAAAAATTTCAACCTTAATAGTTCAATGATACAGTATTTCATTTGTTGCACATGAGGAAATGTTTTAATGTCTAAGATTGAGAGGGATGTAGTCCTTAAATATTTTATTGATCACAGTGATTTATCAATCAAAATGTTCCTTGTTATAAGGCAAACAACTTTTCTTCACATTTCAAGACTTGATATTGCCTGAATCCAGAGACAAAGAAATAAATTGTTTACCATACATAATTCATCTTGTTTCTTTATCAAACCCATGGGATTTGAGTGTTGTACCGTAGCATTACCCCCAGGACTTAAAGGGTTAAACAATTTGTCATATGATAGGTTTTCAACAGCTTTGAATACATCTTACATCATTGAGCAACACTGTTCGTTTTGAGCGCTCCAAGGGTTACAAACACCACATCTCTGCTTGCAAACCTGCACCTTCCACAACTTGCCTGCTCCCGTTATTCTCACCTCCCTCACACCCCTCAGCTTCATTCAGTGTCGTCGCTCCAGTGATAATTTGGTACCGGTATCATTAAGCTTCGCTTTAGCTCCACAGGGCCGGCAGTCTCTGTAGCTGGAGAAACGGAGTCACAGCAGAGGAGCCCGACCTGGTGCTCCCCAGAACTTTCTCGAACAGACCAGCTCTTTCATGTCCGTTTAACTTTGGTTTGGCAATGAACGTAAACAGCATAAAGTGGCCTGGCTTATACATGCGTGAGCCTGAAAAGAAACAAAGTCTATCGGGAAAGATGGAGGGAGTGACAGGACGGGAGGGAGAAGGAGTAGGGGAGAGGTAAAGCCTCTCCTTCTCTTTCCCTCCCTCTGTCTCGCTCCCGCCCTCAATCCTTGCCTCTAACCCTCCCACTATCTCTCTCTCCCACTCTCCTGCCCTGCTCTTTCCCTCCATCTCTCTCCCTCTATGTCCCCATTCCTCTCATTCCTTCCCCACTCCATTAACCCTGTGCCAGCAATGGACTGGGCCTTCACAATCCAGCCGCTCCGATTTCCCATAATTCTGGTCCCTCGCTTTCCTCCATCAGGGAACATTGCTACAGTCAACATACATTTCTCTACCAAAGTCAACTTACAACAGCCACCATTTTTCGCTCCTACACTTCCAAAGTCGTTTAAAAGCAACTCCTGCAGGCGACAGTAACAGCAGCAGCCAAGTCTGGCCCCTTTCAGACACATTAACACACTCACTCTCTACAGAGCCCGACAAAAAAACTAGTATTTATTACCTAATATTTCTTTCATAAAACATCATTAAAACATACCACCCATATCATGGTTAAATGACTTTTTCGTGACAACAACTACTGTAGCACCAGTATTCGATTACAGTTAGATTTAAACTGTGAATATCGGCATTATAAGGCCTACGCTACGCTATGACCCTATCAAGTTGCTCAAAGATGATTATAAAATAATGCTAAAAATCCATTTCTCTCTACTTACGTGACCATCACATTTCAGTCTACCCACCAGGAGCTGAATATTGCACAGTGTGAGACGTGTAACTGTGTACACTGTTCTCTTTGTGGTCTGATAGACAGTGATGAATACACCTATTTTACTACGCGTGTGTGCGTGTGTGTGTTTAAGCATACGTATATGTGCGTATGCGTGAGTGAGTTTTTCTGAGGCCGTAACAAACCCTAACACAAAAATGGATGCGGCATGTACAGCATGTGGTGTGGGTGCGTATGATTTTGCACGAATAACACAACTATGAAGCTCTTTTAACCTGAGAGTTTCACCAACAGCCCACACTACAATAAATACTACGTCTGCGCATCTGTCTGTCCATCTGTCCATCCATCCCAGAACATGCAGGGGACCTGCGTCAGATGCGCACGTCTGTCTGCCCCTCCAGGAACACGCGCAAGCGCTCGCAAGCGGACCTACACGAGTGTAGCTGTGAGATCTGTCTGTCTGTCGGTATGTCTATCCATCAACATCCATTGTTCCCTCCCTCCCTCCCTCCCTCCCTCAGTCCGGTGGTGGGCCGACTCTTACGGATGCCCCTCCCTCCGTCTCTCGGCATCTCTGGCTACCTGCTGAAGAGCGAGTGCAGGTGGTGCTGGGTGTAACACTGGCTGCTCCGGGGCGATTCCGTGCGCTCCATCACCCCCTGGAACCAGCCCGCCACGTCCACCTCCAGCACCTCGTAACGGCGGATAAAACTGTGTTCCTGCAGAGACAAGAAACAAAAGGTTAAACGCACTGTGCAGCAGGAGATGGAAGACCAACTACAGGGCCCCTACACCTTCTACAAAGTGGATTTCAACTACTTTTCCAAAACATTTTTGAGGCGCGTTTTCAAGCTTTTACAGCACGTTACAGTTAACCCTCTATTAACCAAACCCATTTCCAAAAGTGTAAAAATCATTTCCCTAGGCAAAAATGTAGATTATGGGCCAATATTAGGAAAAAATGTTTTAAAAAATTTTTCATTTTTTTTAAATTTGCGTTTTTTTTTTTTTTTCAATTTTTAAATTTTAACTTGACGGACCATTCAAGTTATTCTCAAATGTTTATTTGGAAATAAGAAACAAAACCAGCACTGCGTCCAAGCTGTTAACCCTTTCACTTTATGTAGCAGATATGCTACGGTGGTTAATAGAGGCTTCAGCTGCTTTCACACCGGACATGAAACTAATTTTTCGCTCGACAGGTGACATTCAAAGTCAATGCAAGGACGCGAATACATGGCTTTCGCATGCAGGGGCCTATCTCTATGGGACTATTGAAGTAGGGCTGGGCGATATGGACAAAATATAATATCTCGATATTGGTGACCGAATACCTCGATATCGATATTTTGCCGATATCATCAGGACAAATGTTGGTGCTTTTGCAAAATATGTACACAATAATATTTTCTATAACCATTTATTAGTAATGTTGACATAACGATGGAACAGGTGCAGGCAACAGCTTCAACGGTCTTGCAAGTGCAGAAAAATGCAACCCATTACTGTAATTCAGCTTTTAAAACCAGAAAAGCCAACACTTATTTCATATCACGATATTACGATAGTCAAAATCCGTGACGATATTTTACTTTGAATCACGATATCGATATAATATCGATATATCGCCCAGCCCTATATTGAAGTAATGTCCCCTTAAGGGTCTTTAAAGGGCCCAACAACTGCATTGTTGTTTTTTATGGCTGAACTGAGGCACTAACAGCTTAACCATTAGACAAAGCAGCCCACATCATACAACACTGAGGATAAGCATGGCAGGAGTTTATTGCAGCTTCCTAAAGGTCTTTTCACAGCAAAGACAAAGTAAAAAATGCTAAAGAAAATCCAAAATACTTGTCAAAGGCAAAAAAGAAAAGTTTTGGATTTGGTGTGGATAGGCTCAGGTAGATAAATAGGTTCAAATTTTTTAACAGACACAATTTCGTTTTGTTTTTCCGTTTCGTCTTTGCTGGTGAAAGGCCATAAGATAACATCAGAGATGTTCAGAATAGACCATTCAGCCCTTCAAGCGTCTAAATTTTCCTACTGCTACAATCAAAATATCTTCAATGCAGTTGGAACATAAAACACCGAGTCCTAGCAGTTCTCGTACTAAGCCAAGAGACACGGGGACATTCACAGGTGCTCAGACGCAAATGCTGAAAACGCCCTGCAGTGCGTTAGCATTGGCTTCAGAGATGCCACAGAAGAAGAGAGGTGCTTACGAGCAGCTTGTGGTATTTTGGCCTTTTTCTGTGATCCTTCGTGAGGCTGAGGAAGGCGGGAAACAGACAGGTGAGGTTAAAAAAAAGCAAAACAAAACAAAGGGTACTTTTAATCAGACTCTTCAGAGTAGATCTTGACAGTACTGTACTCCACATTAGGGAGATCACACGTTTAAACTGAATATTTATATGAGTGTCGTTGTATGCAACTGAAGTGATGTTTCATTGATGCCCATTCCACCACTACTTGGAAATGAGATTTCAGAAAATATGGATATTAAGAATACTAAACCACTGACATAGAAAATTAGTTACAAGCTGCAATGAGCTACGTTCTTCAAATCAAGAGCGCACAACCCGTGCGACCGGCCGACAGGTTCCCCGGTGTTTCATACACGCATCGTCACAAAATTATTAATGTGCACAATACTATATCATGTGTCATGATTTTCAGAGCCGCAGTTCTGTGGGTATAAGCAACTATCCCAGTGTCCATCTATTCCTGCAGGAGAGTGTTGATGTGTAACCACAGTTGACTTACAGTCATTCTTCTTCTTCTGTGTTCGGAATACGTTATAATAACTTTGGGCACATTTCCCCTCACCACCTTTCATATTTTTTTGACCGATGCACATCTGGTCCCTTCGGACCTCAATAATGTAATGGAGACTCATCTGGCAAAACTCTACTGCATGTGTGAGGGTGCACAGGTGTGGCAGAGGGAGTCCTGCTGAAGACTGAGCGCGTGTAGATGGCATGCATGAGCGTGCGGAGGAGGGACACAGTATCTCACCAGTCTTTGACGAAGGACTGGAAGTCGAGGGAGAAGCCCATGCTGAGCGGGAGCAGGGGCGGGTCCTCCTGAAGCACTTTGGTCAGCACCTCGAAGTCAGTTTTACAGTTCTTATAGGGGAACTGCCCGGTGGCCAGCTCCACCTGCAGGAGGGAGGCGGACATTACACCCTCAGACCTGTCACTCGCAGTGATGGGTTCAACACCGGGGCTCGAGAGTACAGACACAGGAAGAAGAGCTAGCCAGACAGATAGATAGATTAACAGACAGACAGGAGAACATGATGAAAGAGCCAGCCAGGCAGATAAATAGGCAGACAGCCAAAGAGACAGAGACAGACAGAGAAACAGACAGACAGCCAAAGAGACAGAGACAGACAGAGAAAGACAGACAGCCAAAGAGACAGAGACAGACAGAGAAACAGCCAGACAGACAAAGAGCCAGAGACAGACAGAGAAACAGCCAGACAGCCAAAGAGACCGAGACAGACAGAGAAACAGGCAGACAGCCAAAGAGACAGAGACAGACAGAGAAACAGGCAGACAGCCAAAGAGACAGAGACAGACAGAGAAAGACAGACAGCCAAAGAGACAGAGACAGACAGAGAAACAGACAGACAGCCAAAGAGACAGAGACAGACAGAGAAACAGGCAGACAGCCAAAAAGACAGAGACAAACAGAGAAACAAACAGACAGCCAAAGAGACAGAGACAGACAGAGAAACAGACAGACAGCCAAAGAGACAGAGACAGACAGAGAAACAGACAGACAGCCAAAGAGACAGAGACAGAGAAACAGACAGACAGAGACAGACAGAGAAACAGACAGACAGCCAAAGAGACAGAGACAGACAGAGAAACAGACAGACAGCCAAAGAGACAGACAGAGAAACAGACAGACAGCCAAAGAGACAGAGACAGACAGAGAAACAGACAGACAGCCAAAGAGACAGAGACAGACAGAGAAACAGACAGACAGCCAAAGAGACAGAGACAGACAGAGAAACAGACAGACAGCCAAAGAGACAGAGACAGACAGAGAAACAGACAGACAGCCAAAGAGACAGAGACAGACAGAGTAACAGACAGACAGCCAAAGAGACAGAGACAGACAGAGAAACAGACAGGCAGGCAAAGAGACAGAGAAACAGACAAAGAGCCAAAGAGACAGAGACAGACAGAGAAACAGACAGACAGCCAAAGAGACAGAGACAGACAGAGAAACAGACAGACAGCCAAAGAGACAGAGACAGAAAGAGAAACAGGCAGACAGCCAAAGAGACAGAGACAGACAGAGAAACAGGCAGACAGCCAAAGAGACAGAGACAGACAGAGAAACAGACAGACAGCCAAAGAGACAGAGACAGACAGAGAAACGGACAGACAGCCAAAGAGACAGAGACAGACAGAGAAACAGACAGACAGCCAAAGAGACAGAGACAGACAGAGAAACAGACAGACAGCCAAAGAGACAGAGACAGACAGAGAAACAGACAGACAGCCAAAGAGACAGAGACAGACAGAGAAACAGACAGACAGCCAAAGAGACAGAGACAGACAGAGAAACAGACAGACAGCCAAAGAGACAGAGACAGACAGAGAAACAGACAGACAGCCAAAGAGACAGAGACAGACAGAGAAACAGACAGACAGCCAAAGCGACAGAGACAGACGAACGCTGAGTCATTTCATGCTTGATGCGGTCAAAGCGGCTCCAAGAACGGACCTGCTCTACAGTTGCGCTACCAAATCTTATTTCTGTGATAAATACATTCAAAATATGATAAATACGGAAAACAGAGCGCTGCGCGGACATTTGATTTTGCCTCCCTAAGTTTTATAAACAGTATGAGCCAGGACAATGATGTAAATATTATCGATACACTGGTTCCGCCAGCCTCTACACTCCTCCCCTTCATTTTTTTTTTGTGCTTTCACAAACCGGTTGTGAAAGGTTTTGCATTTTATCTTAGACACATCTGATGAAAATTTCCGATCTCCTTCCATGTGTTGGAAGTCATATGTATTTTCAGCTGGCCTTCCTTAAAAGTTTTCCATTTTTAATTTTTATCGATATGCGTACTGCTGGGTCCTGAAGCTAGCCAATCACTGCAACGCGGTCTGTGCAACCCCAGCCGCGTCGTTACAAAATCCTCCAGGTGCAGCTCAGCGTTCAGAGCCTCAGCGGACCCCTCCGCGCTCTGTCGCCCTGGCCGTAATCCCGTCATTTCACCGTGTGGGCTGTGCTGACCGCAAGAAGCATGAATCGGGCTAAACACTCACCAGAGAGATGCCCAGACTCCACACGTCTGCTCTGATGTCGTAGTCAGGCTTGCTGGGGTCCGGAGGGTCTATTCTCTCAGGCTGAGGCATGATAAGAAACAGTGATTCACCGGTGATGTACATCTTTGCCACAGGGAGACCACCAACACCAGAGACACTTCAGGGTAACATCCTACGTATGCATTTAGAGCGTCTGTGTGTGAGCACACTCGAGTGAGAGTGTGTGTGTGAGTCCATGTCTGCGAGTGTATAATGGAGAGCAGTAAAGCAAGCAAGTGTGTGTGTGTGTGTGTGTGTGTGTGTGTGTGTTTTTGCATGAACAGAGCAGCTCACTCACAGCCATATAAGCAGCACAGCCGGCACTCCGGGTCTTGGCCTTGGAGTCGACGAGTCGGCCACTGATGCCGAAGTCGCACAGCTTGATCTGGCCCTTGGCGTCCAGCAGGATGTTGGAGGGCTTGACGTCGCGGTGGATCACGCCGTGCTTTTCCTTCAGGTAGAGCAGGGCCTTCACTATCTGCGGGGGTCAGAGGTCACACACGCGCTCATTGCTCTCAGAGGCTCCAATAAAGCACAGTGAAACTAAAAACTGAAACTGTAATGGTCCCCCATCATAACACCACATACACAGACAGCTGGTCACTGGGAGTCATGTCAAAATCAGATCCCTGGTGACATCACATGGGGAAAGGACACCCTAAAGCAAGAAGGGCCGATCAACCTCAGCCAACCAGTTAATCAGTTCTGTCATTTTTCTGGGTGGTCGCTCCCCCAAAGACTTTCACAAAAGACAAACTTTGATATGGCTCGTAATGGGTTAACTGGATGTACGCCTGCTGATAACATCTGGGATCTTTAAACTTATATACCCGACTGATCATAAAATACAACTAAATACTGCACATTAATTAAAAAGAACAAGACAAACAGAAATAATAGAATATCAAACAATGTGATTATGACACAAAAAGAAGAGACAGCAAGCAAAAGAATGCGAAATAAACAGAGTGAAATATAAAGGCACTCAGAGAGAGAAAGGCAGTGAGTAGCAGATACACAGAGACTGACAGAAAGAGAGGGGCAGAATGACAGAAGACTGACAGACAGAGAAAGCGAGGGAGAGAGGAGGATACAGTCGAGAGAAAAGCGACGGACCGCCACAGTCATCTTCCCCAGGATGCGCTCAGGAATGGGGCCCTGAATCCTCTTCTTCAGTTTCTCCGCACACGTCCCCATCAGCTCCATGGCGATGAACACGTCCGTCTGCAGGGCGAACAGCAGGCACGACATCACTGCACACACTGGGCACTCCAGGCGCACACAGAGCCTCTCAATTTAGGCCTGCGTTCGCAAAGCCCCTTAAAAAAGCAGGAAAACTGATCCCAGATCAGTTTCCCTTTCTCACGCCTAAACCACATCCACCAGGAGCGGAAATAACAAACCTGATCCAATGCCGGTTTCCCCTTCCCACCTACGAACCAAATCCACCACGTACGGAATGAACAAACCTGATCCCAGATCAGCGCATTCCTCCAGTGGAGGGTTACGCTACATAATGGACTGAAATAAGACGCCTGCATACGGAGAGGGGCACAAGTATTTGGACATCCACACAACTTTTAAGGGTTGCAATAACAGCACTGCCCATTAATTACTAAACTAAAAATGTTGGAATCAATGCTGGTAAGCCAAACTAATTGGAGTGGAATTGCATCTATGTGGAGTGAACAGTGTTGAAATTGTCACCGGCCCAATAAATTTGAGCCTCACTCAATAGTACAGTATAGTAGAGTGTTGCGTTGCAAGTGTCTGCTCTCCAATCTTGGCACGTTTTGGCCATATCCATACAGGAAATGACAGTCATGTGTGCAATGTCACTGGTGTGATGCCCTTACGTTAGTGACAATGGCTCCGTAGCACTGTATGATGTAGGGACAGTCGTGACTCTTCAGAACCACGTCCAGATCCATCAGGATCCTCTTGTTCTCGTCTTTGTTTCCCGTCCTTCGCATTTGCTGCAGCAAAACAGTTATTGGGCTGTTATCGTCATAGCAACAAGCCACCATTTGTCTATTTTCTGCCTGATAGAAGAAATCAACGGCAAATTTGAACATTAATCGGGTGCAGAAGCACACGCCCAATTACCTCGACACTATGATCATTCACAAATCGCAAAAGGACTGTAAAATAAAAACTGAGCTAATCAAACTGGCAAATAATGAGATTAGAAAATACCCTCAATGAAAGCAAAGCCAGATTTACGTTTGGCGGGACAGTTCCAAATGCGTCCCCTTTTAAAACAGGAGTCACTGACGCAGCCAGTGAGAGTAAGTAAAACCTGTCCTTGCAGCGCCGTGGGACAACAACTCCCATAATGCACTACAACCCAGTATTTCAGCAAAATCAGAACCAGTAACAGCACTCAGATGCTGATGTTGAAAAATTTGATATTTTTACTGCATCAGTACAAAAACTGTTAAAGCTGAAAAAAAGCCAACAGGCCAGCTCATTTATATAGGATGTCACAGACACTAGAAGCAATTAACAAAAACGCGTGAACAGCCAGGTAATTAATAGGATGTCTGTGCACAGTGAGCACCATTACCCTCGAGTGCGCTGAATATCAATGGGAAAACATCACACACCCTCTTCCCTGTAAGGAGGCTCTTTCTGAGCAAATGCATAATGAAACAAGTAGTCATTAAACCCTTAGAAGGGCCACACTTAAGTACTCTGTTCAATGATAGATCTGTTCCACCATGTAATTAATGGTTTATATAGGAAGAAAAACAACAAGGAAGGAAAGAAAGGAGACCTGCTCTGGTCAAACTCATCCTTCCCCTTCAAATATGCCCATTTCATTTCTGATTCTTCCCATTTTCCAATATTTAGTCTTTATCTTTTAGCTAGTTCTACACAATAGTTGCGCACTGCACAAATAACATGATATGCATCCAATGATTTACAGTAATGCTCCTATAACGCAGCAGTGTCAATTCATTTTTAAACAAGTGTAGAAGCGAGCAGAGCTCACATACCCCCGCTTTATGTTTGAACGAATCCGGACGCACAAACACACAGACAGACGGACGGACGCGCAGAGCGCTATATACCCCCGACTACGTCGTAGCGGGGGTATAATAATGTGAGTTTCAGCCCCTCCTTTGTGAGCAGGTGAGTTTCCGGCCTCCTCCGTTTTGCTACTGGCTGAGGTTTTGAATCCCTGCACTGCGACTGGTGGAAATTTTGGCTCACTGTGACGCTATTGGCTGAAGTTTTGGTATTCTACGCTGCAATAGGCCAAGGTTTTGACTCTCTGTGCTCCCATTGGCGGAGGTTTTGACTCTCTGTGCTGGGACTGGCTGAGGTTTTGACTCTCTGGGCCGTGATTGGCAGAGGTTTTCCTTGGGCGTAGTGGTCACCTTGACAGCGATGACATGTCCGGTCTTCTTGAAGCGCACTTTGAAGACCTGTCCGCAGGTGCCGCTACCGATCTCCTCCTCATGGATCAGGTCACTCACTTCAGCTGGGTACCGCTAGGGAGACACACACACACCCATCATGACATAGCTGTCTCCCTCTCACAAACACACACACACACACACACACACGACATAGCTGGGTCTCCCTCTCACAAAAACACACACACACACACACACACACACACACACACACACACGACATAGCTGTGTCTCCCTCTCACAAAAACACACACACCAGTTTCTCCCTCTCTCACACCAACAATCACATCGCACCATTTCTCTCCAGCATGCTTTCTACTATTCTCTCAAACACACAAATGGACCAACTACTCATCACTTCGCAATGATTCTCTTTCTCTCCACCAGACAATCTCACACACACACACACAAAATGACTGCGTCACCACTTTTCTTGCGCTCCTGCACTCCGACACACATTTGTATGCGCGCGCACACACACACACACGAAAACAACAAACTGGTCACAAGCACAGCCTCTCTAACCTGTCCGTCGATCTTGAGGAATCCGGTTTGCTTCATGATCTCCTGTAATTTCTGGTCGATCTCCGCACTGAGAGAACAGCAGAAGAGCCATTAGATCCACATAAGAGTGAACACACATACACACACACACATACACACAAAAACACACCAATACAAACACAAAAACACATCTCTTTCACACACAAGAGGTATGCGTGCTGGCAGGTGACTGCTTGTCCAGGCTGTGTTGTCGGCTGTATGGGTTGTGTCTGTAACCCTTACTTCGCCAGACTCCTCTGCAGGCTGTAGGAGGTGTCTATGTGCGTGCGCGTGTTTAACCCTTACTTCTCCAGGCTCTTCTGCAGGCTGTAGGGGGGCGTGGGCAGCGTCAGCATGTGTCGGGGCCGGCTGGGGTAGGAGTGGTGCTGGGGCGAGTTCTCCAAGGATGAGGAGCGACTGCCGCCATCGTTCGCCAGGGGGAGCTGTAGAGCTGAGGAGCACAGGAGAGGAGACCGCAGGAGGCGTAGAAGAGAGAAGTCAGCACCAGAGCAGGCAAAGCCTGTAAACCACCTCAGGAGTATCACTGCAGGAAAATACAGCGCCCTCCACAGGCTCAAACAAATGCACCTTCAACCACACCCAGGTCTGCACTGGTCCAAACACAGAGGCCAAACCTGCGGACAAGGTGCTATAAACCAAGTTTGTGAGCAACAGGTAGCGCAGGTAACGCCAACACGTAAACTAGTCCAGACACATGCAGTATAAATGCGGAAAGAACAATACCATCATTAATAAAACACATCCAGTGTAAGCAGAGTGTACACCAGGTGAAATCCATTGGCTCAGTTAGTGATAGCTTGTCCCAGCATGCACCAGGCAAACTGCATTCAGGCAGAGGGGGGGCGTGCTCAGACAGAGGGCCCATCGCAGAGCATGTGCGAGGACCTGAGGTGGCTCGGCAACCATTTTCCTCACAGAATCCAGGGCACACCACATACAAGAAGCACAGGCTGCCCTCGTGCCCATACTGCAAGTCTGAAACACCCTGCCAGCGGCAGCCATTTTGTTTCTGTACCTACATAACCTTCAATGGCCGCCACCTTCTAGATGGCGACCTCACGGGCAGCGATGTCCAAGTCTTCTCCTGTCAGCTGAGATAGGGCACCTCCTTTTTCAATCCTTGGCGATGTTGTCAGGGTCCTGTGAGGGAGGTCCTCACGAAGGTAGTGAGATTGTACCCAAACCTGGTTTACGGGGACGTAGCCTAACACACAGGTCACTATCCTGCCTTACAGGGACAATAAGCCCAGTACACAGGGCAGTGTGGAGACGTCAGTCAGCAGAATGGAGGACACTCAGAAAAACAGCGTGCTGAAGTAACGCTCCCACTGGACGCCAGGCGGCGGGAGAGAGGGCGTTAGTAACGTTAGCGCAAACATGCAGCCGCGGCACAAACGCTTCTGTCGCGCGGCTGCTCGTACATAACCGACAGTTTCAGAGCTGCAGGGAGATCCGGTCTGTTCTGGGCCCAGCACGGACGAACAGACGGTCCAAACGGACAGACGCAGACACACAGGAGGAGGAAGAGAGAGAGAGAGAGAGAGAGCACAGCGACTGAAGGAGGGAGGGACAGAAGGCAACTGCCATTCCTGCCGTGTATTAGACCGGGTGCACAAGGCCGTGCAATAAGCCACATGCTAGTCTGTCCCAGAACGCCAATCCGGGGTTAATTACATCCAAATACACAGAGTCACACGTGTGCACACACACTCACACGCACACACCACCCTGTCACTGACACACACCTGCACATGCCCAAACACACACACTGAGGAAAAGAGGGGGAAGAGAGAGATGGAGGGATGGAGAGAGATGGATATGGGGAGGAGGGATGTGAAGATATTGCAACCAGAGTTAATTGAGGGGACTGGTAAGGAAAGCTGGCAAACTTCATGAGGCCCGAATTTCAACGCACCAGTCACATGACTGTGCACAACAAACCAAGGTTGCTGCGGGAATGGACGAGTTATTTGTTTTTGGAGACAAATTTGAAGCTATTTTAGATATTTTAGGGGAAGATGAATTGTAGGAGCAATTTACAGCTACGGCTAACGAAGTAGAAAATATCCAAATTTCGAGTTAATTTTCTGCCCATTACATTAAAATTCACGTGACGCTATATAGTTTTTTAGACCAGCGCTGTAGGCTCTAAACGACATCAAACTTTACCTGCTGCAGAGTTAACTGCTGACAGGGAATTCTGGATTTATTCTGCAAGCATTTAATAAAACAGCATGACCGTGCTTAATTTTTTTATTTTTTTTTTAAACATGAGGGCCAGGTCACCCGGTAACGAAGTTACAAAATTGTAAATCCGTTATCAACCAGTTTTTTTGCCGTCTTCACCCAAAATAAATCAAATGAACAAAATTGGCCATTTTGTTTTTTTGAAGTACTAGGGAAGACCTACACAAAGCCATTTAAATTGTAACTCTCTTACTTACCTTTGGAGCTCTGATACAAAATACACCAATTCAGTAACTCAGTTTCCGCGTGACCTGGCCCATGAAGAGGATCTCAAATGAGTGAGCCCGAAAAATCAAATTTATGAAACAAGAGTAGTAATTTCTATTTAATTCAAGCCGAACGAGAATTACCACTCAAGTTTAAGAAATCTGACATCTCCGGCTCATGAACGTTAGATTCCATTTATACCATAAATGCCAGCATCACATTATTTGAAAAATGTAAGAAAAGCGTGAGCTTGTAGTTGGCGGTCTATTCCAGCCAATAGGATGAATACTTAACTAGCTAGCATTCCAATGCCTTTAACCATTAAATTATGCGAATAAATTCATGTTTCTACGATAACAGCAACTAATGTAACAAATTACTCTAATGGAAAAAAGTGCAAGCAGGCTAGCTTGCAAATTATTCATTCCATTGACTTGAATAAACTGTTTTGAATAAACTGAATAAAAAGTAGAAACTAACACCAACGATGGTTAACCATTTCCAGCCGGACAAGTGGTAAGTTTAGGGTGTTTTTCAAGATAAGAGCACGAAAGCTTCAAAACAAAACATAAAATATTGACATATTTCGATGTCTTCCGGCCCAAAATGCTTCTCTCAGGTATAAACTGTCCTTCTTCATCTGTTCCCGGAAATCTGGATCGGCAAAAACATGACCTAAAACTGAGTAACTATCACCTGGCTTCTCCAGGTAATCATTTCTTTTTTCAAAAACAAAGCAATTGATTGTTTATGTAAACAAAAACTGGCAAAATACTGCACTTAAATAACACAATATGTCCTAGCCGGACGCCATATTGAATTCCGTGGGCATGGTCAGAGTCACATGACCAAGCAATTACATCAGTCTTTGCACTTTGCTGCGTTTCCTAACCAGTCCCCTCCATTAACTCTGTTGCAGCGTAGACTCAACCTAGACCCGTATGTCCGCGTAAAATCAGAGGACATGAAGCAGAACCTCAGTTAAGAGAATATCAAACAAAATAATGTATTATTATTATTTTTTTTTTAAATAATTCCTTTTCAGTGAATCGAGAATTACCACCATTCACTCGACTCCTTGGGTCCCATTAGCTGAGGACAGGCCGATTTGACAGCTGTTAATTAAGGACCTGAATCTCTTTCCAAACCACACTGAAATAACCGCCATGAACCATCAGAGGTTTGCAAGCAACTCTGTGAGGACTGAGTGCAGGAAGGTTTAATCACTGCATCACTGGCAGACTCAATAAACCGAGGATCCCTCGTAATGCAGAGTAAGAATTTTAAATAAGAACACTGGTCATTTAACATCACCGGCAGGGAGAGGACATCACTCTTCTCATCATTCTGTCCCCAGAATCTGAAGGTAAAAGAGGATGAAGGAGGGATGACAGAGGGAGGGCAGGGAGGGAGGTGTTGATGTCTGAGTGATACCTGCACGCTGGGAAGGTGCTGGAGCAGGACTGAGCTGGATCACGATGACTGGACAGGAGAGAAACACACACACACACATTACTGTACACTGCTGCGCGCACACACACACACACACACACACACACACACACACATTACTGTACACTGCTGCGCGCACACACACACACACTACTGTACACTGCTGCACACACACACACACACACATTACTGTACACTGCTGCGCGCACACACACACACATTACTGTACACTGCTGCGCGCACACACACACACACACATTACTGTACACTGCTGCGCGCGCACACACACACACACACACACAAATTACTGTACACTGCTGTGCGCACACACACACACACATTACTGTACACTGCTGCGCGCGTACACACACACACACACACACCCACTACTGTACACTGCTGCGCACGCGCACACACACACACACACACACACACACACACACACATTACTGTACACTGCTGCGCACACACGCGCGTACACACAAACACACACATATTACTGTACACTGCTACACACACACACACACACACACACACACACACACACACACACACATTACTGTACACTGCTGCGTCCGCGCACACACACACATTACTCTGCACTGCTGTGCACACACACACACACTACTGTACACTGCTGTGCAAACAAACACACACATTACTGTAAACTGCTGCGCACACACAAACGCACCACACACACGCATTACTGTACACTGCTGCGCACAAACACAACACACACACGCACGCACACACACACACACACACAGTGCACGCGCGCACACACACACACGCACGCACACACACACACACAATTTACAGTAGACTGCTGTGCACGCACACATACACACACCCCACACACACACACACACGCACACGCGCGCATTATTGTACACTGCTGTGCACGCGCACACACCACACACACACACACACACACAAAAACACACACGCATTACTGCACACTGCTGCTCACACACAAACACACGCATTACTGTACACTGCCGTGCACGCACGCACACACACCACACATTATTGCACACTGCTGTACACACGCAAACATACACAGTACTGTACACTGCTGCACACGCACACACAAACACATACACATTACTGTACACTGCAGTGCATGCTTGCACGCATGCGCGCACACACCACACACGGTGCGCATTATTGCACACTGCTGTACACAAGCAAACATACACACTGTACTGTACATTGCTGCATACACACACACACACACACACACACAGACATTACTACCTTTCATCCTCAAAAAATATGCCACCATATTTAAAAATTTTCTGCCCCATGTAGGTTTTACAATTTAAAATCACTTCAGTGACCGAGCCCTGAGCCCAGTATGATTTCAAAATTTTTGTGCTGAATTCTGAATAAAATAAACTGTGGTATTAACTTTTTCACCTAATTTTGTCAGAATTGGCTTTATACAACAAGTGTCCAATCACAACAGCTTAACTGGAAAAGCGGCAAATCAATCAACTGGGCAGAACCAAGCCCAACAGCAGCCCTGGGCCAGTGGGTCCGCCTTCATGTCCAGCCATGTTTTCCAGGCAAAATGTTTGGCACAGATGCTCTTTGTAAAAAAAAAAAATAAATAAAAACTTAACCTGCAAAATACATACATAATATCGGCAAATCTATACAGTGGCACGTATTTCCTGCAATATATTGTTTACACTGATATACAGCCCAACTGTGCCTTCATCTTCATTTATTTATACTTTTAAAAGTTAGCATGTCTTGGCTTCTCCCAGCGTTACAGGCCACGCTACACAGAGAACCTCTAAACATTCCTCCAGGCTCTGACAGAGTGTAACTACAAAGCCTGCGCTGCAAGTTTATTATCAACAGGCTGTATTTATTACAGTAAAAGTCCACCATTTTCATAATAATTCACAAGTTAATGAGGCCTGTTGGCCACTCTTGTGCACAGTAGTAAATTTTATTAGCAGTACCGTTACGCCTGCATTTTATATGATAGCATAAAAACTGAATTCATGAAGAGATGAGGTAGAAGATATGAGCCAGTTGAATAAATTGAGGGATAAGCGACTGAGTAATTATCCCAATCACCTAAATTAATGAAGGATAAGCGAGTGACAGAGGCTAATGGAGGCTCCATTTGGCACTGATACATCCCGACTTTCTCTTTGTCACACCAAACATACCCAATACAGCTCATGTGTTTTTAGGTTGAATATTGCAACTTGGTGCTTTTTGGCTTGTCGCCTTACATTCTGCAATGGGAGACCATCTGCTCTTTCCAGTGACAGGACCCCAAGATGGAAACAAACAAGGCAAAACACACAACTTGTTGCAATATCCAGCTACCATCCCAACTGCCAACCACTAACCACTGCTGTCATTTCACACAACAATATAATGGATGACTACATACACACACGGCCTGGTAGACTGCAATACTGACACTGAGGTCAACAGGCAGTTTGAGCTAACGTACACACAGGCCAGCAACTGCCGCAAAATCATACACACTAGTCTACAGACTGCTACACGCATAAACACAGGTGTGAGGACTGCCACGTGCACATGTACACACAAACTGGAGTAGACTGCTCGACACACACACACACTCAAATACACTCACTGCGAACTGCAGCACTAACTGAAGCCACACGCACACACACACTGAACTGCAACACTAACTAAAGATACACACACACACACACACACACACACACACACACACACACACACACACACACACACACACACACACACACACACGTCTGTGAACTGCCACATCACCTAAAGTCACAGAGTTGCTGTTTTCTGCTGTCATCTGGGTATTGCGATATAAAATAAAATATATGGAAATTCGGATAATAGAATATTGTGATATGCCGCAAGTGTTGTCTTTGCTGGTTTTAAAGGCTGCATTACAGTAAAGTCATACAGTTTTCCAAACTGTTCAAGCTGTTGCCTATATCTGCGTGGTCATCATGCCCACATTACAAATAACCGTTTAGCAAAAAATCTCAAAATGTGAAGTTTGTGAGAAGCACCAAAATATCACCACAATAATGACATCAAGGTATATAGTGATATTTGATTTTAACCATACTGCCTAGCTGTACCATAAACACACTGCACAGATGTCAGTGTTACACAGAGTACTTTGGGTCTGCAGCCAGGGGAACAGCACCCACTTCAGGGAACACACCCAGCCTGCCCTCAGCTGAACTCGTGAAGGAGACGGTCCATTTCACAGACAGAGTCTGAGGAAAACTTCACTGTTCCACCTGTGTTTCTAAAACCGAGTTACAACATTCTTTCTGATTGCCAACCCTGTACGGCACCTTCATATGGTCATAATATTCCTGAAATTTACAAAAACACATTTTCCACAATGTCAGAAAAAGTGAAATTCACTGCACATCAATATAGGAGGAGAAAGAGAGTATAAGATGGAGAGAGAGAGGGAGGTCGTGAGAGGGGGGGAGAGGGAGGGATAGAGAGAGACGTTTCATCACAGAGGAGTAGAGTTTGGTCATTTTAGGGGTCACATAAGTTTCAGAAAGCTGCTTTCTCAAAAGCAGGCACGGAAAATGTTGGCTGCAGTCAAGTACCCTAACGATTTACACACAAACCATACTATCAAGCTCAATGAACGAACCAGACACATAGAGCAGGTCATGAGGTCAGTCTTCGCACTTGTGTCAGCTGCCACTGTGACAGGTATAAAAGGAATTGTACGGAGACGAACCGTACAAAAATTAAAACAACGCCAGTGACGCGAGAACCTGCATTTGGGAGGGTTGTGTCAGCGAATCGGATTTGGTTGTGCTAATATGTTCATTGTCAAACCCATCAAGTGTGCAACTCCAAGGGTGAATTCACAGGAGCTAGGTCAAGCGATTCGTTTCCTAGCAGAGTTGCAGTATTACACAACTATACCTCCTCCAGGTCTACAACCATATCCAAACGGATCAATATGCCTGCATTTCTTCTCCAAGGAAAAATACAGAATACCGTGTTACATTACAAATATATGAAACCTGAGCCAGCATAAAGATTATAATGGAATCAAAAACCCGATAAAATAATTACCAATTGATCAACACAACACCAATAGCCAGTACTGGTACCAGTGCTACCACTGCTAATAAAAATACCCACAATGCCACAGCAGGTGAGGTCACAAACACCAACTGCGAGGGAAAAGTGTTTCCAACATTTTAGCTCTGAATAGAGTCAGATGTTTGTACAGTGATAATATAACCAAAATTTAAGAAAAAAAAACTACAAATACAGTAGTACACACTGCTGTAAACTGCATACTGTTCCCTTTCTTTCAGAAATGTAGTGAAGAATTTCAACAGCCAATCAGCAATTAAGCTCTGATATTTATGGATTATACACCATGTTTGGATTGGTAAAATTGGGCTCATAACCAAGAGGTTAGAGGCCCTCAGACAAATCATGCAGCCAAGGTAACTTTAAGCATCTTTCCCCTCTATATTCAATGGCCAGAACCAAACTTATATTTACTTCACTCTGTATTATAACTGCAACGTAATTTAAAGTCAGCGTAAGGCTAACACCTGTGCTTGTTTGTGCTACGGCGTTTCTGCACATTCGGTGGCCGGTATGGGGAGCGTACTCGAAGAGTCACATGGGTGACATCTAAGAATAGCCACATAGCTGCACATGAGTTACAGATGCAGCAATAACACTACTGTAAAAGCTGACACTGCAGAGAGTGCATTGCCAAACACATCTAAACACACGTTGCGTGCACACGTTACAGTACACCGTATGCTGCAGACACATCAGCGCAGGCACAACCATTGGACAACTGGCATAACTTCATAACGACCGCCATACATCCCCTCTGCACAGACAATATGACGGCAAACGGTATGCAGACGCACATACTAATGCTCCTTTTCACAGATGAGTCCGTACCATACAGTGCACCACACAAGCGTAGAATGCAATACGAACAGAGGACATAGACAAACATTGTAAAAGCAGACACACAAAACAAGTTCATTGTACAAAAATACAATGGAGTACATTTCCATATAAACCTCTAATGTGTAGAAACACACAAGTACATTACAGCATAAAAATGCTGACCAGCAACTTCATAATTACGACACAATTCACACCAGAAAAAACATAAGCAACTCATACATGCAGCACTCTTGTAAGGGAACATCCCTGCCGACTAAAATATTTGGATAAACACTAGAGCAAGTTCAAATTATTTTCCTTATGAACAGTTTTATAAATCACTAGTCAGAAGCTGCCGACAAATAATAAAATACAGACCACATACTTGCACACATCACCATATAAGCACACCAGCCAGAGTAGGAATATTCTCTCTCTCTCACACACACACACACATCTCACACACAAACTATTCACTCAAGTTTCTGCAATCAGCAATGCAATTGCAAAATAATCAACGCAAATCAAAGGTACCAAGCAAGTGAGAATCTGACTATAGCTCAGGTATCACTGAGGTCTGTGTTCAGAATGCAGAAACCGTGTGTTCAGAAACTGCTAACGTGGGGTTCCAGGGGTGGGCAATCCTGGTCCTGGACGGCCGGTGTCTATGCAGGTTTTTATTCCCATCAATCAGACTGACTAATTGAGTTAATTGACTGCATAGACAAATACAGATTTGTCCAATGATTAGATCAAAGAAAAAAATGTATGTGGAGAGATGAGAACCGTCTTTGGTGGTCATTCATGATAAACTAAAGAAATGCACCTGAAATGTCATATCTAATATACAGTTTGGCTAATTTATACCATTAATTAAAGACCAGAAGGTGTGAAAACCAGGGACAGATACGGCCCTCGTTGCCCACCTCTGGATCCCATTCCCAAATCATTCGCCATAAAGACGTATCATGTTTATTTTGAAACGCTGACGGACACACAACAACTTAAGGCTCAGTAGTTTCAGAACGAATAATGTCTGGCAATCGATGCAATCGGGTCTTATTTTTCTCGTTCCGAGGCTCCATTCAAAAGACAAGACTGCAAACAACCCCAAACTAAGCTCGCAATATCGCGGACATTAACCAGCCATTATGGCGAGCGGACTGACGGCATTACACGCTTCAAAATGATGTGGCACATCGAGCCAACGTCGAACAACCAGTTCCTAAATATTGTAAATAGTTTCCAAGTGTCTGCAGATACATTTTTTTTTATTTACTATGCAAGTTACCGTGTTAATGCGGAGGAAACGTAAAGCTGCTTTCACACCGGACGCGAAACGATTTTTTTGGCACGACAGATTACATTCAAAGTCAACGCAAAGACGCGACAGCGCGCGTTTCGCGTGTATTCGCATCTTCGCATTGACTTTGAATGTCATCTGTCGCGCGAAAAAAATCGTTTCGCGTCCGGTGTAAAGGCAGCTTAAGACACACATCTGAGAAAAAATTGATAAAATGCCTTTCTTGATCTGAGTGGACACACATTTGCGCACCGGGGTAGTATTTCCGACGTTCTGAAATTCAGATTTGATTTGTTTTGATTTCTTTATTTGGCAAATAAACGTAATAAATAAACAAACATTAAACACGTAAATACAAAACACACGAAAGCCGAAGCTCGTTTCCAATGTGGTCCCACAAGGACACCTCGTCGGGTAATTCGTTAGCGACGGCGAGCTAATGAATCAGAAGAAGCCAGCGACAGAGCCGACTGACTGACTGACTGACTGACGGGGCCTGCTAGCCAGAGAGCTAAGGCTACTTGAATGATTGAAAACCCAACAATGCAGTTTTAACCTCTAAATGTCAACACAACCGGCAAATGACACACTACCCGACAGCGAGAACACTGCCCCAGTGTACTTCAGCCGAGTGTTCTCATGAGTGCACACTCAGCCCAATCCACCGCTGTCCAGAACCGACCGCAGTTCATGTTTGTTTGTGTGTGTGTAGCTAACTAGCTAGCAGGCTAAGTTAGCAGGCAGCATATCTCAGTTACACTGCCCCTCTCCTGCCCTCCCTCTCCCCCTCCGCTTCGCTCCTTCTCCCCTGGCCCTCCGCGGTTCTCTCCCATCGCCTGTATTCGCCTTTCATAACACACTCACTTGGCCTCGGACGCGAGCGCTGCGGGCTCATGTCGATGTTGAGGTCGATTCGTCTCCGCGCTTCTTTATTCTCCTGCTTTAGTTTCTCCTCGATTCGGGAGAGTCTCTGTTCGAGCGACGACATCTTGAAAAATGTAAGAACCATCGACAGTCCAGCGCCGTCTGGGCTCCCTCTGTCGACGGCGAGCGGTCGTTCGCCAAAGCATGAAGGGATGCTGGAGGACTCACAAAGTGCAGCAAAGTACCATAGACTCAAGTCACTGCAGTTCTTGGAAACCCCCTGCCAACATGTCAGGCAGCAGTTTTTTTATGGAAAGGTTAGCAGCGCAACCTTGGATCACCGACTGCGTCCAGCGCATTTTAGAGTCTCATCAAACCTCTTTGGCCGTCAATACCTCCGTATGGATACCCTCTCGTAAAGTGGGGAAGGGAAACCTGCTCCTGGAGAGCAATAACCCTAAATCTTTTGGTATCCCAACTCTCAGACACACCCGATTCAAATGACTGCCTTGTTAACAAACATCTTTCTCATTTATCAAGCTTGACAAGCAACAATAATATAAATCCGGAATTTGGAGCAGAGACATCTTAAACATGCAGGGCTATGACTACTGGAGTACGATTCCTCTCCCATTGTAGAGGAAAAAAGCAGTTAACAAGCAGAAACCTTAGAAATAAAGATGAGGCTGTGTGAGAGCCTGCATAATTTCGGAGTCCCGTAAAAAATTGTGCATCAAATCTCCTCAGCAGTTATATTCTGATTACTGCTCACATTACGCAAAATACAATCCACCATTTTGGAAAAAGTAATACAATCCATTCCATGAAATATTACTTACACCGCTGTTCCGTGTAACTTTTACATTTTCACAAATCACAAATTAATGGTAAATGACTCTAATGGCTTGTACCTTTTACTCTTGTGCAAACATTCTACTTGATATACAGGCTCAATATGTGAAACCAGGTTATAGGCGTGCGATCAAACTCCATAAATTAATGCGTCTGCGCGAGTCAGTTTAAACGTGCACTCATCAGGCTCTCATCAAAGGCTTTCACCATCTTTAACTCCGCTGTTGCCATTGTATTATTCCAAATAGGACACAGAAAGCAGTCTTCAGACAGACTATCAGGTTCGCAATAGACTCTGCTGAGAGAGAACGTAGAGGGGCGTCTAATTTAATTTAACAGTGAGAGGTGCCTTTGCTACGGAGGGCCCAATGAACATCATTTGGTGGGCTGTCGTAAGTGTATTTGCTGGGAATATCTTTGGCAAGCATAACATGCAAGACGTGTGCAATGGCATAAGCCTACATGTGTGCATTTGTGCTTTTAGTGCATTTTTCTACATGAATATGAGACTGTATTCAGCTGGGGGATCTCAGATTCACACATCTCCCAACAGCCCCTCCGTATACATCTAGTCAGAATCAAGACCACATAGACAGGAAGGAAATGAGAGCAAAAATGAAAATGAAACAGTCTGCAGTCCATTGCTTTTTAATCATGATTTTTTTTTTACAATTCATTCAGCTTTCATCTGATGTCATTTCATCATCCTACTCCTCATCATTACATACATTTTAAAACCAGTTAACTAAAATCCGATTAAAATAAAAAAAAAGAGCTATCACAGTAAGAATCCTTCATAGAATCGCTAGGGATCTAGTGTGCCAGAGAGTTAGTGCTTCTCCCCGGGACCAGTGGTTTTCAACCCATTTAACAGTAAGGGCACAAGAAGCATGCACTACCCAGAATGCACTCTGAAAATACCACACCAGGACTCTGAATATGAAAAGGTTTTCCTAAACTTTTCGTTCTGTAAAGCAGCGCGAAACAGTTACAGCCGCTGCCTCATACAAAGACGTTGGATCACATCGCAAAACAACACGTTTCGCCCTCCTTTCACCCATCATGCTCCAGTGAAATACTCGGACATCTTAAAAAAATCTGTGGTGCAGTTTTAGAGAACCACTGTTCGGGGGAGACGCCCATCCCTGCCAATATAAAACCTCTAAATCACTCCAGACCTTGAAAAAGATTTAAGGCTTCAGTCAGTGCTCACAGCCTCCCCTCCCCCCCCCAACACTCTCCACACCCAACAGGTCATTTAGTCTCAATATGAAGACTAGACTGTCCTTTCCTTCTGTAGGATCCCCCTGGGGCCGCGTGTGTGTGACTTTAAGAAGGCTTTGGCTGTCCCTATACAGACAGAGAGAGGCTGGGGGAGAGAGGCGGGAAAAACTCCAGCTCGGATAACGGCAAGACAGAGGGGAATAAGGCAAAACTGGGAACGAGTGTAAATCTTAAAAGAACATTCTAGATTCACATAGGATTCACGCACGACCCTATCAATCCTCAGCCATCTGCTTCTTCTTCTGGGAAAATGTCCTTATGTTAGCCTTCTCTCTCCTGACAAGAATTCCCTCTATCCCAGCCCCCGATGGGAATCTTTCCTTTAGGCACAGTGTAGGGACAGATTGGGAATGCGGACCGACCCCACTGCCAATCTTACCACCCCATATCCAGCTGATTGACTCAAACACATAAACATTTAGCCCCGAAACCCCAATCCTCAGTCACAGCGGAGAACTAGAGCAAAAGAGAGAGAGCGAGAGAGAGAGAGAGAAGGCAAGTCTTTAAGCTCTTCTCTCCGTCCCCAGAGTCACAGTGTAGAAATCACAGACGGTCAGACAGTCAGACAGACAGATCCGCTCTCCCAGTCACAGTGTGGAGTTCCGGACATTTCCTCGGTCCCCTGTGACGGATGGACGGACGGGACAGATGGACAGACGGGCCGGGCGGGCCCTAGCAGAGGTCGGAGATGTAGTCGAAGTCTCTGAAACAGTCCTGGTCCTTGCGAGAGAGCGTACGCGGCTCCCTCGGCGGGGTTAGGGCCGGGGCCTCGGCGGTGAACTCCTCGTCAAAGTTGCTGACGTCCTCTTTGCTGCCGATCATCGGCACGAAGGGGGGAGGAAGCTTCCTCAAGAGGAGGGACTCCCAGTCCACTCCCTGAGAGAGAGAGAGAGAGCATGTTTTACTGCACTCATTGTGTAAATTTTGTTCCAGATATGTTGAGTTTTTATACAACAAAACAATGATTATTACTATTTATCTTATTTTGACAAATGTTAATGTGTGTATATCAGTCAATTAGTACATGTTATAGTGAGTTTTATGTTTGTCATTTATGATTATGACTGCTTTTGCAACACAAGTTTACTTGTCATGCAAATAAAGCTCATTTGAATTGAATTGAATTGAATTGAATTGAGAGGGACGGAGGAAGGGAGTGAGAGAGGGTGGGAGGGAAGGGGAAAGAGAGAAAGAGGGAGGGGAGAGAGAGAGAGAGAGAGAGAGAGAACAGAAGGGAAGAGGGAGACAGAGAATATACTCCATCTCTCAGATTCAGAGCCCTGCAGCACTGCCCTCCTCCGCTCCATTACAGCACTGGCACAGCACACAGTCATAAACACAGATTTATGAAACTTCAGTAAAACCACAAACACCAATCACAGCGCGTTCAGCTCAGGTGGATCAGAGCAGGAGTCGCACGGCACAGACTGGGGCTCCGCAGCGCATATTCACCGCAGCGCAGAGCTGATGTTAGAGGGGTGAAACACAGCAGGACAGCAGGGGGAGTGATACAGACCGCAGTGCTGCACTGATGGGAGAAGGTGTGTGTGTGTGTGTGTGTGTGTGTGTATGGGGGGGGCATGAACAGCAGGGCACGAGGACTGTAATGGAGAGCCTGCAGATTGATAATTACAGTCATTGGCAAAGGGATGTTCTGCTGCAGTCAACAGAACCAGGGGGAGATACAACATCACGCCGGAGAGTGAGGGATAACGAGGAATGCAAACGAGGAGGAGAGAGAGAGAGAGAGGGGGAGGAATAGCGGAAGACAGGGAGGGAGAAAAAGAGAGGAGAGAAGCCGTGCACGATAAAAGACACAAAGGAAAGAGGGAGAGAGATGTATGGAGGGAGAAAGAGAGAGGGAAAGAGGGATAGAGGGGGATGGAGTGAGAGAAGAATGAAAGGAAAGAGGAAAGAGCGAGGGAGGGACAGAGGTAACCGCGTGCTTGTCTCTCGTACCCTGAAGAAGGGCTGCTTCTTGACGTCCTCGGCGTCTTTTTCGCTTGATCCCAGGCGACGGTCCGGATTTCTCCGCAACAGCTGGGAGAAACAGCAGCAAACATCAGCACTGAATCAGAAAACAGTCCACAACAGGGGCTCCACACTCACTACAGAACCAACATCAACCAAAACAGAAGTTTGCGAGCTTCACAAAGCCGATGTCAGTGATGATTTGCTGTTCGCGCGATTGGTACGGAGCGCTTCCGCGTGATAGGTGGAGAGGTGCACTCACTCGTCTCATGATGCCGATGGCCTCGGTGGAGAGGAACCTTGGATAACGGACTTCATCATTCACTATGCTGTCAAACACTTCCTCCTCGTCGTCGCCAGGGAACGGGGACTGGCAGGGGACACACACGGACACACACACACACGCGCGCACACACACATACACGCGCACACACACACGCGCGCACACACACACACACACACACACACACACAATGCCCCGTTAGAAACACAAGTGCACTGGGGTTTGGGTTCCATTTCCCACTTTTCTTATACAAATGGGCAGCCTATAGACACAAGGACCATAGGCACAAAATGGTTGACAGTTCAAGCCCCAGTGTAACGCACATAAAAGATCAGAGCAACTATTGGGGCTTCGATTAATTCCCGTAACCCAACATCACTCGGGGAGGAATAAGCTTGTTTCATCTGATCAACTATAAGTTGCTCTGGGGCACGTTTTCTGAAATCACAAATGTTAACTTACATACCTAGTTGGACCATTGACTGTGAATGGAAGAACTATGTAAGTTTCTAACTTAGCTGGCAACTACACTTTTGGGAAACACACCCATGGGTAAGATAGCTTCAGCTATATAAAATAAAAACATAATTTAATGTTTTTCCGACGGTGGTTCCATGGACTGCAGTAGTTCCAGGGTTTCCGCCTCACCTCCCCCACCAGCATTTCGTAGACCAGCACTCCCAGGCCCCACCAGTCGACAGCGCGGGTGTACGACGTGTCGGTCAGGACCTCCGGGGCGAGGAACTCAGGCGTGCCGCAGAATGTGCTGGTCCTGTCACCGTAACCCATTCCTGGGGAACAGGAGCCAGAGGACAACAGGCCTCACATAAAATATTCACATGACGATGTACAGTCCATCCATACATCCATCTACCCATTATCTGATCCGTTCATGCCTAGATGCGGCCAGCTGAAGACTATCCCAGCATGCAACGGGCCCAGGGAGAGAACACACCCCGTAGGGGTCTCACAGCCCTCACTCACAAGTCTATTCCCATCACTACGGGTATCTCTGTATTTGATATCTCCAACGCAAGGCTAACCAGGGATACCAAATAACTCCCACACAAACACTAAGTGGGCCTGTGGTAAACAGTGCAGTCCATAAAATGGACAGGGATGCCATGTTTTGTTTTGATTGTTTGCTCTGGTAAATTGATCAAGTTAACCCTGATATAATAATATAATGACGCTATTACGTGACGTAAGGATTCACTCTCTCCTGATGAGCCGAAGCGAGCTCTGCTGCTCACTGTAAACCGGAGGGTGACTATAACAATCTGACAACCTCCAGGAAAAATAGATTTGGTTTCCCCGCAGGAGCTCCTGACAGTGTCCCTATTTCGTGTCGCTTCATCCCTGTGAGGAGCTTTATGTTCCAGTTGTCCCCCGTCAGAAAAATTTGCAAAAAATTTGTATTTTCAAAAAGGTTCATGCGATAAAACAGTTATTGATTTAAGTTATCAGCGAATTCAATTATTTATCCGCCTTGGACGAGTGATATTCACCTCAACAGAAGTCAATGATTGTATGTTACACTACGCTGTGCAATATTATGCTAAGCTATGCTATCATGTCACAAATTCCAGCCATTATATCACATATATCACAAATTCCAGCTATTTTTATCAACAGTGAAAGTCAAAACACAGATAAGCCACGCTGACTCTCACAGATGAAAAGGAGGGTAAATATGAGTGCTGTCAATAAAAAGGTGACTCATTGTTTCAAAAAAAAAATACACACCTTCTTTGCACAGACCAAAATCTGCAATCTTTACATAACCCTCCGTGTCCAGCAGGAGATTGTCCAACTTAAGGTCCCTGAGGGGGAAAAACGGAACCGTCAACAGAGAAGTCAACAAAGACATGAGCCAAAGCAATATGAACTGAGTGTGAAGATTCCCGGACTACTGACCAGACCCTCGCTGCGGACTGAGAGGAGAACTCACCGGTACACAATCTTTTGGTCATGAAGAAACTGCAACCCCAGAACCACACAAGCCGAGTAAAACCTGCAGGCAGAGGAACGGACAAGAAAGTCAGGTGGAAAAGGGAAAGGCTGAATCATCAATTGGATGAAGTCGCCGCGAGACCAGAGTTGGAAAGTCCATGGAGTCAGCGAGAAACAGTCCTTTCATGAGTTTCTTCCTTCCGCATCGAGAGTCACAGAACTGCCCTTACGAACAAGGACAAAAGGGTTACTGTAGTATAAGAATTGAATAGTGTTCTGTAATGTGGCTGTAGTGTTCTACAATACATTTCACCAGCTAAGGTACTGCCACAGTTTTTCCTGTAGTGTTGTTTTATTAGCTATGGTAGTCAGCACAACAATATTTCAATAGTAATTCTAAACTCTCTTTACTGCATTCCAAAAAATCATACAAATACTACAGTAATACGAGTAGTTTTTAGTGGTAATTTTTAATGGTATTCTGATAGTGGGTTTTTTGTAAGGGCTGTGGCCATATGGTTTATTAGCATTTTTCCACTTCTGGTTTATCCCTCCAGTGTCTATGAGAAAACGAAATGGGGTTTCCAAAGGCCGGCCAAAATAGGGTCCGCGAGTGGAATTGTCACCTGTGATGGTATATGTTTCCTTTAATGAGATAAAATACGCATTTCCTTACAAACAAAACACTCCACATCCATAAAATGTGAATGTTGCTGATAATGTGCGACCATGAACGATAACTGAACTTCAAGTAGCTAGATGCCTACCTCAGTCCTCATAAACATTTGAACGGGCTGATGATCTGAGACCAGTGTGATGTAGCATGTCGATAGCAGCATTCACCCTTTAGTCTCCAAGATTTTTATTTTTAACCCTTAGAGCGCTGAAATAAATTTCCGTAAAATTATAAATAAATGATCTTGTGCTGTTGAAAACCCATCATGTGGCGACTTGTTTAAAAGAGCTCTTTTAAACAAGTCACCATATGACGGGTTTTCAAAAGCTTTGATTTCAATATCTTACATTATTGAGCAACATCAGCTCCATTAAACGCTCTAAGGGTTAAACAGGTTTGTAGTTTTCAACCACATTATCTCAATAAACAAAACAGTAACGCATGGCGCTTGTTCATTTGATCGTGGGCCATGTTTTTGCAGATTTTCGAAAACCCAACTCATTTTTGATGTAGACACTGAACCGTTAGAACCAGTTAAATTTACGTCACGCAATGAATCTCCACACAGCTAGCTGATTTAATTCATTTAGGCTTCACCTTACAGTTAAAAATTATGATAATTAATTATGATTATGATAATTCTGGGGAGGAATTTGAATTTCTGGCACCAAATTTTCCACCTCTGGCCCCAGTATGACAGGCTGATTTGGCAGTGTCCGTCAGCGACAGTACATACACGGCACGGGGTTCGGTGAAGACGTCCGAGTGGATGTGCATCATGAGATCGCCCCCTGCTGTGTACTCCATGACGAAGCACACGTGCTCCGGAGTCTGGAAGCAGGCGAACAGGTTGACCAGGAACGGGTGACGGGAGCTGTTTACCGTCTCGAATATCCTCTTCTCACACATCAGACTGGGGACGGACAGGAATGGAGAGAGAAGATGTGAAACAGCGAAGGACGAGCTTTATTCCTCTATCTATCAATCATTCCAGCCGTCTATCTCTCTATCCATCTGCTGCTCAAATCACAACTTCCTGAGGGTTGAGACCAGTTGGTTTTCCACCCCCCCTTTACCTGAGAGTCAGGTGTGATGATAGTCAGGCCAATCAGTAGGAATAACGGTTCACTTAATCCCAGAAAACCTACGGACTTCCATAGGAGTCTCTCAAATGCCGCTGGAGTATTCAATCTTGCGGAACTTCAGGCCCATTTTAAATTCTGGTGGAGATCCCAAGGTTTCAAACAATCCCAAATATGTCCTGCTGAATTACAGGGGAATGTGTATAAAATGATGGGAAAGATCTATATATTTTCCATTTGATGTTAATGCTGTGGCCATGAAAAAATGGTGTCCTGGGTTTGAATATTCCTCTCAATATGAGTGTAATGAAGCATCAGTGAAGCACTGCAACCAGCAGATACAGAATATGTGTTTGACATTGCAATGCAAAATGAAAAAAATGCTTTTTTTGACTTTGAACCAACTTAAGGGAGAACTTAAGTAAAAAATTAGTTGAAGGGATTAATTGCATGGAAGGAAAGAAAACCAGGGCTGGATTATGACTCCAGGACCAATCAATGCAGCCATTATCTTTTCCCGGTCATAGTTGTGGTGGGGCTGGTTTCTATCCCAGCATGCAATAGGTGAGAGGCAGGAACACTCCCCTGGACATTTCCCCAAATTTCACAGTTAAACTTATGTACAGTTTAGACAGAGTCCTAACACAATTATTATTGCCTTATTGCATTTGGATTAGACAGTGAAATGCTGTGTAGGTGTGAGGAGTTCGCACATAGCATTTGTAGTGCATTCGTTTAGACTACAGCAGGGACACGTTCAGTATCCTCTCCTGAGGACAGACGGCACACGCACCTCTCCACTTCATCCCGCGCTACTATGTCCCCTTTCTTCAGAGCTTTGATGGCATACATGCTTCCTGTCTTCTTATACTCAGATAGCAGCACCTAAGGCAAGCCCACGCACACACACACACACACACACACACACACACACACACACACACACACATTGTTAGAAGGGAAATGAAGATGATCTGGAATTGACAGGTAGAGAATGCATGCACACACAAACACAAACATACACTCACACACACAGAGGCAGAGCTGTTTCAGAAACACTTGCATACACACACAGACACACACTCACAGAGGTGAAGCTGTTCATGCACACAGAAAAGCAGAGCTGTTTCAGACACACTAATTTACCAATGTAGACATTGACGCCCACACAGGCGCACAATGGCGCGCACATACACACACACACACACCACTAGAGCTATTTTAGACACACAAACACACACACACACACACACACACACGCACACTCTTGTGGACTCACTGACCAAGAGAGACACTCACCTTCCCAAAATGCCCTCTACCCAGTACAGCGATGAGCCGAAAGTCCTGTAGACCCAAGGGGGTCTTCTTCTGTTTACTGCAGAGCCACAGCGCAAACAAGAGAGATTCAGAGCCTTTTAACACTGACAGTAAAAGTCCACACTGTTTTAACACTACCAGTAAAAATTAATCTTGTTTTAATGCTAGTAATAAAAGTCCATATTATTTTAACGCGCACGATTAGAGTCCATAATGTTTTAACACCAACGGTAAGAGTCTATATTGTTTTAGCACCGATAGAAATACTCAAAATGTTATTTATATTGCACTAGTCCACACCGGGGTATGCAAGAGTCACAACAACCAGCATACTTCCAGGCAAATATGCTCGTAAGAACCATAAATTTGCTCCAGAAGGGTCACCTTTGAGAATACTGAAATATTGGCTGGGTCAGACCCTGCCTGTGGCAATGGTCAGCGGTCATATGCGGCTTCAGACTGATCGGCCAACCCAATGAGGTGAAAAAGTGATCCATACGTACAGAGATTTTTTAATTCTATAGTAGAATGGCTGACAAAGAATGGTAATAAAGCTCATAATAAAGAGCCCAAGAATATCCCCCTACAGGCGAAAGCCTGAGGTGATGCCGGTCAGGTTATACTCCCCGACTGGAGATAGGAGCAACACTGAGAGAAATCACTTAAGTGGAATAGAATTCTGAACAATACTAACGCTGACTTGACCATCTTGCTTTTTATAATAAATCTGTGCTACTATTTAAGTATTACGGTCAATATCCTGAATACAGAAAATTCTCCTTGTGCTGTTGTTGAGATGGCCAGTTTGTCACAGCACATGCAGATGACCACAACAGAAAGTGCTGCCACTAAACACAACCTCAAGGAGGAAGGAAATGCCAAACGCAGAGGGAACATTTCATTTCTGTAAAGAGCCACTGAGACGTGTGAGCTTTGAAAAAAATTATGATGTGCGCATTTCACAGCAATGGAGTGTGAGAGTGAGAGTGAGAGCGAGGGAGCGATTGTGCGAGCAAGTTCCAGAGGGAGTGAGTTAGTGAGCGTTTAAGTGCTTGAGCGAGTGAGTACTTAAGTGAATAAATGAGTGTGTGAGTGAGTTAGTGAATGAGTGCATGAGTGAGCGAGTGATTGAGTGAGAGAGCGTGTGAATGACTGAATGAGTGAGAGTGAGTGAGTGAGTGAATGAGTGCAAGTGAGTGAGTGAGTGTCTGTGTGTCAGTGTGATTGACTGAGAGAGTGAGAGTGTGACTGAGAGAATGAGTGAATGAGTGAGTGAGTGATTGGCAGACTGAGTACATGCGTGAGTGAGTCAGAAAGAGAAATGTGCCCTGGTTTTCAGCTGACTGCAGGCTGGAGCACCTGTGCTGTGAGCTAACAGAGGCGGTTCTGTTGGGCTTTTCAGGGGTGAGGCCAGCGGGAGAGAACGGCTCGATCACCGGCAGGTGCTCCTGAGAGAGAGAGAGAGGGAGAGAGAGAGGGAGAGATCAAGCGGGAGAGGCATTAATAATTGGTGACATGCAATATAATCGTCAGCCCCATTACTGGCAGCCCAAAATAAGACTTGTTTTTACTGTCAAGCTGCTCTTCCCCCCCTCTCCCCGCCGCTCCGTTTGGCTTCATCACCACCCGCGTGCCCCCACTTGGCCCGTTCCCCCACCTCGTTACCGTTAATTAGTTTTTCTCGATAATGAATCCTGTAATCTCAGAGTCGCACAAGACATGCCATCTGCCAGGCCGCTGCTCACTGCTGTGGATGGTGCCAGCCTGTGCCGCAGTAACCGATCTCTCCCAGCCTCTCAGAGACCTGCTCTCGTCCCCCCACCCCCTTCCCAAAACGTTCCCTCTCGTCTCCTTACCGATATCCCCCCCGGCTGGAAGCACACATCCTCCTTACCGTACGGCAATCTAATTAAAGCTCCCCTCGGCCCAGTCACGGACCATTAAAGCTGCCACTGCAGCAGCACACCGCTATCCCAGAATCCCTCATTTACTGCTCTTTTCCGCCTTCTTTAATCCAACATCTCCTCCAGTCCAGACCGCCCTTTTCTTCTACGGTCCGCAGATCTGTCTGAAGCAGTAGCCATAGGGCTACAGCCCACACTGATTTCGTGAGGTGAGGACAGGTGATACTAAATAAACATTAGCCACAGGGCTAAAACTAGCAATGGGGTTGTAAGGTCCGGCAGGCGATACCAGAGCTACAGTAGCCACAGGACTAAAGCCTGGATGGGGGTAGTAAGGTAATAGCAGGTGATACTAGGGCTACAATGGTTACAGGGCTAAAGCCTGCACTGGGGTTGTAATGTCCGGACAGGTGATACAAGAGCCACAGTAGCCACAGGGCTAAAGCTAGCAATGGGGTTGTAAGGTCCGGCAGGCGATACCAGAGCTACAGTAGCCACAGGACGAAAGCCTGAACGGGGGTAGCAAGGTAATGACAGGTGATACTAGGGCTACAATAGTTACAGGGCAAAAGCCTGCACTGGTGTTGTAATGTCCGGACAGGTGATACAAGAGCCACAGTAGCCACAGGGCTAAAGCCTGGACAGGGGTAGTAAGATAATGGCAGGTGATACTAGGGCTACAATAGCTACAGGGCTAAAGCCTGCACTGCGGTAGGGAGGTCGGGACAGGTGATACGAGAGCAGGAGCCTAACTTGCAAGAGGCAGTAACCCGCCCTGGACAGGACAGCCGGTCAATTTATTGTAGGAATTACACATCATTCACTCACACTCTCAGAAAACCAAGGGCAAAATTTTTTTTTGCCACTGTTCAAATTCTTCAGGCGTTCATACCACTCGTAAATTTTGATTTGTGATGAGTTGGGCTGCGGCTGTAAAAAGGGAAGGAGATGACTCCAGTGTGAAACGCCAGATAGCTCGTAAAGATCTGCAGCAGCATAATATAACTATACAGTGCTCTCTCTCTCTCTCTCTCTCTCTCTCTCTCACTCACCTGGGCGCTCGAGTCAGGGTCTCTGCGGCTTTCTGGTCTCTGTGGAGAATCGCTCTCCAGATTCAGTTTCTCCACCGAAATCTCGCTGCAACGCAAAGCCAGACAGACACAGGGATTTTCTGTCATGCGTTAGCAAGCAAATGGCACAATTATCGAGTGAATAGCACTTTGGTTAGTGCCTGCTAGCACGCTATGGGATCTCGAACAGACGGTTACGCGTGAGTGCGCGAGCTTGTATGACTACTGATGTGTTTCTGAGTTTCTGAACAGCCTGTTGCAGTGGCAGCCTGTCTATAAATTCTCCTTGTGTGTGCGAGTGGTTGTAGTTAAACTAATTTCCCGCCGTTGTGTGTGCATGTGTATGTGTGTGTGCGTGAGCGTGTATGCAGTGGAAACATACTGAATTACCCAATACTGTGTGTGGGTTTGAGCTGTAGTTGAGAATAAACATGCACCAAAACGAACTGCCCAGCACTGCATGTGCGCAAGGCTGAAGGTGTGGGTACGGACGCAGCATTATCAATTAACCTGCATCGTGTGTGTGAATTCAGATTGGAGGTGTGAGTACACCGGCATTGTGCAAGTGTTATGGCTGTACATTTCTGCAGAAATGTAGCATAATGAATAACCCAACAAGTGTGCGCACATTCGGGCTGTCGATGTGAATAGAAATGCAGAATAATGAATCACCCAGCATTGCGTATGTGTGCGTTGGGCCTGTAGGAGTGTGTGTATGTGTCAATGACGTGACATTGTCCGAGCGCACTACTTTTATTTAAAATAATTTTAAATAATTCATAATAAGCATAATTTTATTCTAGAAAACCTGTTTAATTTGAACATATTCCCAGTTTATCATAAAAATGAAATATATTTTATGTTTTGCCATCTCAAACCCTAAAAATGTCAGGTGATGCAACAGTCCGAGCAAGTTAACAAATTGTGAAATGTATTAAATATGTAATTTAAAATATTAATTAAAATAATATTAATATGGGGCACAATTTTATATCGAAAACCATTCGAATAAACAAAGTTTAAATGTTTAATTGTTCTTAAATTGTTTGGAAAACCAAAATACTTGCCCCCTACAATAAAGAATCCATCAGTTACTTTTACTACCAAGCTCAGTTACAAAATAGAAATGTTTTAGGCTGAGTAGACACTCTCAGGAATACTTACTAAAAAAAAACACTGAGAAAAAAAAAAAGAGGGAAAGGTGTTTTTTTTTCCAAGAAACTTTTGGTTGCGTCACCTGACATTTTTTGGCTGGTGAAATTGCAAATATAGTCTAAAACTGTACTAAAACACTGTAAATGTTGTGCCACCATTAAGGCCTGTTTAAAAAATCCTGTCCAACTTCAAATAAATGTATTCTGTACATACATTTTTAAAGATTCATTAAAAAAAAAACATTTTTATAAGGCTTATTTGGCATTGACCCGTACATGGATGTAGCACAATTAATTACCCAGCATTATGTGTGTGCGCGTTGGGGCTGTAGGTGCCCGTGTTGTTGACGGTGGGGATGGCGTTCCTCAATAACCGCACCCAGGTTGCGATGTCCACATTCATCTGCCGCGCTCGGAGGAACGCCTTGCCTGCAGAACGCACACACCGCAAATTACAAACATCGCATCATAATCCGCTGCAGCTCATAACACAATTAACCACCAGAGGGCGCTAAAGAGGAGATGTATGGTCCAGGATTATGATTGAATCCAGAATTTTTGTTTTTTTTTGTTTTTGTCCGCAAGAAAGTAATATAAGGCTGTATAAGAACGATAGTCTGTCTTATTCAGGCTGTAAAACGAAATTACAGAGACAATCTTGTAATATGAAAGAGGCTCCTCTCAGTGGTGCTTTACTGTAACAGCTCAGAGAGCAGGTACATTCAGTTTAACAGAGAGGGGTTGGTGTATCTATCCCTCAAATTCAAATTCAATTGTGCTTTATCAATCTTTAACTATACAGTGCTCTCTCTCTCTCTCTCTCTCTCTCTCTCTCTCTCTCACACACACACACACACACACACAGGGTTATAATTTTATTCTTCATTTCTCTTATCTTGAATTCCCTCCCTCGCTGGATGATGCTGTACATCATGGATCCTCCAAACACAGTCCTCGAGGTCTGAAAATGATTGGTTTTCCACCCTCCCATTACCTGGGTGTCAGGTGCTCCGACAGAGTTGCCAAACAAACGCACTAATTGTTCAGAAAGTAAATCACCAGGGGAAAAAGGATTTTGACTCCAGCTCCAGATAAGGTGATTCCTGCCATCGATGAACTTATACCTTCCGAAGAGAAGGTATAAGTACCTGCCACCTACAGTAAAGATTTAGAGTGAGACCACGGTGGTGCTTTGCCATGCTATCAGCTAGTGTTTGGCTGGATATTCCACACGGAGGCCCACTGAGACTGCAACACATTCTTTATCTGTCTATTTTAGGCAGGAGGTAGTGAGTTAGATAAGGAGCATTTTTAAAACATCCATCTGTCTCCTCCATCCCCCCTCCCTCTCTCTCCTCTCTCTCTCACTCACTCACTCACTCACTCTCTCACCGTGCTGTTTGGAGAAGACCTTCTTTTGCCTCTTCAGTCGCGGGACTCTCTCTATGGTCGGGTTAAAAAAGATAACCTGAAACAAACAAAACACAAATGACATGCATCTCATGTGCTATCAACATGGGAGTGTGTGAGTGTGGACATTTATGTGGTTTTTTTATGTTCCCATGGACATACCTAAGGTATCAATGTCTACACTGGAACCTTACAGCCTAAAAAAGCAATTTATATTCCACTATCTCGATAGAAAGCACCTAAAAATGTTGCAATGACCAAGTACTAATCTAGTGATGATGTGAAGTTTATAGCTTATTTCTGCATTGGATTTCTTCTTGGTGTAATACATGTGTCTGACCAGTGGGGGCAGGCAAGTCACTGTCTGTGGTATCTATTCCACGGGTAAACTCTGAGAAAGACACTGTACAGGGCTGGCAGATTTTAAACGCATATTTGTAATTCCCAGATCAGTCAAGCGCTCACCACGCCCCTCAATTATAGCAATGGTTTATGATAGGTTAAGGTTAGGGTCAGGGTGAGGGTATTTATTGATGTCGCCGTCAATGGTTCTGGTTGCAACCAATGAAATCAATCCTGAATTGGGGTCATAACTGAGGGGCGTGGTTAGCTCTCAACAGGTTTTGAAACCGCAAAGATCCAATTTTTATCACGTGACCTCCTAAATATTTGAATATCCAGGAACATGCATATTATAAACCAGAAATCATAACAATTCGGGCAGAGGTTTGTAAAGCATTGGTTCTGATCATCTTGAAAACCTCGCTCAATTAATTTTTGAAAAATGACTATCACGTATGATAATTGCAAAGGCTGTGACAATTTCATTATGCCTCATTGATAAATAGAATTAAAATATAAACCTTCATTCAATCCCTCCTTCATTGAATATTTCAACACACCATGGTCTTCATATTGTGTGAAACTTCATAAATGACGGTCAGATTAGAAGAACAGAATAAATGATAATTTTTTAAGGAAATAAGTTTATACTGCAAAATAAGTTTATTTGCCAAAACACTGCTTTGCTCACTCATTAATATTAATGATATGCAGTCAATTACCGGCTGCAAATAAATAATGTACGATTCACATAAATAATGCAAGGGACCTCACACTTTAGCCTTTAAAGACGCAACATAAGGACATTCTTGATTGAACCTTTCTATGCAGCTGTAACAACCTGTACTGATAACAGTAAACAACAGAGTCATACAACACGTTCTTCGGATTAAAGAAACTTTAAAAAAATCACTTTGAAGGGTCAAGTACTCACATTCAACAACTACTCTGGCAACTTAAAAGTGTTGAAATGTACAATTACAGAAAAAAATTGATTATATTAATCCAGCATTAACCAAGCCATGTATGGCAATCAAAGAAGGAACTGATATTATTACAGAGTAAAAAATGCATTCCTTAGTCATAATACTGAGGCCATGAAGACTAAACATTTCCAAGTGGGCACTCCATCCATTTTTATGCACTCTTCAGTTTCATTTATTTCTCTCTGTTTTATGAATAATTCCGGAGAGTACCGTTCCAAGATGCTCACCAGATGAGATTCATGCTTTGAAGCCTCTTCAAGAGCCCCATAATTTATACTGTTTACATAAAAGAGCCTTTTTCATGTGTGCCTACATTCCAGCAGGCTGTCACTGAAGACTCTTAACCTTGAGAAACTAGCGAATAGTGAGCAGTGAGCAGTGGGGTGAGGGCAGCCGAGAATGTGCAGTGAATAGTGGGTAGTAGGCAGTGGAAAGTGCGCAGTGTGCAGAAGGCAGTAGATAGTAGAAAATGTGCAGATTGTAGTAGGCAGTCGGTAGTGGGAAGTGTGCAGTGTATAGTAGGCAGTGGGTACTGGGTAGTAGGCAGTAGGTAGTGGGAAGTGCACAGTATGTCCTAAGCAGTAGGTAGTGGATAGTAGGCAGTAGGCAGTGGATGCTCTGTACCTCAGCCACCAGCAGCCCCTGCGGTTCCAGCTCCAGCTGCACTCGGTGTTTGTGATTGTCCAGGAAGTCCTCCAGCTTCAGGTACTTCAGCGCGCAGAGCGATCGGTAGTCCCTCCAGTACACTGCGATCTCCAGCTCCCTGGACTGGAGAGCACACAGACGGACTCAGTCACTGACGGGAGGCTGGTCACTCCTCGGGCCGTCGAACACGCCGTGGCTGTGCTTACCCTCTCCAGCTCCACGGTGAAGGTCTGGTCCCAGGCCTGTTCTCCAACGGTCCTCCACGCCGTCTGACCCACCACTGAGTTCTCCAGCTTCAGTACTGCACTCACCTCCGCTGTGCATCACACAAATACACACACATACTATATATACTGAAAAACCTCAGTTACTGAAACTCGCCATGCACGCGTATGCAAGTTTGCATAAAAGCATATTTCCCCTTACCACTCCGACGGCCCGTACACGGGCCCATCAGGGGAGTTAAAAACAAGAAACGATTTCATGTTACCTTGAGTACGTCCTTTATAGGCATTTTAAGAAAATGTTACCGGAGTGGCAAGAAGTTAAAAACACACAGGACACAGGACTGTACTCACCCATACCTACACACTCATGTACACACACTCTCACACTCTCATGCACGCAAACATATAATCATTGCGTGCATACGTACACACACACACTCTCTCAAACATCGACAAACATGCACAAACACACAGAAACACTCTCTCTCACAGGTCACACAAAAAACAGGTTAGCTCACAAACTCATTAGGTTCACTTTCGAGACAGCTCACTCACTCATGAAGCTCACTCACAGGACAGCTCGCACACTCTTAAAGCTTCCTCACAGGACAGGTAAAACACTCCTGAACCTCACTCACAGGACAGCTCGTCGGTCTTGCCGGGCGCTTTCCCGCTCATGCTGCCGCTGCGGCTGTACAGACCCTTGCCGCTGCGCATGAAGGAGCGCCCCTCTCCCGGACTGTAGCAGGGCAGCACCACCGCGGTCCCCCGACTCCGCCCGGGCACCACCTCCAGCACCCCCACACAGCCCAGCAGCTGCACCTGTAGAGTACCTGTGAAACGAGGGGGGGGGTGGAGGGTCACGGTCACCTACAGCTCACTTAGGGCCTTTAGTATTCGCTATGTCATGTGACTCAGACAGACCCAACAAGCCTGAAATACTCCGATCCCCTGTCTCGGTTCTGGTGTTCCAGCCTGGAAACGAAATGCGATGAAGAGACAGACGAACGGACAGAAAAAACCATGAAAAGGCGCATCTACATGATAAGATGTACTACATTCCGTAGAAAAATGTCCTACGGTCTGAAAGTTCTGGCCTGAGAAGGAAGCATTAACAGAAAAAAAATGCGGAAGGACAACATTTATTCCTACAACCTCCTTCCACTTTGTGGCAGGGGACAGTAACATGACCAGAGTTTGACCGCGTTATTTGCAATTCATCAATCATTCGTCAGGTTAGTTTCCCGCGTGCTAACAGGCATTAGCACGTGCAAAAGGTCACAGTGACTCAGGCCCTCACAGTGATGCAGGAAACAGTTGGAAAAAATATGTAGGCGTGAGAACAACTGCTGAATTCTCTCACAAGACTCTTCATGTTCAACTCACGCAGGGCGTGAATTTCTGAGACCTTTAATACAACTAATGCAGTTTTCCGTATTTTTTGGTGCAAAAAACAAACATCCTGGCCAATCATTAGTCATGTTTTGGCTTTTTGGAGGCGAGGTTGCTTTGCAAATGCTAAAGGCCTCAGTGAATCTGACCCAGAGTCTGAGCCATTGTTTATAAAAATCCCAACCCAGCCCCTTGGCAGCAAGCACCGGCACCCACGTGTGAATACATATGGTCCTCCTCCAACACGCTATTCTGTAACTCAATGACCAATACTTTGATGCAAATTTCTCACACAAGTGCTTTCCAAAGTAATTTTACACATAATCACACAACGTCACTCATGTGATAATGTTAATAAAGACTTTGCGGAGGGGATGAATATCTGTGGATAACCCACTTATTGGAAATTACAGATTCAGTAAGTGGAGATAACATCCCCAACATATTTTCAGTTTTGCATTTAAATGGAGACTTCGAGTTGTCTGAACAGATAGAGGTACGAATCAATGCATGTGAACTGACTACACCCTGCAAAAATAACGTTTCATGAAAAAACTAACAGGAGCATGTAAACTCGACCGAACAATAAAACCACTGATCCATGTCACACCAAGTTCCTCTTTCAAGAATGCATCTGCCGATACAAGATGCCATATTCCTAAACTGAAGAGGTCAGGGTCTCTGAGCCTAACCCACAATAGAAAATAAAAAAAAATTTTTCAAAGCACAATGCAAGCGAAAGAAGGTATTTAATTGCAAACATGGGATTTGGAACTATCATCTAGTGGAATTTCAGATGTATGACATTAATTATTCCAATCTTCCATTGATGAAGAATCCCTTAAAAAATTCCAGGATTCCTGAAATTTCATCAGGATTACTCCCTGAAAGACGAGCCGTCCGTTGAGAGTCAGAATAAGTGAACATAAAAACACTATAAAACACAATGACAGAGACTATCCTGTAGCAGTCCACTTTAATGATTTTAAACACAGCATCAATCACCTGCAAGTGTGTGGAATAGAATTGGTAAAAGAACCAAAAAGAGGTGGTGATATTGAGGTAATCCTACTACAAAGAGAAGCCTTTTGGATCCACACACTGCAAAGTTTTAAACATGGTTTGAATGAGGAACTATGCCTTAGTGTAATGCTATAAATTTGCCAATATACCTTATTGTTGTAATCTGAATTTAATTCTTCACAAATGTATGTGTAATCCAGCTTGTCTTTGTTTGATATCCTGTGATTGACACACATTTTAATCATTGTAATCATTATAATTGAAGTATTAGTCAGGGCATCCAATTGGGTGTTCCCCGTTTCCTGTTTTGTGCCTTTTGTATATAATGTCTTTGATGATGTGGCAAATCTACTCTGATGAAGGTCCTATAACCGAAACGTCAGCCTTAGTCATGCCAAATGAATTTTAATTAATACATTTTGGTTTTCCTGTAGAGTAAGCAGTGTTGCGCCCATTACTCCCAAAATGGAATCACCACTAGGACTGGCCAAGACACACCACTGGAAAAATTTAAAAAAAATTCTGTCCATAACTTTTTCCATAATGTGATCAGCAAACAAATGAAAGATCGTTCATAGAATGACGACTCACCGAAATTCCAGCCAGAACAAGGAAGCTATCAGCCAAAGTGTGTTTTTGATCTATTGTGTGACCCTGACCTTGACCTTTGACAAACAAACTTAGGAGTATAGGCCTGTGGCAAGTTACTTATGCTAACATGTCTCCAAGTTTTTTTAAGATTGGTGCAGGATAAATGACGAAAGGATGCTAAACTAACAAACTGACAGACAAACAGACGTCCATCGCAACCGACTGATATACTTGCTGAAATTTCGGCAAGTAAAAACATCCTTGCAAACCGAGGGTAAAACAACCTCTTTGGCTGAGGCAATGACACTTTCAATGAAAACAAAAAAATACTGCAGGTGCTCAGAAGCTTCTACAGAGACGGAGAGAATTCTCCGAGCATAAACAGGCGTACCTGTGAGAGGGGCCGGCTTGCTGAGGGTGCTGTACTGGTTGTGCAGGTAGGGGGCGCCGTGGCGGGAGCTGAAGGCCGGCGAGGAGGCCAGCACCAGCTCCTCTTTGATGAGGCAGGCCTTAGGGTGATCCTCCGGCAGCTCGGCCAGCCGCTGGTCCAGAGAGTCCCTTAGGAGGTCTAACCTCTGAGAGGACTCACTCAACCGCCTCTGAGCCTACAGGGAGGGAGAGGGAGAGAGAGAGAGTGAGATGGAGGGAGAGAGGAGGAGTTTGCACTTGTGCATTTGGGTGTACGTTTCCGTACGTGTGCAATAGTGCAGGTGAGTATGTGAGAGTACAGTGTGAATGTGTGTGTGTGTGAGTGAGAGAGAGAGATGTCGTGCACGTCAGTATGTGACTGCATGCATTAGTGAATAGGTACCTCTGACATGGCCTTTTTGTCTTGGGCCTTGCTGGCCCCCAGCAGTCTCAGCACATTCTTGGCTCCCTCTGCCACAGCGTGCTCCACTCGGTAATGATGCCTCAGCTCCTCGATGCGCAGCTCCACCCCACACAGGTCAGGCTTCCCTGGATACAGAGAAAACAATGATACACCCTGATCCACCAACAGTGATACACTCACACCGCAACGTGCAAATACACACAAATACCTCCACTGGGTAAATACATGCAAATAGCCAAGTAGTGTACTGGGTAAATACTTGCTATAATACATCAACATTCAACACTGCATCAGGTGAATATACACTGTAATGCACCAACGCTGCACCAGGTAAATATAAGCAAATTCATCAACACTGCACCAGGTAAATGTACGCTGTAATGCACCAACACTGCACCAGGTAAATATAAGCACATTCATCAACACTACACCAAGTAAATATACACACCAATACACAAACACTGCGCTGGATAAATATTCACGGGAATACACCAACACTATAAAAGTCAAATATACACACTATCACACCAACAGTGAACCGGGTAAATATACTCTTTAAATACATCAGCACTGCACCAGGTAAATATAAAATAAGACCCCAACACAGCACGGAGTATATACTCTAATTCACCAACACTGCACCAGGTAAATATAAGCTCATACCTCAAGACTACACCAAGTAAATATGCACACTAGTGCACCATCACTGCACTGGGTAAATATACACTCTAATAAACCAGCACTGAATCAATCTATCACAGCATTGAACCAGGCAAATATACAATATAATACACCAGCACTGCACCAGGTAAATATACAATAAGACACCAACACAGCAGTATATGTATATGCACTAATACACCAACATTGCAATGGCGAAATATATACCCTAAGGTACTAACACTGCATCAGGTAAATACACACTAATATATCAACACTGCAGCAGGTAAATATACACCGTTAATACACCACCATGGCACCAATTACTGTAAATATCGGCACACACACACACCTACAGGCACATACACACATACACACAGTCTACTCCGCAGCCTGATAGACCCAATCTTTGCTTCATCAGTAAAAAAAAAAACGCATAATTGGGGCAGTGACTGCAGTCAAGTGAGGACACGTTTACTTATTTAAAAGTATGACATTAATGTCGAGTCAGGCATCCCACTAAAGTGCAGTGCGCACTGACTGTTCTGTCGATAACAGTTCAGAGGTATTGGTTAAGGACGGCCATTATTCAAGATGAGTTCGCATCTGAAACCCAGCACTGTCGGTCTGTTTATGTTGTCCACAAATCCATTATCAAACACGGGCTGGGGACTGTTAATAGAGGATTGAAGGCCATTCTAGCATAGAAGTTCAATCCATATCGCAAGGTGCACTCCAAGTCACGCCTCATTTAGAGCCTTCGAATAGCATAGCATGCATCTCTGGTCCGTGGGAAGAAAGCCCTTGAAACAATTGATTCGAACCCACAACCTGCTTTTTAGTGAGGGGACAGTGATTCCCACTGCATCACTGCGCTGCCCATGATGGGGACACATATGTGGACATAAGCTGAGATGGATTCTCTAGTTCGTATGACATATCTGATAATACCCAACTTTAGAAGAAGAACTACAGCACTAACGCGTATCTGAACCAACAGTGAAGCAGTTTAAAATAAATTCATGCTTGCTCTCACATCTCTTTTTAATTTGGCCCCAGGACAAGGACGACAGCTTGTGAAGTTATTACAGACAGATCTTAAACAAAAAATATAAAGTGAAAAGGAAAAAAAAGTGAAAAAATGACCGAGCATGTAGCACATGTGATACGAGTGTACGCACTGAGAGCAGGGTCCACAGTCAGGGGGGAAATTGCCACGATCACAAGGGAAATCAGTGAACTTACGACCTCAACACACAGAAGCACACAGACGGTCTGTTAAGAGGGGACAGAGACGAGTCTGTATACACACTGTTCTCATTTTGATAGAAAAAGACAGAGGGAGCTCATATGGGCACAAACTCAACTGCACACAGGACAGCAGGACGAGTGAAGAAACATTCATGCAGTGACAGGAGGACGGGCAAACATACGGAGAAAAAGTCATAGATGTAAACACACTGTCTACTGTGCATTAGCCCTCTACTGAGAATGCACATGTACGAGAGAGCGAGAGAGGGAGAGATTAGCAGTCAGCCAGAGGCGAGCGAAGGTCAGCAGAAAGTTCTCCTAATAAGGTCAACAACCGTCTGCTGCACTGACCCCTACAGTTTCAGCATCTCTGGGAGGGCGAGGATGCGTCGGCATGAGGACAGGTCGGGGACTCTGTTAGAAAGATTTTTCCCACCATGAAAAAGTGAAAAAAGTTTCTATCCGACTTGGGTGTAACCCAGCAATATGCGGCAAAAAGCTATCCTCGACCTTAATTTCTAAATCTGTAAATCTGAACTCCAGCTCAAGGGTCTATCATGCGACATATATAAGGGAATGATATATTTTTATTTATTTACTTTTTTAACCTTTATTTAACTAGGAAAATCCCTTGAGATTCAAATTCTTTTTTTCGAGGGAGACCTGGCCAAAACAGCTCCATTTCAGTTAAAAAGTCAAAGTATGTACACAACAGGAGTGAGAAAATACAATAAGTTAACAAAATACAAAACTAAGGACAACATCTGCACACCTCATTTATATACAATCTTAGTCTATGCTGAAACACACCCAAGGAGACAAAATTTTTGACCTGTAGAGTATTTTGGAGGTTATTCCAAGACCTAGGAGCAAAATAGGAAAAGGCACTTTTGCCAGCTCTGAGGAAATCCGAGGTACCTGGTGGAGTAACCTTTTTGTGGAAGAAGCTGATAGTGGTTGCTGAGTGGGGTCAAAAGGCTACTGAGGTAATGAGGTAATTTACCCAATATGGCCTTATATATAAAAATAAACCAATGATGCCGTCACCTTGAGCTTAAAGCTTAGGCCATGAAACAAGATTATGGAGTTTACAGTGGTGTGTGCGGTATTGTGAGTTTGTTATGAAGCGTAGAGCTCTATGATGCATACAATCCAAACTGCGTAAAGAAAGGGAGGATGCGTTCATGTAAATAATGTCACCGTAATCTACAACATTAAGAAAGGTGGCTTGTACAATTCTTTTCCGAACCTCAAAGTCAAAACAAGCTTGGTTACGATAATAGAAACCTAATCGAACTTTTCTAATCATTGTTGGTCAACAGAGTCAAACGCCCTTCTCAAATCAATAAAAAGGGCAGCACAAGCCGGTTTTTTTTCCAGAGCACTGGCAACATCATTTATAAACAACATGGCTGCTGTGATGGTGCTGTGACGAGATCTAATGCCAGATTGAAATTCAAATATTTGATATATATTTGATATCTTCTGTCAAATGCCATATCACTTAAACACTAATTCCCTCACCCAATCTAATGTTACCCCACCAAATCTCATGTTTCGAAATAAATGAAGAGAATATTTTGTAGTAAAAAACAAAAAAAACAAAGAGCACTAGGTCCATGTACTCTGTAAACCCTGACAAGCGAGGTAAACTCAAACCAATTACCTCAGAAAATTGTGCACGCCAACTTAATGATCTAGTGTTCACCGCAATTAAAAAATGTGAAAAATAACTTTACCTTATTTTCTTTCTACCTTTATTTTCCTTCCACACAATGCAGGTAAGTTGGCCTACACAATTTCTTTTGAGGTCATTGGTTTCCAGAAAACATTTGAGTTTACCACACCATCGGGGTTTACAGTGTATTAAGTTGGCTTTTAGAAACTAATATAGTTCAAAGCATAATTAACGTAAACCCAATGGAATAAATGAACTGTCAGTCTGTCAGTTCACTTTCCATGTGTACCAGGAAACTGAGCATTTCTTTACCAGGAACCGAAACAGGAAACTTTGCATCAGAAAAGTAAACAGTTAAATCCCCTCTGAGTTTTGAAGTGTGAATATCTATTTGTCAGCTTTGTGCTCATCCACTCAATATCCCCATGTCTCCAGTAATTTAATCTCCATCTTCCCTCTAGACCCGGGATAGCCCTACCCCACCCCACCTCAGTACCCTCTCCGCCCCTGACTTTGTATCTGAGCAATATTCATGAGCGCTAATGGCTTATCTACCTGCTCCGCTAAAGCACTTTCAGCTTCCACCTCATCGACCGCCTTGCCTCTCAAACAACAAATAAATAAATAAATACAGATAGAAATACATCCACAGCTTCCGCTGACTTTGCCAAACTGAACCCCCCATCCATCCTCCCTCTGTGAACAGGGCGGTCTCAAATGGACGAAGCTGCGACCGATTTTGAAAACATCGATCCGCTGGCCATAAAGCCTGTCTGTTTTCAAAGCCCGAATCTCTATTAATCCTTTTCTCCATCGCTGAGGTCGAGACGGAGATGCACTTCCGCCAGGAGAGAGAGAGGGTGCCACTCAGGGGTGAGGAAACAAGACCAAAATCTGGTCAAAATCTAGTACATGGCTGCACTGTGACTATTATCATAATGCTAATTTCTGTTAGCGCCTTAATGGTAATTTCCATTATGTGTTAGCATTGAGCAAACTTGATCACTCAACTGCTCAGTCAGTCAGTCACGGACATTTGTATTTGTTGGGCTGGGCTCTGCTGTTGCGCAGTTGCGGTCCAGCAAGAAGTAAAAAAACGTAAAAACCACACACCTTCCTGGCTTTTGTTGTTGTCATACAAGTTTGGAGTCGATTTCTCAGAACTTCACGGCTCATACACTAAGTGTTTGCGCAAACATTATATTTATTTAGCAAACCCTTCTAGCCAAGGCAACTTTGCCTTGAACAGAGCATGTACGAGCTAATTCATCTGTGGTGCAATGAGGCATTTTTGTGAGGGCCTTGCTCTGGGGCCAAACAGATCTCTACTGTGGCTGTATTGGGGGCACAAATCATCAACCCTTCCAGTCCTGGACATAAACCGGAGCCACTAGGCTGGAGGCCCTCCCTTCAGATGCTGAGATACAGCTCAAGGTAAGCAAACCTCACAGCCACAAAGAGGCAGACTCTGAGTGCCAGATCACTGCAGATGGGTGGAAAGGACTGCAACTGAACACACTGAGAAATAGGGCAGCCCTCAGCTAAAGCAATCCTTAGTCCACTTACAGTCAAAGGACTTGAAGACAAACCTGATCGATTAATCGACTAATCGACAGAGAGGGGGCAGCCCTACAGAGAGAGATGGAGAGGGGGTTCTAACAGTGTGTGACAAAGAGCACATAGAACCAGACTGGGAGATGAGAGGAACGGGACGAATCCTTTGAACCCTCGCTGACTCCTGACATACATTTGGTCCATAAACAGGGCAGAGTACAAACAGGACTCCCCTGCAATACTGCATCAACACCAGATCCACACAGCTGCATAAAAGCAGCGGCCATCTAGACCTTGCAATTGGAAATAAACAGAACACTCCACTGGCTGGGAGGCAGGTGTGCTGCGACGCATACAAAAGGATGAGGAGACAGATGGACGGACTGGCAATTGGGCAGAGGAACAGAGAGACAGACGGACAGACTGACCCTGCGTGTCCTCGCTCAGCTGCTCGTTGGCCTGCATGGCCTTGCGGATCTGCATGCGGATGATGTCGATCTTGGTCTTGCTGTCCTGCAACATCTGCTGCGCCGTCTGCAGCAGCTTCTTATCCTGGGTTAATGGAGAGAGAAAGAGGGATGGAGAAGAAGAGAAAAGGGAGGAGGAGGCAACAACAATGTTTACCTCTGCCAAGGAGGTTATGTTTTAGGCAGCGTTTGTCTGTTTGTTTGTTTGTTAGTTAGTTAGCAAGATAACTCAAAAAGTAATGCACCGATTTTGATGAAATTTTCAGAGAAGGTGGGTATTAAGTCAAGGAACAGGTGATTAAATGTTGGCTTATCTAGGCCAAAGTACAGCTGAGATATATGCCAAAGTTCAAGATTTCAAGTCTTTCCAATGGGCCGGAGTTCCAATCGCCGTGCTTTTGGGTTTTGCTGCCCCCTGGCGGAGGTCTGCGCTCTCTGAGTGCTTTTCTAGTTTTAAGAAGCAGTCGTCACAGACAGAAGCTTTCCCATAAGAAATTAGAGAATCGATAAAAGGATGGTACACCAATTACTTATTTAAGCTGAACGTTTAATCAACAGCGAGTTAACAGTTTTTTAGAGTAAAGCAGGGGCCTATCCGACCCCAAGCAGGCAGTGCCTATAGCGGAGAGGGAGTAGCGGACAGGGGATAGCTGGTAGCGGTAGTAGGTAGGGTGCAGAATGTAGGGTGGGACGTGGGCAGGGGTCGCAGGTAGGGGACATCAGATCGAGGGTGAGGGGTAGGGGTTCGGGCCCGTGGGTAGAATGGGTGACAGGCAGGCAGGGGATTCAAAGAGCAAGTGGGGGTTAGGGAATACCAAGTAGCAGGGAGAGCAGGTAGCAGGTAGGGTTAGCATGTAGCGGTTAGGAGGTGCTGGGTAGAGGTTAGCGGGTGAGGGCTGGGGGTTACAAGGTATAACTGGTAGCAGGCAGGGGGGTAGAGCGGAAATGGGTACCTTGGTGGAGCCGTTTGCGTAAATGGGGATCATGTTCTCGGCCCCTTGTTTGACCTTGAGCTCGATGTTGAGCTGGCGCTCCAAGGCCGTGATGCGGTCCTGATGGGCGGACCTGGCGACCATGCCGGGGGACTGGGGGGCATCGTCTGGGAGACAGAGCAAAGGGGTCAGGGCCGTAGCCATTGGAAAAAATCACCACTGGCACTAGCGTTGAGCTCATGCTCTTGATAACATTTCTCAAGCCATTTGTAGGGTGGGAAGCAATAAATCAGCTTAGAGTGAGGTCTGGAAGTACAAACCCAAAACCAGTGAAGTTGGCACGTTGTGTAAATCGTAAATAAAAACAGAATACAATGATTTGCAAATCCTTTTCAACCTATATTCAATTGAATCCACTGCAAATACAAGTTACTTAATGTTCGAACAGGTAAACTTTGTAATTTTTTGCAAATATTAGCTCATTTGGAATTTGATGCCTGCAACATGTTTCAAAAAAGCTGGCACAAGTGGCAAAAAAGACTGAGAGAGTTGAGGAATGCTCATCAAACACTTATTTGGAACATCCCACAGGTGAACGGGCTAATTGGGAACAGGTGGGTGCCATGATTGGGTATAAAAGCAGCTTCCCTGAAATGCTCAGTCATTCACAAACAAGGATGGGGCGAGGGTCACCACTTAGTGAACAAATGCGTGAGCTGATTGTCGAACAGTTTAAAAACAACATTCCTCAACGAGCTATTGCAAGAAATTTAGGGATTTCATCATCTATGGTCAGAAAATCTGGAGAAATCACTGCACGTAAGCGACAAGGCTGAAAACCAACATTGAATGCCCGTGACCTTCGATCCCTCAGGCGGTACTGGCATCAAAAACCGACATCAGTGTGTAAAGGACATCACCACATGGGCTCAGGAACACTTCAGAAAACCACTGTCAGTAACTACAGTTCGTCGCTACATCTGCAAGTGCAAGTTAAAACTCTACAATGCAAAGCGAAAGCCATTTATCAACAGCACCCAGAAACGCCGCCGGCGTCGCTGGGCCAAAGCTCATCTAAGATGGACTGATGCAAAGTGGAAAAGTGTTCTGTGGTCTGTGGAGTCCACATTTCAAATTGTTTTTGGAAACTGTGGACGTCGTCTCCTCTGGACCAAAGTTGAAAACAACCATCCGGACTGTTATAGGTGGAAAGTTCAAAAGCCAGCATCTGTGATGGTATGGGGGTGTACTAGTGCCCAAGGCATGGCCAACTTACACATATGTGAAGGCACCATTAATGCTGAAAGGTACATACAGGTTTTGGAGCAACATATGTTGCCATCCAAGCAACGTCTTTTTCATGGACGCCCCTGCTTATTTCAGCAAGACAATGCCAAGCCACATTCTGGACGTATTACAACAGCATGGCTCCGCAGTAAAAGAGTGCGGGTACTAGACTGGCCTGCCTGTAGTCCAGACCTGTCTCCCACTGAAAATGTGTGGCGCATTATGAAGCGTAAAATACGACAATGGAGACCCCGGACTGTTGAACAACTTAAGCTGTACATCAAGCAAGAATGGGAAAGAGTTCCACCTGAAAAGCTTCAGTTCCCAAACGTTTACTGAGTGTCGTTAAAAGGAGAGGCGATGTAACACAGTGGTAAAAAGGCCCCTGTGCCAACTTTTTTGCAATGTGTTGCTGCCTTTAAATTCTAAGTTAATGATTATTTGCAAAAAAAAAAAAGTTTCTCAGTTTGAACATTAAACATCTCATCTTTGCAATGTATTCAATTGAATATAAGTTGAAAAGGATTTGCAAATCATTGTATTCTGTTTTTATCTAAGATTTACATAACGTGCCAACTTCACTGGTTTTGGGTTTTGTACTATGTAAGGACCGTCACAGAGTTTTTGATTTTTATTTCTGAGATTTTCACAGCATTTGATTCACCGAAAAGAATTTCCTGAAAACAATGATTTTGAGGCTAAAGAACACACGGTCTTTAATTTGCATGTCTACATGATCCATAAAGTGCAAACCTTATAGGTATTGCAGCCCCTTTTAAACATGACAGCACTTTACACTGCAGTTTAAAGGAGCCAAATTTGAAGATTTTATATCAAGACAAAAAAAGGATATCTAGATACATTGAGAGAAAGAGCATCAGAGCAATGTAATGACCTCTTGCTAAATTAATTAGCCAGTATGCCTGTCAGAAAGTCACAACGGTCATCCCCTGTCGGCCATTAGGCACTTCAAACTTTTTTCATATGAACACGGAATATTTTAGCGAGCCACACTCAGCCAATTTTCAGAGATCACTAACAACACTGTGCCGGCCAGGAGCCAGTGACTCTCTCTCTCTCGGCCATTAGACATCAGACCTCAGTTCTCTAAAGGCAAATTATCTGTCCGTTCATCGCCAGGCATTTCATTCAAGGAAGAGGGCATAATTGCAGCACGATCCATCCCTATGCATTACGCTGACACATTTAATCAAAGCCACTAACAATTGATTAGACCAGGGGCCAGTCCCGTTGGTCAAATATCAGGGTATCAGGGGCCTTGTTTGAAGGCCCAATAGCAGCATCAATCTTACAGCAGCTACACTGGGACTTGAACCAACAACCTTCTGAGTTGCAGTCAATCTCCGCGCAGGGCTGTCAGGCCATTATAACAAGGCCATATATCTCCTCACCTCGGATGTCATCGGGGTCCTTGACAACGATGTGGGCGTCGAGCTCCTGCAGCTGCGCGTGCAGGTTGTCGAGACGTCGGTTGGAGCTCCGCAGCTGGCTGTCCACCTGTTGTGCGTTGCGCTTGTCCGTCGTGGCGCGGCGCAGGTTTTCCGCCCCCTCCTTGATCTTCAGCTCCTTCCGGATCTCGCGCCGGATCCGCTCCCGCTGCTCGTCCAGCCGCTGCTGCACGCTTGTGTCCGAGAAGTCCGAGCTCTGGTCCAGTCCCAGCTGCTCCAGAACCGACAACCCGCCGGGGTCACTCTGAGAAGAGGAGGGAGAGAGAAATGATCAGCAGAGCTCAATTACCAGACCCCCACCCCCTCGAGAAGACAGACGTCACATATTCCCTGTATCAGTACATAATGCCTTAAAGATGTAAGTCTCATGGTCATGGAGTCACAACATGAGGCGCACATTAGCTCAGAGAGGGAGGGGTGCTCACTGTGAGAGCATAAACACATCAACCTCAATCAGACCCACATTCAATCGCTTTCAGAATTACACCATTACAGAATACATTTTACTCAGAAAAGCCCTGTACCATTACCCAAAAAGGCCCTGGATTACAGGATCAGAATGATGTAGAGAAGCCCCGTCCCATTAGGGAACACATATTCCCAAGAAAAGCCCTGTCCCATTACAGAATCAACAATACATAGAACAGCCCCATCCCAATACAGAATCCACATTACACAGAAAAGCCCTGTTCAGTTACAGAGTACATATTACTCAGAAAAGCCCTGTCCCATTACAGAATACACATTACACAGAAAAGCCCTGTCCCATTACTGGATCAGCATTATGTAGAGATGACCCGTCCCATTACAGAACACATATTACCAAGAAAAGCCCCGTTCCATTTCAGAACACATATTATACAGAAAAGCCCTGTTTCGTTACAGAATCCACATGATTCAAAAAAAATTCTGTCCCATTTAATCTAAAGAATGAAGGAAAGCTCACTCCCAATACAACATCCACATTACACAGAAAAGCCATGTGCCATTACAGAGTCCTCATTCCTTGGAAAAGCCCTGTCCCATTATAGAATCCACATTACACGGCAGGACTCAATCCCATAACAGAATCAACATCACACAGCAGGACCCCGTCCCATCACAGAATCCTCCTAACACAGAAAAGCCCTGTCCCATTACAGAATCCACATTACACGGCAGGACCCGGTCCTCACTCTGAAACGGGCACAACAGTCCCAGCTCAGAACATTACCTCACTCCTGGGCAGTAGCCCCTCTCCGTGCCAGCACATGCTCGCGTCATAGAGCAGCTCGAGAGGAACAGTATCACACAGATCAGCCACGGCGGAGCCGCGCGGGACAGGCAGACTCTGCTGCACAGCGACGGGTTAAAACTAGAGACACATGCAGCGATGGGCTGAGAGAATCAGGAACACATGACGCAACAGCAGGATACGCGCTCTAGCTCAGGCTCAGCTCATTTCCTGTTTCCTGCAGAGATCTGATGACGGGGTAGGGCAGCGTCGGGGGAGAGGGAGGGGTGGTGAGGGGGGTTGATCTGGGGGAGCGGCACGATGACCTTTCACCCCCCGCAGAAACAGGCCCGAATGCAGACACAGCGTATACAGAAGAGGCAAGTTCAGTGTAGCGCGTCAGTGATGCCCGCTAAGATGGCAGGAAGAGACGTCACCGCAGCCAAAGAGATAACAGCGAGGAAACCAATAAACTTTATCAGCGCCACTTCTCAAACAACCTCCTGGCACGGTCGCAAAGGGATAAGAGAAACAGATCGAGCTCATGACGCAGCGGTAATAAAATTATGAACGCAGCGCTAACGTTTGCTTTCGGCGGAGCAGTTTGTGATCTGAAACAGTGTCAGGGTTTATCTTCGGAGAAGAGTTCCTTCTACATAGCGGACAAACGCAGTCAGGAGTTTCATTATGATTATTTTTCCCCTCTCAGAGCTCAAGCTTGGGGTTACCAGCTCTGAAGCAGAAAAGACGAGGTCTCCGCTGCGTTTCGCACTGTCATGCAGCGTCAATGTCAACACACCGCAGATGACACACTATTTACTGTTCGCAATAGAGCTCAACTTCAATGCCCCGTAGTTCTGACCACTTTTGCTGCATGAAAACTTGACTTCAAAGCAAAGCACAACTGAGGACACAGATTTACTGCAATACAGGTTATCTTCGATGCCCTGTAGTTTGGGCCATTTTGCTGCAAGGAACACTGCAAAAAGTGAAAATAATGCCATCTTACCACGCAATATAATCTTGTTTTGATGCTTAAACACTTATTTCTATTACATTTTTCTAAGTAAGACAAAAATTTTGCCAAAAAGGTGAGATCTTTTAATTCATTTCGAGATTTGCCAATAAGATAAGAAAATTTCACTTGTAAAGCAGATGTTAACTTAAAATGAGCCGAAATTTTCCTCTTGAGAGAGAAAAATAGGGAACTTAGCATAGCATAGCATAGCATAACATAACATGAATGGCGAAAACAGGTAATTCAGTCCAAAAAGGCTTGTCACTTTCCAACCACGAAAGGACATCTAACACTCACAATACTTAAAGGCCCAATATGTAAAATTTCCAAATTCAAAGATCTATAAAATATATAGATATGTTACATATGTTTTGGCGTTGTGTACTTACATTATCTGTGACACATTCGATGATTATCAAAGACAGAGATACTTGTATTATCAATGTAGGGACACAGGGCATATTTGAGGTCACTCTCAACACAAAGAGTGCACGAGAGCGAGAAAATCACCCTTCAAGCACGCATGCTTCGCCGCTGCCAAAGAGTTTGAAGCCAAGATGGTAATCATCTTGTGTCTGGAACTGAATTTTCCACCAGAAATGGTCGCAGATCAAATTTTATTCAGGTTGTTAGCTACCTTACTTTATAAACTCTTGTTCTCTTGGCTTTTTGTAACTAAATTTCTAAAAAGAGAAAAAAATTAGAAGAAACTAAAGCAAAACCGGCGGAACTGGAAAGATACAATGGCTGCTGCTATGTGTCTGTTGGAGGACATAGTGAGCCGTGAGATATCTCTCTCTCTCCCAGTCAGAGTGCACGTTAGGCTATCATTAATTTATCCTTACATAGTCAGCAAATCAGCCTATTAACCAGCAGTATAAGTTCAAAAATTCAGTCAAGTTGTAACATAAACATAACGTTACTCCACTTCAAAACATTTTACTTGTGATGCCTCATGACAAACAGAAAGCTGATGTGCACGGCACATCGTTTGCACGTTATGAGAGGTCAGTGCTATGAAAGCTACATTACTTGCAGTTAGAACACGGCTCCCTTAAATACTTGATTCAGTTTGGTCTATCAGCGTATCTCAATAGATAACCGCTGGCCAGCTGGTCTGTTGAGCACATCGTTTCTAAGGTAGCTAAAGCAATAGCGGCAGGAGCAACTGAAAGCGTGCATTGCCAGCTGACTGTGGCATTTCCTCGATATCCGTTACCTTTAGCATTTGCATTCAGCGACAGAGTGTTCACATCTTTATTATTTTCTACAAAGATGGGCAACATGAGCCGGCCCCACCCCCTTATCTCAGCCTCTGACCTGCTGCATATCATAAGCGCTGTAAACGGCCCACTTATCATTATCCCTTACATTTTTTTTATTTGCATGAAATAAGATGAAGTTATATAAAAGTAAAGAAATATAACCTTACCTTCGCCGCTCCTGTTTGAGTCTCGTCGAAAAATTTAGCTGTCAGCGATGCGTGTAAAGTAAATTGACGAAGACAACAACTCCTATGATTCCACACAATCCCATTGCGTCATCAAACTTGGCCTCTTGTTATTGTTTGATTTAGCGCCCTCTAGCAGCAGAGAATTACATATTGGGCCTTTAAGGACCAGATGGTATCCAGCACTGTATCAAGTCTGGTCTTGAAAACTCTCACAGTCTGCCCCTACGACATGACCTGGAAAACGATTCCGCACTGTGACCACTCAAAGGGTGGAAAAAATACTTCCTAATATTGGTGCTAAATTCATCCTCGGCTAACTTCAATGTATGACCTTCAGTTCTGAAAACAGAGGTTAAACCAAATGATTCAATGTGGTTCATCACATATTCAAAGGTCTTAATCCGATGACCCTGAAGTTTTGTTTTACTGTGGCTTAAGAGTTGACGATTTATCAGTCTTTGCTCGTACCCTTTATCACCAGCCGCAGCAGTATCAACCTGTATCGTTTTCACCTCGAGAGTCCATGTGTCATCATTTCAAAATGTGGTTCTGAAGACAATTATTATATTGCGAACTACCACAGAAATTGTTTTGAGTCCTTTGCCAGATGTTTATTCACCACTGAGCTAGCGTCAACCATGACACAGCTACAAAACTTTACAGGAGTGTAGTTCAGATCAAAATGAAGGCTGGGGTCAAAGGTGAGTGTGATATGAACAAGGTAACTGAAATTTATTACCAACGTCAAATTTGACCAGAGTCATTAATGTAGATGAAGAAGACCAGTGGTCCCAACGCCGATCCCTGTGGAACTCCAATTACCACAGGGCCTAGCTCAGATAAAATCACTCTGACTATTACTCTTTAGTGTTCTATGCCGTAACCAGTTCCAAAATCTTTCCAATAGACCTACCAAACATCCTCAATAATAACAGTATTTATTACTTAGTCTCTTGTCAGATAGCTTATTAGACGCTTTGAGAAAATCCAAATAAAAGATGTTAATAGCCCTGGTTTGGTCTTAGTGGCCCCTTCAAAGAATTATCAAGATACGATTTATTGAACCCTGTAGGGTAATTTGTCCTCTGCATTCAAACCTTCCTATAGTTTGGAGCAGTGGGCAGCCACGGAGCAGCGCCCGGGGACCAAATCCACTTCTAAAGCCAGTTCCTCGGTCAGGGATACTGGCAGGAGTGTTCCTATAAAAAGGTTTGCCAGTTTGTTGCAAGAAATCTTCACCACTATGCACTGAAGATGACACCATTTACTGCAAAACAGCATGACTTTCCTACACAAAGAGTTAATAACAATGTTGATGAAGCCATAGTTCAGTTGACTTCACTGTCTGAGTACAAAAGCAGAGGTGACTGGGGGGACTTAGACTGCAATGTCACGATGCGGGGAGAAAAATAATCAACAGGTGAAGTCAGGGAAAGTAGATTCAGCCACAGCCTCTGTACCCCATCTTTCGTTTCGGCAGCGCACATCAGAGCCAGCGGGCTCACGGCCACTGCCGGTAACTACAAACAGAGTTACGAGCCTGATGATCGAGAGGCTGATTTAATAAGATGGAGCGTGGAGAGCAGGCAAAATCAGGAGGAAGGAGGCTGGATCAGATTAACTTGTCGTTAATTGAGAATGAAAAAAAATGCGCAAGCGATTGGCTGGAGACGTTGGTATCCAGAGATAGGCTCTCCTTCCCTCAGGCGGAGAGTGCGAAAATCATTGAAAGCTGAAATGGTTCAGCGCTGATATCATCATTACAAACTTGGCAATTTGTCTCCTCAACTTTTTACTGCGCAGTCCACCATGAAGGCAAAACCCTGGACGTACAACAAAGTCCAAGGTCATTCTGATATTGGCCACGAAACATGCTGCTCCCTGCACGACTGTTCTTCAGCGTGACGAGCCAACAGCTGATGCAAGAGCATGATGACATTTCAGCTCATGAACCATCCCAATAGGACAGTGCTTCTCAAACCTCTCCTGGAGGACCACCTGTCCTGCATGTTTTAGATCTTTCCCTGTTTTAGCACAGGTGATTAAAATGATCCGCTCGTTATTGACCCTCTAAAGCTGATTGATAACATCCTGATTATTTGAATCACCTGTGCTGGGGCAGGGAAAGATCTAAAACAGGCAGGGCAGGTGGTCCTCCAGGAGAGGTTTGAGAAACACTGCAATAGGACTTCTGCACCACAGGTCCGTTTCGGCCTCCGTATATCTCGTTACATTAAAGACGACGGCTTTCTCTGCACCTCCTCTCGCGCCACTTCCCCGGGACAAACTTGTCCAAACCGGGCTCTGATTTGTGTGCTTCTGCCGGCCAACTTCTTCCGCGCAAGGCAAAAATATGCTTCCTTTATCCAGTCCATCCTCCTACGACACAGACTGCTGGCTGTGAAATTTTGGACGAGAGCGCAGAAAAATTGTCCGCGTCAATACTAGCTGCCATTTCTTGGAGCTGAATCATTTGGGAGAAGAATTTCGACCTGGATAATATCTTTACCAAACGCTTTTTCCCCGTGCCTGCCACACTTGAAAGCGGCAATTAAACAGAACTAACGCCTACTTTTCCATTTTAAATGCCTAAGGTTAGTTACTCATCCAAGATTCGACTGCCTCAGACGGCAGAGATGACTGCACAACACAGTCAAGCAGTTGATGACTTTGGGCCAGTAGAAACCTCAGTCTGACGATGCTTAATCAGTGTAAAGATAAACCGTTGCCAGGCTATTGACAGCTTACGAAATGGAGACCCATGAAGGTGTGCAGCATATTTACAGAAACGCTACACCACCCTTGCAGAGAAACGGGACGGCCTAATTTATCTGTCTGGCACTAAGATCTCACACATCATCGCAATGCCTGCTGGCCATTATCACTCCTCCACTGCCATGCTCACCAGACTAGAGAGACTCATTTCACATGAGCGTTTCAGTCAAATATCACACTTGAGAGGAGTCAGGCTTGTGTTGAGTTGTAAAAGAGATTTAAGCACATCCTTTCAGGACAGCGTTTGTGCCACTACTGAAAGAGCATCACAGGCAACCTGACAGCATGAAATTATTATCTGACACCTCCGTATGATTTCATAATGTTATTTAACTCTCTAACTTCCTAACTAAGAAAAGGGCAATTGAAAAGCATTGATTTGCTCTATGAAACAGTTCAGTTGGAAATTAAAGGGTTTATTCTTTTATTTGAGAAAACATGATGCATCAAGATTAAAACACCTTGAGTCCAAAGGTTTTTTTTCGGGGTATGGCAGTGATAGAGTGAAGTAGCGGTTATAGATGTGTTGGAGAAATCTGGATTGATAGTCGATGAAATAAAAAAAAAATTAATACAATTCTGCGATAGTCGACATTTTTACAATGGACTTGCATTGAATTGCATTGACACTAGCGGCAGTGCATTAACTATGTTATGGCTGGTCTCAGTGGAAATGGAATAGAAAAAATCTTTTTTGTCTTGTGCTGACGATCAGCGCTGTCTCTAGTTCCAGGTGATACTCATTACATTGGTCTGGTGTGAAGCTATTTTATTTTTCTAGTGGCATTGAAATGTCATGTGTCCTTGATTTTCCAAAGCTCCTGTAATTAGTCATTTTAGATAGCAAATATTCACATGCAGTATGCACAACATATCAATGGCTTATACTAGTTTAGAAACTTCAAGTCGCCCAGTAAAAACCACAGCGGAGCCACCAAGTATGTTACACAACCCTTCTAAAAGCCAATTATTATATCGACCTAATGTTGATCTGGATCTGATATTGGGTGCGTTGGGTGCAGCAGGTTAAAAAGAGGTATTTGAACAAAATGAGATACCAACAGGTGAAAATAAACTTTGGCCTCTATTTTCTGTGAAACTTTACAAGGAGGCTATCCGTGTTTTTATATAGCTGAGCAATGCAGAATGTCACTGCTACTTTGTCACTGAAGAGAGGAAGTGAACTCAGCTATTTGACCCCCCCACTTCCTGTCTAACAGAGATTACAAACATCTCACTCTGCCAGCCACTGTCTCATGCTCAGGCTATGCAGTCCATCGGCAGTCCACACACACACACACACACACACACACACACTCTCTCACACACACACACACACACACACACACACACACACACACGCCACGCACACACGTGTTCTGATGAGGCCAGTTTCGAAACACAATCACACCCACGTACAAAAAAAAAGGCATATGCAGCTTTCTCATTCCCACATAAAAGCAACACAAATGCACTCGTACACACAGGCACTAACAAACACCAACAGGCTTTGTTATATAACAAACAGCCATCAGCCGAGAGAGAAAGATGCTTTTGAAGCATAGAAATCTGAACTCCTGTTCCTGAATGCAGCTGGAACGTGTGTGTGCATCGCACATCCATCCCTGCACACCAAGCTGCCACACTCTCAGGATAAGAGACAGGAAAATGACAATAAAGAGGAATTTTCTTGCAGGTACAGTGAAAAGTGCAAATTACTCCACAGGTTTTGGGGGTACCAACTACCAACCAACATGGTGACAAAGATTTGTGCCAATGTTTCCCCGAAATCAGTATTCAATGGGCACCCCCATCTATGCATGCCTCGGCCAGAGCCGTGCACCAGTGTCATTCAAACCCTGGAACAGAGCGACGATGACCCCTGGCCACCGAAGCCAGTCCTTCACCGAAAAAGGGAAATATCAGGGCATGGTACGAACTTGCAAATCACAATGTCAGCAAAGACAGCCAAAGAAGAACCACAAAACCACTGTTCATTAGAAAGGGCGGAAGACAGATCGAAAGGCCGCGAGGAGACAGGCTGGCGAGCCACGACATAAGAGAATGAGGAGTAAAAATACATAAACAATAAAGCGCATGAAGAATAAAGAGAAAGAGAGAATGAGAGAGTCAGGTGACAGCAAAGACAGAGCTGCGACGGTGGACGCAGAAGACACAAACAGGAAGTAGGAGACAGGGCCAGTTTAATACATAGAAGAACACTGGCACAATACAGCTTTTGTGAACAGCTGTGCAAACAAATGGAGGTCACAGAATAGACATGATAAAATAAGATGGAGGCTTTGGGGGAAATAAGGAGGCGAAAGCGAAGGTCTGTGACACGGGGGCAAGACGTTGACTGCCACAGCCATGTGGTAGTGTAGAAGCCATGCCCTAATAATATCACTCCCACCCCCCATCGCCATCCTACCGCCGTCTCCACTTCCCCAGTGTCAGGGACTCTGTGGTCCTCCGGCAGGTTCTCCGCAACGCATCCCTCGCTGGTCATGGCTCCGCCCTCCTGCCCTTCGCTGCCGTGTTGTTTTGTCTTGTCGCCAAACTGTGCCTCGCCCCCCTTTTTACCCTCCCGCAAAAACCAATAACAAAACAAAACACTCCTTATCTCTGGCCCCGGCTGAAAAGCAGGGCGCTCTCTCGCTCTTTCCCACCGGGAGTCCGTAAAGGTCAGAGAAAAAAGGCTTAAGAGAAAATAGAGTGAAGTTGAGAAACCAGGAAACCAGAGAGGGAGAGAGAGCCAGCCCCACCCCTCTGCTTCCTCTACAGAGCGAGAGAGAGAGAGAGAGAGAGAGCACACACACATACACACAAACACAAACGAGTATCGACACACCACACACACACACACAAACTCTCACTCACACAAAGGTGTAATGACACATACACATACAAACACGTACACACACACACACACACACACCATTGCACGTACAGGCTTGCACAGCTATATGAGCAAGAGCCAAGTCTTGAGAAAATGCATGTTGTCAGCATGTTTAGGGATGTGAGGACATTTTGGGTGCTCCTCACAGGCTTAGGGCGGACTGCAGTTCATTGGTTAAAATTAGGGTTACAGTGACAGTTAGGGTTAGGCATAATTTGGTTCTGGTTCGGGTATGGAAAATACGTTACAGAACCGGTCAGTCAATACAATGTCCTCACAAGTAGAGCCATGCGTGCACACACACACACACACACACACACACACACACACACACATATATACGCGCGGCAGGGTTTTGTATCAGTGAAAAGCAGAGGCGCACAGCTTCCTTCCTGTTGCAGGCCTTCCTGTGCTTTAACCCAATCACTGCTCAGCTAGGCCTGACTCACCAGACTCACGTTCATCTGCTGAAGGCTGCTGGAGATGAGTGTCAGAGTCCGCATTTAACCCACCTCGCTCCTCAGAAAACACAGTCATCCACATCGCTCCCCAGCAAAAAGTCACCCACCTCGCTCCTCAGTGAGCACAGTCACCCACCTCGCTCCACAGTAGAGTCACCCACCTCGCTCCTCAGTAAACATAGTTACCAACCTCGCTCCAAAAAAAGCACAGTCAGCCACTTAGTTCCTCAGTAAACACAGTCACTCACCTTGCTCCTGAATAAATGCAGTTACCCACCTCGCTCCTGAGTAAACACAGTCACACTCCTCGCTCTTCACTAAACAGTCACCCACCTTGCTCCTGAGTAAATGCTGTTACCCACCTCGCTCCTGAGTAAACACAGTCACACACCTTGCTCCTGAGTAAATGCAGTCACCACCTTGCTCCTCAGTAAATGGAGTCACCAACCTCACTCCTGAGTAAACCCAGTCACCCACCTCACTCCCAAGTATACACAGTCACCTATCGCTGAGAGAGCATTAGCGATTGGGCACTAGCGAAGATGCACTCCTGTCAGGACTGAAACACACAAACGCCGGCATGAACAACTGCCGTTTTGTTGGGCATCAGAATTGACAATCCGTTCTCAGGCTTGAAAAAACGCAACCCCAAACACACACATAAAAACAGAGCCACAGACACATACACACGGATCACGCATAGACACACACTCAAAGACAAACACACACACACAGCCGATAACAGAGACAGCTCACTGTCTAGCTAACACTCCAGACAGACTGAAGTTAAGGAGATAAGGATTAGGGTGGGGGAGGAGCAGAGTGTTTTCAGAAACACACCCGGAGGCTGTTACACCGCTGAGCCCAGTGTCAGTGTGACACAGCATGACTCAAAGGAGCCTCTGACACAGCGAAACATCTCAGCAGTGCCCTCCGAACAAGAACCAGCACACTGACGTTCATCTTTCTCATTTAGTATTGGCTGCTAATTAATTGCACCAAGTCACACGTAGTTAGTTGCGTTTGCTATTCAGTCCGCCCGCTATTAGCGATTGAACTATTGCTACCACCTACGTACTATTGTCAGTCTTGACTGATGCTTTGTTCGAATCACACTTTGGTTGAGCAATGATATGTAGCCGATTCAATGACCTTCTTTATTGATGCATCCTTTGTCACCTCTCAGATAAACCATAGCCTCAAAAGTTACCACTCCCAAGATATGTTTTCCAAATGAAGTATTCGCATAATTGTACATTTTATGAGGAAAAGATCACCAAAATCCAGTTTTAAGAGGCAAAAAAGATTTTAAATCATTGGCCTCATTTTTAAGGTTTTTTAAATTCTTATTTCTTATTTATTTATTTATTATTATTTCAGAGAACATATATTTTTTTGAGGTTTTGAAAGAAAAGGAAAAAATGCATTTTTCTGCTAACACGAAAGAACTAGCAGACGATATCTCATTCAAGCCAGGGGTCCCCAATCTTTCCCAGAAAGGGCCGGTGTGGGTGCAGGCTTTCATTGCTACCAAGCAATTACACACCTGATACTACTAATCAACCCCTGGACTCTTTGCTTATAAGCTTGATTAGTGGTATCAGGTGTGTAGGTGCTTAGCTGCAATGAAAGCCTGCACCCACACCGGCCCTTTCTGGGAAAGATTAGGGACCCCTAATCCAAAAAAGTTCATACTGTCTGTAGTAACTAATTTACGTTGACGTTCTTATTTTTCAAACAGAAAAGGTTTTATCCTACCTTGACATGTTTCGACGGGATACTCCCGTCTTCTTCAGAAGAGTCACCGATGTTGCGAGTGACGCGTCTTATCAGCTGATGTTAGCGAGGTGTGGCCATGCCTCGTGCTGTCCGGCCGCTCCTCCAAGATGGTACTCCAGGTGTGGGAAAGCGTGTATGCCCCCTAGTCCCGGTTCATGGCCCTGTGGGTCCATATTATGGACTGGGACAAGGCCAAAGTCATCTGCACTCAGAACAATCGACATGAACGCTGGATCATGGAGGCAATTGAAATCAGGAAGCGGGCCCACAGGACCATGAACCGGGACGAAGGGGCATACACGCTTTCCCACACCTGGAGTACCATCTTGGAGGAGCGGCCGGACAGCACGAGGCGTGGCCACCCTGTCAAATCTGACAGGGCGGCCACGCCTCGCTAACATCAGCTGATAAGACGCGTCACTCGCAACATCGGTGACTCTTCTGAAGAAGACGGGGGTGTCCCGTCGAAAACATGTCAAGGTAGGATAAAACCTTTTCTGTTTGAAAAATAAGAACGTCAACGTAAATTAGGGACCTCTGACTTAGGCAATTATGCTATGAGGCTAGCAAAATAGTACAAAAGGCAGTTACCTATTTTAGTAATTGCTCATGTTAGTCTCTTGATATTATTTTATTTCTCCTTATGTGCCTCCTCTCTGGAAGATGCCAGCAGAGTTTGTATAGACATTTTGGGTGTTACTGTCATCTGATGACACCAAGTTTCCTCCAATAAATCTATGTGAAAGTTACTGGTGATTCCAAACTTTTGAGCAAAAGCGTCTGCCAAATAAATGTAAAGTAATGAGCTACACAGGCCGCAGGCAGCAAACCCCAGAGTAAGATTAGCAGAGAGGCATTATGATAAACAAATGAGCATAGCCTGCCGCCTAGGCTATAATTTACAGGCCGTGTTTACACTGAGTACGAAACACAAGGGCCGTAAATCCAGTCTGCTCTCTGACTCAGCCAGCAGCCAAACCCTGGGCAGGATAAGGCTCCAGCTCTCAAACGACGAGTGCGCGTTTCGGTACCACCCGTCCTGCACAGCCCACCCTTTAACCCCCATTCTGATATCAATGTCTCACCACGCACAGATGTGTCAAGCTGGCTTGATATTCAAACAATTGAGACATGTATTATGGATAAATCATGAGCAGGTTAGGTTGCTGCATCGAACAAAGGACTTGGTCTTGATTAAACATTCAATGGTCTGTGGGTCATGAAAGTGAGAATTTAGCAGATCAGGCACATCACCCCCTGCTGAGCTCAGCTCTGAGAACAGCTCCCTCAGGACACGGCTCACCAGTTCAGCTAATTTCTCAACACCGTCATTTAACAGCAACTACAGCAAAATTCTACAACTCGTCTGCTATCTGGGGCCAGAACACTAATATTTGCGGCAACATGGCCGCCTGAGCGGGGAAATTATCAAAAGATATACAGTAATCTCACCAAGCTGGTGACCACTGAGGTTGGAAATATGACATTGCTGACCACAATATAATGTAGCAGTATCTATAGGTAAAAAATAACACTCAACATGTTGATCATGAGATGACACAGCCAGCCACAGAACTGGTTACTGCCACAAAAATGCCAGAGCATTTGTCTTACGGAGGGCTTAAATTACCTGTATCATCTGCATTTATTACAAAAGTATATTACTGCATTGCAAAATTTGTTATGTTTCATGAGAAGGGCAGGACCAACTTCCATGGGCAATATGTCAATATTATATCGATATTGTGACATAAGATTACATATTGTCTGGGATTCGAGATATCGTAATATTGTGATATGACATAAGTGTTGTGTTTTCTAGTTCAAAAGGCTGCATTACAGTTTTTTTTTTTCATTTATAGCTGTACCTGCTTGAGCATCAAGTCCATATTACTAACTAACCACATTGCTGTTTATCAAAATTACAACTGTGCCAATAGTTTGTGAAAGCACCACTATTTACTCCCACGGTATCACCACAATATTGATACTGGGGTATTTGGTAAAAAGTATTGTGATATTTGTGCAAGTTGTCTGGCCCTAATCAGCATAACGGGTCACTACAGACTGCTAGACTGCTGATCATGCAGCATCCTGACAGCTGAATCAGCCTGTGGATCAGCCTCCATACATTTACACTGAGTCACCTCTACGTTAGTGACAAAGATCAACCCAGTCTGTACTATGGTTCTGTCAGTCATTGCTCAGCCACTAGGGGGCGATAATGGCTATGGTGTTTGACTGGGACACAGAAGTTTTGGTGGTCACAGCCCCACTGCAGCCACAATAAAAATCAGAGCAGTTGTTGGGCCCTCAAGTAAGGCCCTTCAGCACACAGTACTCCAGGGTGATTGGCCCTTGGCCCTTGCCTAGTCCAATCAACTGTAAGTTGCTTAAAATAAAGGCATCCCCTTAATACCTGTAATGCAATCAAACTGCACTGCATATCTGAACTGGCAGCCTGTGCACCGCTGGAAGACTGATGATTGAGTGAAACCTTCTGTGCTCATAGAACAGAACAGAGCCTGCGAGACCTCACGAAACACGCAGGCTAATCAACAAGGCATTAGCACAGCACACACCCACACACCAGAAAGGATACGCGCAATCTACAGACACACACAAATGCAAACACAAACACGGGCACATGCAGGCAGAGACACACAGGCAAAAGCAAAGAAACGGATCCACACACACGCACACACACACACACACACACACACAAACAGACACACACACACACGCACACACACACACACACACACACACACACACACGCATGCACACGCCCACACCTACACACACACACACAGACACACACACGCACACACACACACACACACACACACACACGCGCACGCACACACACACACACACACACACACACACACACACACACACACAAACACACACACACACACACACACAGCTCATTCTAGGGTGAGTTGAGAGAGGACTCCATATGTCCGGATTCCCCAGAGCAGAGCTAGTTTCCCAGCAGGAGAAGGTAATACACCACACACTCAGGGGGGAAGTGTTTCTCCTGTTTCACAGAAATGGCCCCAGTTCACACACACACACACATGCAAAGAATATAGCAGCAGCGAATTGCCTAACTCTGCTCACTAGTCCCTGCATCTCCTACCTGAGGTGGTGGTTCCCCAAGCATAATGTGTAATAACTGTCACCATATATGCTACCGCACTCCCACAGAGCACTATCTGTGAGTATCAGGGCCTATCAGATAATACTCTCTCCCTCTCTCTCTCTCTCCTACCCTCCCTCCCTCTCTCCCTCTCCCCCTGTGTACATCCCACTCTTCTCTGATACTCTATAAGAGTGACATGCGGGAGATGATGTGGAAGGTTACAACATAGCTAATGCTCACTCAGTCTATTTCAAAGTATTTTTTCTGTTGAGCCACATACGTTGCGTGAAAAACCAGTTAAGGTGAGTGTAGGTGTCAACTGGTCAGTTTTTACAGTTGCAGGCATAATAGGAGCAAAGATGGGTTTCTGACCAAAACCAAAAAACTCCACGAAGTTTTAAACAGGAATGTTACACTTCCCAATGCCACATAATGTGAAGATATTCATTTTATATAAATCTTATTCAGAGGTAAAAACATGCAAATTTGTTTTCAAATTACGCTGGTACTCAATTTGACCTTTGAACTCACAGGACCAGAGAGAAATGGTTAGGATTCAGCAAGGCCAACCAAGGAAAAGGCCAACTGTGCGTGAGCATTATGGCACGACTAAGATTTTCCGAGCTATGGACAAATGAAAATGAAGCAATCACAAATCTGACAGAGAAACAGAAGAGGTTGAGCGATACAGCCAAAATATTTTCAGCTACGCAGCCAAAGCTAGAATTACACGCTCAGAGAGAGTATCAACACAAAGTCACTGATTAATGTAATTAAACTGCTGCTCTAAATTTGTAGCTCAATACCACGAGGCAAACAAATACTTGTAACAAATACGCAGAGCAGTACTCTCAAATAATGAAAATAGGGTACCCAAGAAATGTGTTCACACTTGGAACTATGGTCCCTGCAGTACTGTGTGGCTGTAGTGATAAATGTCACATGGCAAATGATCCAGTACCAACACAGCTTATATTCACCTACAAAACCATCTGTGTAAGTTCACGGCACCAGCCTCCCAGCTCAAAATCACCGGTAATCGCACTGACATTCACACTCAATATCTCCCACATAAAAAGATATGTAGCTAAACCAATGGCGTCCAAAACAAAGACCTTGCATGAAGATTTAACAGCCCGGTAATATAATAAAATCTAATTTAATAGCTCCATTAATAGCCCTTGGCCTCGTTATTCAGGGTCACTTTGGGAGAAATTTGACGCGGCAGTAGATCTGCTTCAGGTCTTCGCAGTAAACAGAATGACAGGACGACTGGCACACTCATCACGGCCAACAAAACATCCGCTGGAACTAATGACCCCCTGGGCACCAAACGCATAAACAGAGGCTTTACTCACTGTAATTAGAATAAGTGTACAAACACGGACCAGAGCTGCAGTCATCGATGCTATATCGACATTTTGGTTTGTAATGTGGAGAAAAGGGTAGAATTTACAGTAGGTCTAAACCGAAATTGGTGTTTATTATGTCCACGACCTAAACTTTGCATGACAAAGGCCGGATTGATACATGAATTATGGTAGACTGCCTTTTCCGTGCTTGATGTTTGTCATAGGCCTCCCGCTCTGGGGTGCTTTTCCCAAAGGCACAGATGCTAACTAGCATACCTGGAACTGTTGAATGTGAGTGGAGAAACTATGTAAGTTGCTAACTTAGTTGGCAACTATGCTTTTGGGAAATGCTCTCCTGTATGATAAGGACTGATATATATTGCGATCTCAAACTGCAGGACAGAAGTCTACAACCTGTACTGTAAAACCACTTTGTAGGGTAGATCACCTCCTGCTGGGGGTTACATCAAGGGTGGTCAAATCATGGGAAGCACTGCTGTAAATATTAGCTTTGTGAAGCTCACACCATACTGTGAGCTTAGACTGATTCAGATATGGATTAATTCAATTTTGAGGTGATTTTTAAGGATCTAGTACTGTGTTTATCAGCAACTCTCCCATCAAGTGTGTGTCTATTGCTGTCAAAGAGCTTCATTGATGTGTTCTCAGTACGTTTTAGTGCCGGCACGGTCCAGCCCTACATCCACAGATGTCCGTGGCTCACTGAGTGAGTGAGCGACTGACTGACGAATTCACATCATTGGTCGGCTGGCTGACTGCACTTTCCCCATTGGTCACTGCTCTTTTGAAACTGATTCACAGCGAACAATTTCTATGTCATCAGGGGAACTGACGCCAAATCCTCACGAATTGCTCGCAATTTCGCACAGAGACCATATACAGTGCAGCCATGTACGAGATTTTGACCACTTTTGTTATATTTGGCATAAGTTGCCAATTTTGACAGAATTCCCTTATTTTAGAATTATAGTAAATCATTTTGCCATTTTTGTGACCAACAAACCTGCGATTTGGGCAACAACCATCTGTCTCCTTTGGAACTCTGGGAGTGTCCTTATCTTCCCTCTGAGACGCACCAAGCGAAGAGCTGCTGGTTAGAGCAGCTTATCAGGCAAGTGCTTCCAGTTAGCATTATCATTCGTAAGAATGCGTTCTGTGACTGTGGCTGAGAGAATTCAAAGCTAAAGCCATTTTTCAGGGGTGGCTCAAAAATGTTGTCCAACCCTGAACATACCTCTAACAATCAAATAATTGATGGGGTCTACAACTGCTTAGCATCTGGCAGTCTACTTGGCTTGAAGAAGGTCTATGGACACTGACAGCAGACTTTGTCATTACTGGATGGAGTGAATTTTTCCAGTCTTTTGTAACCAGCAGAAACCTGCCAATTTAATTTCTCTTCAAATCACACTTTTGAAACAATTCACTTGGAATCATTCCTGCTCTCAAAGGCTCTCCATAAGAATAAAAGCCTTCAAAGTGACTGCACAAAAGAACGAAAATTCTCCAGAAATAAATCCCCCAGCCACATTACAGCTCCGGCATTTTGCAACCGCTCAGGTCCATTTGCAGAAAGCATTACGGCTATATAAAGTAAATCACAGAAAGCGGTTTGCATCCCCGTGGAACCATTATCATGGAGAATCATCAATCATTAAGGAGCTAAGATTTTGGTCGGAGCCAAATTTCCATGGTGACGCTCAAAACTGAGCGTTGCTCAGCCACTGTCTCATCCAAGAGGCTTGAGTCTTTTTTTAATTGAGCTCATCGGAAAAAACGCCCATTAATTGAAAGTATGGAGGAAGTTTTTATGAGTAGTCTTTAACCCTTTGAACCCTTTATGAAATAAAGGGGTCGTGAACCCCCACCTATGCCACAACACAGCTTACTGTAATGGGGAAACCACCTGATTGTAAATAAGGTCACATGACTACAAAATGGAGGGTGGTTTTCCGGCATTTCGGGTTGTTGCACGTTCGCTTAACCTTGGCTGTAGGGGTTCAAAGTGTTTTAAGGAAATACAGTGCTGTGAAAATGTACACTGCCCGGCCAAAAAAAAGGTCACCGTTTGGAAGTTAATGAACAAATTCTAAAATTAGATCATTATTGCGGTCATTAATATGTTTCAGATGGCAATAATCATTTTAACCCTGACTGATGAAGTGCGTCGCTATTCATTTCTGACAAAATCCTGTCGGAAAACACATTCCCTGAGGGTGGAAAAGATGTTACAGTATTTCAGAACGGGCAAGTTATTGGCCTGTATTTAGCAAAGAAACCCATGAATGACAAAACCAAGCGGGGGGAATCATTTTCACAAACAAATTTTCCACCACAAAGTCCTGACCTTGAACATAATAAAAGTTATTGGGATGTGCTCAAGACCACCGAGTGGTTCAACCATTATGTCGAGAAGACAAGATCTTGGACAAAAATCATGGCATTTCTGATCGAAAAGAAATGTTCTGGCATTGCATATAGTTGTCAAAACAATGACGAGACGAATATGCACTGTAATCAAAGCTACAGGGGTTCCAACTAAATATTTGAGTGGCGACTTTTTTTTTTGGCCAGGCAGTGTATTCGCCCCCTTCCTGATTTCTAACTTTTTCGCACATTTTTCACACTAAAATGTTTCAGATCATTAAACAAATTTTAATATAAGACAAAGATAACCCGAGTAAATACAAAATTCAGTTTTGAAATGATGATTACATTTATTAAGGGGAAAAAGCTATTCAATCCTACCTGGCCCTATGTGAAAAAGTAATTGCCCCCCTTGTTTAATCATTAATTAACTGTGATTAACCACATTTTTTGTGTCCAATTTCACAAGCCACACCCAGGCCTGATTACTGCCAGACCTGTTGAATCAAAAAATCACTTAAGTAGAACCTATTTGACAAAGTAAAGAAGGCTAAAAGACCTGAAAAAGCAACATGTCATGCCACGAACTAAAGAAAATCAAGAACAGATGAGAAACAAAGAAACTGACATCTATCAGTCTGGAAAGGGTGGCAAAGCCATTACTAACACTTTGGGACTCCGGCGAATCATGGTGAGAGCCATTATCCACAAATGGAGAAAACTTGGAACAGTGGAGAACCTTCCCAGGAGTGGCCGGCCTATAAAAATTACTCCAAGATTACATTGACAAATCATCAATGAGGTCACAAAAGAACCCAGAACAACATCTAAAGAACTGCAGGCCTCACTTGCCTCATTTAAAGTCAGTAATCAGGCTTCAACAATAAGAGAGAGACTGGGCAAAAATGCCATCCATGGGAGGGTTCCAGAACTAACACAGCATTTCATAAAAAGAACATCATACCAACAGTCAAACATGATGGTGGTAATGTGATGGTCTGGGGCTGCTTTGCTGCTTCAGGACCTGGACGACTTGTCGTAATTGATGGAACTATGAATTCTGCTCTCTACCAGAAAATCCTGAAGGATAATGTCCAACCATCAGTTGGTGACTTCAAGCTCAGTTGCACTTGGGTTATGCAGCAGGACAATGATCTGAAACACACGAGCAAGTCCACCTCTGAATGGCTTAAAAAAAACAAACTTTAGGTTTTGGAGCGGCCTAAGCAAAGTCCAGACTTAAATCCGATTGTGAGGCTGTGGCATGACCTTAAACAGGCTGTTCATGCTCAAAAATCCTCCAGTGTGGCTGAATTAAAACGTTCTGCAAAGAACAGTGGGCCACAACTCCTCCACAGCGATGTGAAAGACTCATTGCCAGTTATTGCAAACACTTGATTGCAGTATTTGTCGCCGAGGGAGGCACAACCAGTTATTAGGTTTAGGGGGCAATTACTTTTTACACCAGGCCAGGTAGGTTTGGCTAGCTTTTTCCCCTTAGATTAGATAAAATCATCATTTAAAAACTGCATTTTGTATTTACCCGGTTGTCTTTGTAGAATATTAACATTTATTTGCTGATCTGACGCATTTAAGTGTGAAAAATATGCAAAAAAAAAAAAAAAAAAAGAAATCAGGAAGGGGGCAAATACTTTTTCACGGCACTGTACATTCTTGAAATATACATCCGAGTCTACAGGAGAATGTAAACCAGTAAACCAGTGACTGAAGAACGATTAAAAACACAAAATGGTGGAGCGCTCCTGACATACTCTACATCATAATCACGGTAATAATTAGAGATACGACAATGCATGTGTCATTGCTTTTCAATACAGCGTCAAAATTCTGTCTGGCTTCCATCAGCAGATGTACTACATTGAGAAAAAGTGGAAGAGCTGCTTTCACTCCAGTTTTCTATATCCTACTGCGCTTTTGAATGAAAAAAAAAAAGAACTGGCAGAAATACAGCCCTGGTTTAAAATGAGAAGCTCTTTTCTGTAATTTTGCCATGTTGAAAGATAATATTGACTCCAGCTGGCAAATCCAGTCCAATTTCCCTTTCTTTTTTTTAGACAAATTCATGCAATGCAAGGCAGTTGTGGCTAAAAAGACACTTCTCATTTCAATGAATTTGGAGCGCTGAAATTGTTCGTATGTTCATATGACCAGAGTTGGGGCGCTCCTCTGAAACTGTTTGGTTAGATTGCAGAAACCGCCAGACATCTTGTATAATTATTTTATTTTATTAGCCAGTTTTCTCAGTTTAAAAAGGAACTTCATGTATCGCAGACCCCAGAAAGCTCAGGTGTATGCGCTTCATTGGAATGTTCCAGACCAAAACACAGCAGAAAATACTCAGGTGATGCCTGTCTTAGGGTATGTAATTATTTTGGACAGCAGTCCCAGGTGAACAATTTACACTCCCCCTTCACACACAATTAGCGCATCCAACTAAAAAGCAGGAAGGAGGAACCTCTCTTGAGCCCTCACTAGATTTATTACGTAAGCTAGCATAGCGCAACCCAGAATCTAATGCTGCCCACTGCAATTCAAGACATTACTGAGTATATTCATGCAAGTTAATTCAAAAGCCTTCCAAAGGAACCTCAAAACATTGCTCTGTCCCCAGATGCAGGACGAGGCTCTGGTACCTCTAATCTGAATCTACTTCAGCTCGGCAACGGGGCCATCACGGAAAACTCCAGCTACCTCTTGGGAGGAACAATGTCAGAATTTTGGAAAATTCCCAGAACACTGGTAGCATCCTGAAAGAGTGATTAAAATTCCGGACTATTAAGCTGCTTTCACACCGGACGCGGAACAAATTTCTTGCAGGACAGATTACATTCAAACACTAATTTCGCGTCTTTGAATGTAACTTGTCCTACAAAAAATTTGTTTCGCGTGCGGTGTGAAAGTGGCTTTACTTCTGACTCATCGTTCCTGAGTCACTAAGAGGGGCCGACAACAGTAGCCTACTCCGTTTTAAACCCAGTTACACTCCAGACAAGAGGGAGAACAATGGGGTGAACGAAATTTCTCAGCTCTTGTAGTCATGGGACTGTTCTGTGAATCTTATGTCTGTAAAAAGGACCAAAATGCCTGAAAATTGATTCTTTTTTTAGTTGACAAGGTTTAGTTGACTCATCGCAAAGCGTCAATTGACACGCCCCCGCCAGTTGTAGATCTCGATGTTGTGACTTCTGTAACAAATATTTGATGAGCCCGATTACCACTGAATGGGCAAAAGGAAACATTGACCCTTCGAATGCTGGAATAAATTTTCAAAAAATTATGAATTAAATTATCTTGAGCTGTTGAAAACCCATCATGTGGCGACTTAAACAAGTCGCCACATGATAGGTTTTAAACAGCTTAGAATTTGATATCGTACATCATTCAGTAACACTATTTGTATTTCATGCTCTAAGGGTTTAAGTACGATGCGGTGAGCTGAAGTAGATCTCTGGGGAAGATATACGGAGGTGAGGGGAATGGTTGATGTACTGATCGATGTACAGATCGAATAATCTGTGGCAGTCAGGAAATCTGTGAATCTGCCCTCCAAACAGGAGCACATGCATGACGGCTGCAATAAATTTTCACATATTGCCAGCTCCCAGAATTATTTATTTTCTCCAAAATGTAGAATTGCTCATTACAGATGTCCACACAAATACAAAACAACTGTTCACTTACATCATTCAATCACTGAGTCACAATGAGTTTAATTCATCCTTAACATTAAAAGATCTCATATTCAATGGAAAGATTTATGCACTGGTGTTCAGAACAAGTCAGAGATGTAATTAAAGGCCTTTATATAGCATATTGTTGCCAACTCATGTCAAGACGTCATAAAGTATAACAAAGTCAACGCAACCTGAAAAAAAAAAAAAAACTGTTTGGTCAGAGGATGTAGCTGTGCAGGCTCCAGTTGAGAGTGGCAAAAATGTGACAAAATAAAATCAAAGGAGAACATCTAGCCTGTGGTGATTTACCCTAAACTGTACTACCAGAGCTGATTCTCATCATACACACTACCACTTGTGATTCATGCTTTACAACAGTACCAGTGTTGATTCACACCAAACCACACTACTGCGGCTGCCGGGTTAGCTCACTCGGTTAAGGCACCGCATTTGAGGAGCAGTAGTGATTACTACGTCGCGGGGTCGTTCCCCGGTCGTGCCAACCAGAAGTGGTTGGCAGCTTTTTCAGGACAGCACATGATTGGCTATAGCACTGCGGGTATGCAAATTGGGAAGGGATATCAAAAACTGCCTTGTTCGTTGCTCAAGCACCTCCTGTTGGCCAGCCAAGCGCTCATCAGCGAGATTCTAAGCTTACTCGTGTGCGGGTATCCTCCGCCCTCGTTCGCCCTCATTACGACCAATGAGTGTAAAGATGCTGGGCCTGACAGGCGCGTGCTTCGGAGGAGAGCCGCGAACTGTCTCTCTCTGCTGAGCTGGCAACCAGGGGTCGCAGACGAGCAAGGCTTTTAAATAGTTCTCGAATTGGGAATTCCAGATTCGGGTGGGGTTGGAGTTGCCAAATTTATTTTAAAAAATAATTTTAAAAAAATGTGACCAGTGTTGATTCAAACCAATCGACACTGCCAGTGTTGACTCACACTAAACCACACTTTCAATGTTGATTTACACTAAATCACATGACTAGTTGTGAATTGCACAAATCAAGGGTGTTGAGTCACACTAAACCACACTCCCAGTGTTGATTCTCAATAAACCACACTACCAGCATCGATTCACACAAACAATATTGCAAGTGTTGATTCACACAAGATCATACTCCCAATGTTGATTCAAGCTATATGACAATGCCAATTTTGATTCACACTAAACCACACTACAACCCAAATACAGACTGGACTTTAAGAGTCAAAAGTATGGACTCACATTTGGAATCTTCACCAACCCTGCAAACACCCTTAAGCTCCAAACTCACCATTTACAAGCAGCGGACAAAATTAATTACTCAGAGAATCTAAGTGGAAATTAATCCTAAGAGCGCCGAAATAAATTTTCAAACAATTATAAATTTAATCATCATGTACTGTTGAAAACCTATCATGTGGCGACTTGTTCAAAAGAGCTCCCACGGGGAGTTGCCACATGGTAGGTTTTCAGCAGGTTTGAATTTGATATCTTACATCATTGAGCAACATTATTTGTACTTGGCGCTCTAAGGGTTAACCCGCTCAGAAGGGAGATGGGAGAGGAGGGATAAATTACAGACAAAGGAGTGGAGTTATGAATAAAACAAGACCGGAGGACGACTCTTGAGCAGAAATCAGGAGTCATTTAGCTGTGCACTCAGTAACCACAATCCCCCCCCAATAATTACACAGATAATCCCAGGCACCAGCTCACAGAGCCCAGCCCAGCAGCCCAGAGGGAGTCTGCTCATGAGAGACTGAGCCATCCAGCAACCCCCAAAGGCCAATCCAGCCAATCACACGCAAGCTCTGCTCGCTGGATGCTGGGAGCCACATCCAGACAATTGTGGAAGAATTCCAGGGATTCCTCCCAGCTGACATCATCCGAAACCCAGTGGTGTGGACACAGAGAGGGAGTGTGAAAGAGAGAGAGAGAGAGAGAGAGAGAGAGAGAGAGCACAGTCCAGTTTTCTGTCCGTGCAGCAGAATCTTGAGCTTGGTTCAAGTCAAGTGAAGTCAAGCTTATCTATAAAGTACATTTAAAAACAGCAGGTGCTGAGCCAAAATGCCTTACAAAAAAAAATCCGTAAGAGAAATAAAATGAATTAGCTTTTGCCATCCATACAATCTATATATCAATGAAACAACATAAATGAAGAAACAAGAAAGACAAAATAGTCATAAAAGAGCAGGCAGACAAATAAAAACAACACAAGAGGTGGACATTTAAAAGCAAACGGTAAAAGAGTCAGAACTATCAAAACAGAAGAAGAAGAGAGCACAACGAAAACTCAACACAACTAAAAATAAAGGGTCAGGTGGGGTGAAAAGCTAGAGAGCAGAAATAAGTTTGTGAAGGTGATGTAAAAGTGAGAGAGGAGGGTGAACACAGCCCTCGCCGGAGCTCTTTTCTGTTGCACAGAACCTCAGCACTCCTGCAGTACGGGGACGGGGACCGGGGCAGGTGTTTCTGCTGAACCCAAATCACACACATGATCACAGCCTGGGCCATCCTCCTCAACTCCTCCGTCAGGACAGGTCATCCTCCTCAACTCCTCCGTCAGGACAGGTCATCCTCCTCGACTCCTCCGTCAGGACAGGTCATCCTCCTCGACTCCTCCGTCAGGACAGGTCATCCTCCTCGACTCCTCCGTCAGGACAGGTCATCCTCCTCAACTCCTCCGTCAGGACAGGTCATCCTCCTCAACTCCTCCGTCAGGACAGGTCATCCTCCTCAACTCCTCCGTCAGGACAGGTCATCCTCCTCAACTCCTCCGTCAGGACAGGTCATCCTCCTCAACTCCTTCGTCAGGACAGGTCATCCTCCTCAACTCCTTCGTCAGGACAGGTCATCCTCCTCAACTCCTCCGTCAGGACAGGTCATCCTCCTCAACTCCTCCGTCAGGACAGGTCATCCTCCTCAACTCCTCCGTCAGGACAGGTCATCCTCCTCAACTCCTTCGTCAGGACAGGTCATCCTCCTCAACTCCTCCGTCAGGACAGGTCATCCTCCTCAACTCCTCCGTCAGGACAGGTCATCCTCCTCCACTCCTTCGTCAGGACAGTTCATCCTCCTCAACTCCTTCGTCAGGACAGGTCATCCTCCTCAACTCCTCCGTCAGGACAGGTCATCCTCCTCAACTCCTCCGTCAGGACAGGTCATCCTCCTCTACTCCTCCGTCAGGACAGGTCATCCTCCTCAACTCCTCCGTCAGGACAGGTCATCCTCCTCAACTCCTCCGTCAGGACAGGTCATCCTCCTCAACTCCTCCGTCAGGACAGGTCATCCTCCTCAACTCCTTCGTCAGGACAGTTCATCCTCCTCAACTCCTCCGTCAGGACAGGTCATCCTCCTCAACTCCTCCGTCAGGACAGGTCATCCTCCTCAACTCCTCCGTCAGGACAGGTCATCCTCCTCAACTCCTCCGTCAGGACAGGTCATCCTCCTCAACTCTTTCGTCAGGACAGTTCATCCTCCTCAACTCCTTCGTCAGGACAGGTCATCCTCCTCAACTCCTCCGTCAGGACAGGTCATCCTCCTCAACTCCTCCGTCAGGACAGGTCATCCTCCTCAACTCCTCCGTCAGGACAGGTCATCCTCCTCAACTCCTTCGTCAGGACAGGTCATCCTCCTCAACTCCTCCGTCAGGACAGGTCATCCTCCTCAACTCCTTCGTCAGGACAGGTCATCCTCCTCAACTCCTCTGTCAGGACAGGTCATCCTCCTCAACTCCTCCGTCAGGACAGCTCTTCCCAGCTCCATCCTGTGACACCCACTCCTCCGCTCCTGAGGCGTCTCTACTTTCTCACTCACTTCCTTCCTTCCTGTCCCAGAGTCTCCTGAGAGCTTTCTTGGAGAAAAGCGTGGGTTGATCCTCGAAGAGAGAGTGTGTGTGTGTGTGTGTGTGCGTGTGTGTGTGTGCGCGTGTGGGAACAGCAGGAATTACACAGAGCAGAACGACGAGAAAGAGGAGGGGGCAAGAGAAGGATGGCTGTGCACTCAGATGCACGCATGAACACACACACTCTTACACGTGCACACACACATGCAGGCACATACTCCCACACACACACATGCAGATACACAAGACCTGATGAATGGTACCAGGCTGACCGCTCAGAACAAGCTGAAATAACAAATGTTGCAACTGTAATTATTATTTTTTACAGAACAGACACATGCAAATAAGAACACCCACGTAAGCGCATTAATAACGAGAAACAGAGAAGGGGTGCCCCACTGGGGTGGGAGGTCAAAGGTGACAGAGTGGGGGAGAAAGGAGAGACTCAATCTGACCCGAGGGAGGGTGTATATGGGTCAGATCAAAAACCTCTGCAAGCGTCACTGACAGAATTCAGAGAAATAAAGTCCCAACAAAAATAGTGTAAGACTAAAAATTAGACAGGGTATGTATGATGAATACATACTGGGATACCTCAGCAGTATAGCCAAAAATAATTCAGTCTGAATATGCAAATTAGATTGGCGTTATGGGCGAAATCAGAACAGTTATCAAATCCCACTGACCTCTGAGGCGATTTACCGCTATAATTGAAGGGTTCAGTGCCGTAAGTAGATTCTCGTGTGTTTTGGTTTTACACAGAATATACTTCCATCATGTACCAATGTTGTGCGCTCGTAAGCATGACTTTGGAAAACACATGTATTGCTGTTGTATACATAAATTAAAGCAATATTCAAAACCATCCAAATCTTGATTTGTGTAAAATTGACACATATGTCATTGCGCTGAACCCTTCAATTAAACAGTACTTTTGTTTGTTAGCAAAGAATAAATTGTTATCCTTTAAGACAAAACTATCAAAATGGATCAATATGATCCTGTAAGTCTAAGCCTGGAGGTTGGCAGATTGACAGGTTGTGGATCTGACCCATAAGCAGTACTGGACAGGATAGGCAGGAGGCCGTAAAGGGGAGGAGAGAGCAGGAGCGAACAGGCCCAGCGAGGAGGTCAGAGTGCAAAATGAGTGGAGCAGAGAGGGCGTTTTTTACTTTAAAACTCACTTTCCCAGCATTCCCCATCACTGATGTCACCGCCTGTGTTGGTGCCCCAGCCCCAGGCTACAGAGCGAAGAGACATGAGTAAACTGTAACTTAAAACCCTGATTCAGTGTCTCTTGAGAGAGAACAGAGGAGGAAGGGGGGGGGCTTTATTTTGGAAGGGAAGGTTGGGACAAAGCTGGAGGGAGAAAGACGAACGAGGTGGGGGGGGGGGGGGGTCTCACTTTAGTAAGCGTTTCTGGGAAGTCGGAGCTGTGTGTTAACCGATTTACCAAAGAGAGAGCTTTATTGAACAGCTTGCTCAGCGTCACAGCTCTCCAACTGCTTTTAGGGCTGACCCAGGCGACCGCCGCCTGAATGCGCAGTAGTGTGTACACAATATTTAAAGCCCTGTTCTCATAATGCCAACCTCAGAGGAGGGTGAGTCTTCTGTATCATCACTTTGTAAAGAAGACCACAGACTGAAAGGCAAACATGACTTGACAGCTGAGGGAACGCCTCTACACTGGTGCTCACACGCCCACTCAGACATGGCAAATGCGCGCAATGTGAGGGCAGCACACAAAAATAAAGTGGCTTTTTGTCCTAACTGACGTCCTCTAATTCATCCCCTGTAGCGATAGAGGTTACATTGTAACGTGTCCTAATACTAACGAGAACGCACAAGGGATCGAGTAAAGGCGGTGCGGTAGGAGGGATTTTCCAAGCAATTCCAAAGATTTTAAATGCGAGGAAAGTATTATAAAACTTACATAATTTCATCAAAGCTGAATAGTGTCTGAGTGTCCCCGACAAAATGCACCCAGCAAACTTTGAGCAAAATCTGGGGCTTTTTTTCATCCCGAGACTGTCCTAATCTACGACCTTTGACCTCATCTGCAGGCTTTATCATCAGCCAGCCTCCAAATCCAGGACCCCGTAATCCTCCAGCAGACCTGGCTGCCAGGGGCCAGCACTCAGGGAAATAAAGGGATTTGGCTAAAACTGAATGAACGCACCCTGTGTATTACTCACCAGGTTGCAGTAAGCAGGGGGTGCCCAAAGGGGGGTTTGGTGGCGGTCGGGTGTGCAAACTTCAGTGTGTGAGAAGCATTTACCAACCGCCGACAGCTGGGGCGGGGTAAATCGACATGAACGTTCCCATTGTCTGAAGGCCCGGCCCCACCCCCCAGCGCATGGGGACCGGGGGTGGGGGGGGGGGTGCACTTTGAAGTGCATTATACTTAAGTTACGCTGTTTCACTCCACCACTGTAAGGTTAACGCACGGTAAAAGCGAAAGCCGCTCCGTTACTGTATGTCATATTCACTACAGGCTTTTGGAATGTCGATACAGCTGTGTGACAGAGAGGGACAAACACATAACACCCACCTAACTCCTATGTACTGGGACTTCTGTAGCATCTCAGGCAGACATGCTCAGGCCTGTGTGTGTTTGTGAAGCCTAAATGAGAGCATGTATGCATTTGTGTACGTGTGTGTGTGCCTGTGTCTGTGTGTGTACTAGTTTGTATGTGTGCACATGCCAGTGTACACGTTTGTAAGTGTGACTGTGCATATATGATTTTGAGTGAGTGTGTGTGTGTGTGTGTGTGTGTGTGTGAACGTGTGTGACCACATGCGTGTGTGTGCGCGCACAGGCACACACTGGCAGTTCACACACTTCCTCGCATAAAGATTCCAACCAACCGTGACTAATTCCTCGCACGCTCAGAGTCTACAGTATGCCCAAATATCATAAAAATAGTAAGCGCTCTGAAGTCCTGGCTAAAGTGAAATGCAGAGGCATACACTCAGCTACACGATTAACTTTAGAAGGCAGCAGAACTGAAAAACACATCACCTACCTCACTGCTGACAGTTACCTCATCGAAAGAAAAGAAAAAAAATGACATTACTTCCACTTAGAGCAAACATTACAGCGAGTTCCCTGGCAGCAAACAGAAACACGATGAGACTTTCCTAGTAGAAAGTTCCCAGTAGAAAGGAAATTCCCAGCACATCCCAGTAAATCCTACAACAAAAGACGGAGCAAGCCAACAGCTGGAAGCTTTTAGTCGCATATGTTTGAGTGGGTTTAAACTGAAGTTCATTTTAGGCACCGGCTGTGAAGAAGCCGATACGCACCATGTAAAATCAACCCAAGCAATAGTTTTTTGTCCGTTATTTTCACCCCTTAATCTCTAACTTATTTCCCAAGTTTTCCTGTAACTAAGTTCAAAGCCAGTAAAAGCTATCTTTTTCATATTGTAGGACAATGCCACAAATATATTCTGTATTTGCTGGTTGCAGCCGCGCTTCAGTGAAGCTATGTAACGCTTGCCATGTTTTCATGGTCACAGCATTACATCTAACGGAAAATTACATAGATTTTGCATTTCATACACATTTCCCTGTAATTCAGCACAACATATCTGGGATCATTGGAAACCTTAGGATCTCCACTACAATTTGAAATAGACCTAAAGTTCCACAGGTTTGCACACAGCAGCTGCATCCGATGGACCAGTGGGTTTTATAATGTTAACAAAACAAACGTAGAACAATTTGGGGACTATATTGCACAACATATTCCAGTCATTTAGCAGCCGTTCTTAGTCAAAGCACCTTACAGTTGATCAGTCTAAGCAGTGGCCAGTGTCCCTTGATGCAGTGTTGCGTTCAGAGCCACAGGCCTGCAATGGGACTGGAGCCACCAACCTTTCGGGACCAGTTTGAGATCCTGCGGCGCTAGACCACAGGCCTGCCCATGACAACACCCCTTTAAGAAGTGCTTTCCATCCAGAAAAACATATAACAAAAGTACTTGTACAGGCTGTTAAATAATGCCATGAACAAACTTGGCTGTCCTCATGGGCAAGAATGTATGTGCTAAGTTTCAGCTTTGTAAGTCCGGTGTTTTCGAGATGATGTTGTTCACGAACAACGTCCACGACCACGACGGACAGGCAACCCGTGATATTAGCCCATCGGACCTTTGGTCCAGGCGAGCTAATGAGCACCAAGAGCTAATGAGCACCATTTCTTGAACAGTCACACCATTTCCATTTTGATTTTTCGAGTTTGAATGCATACAGGGAGGTTGATGTGCAGAGTTCTGGCTTTAATTTCCATCAATTTTGAAATGAACTGGAAAGAAATTGCATCCATTTTTTGGAAACAGCCCCCAACCCCCACCATCCTTTTTGGGTGTTTAACCCTAAGAGCTCTAAATGCAGCTATTGTTGTTCAATGATGTAACATATCAAAATCAAAGCTGTTGAAAACCTATCATGTGGCCAGGAATTCGCCCGATCAATAAAACAAAAATGACAAAAAAATGAATAAATAAAAAATTGTGACCATGCAATGAGTTAGGGAGCACACTGTATTTATTAACTTTTTTCGAGCGTCAGCACGGACTGGGCAGATCTAACCAGCAGTCCATACAAGAGCACAACTCATCCCCCACCACCGCCAATACAGGACAATCTCACGACCATCACTGGCAGGAAAAGGCGGTCTGGTTACACCCTCCACTTTTCAGAAATGACTCGTAACAAATTGCAGGACTCCACCTTGTCAGGCACAGTGTTGAGTGAACAGGAGAACACATGGACCAATGAAACGGGGGGGGTGGGGGGGATTAGATTCACAAAAATCCAGTGCAGCAGCAATTTAATCGGAAGGGAAACAGAGAGCTGTTTATTGCCGATTACAGACAGAGGGAGCAGAGAGCTTGGAGAGGGCCATCTTTAGGGCCAGCTCTCCCTATCAATCCTCACACATGGACACATTAACCCTTACAGCACTACCGGCAACTATAGTTGCCCAATGATCAAAATCAGAAGCTGTTGAAAACCTATCGTGCGGCAACTTGCTTAAAAGAGCTCCCGCAGGGGAGCTCTTTTAAACAAGTAGCCACACGATAGGTTTTCAACAGCTCGGGATAATAACATTTTTAATACCTTGAAAATGTATTCAGCGCTCTAAGGGTTAATAAAAAGCAGTTGAGGTATCATTGACTAATGAACAGAAATGGACGGCCATTTTTCTTCCTGAGTGCGGCAGAGTAGGTAAACGCTAGGACATGCTAACGCTACACCGAAGAGCTGTAATGAGTTTGCAATGTTTTCACCACACAGGGCACAAAACAACAAGAGGAATCTGTGATGTGTTAATGCTCACTATTGTAAAAACACCCTGAAGCGCTATTGAACGCACTGGTCCTGATAACAAGTCCTTTTAATTGAACGATTCTGTAAACAAATCTGTTTAAAAATCATACCCGGAAAGTGGAAGAAAAGTTTCCAAGATCTGTCAAGAGAATTGACAGAGCAGATATACTCATTTAATGTGAAAGACAAGCCACTGATTACATAAGCGATGGAAAAAGCCAACATGGATCATGTTTGTTGCATCCAGGACATTTGCTAAGCTAACAGTGGCAACATTTCCTCTGTTGAGAACCTGTTATTTCTGGAATGTTTTGTGTTGTTTTTTTAACAGTTTTTTTTTTTTTTTTACATTCGTTTGGTTTAGGTTTTCCCCGTGTCCCTCAGCTGCGTGCTCTCGTTTGCCTTCCTCTTCCTTGTGTCATGTCTGCAGTCTCCTTCAATCGAGTCATTACTTTGTCAACTTTCCCCACACGTCCATCATTCCTCTCGCCCGTTTCCTCACCTGTTCCCTGTTTGTTCGTTAGTCTCTGGGCATTTATTCCCGTTTCCCTTGTTCAGTGCCAGTTTGTCATGGTTTCCTGCCCTGCCATGCCATCTGGTTGTGCCTGCCAGACTTGTATAAAATCTTGTTTATGCCCATTTCCTGTTTTTTGGATTCTGGTTCAGCATCTGAGCCCATGTTTGCCCGGCCTCTTTCTGACAATGTATTCTGGATCCAGACTGCAAGTTTTGCCCAGCCGTTATGGACCCCTGCCTGTTCCCAGACTCTGATTCGGCCTGCTGTTCTGGGGCTGCATTGTATCCAACAACTTTTGACCCTGGCTGACTGATGACTCCCTTTAATAAGGACCTTTGTTCATTCTTTTATTTGAGTCTCGAGTCCTGCCTGACAGTTTCAAAACAGACTACAAAAATGTCTATAACTGCCACTGACAGACAGGGCCCAGGATCGGTACTTCCACTCAGCTGCAGAGAACAATCACCTTTAGAGCACAGGTAGGACCCAGGAAGAGGGCTCTGCTCCTCTGTCGTTTCCATGGTGACAGCTGTGAAATTATTTTCCAACTCACTGACATTCCCATGTAAATACCTTTACCATTGGATGATCAATACAATTTAAGAACATGTAGCACTAGTATGCATTACTAAATGTCTTTCAGGGGAGGTAATACTGAATCTACTCACACTAAATTCTCATTACATTTTAATTAATGAGTTATAACATATGTAATTAGATATTGTGCAAAGTCATGCACACAAATGTTAACTGCATTGACTATGCCTATATATGAGTAACCAAGCCTAAACAACATTGACATATAAGATCATACACTGTATGATGGCTATGTTTCAATCATGCCATCGAAGCTTATGCCTTTAAGTGAGTAATTTTTCCTGGAATGATTTAGACTTCAGGTTTCCATTGGATGTTTTGTTTCAGGTCAACAGAATGAGGAGCAAAATAAAATTAATAAGAAATACCAGCTCAAAGGAAAATGCAGACCACTGGGTATGAAGAGTTTCAGCATAAAGCTTCTTTGCTGTGTTTTTTCAGCCTAACAAATATGTAGCCTCCTTCATGTCTTGAAAACAGTACATCTACCAACACAAATGAGAAATGTCTAGATTTAAAACTAATCTCGACCAAAGCTGGATCACATACTTCCAAAAGGCATAATGGTTTTACCATAGCAGTAAATATGATTACGATAATCCATCAACCTTCCAGCTGGCGTCTGGTGGGCACGTAGAAATGTCATGGTTTAACAACTCAGAACTTATCTACAAACACGTGTCTTTGTTTTTTGTTCAGTTCGCATCCAGAATTATTTTATATAAGCACCTCAGCTCAAAAGCCCAAATACAGCTTATTTGAGTATTTTCATAGCTATTAAAAATTCACATCGTGCAGCATCTGGTCGTCTGCGTAATCCGCGGCAGTGAAAACACAGTCCATATCTGGACGTTTCCTTGAAACGGCTTGGATCCCGAAGGGGCCCCATGTCGAGCGCTCGTACCGTTTTCAGTTAAAATTAGCCCACTGAGTGAACACAGAGGAAACAAAGGATGGCCCAGCTGACGGGGCTCATTACAGCCTGTTACAGCCTCCATGGCTAATGCGCACAGAGCTCTCCCCCCCGACAGGAGGGCCCAGATTACAGCACACTCAGCCTGAGGGCAGGGAGGTGTTCAGGGCCCGGCAGGAGCTGAGCCTCCCCAGCTGGACACAGATGTACGGGAGAGAGAGAGGGAGAGAGTAAAAAAGAGGAGGAGAGAGAGGGAGAGGGTAAAAAAAGAGGAGGAGAGAGAGAAAAAGAGAGGGAGAGGGAGAGAGAGAGAGAGAGAGAGAGAGAGAGAGAGAGAGCTTCTGCCTGCCATAGCCCACGAGACAGTGAGTGACAACAAAACAGGCAACAAAAGTAATTCGTTCAGCTTAGTTATTTACTTACTTTTATTTCTATTTTATATTTATTTCTTGATCTTGCTGCTAACATTTTTCTTATTATAGATGAGTATTTTTATATATTTTAATATTTTATTAACAACTAGTTGCAGCCATTATAAGTATTAATTTCATACTTCCAGTGAGAAAGTCACACTTGCTACACATTCATCGCTTGCTTTGGCAACATGTACAATATATGTCCTGCCTATGAAGCACAATGAATACAAATGAATTGAGTGAAGAAGTAAAATGACAGAGAATGAGACAAGTTGAGTGAGAGAGAGAGAGAGAGAGAGAGAGTGTGTGCGAGTGAGCAAGAGAGAGAAAGAAAGAGGGAAAATGAGAGACCAGTGAGATGAGAAACAACTGCATGGACAAGACACTGGGAAGAGGTGAGTGAGATCATGGCCTTAAATGGCACTTAGCCACACAATGACTGAAAAAGAAAAAAAAAAAAAACACACACACTGGCTGCTGTGGGTCAGTGCTCTCACACTGTAATTCTCACCTTGTCAACATCCAGTTAGCAGCAGGGGGTCATGACCTGCAGTAGGGGCTGGGACACAGTCTTCAACCCTTACACCCCACACACACACCCCACGCACGCACACACACAAAAGCGTGACACCATGCTGCGTAATCCGACCCCTGGGTCAAGTTGAGCCAGAATTGCATAGCAAACAAGGCCAGCTGGGAGCAGCTGAGCTGGGGCCTGTTAGACTGGCAGCACTGCAGGTTAGACAGGGGTACGGCCTTAGTGACGAGCTGAGTGTCGCCCTCATATGGAGACGCGTTACCCTCTTTCTCATCTCATCACCTGCGCCCCCCTCCTAATTTTACCTTCCCTCTTAGCTCCAAAAGACAGTAGAAAGTCACCATACCGATACCCTCTCTCCCATTGGTGTAGATTAGTCACGGCCACGCCCACTGAGCCGCCGCAGACACACGACGTCATCGTAGCCTTGCTGCCGTTGCCATGACAGCGCGACCGCAGGTAAGAGCACTCAAGTTACCCAGCTCTCTCGGGCCTACGTGTCTCGGTCTCTCCCGAACTCCACAGGAGAACGTGGGCCTTAAGAACAACTTTACCGCTGAAATCCAAAAGCCTGTATTTCAGGAAGGATATTCAAATGAGCTCAGCCATCTTCATGACAGTTGCTCATCTTTGTTTGCAAAGCCAACCAAAGGGCAAATAGTATTATCCATCAATTAAAATGGCCAGTTTGGAGAACAGATACTTAATTTATTATACTGAAAACACAGAACACTTCCCTCAAAGCGGTGGTACGAACCCCATCAAAGTTTTGACCGGCAAGTGGATAAGGAAACTTCTCATAATTAAGAGCTTCCAAAGTAGCTGAGGAAATTCTCTGAAATTGCCTGGAACGAATATAGTGATGCAAACCCAGTTTACGGAAAGCTGAGTTATGCAGTATAAGGTGACAAAGCAGCAGCTATTGACTGTATAGAGTGGGGGAAGCCTTTCTCTGGGAGAGCCGTACGCGGCGGTGTGGGCCTGCGGACGAGCTATCAGCACTTCCTGTAAAATGGGACGAATCCCGGCGGGATAGAGGAGAGCAGCTGGTGTGTGTGTGTGTGTGTGTGTGTGTGTGTGTTATTGTGCATGTGTGTGCATGGGTTTGCATACCTACACTTGAACCAATTGTTGAGAATCCACAGATGTTGTAAAGACATTTTGGGTGGTCCTCACAGTAGATAGTGATTGGTTAAATTGGTTAAAGTTACGTTTATAGTTAGGGTTAGGTTTATAGTAAGGGTCAGGATAAAGTTACGCATAATTTGGTTACGGCGACGGTTTGGGGAAGACCGTACAGAATGAGAGTCAATACAATGCCCTCTCAAATATACCTACTCAAATACAAATGTGCGCAGGTGCATGCGTATGCATGTGAGTGTGTGTGCGCGGGATGGAGTAGACAGACTCTGTCACAGATCGGTTTACATCAAAGCCTGGACTCCGTCCCAGTCCTGAGCACGCTCAGTGAGCACACACTTACAGCAGGAAACACAGACTCAAAGAGATGACATCACTCCGCCCACTTCTGCACACAGTGACTTCAATGGCTACAGCTGCGTAACACACACACACACCTATTCTGGGCTGACAGCTAACCAGACCAGACTGCATAAATCACAGTGAGATTATCAAGTGAAAACATGTTTAAACTAAGCAAGGAAGCACAGTTATGAATTATTATACCCAATAATCTGAAAATTATACAAATGTACGACGACTGTCTGGTCCAAAGACCTAGTAAAGAGTCAGAGAGTTAGCATCAGAAACCCTAATATCAGCAAAAGCGTACAAAGCGCCTGGTTATAATCAAGGAGTATAATTCAAGCAGCGAATGGTAGCAAAACGAAAGTAATTTTCATCACACGGTACATCTTCAAATGTATAAACCCATCAGACTATCCATCCATTATCTCAACCCCTTCCTCCTCACCAAGGCTGCGGGGGAGCTGGAGCCGACCACAGCCGACTCTGGGCAGGCGGCAGGGACCCACCCTGGACTGCTCGCCAATTCATCACGAGGCACACACACGCCATTCGCTCACACCCTCACACTTATGAGCAATTTAAAGTCTCCGAATGGACAGGCATGCATGTCTGTGTAGTGCGGGAGGAGACTAAGGGATCTGGAGGAAACTCACGAGAACATGGGGAGAACATGCAAAAACTCACAGAGAGGTCAAACCCACGACCTTTTCGCCGAGAGGCGATGATTCTACTCGCTGCACCACCGTGGCGCTCAACTTAACCCTTTGACTGCCAAATACAATTTTCAAGGAATTAAGAATGTAAGCATCCTGAGCTGTTGAAAACCTATCATGTGTGAACTTGTTTAAAAGAGCTCCCTGAAACAAGTTGCCACATGATAGGTTTTCAACAGCATCTGGTTTTGATGTCTTACATGGCGCTCAAAGGGTTAAGTACTGTGCTAAGGGAAAATAAAGAGGATGCTTACACATAGGGTTTGTTTAACCTTTATTTAACCAGGGAAATTCCACTGAGAACATTTTTCTCGTTGACAAGGACACCTCAGGAGAAGTGCCACATAGAACAGTGCCAAGTGGAGAGGGACGGAGAGAAACAGGGGGAAAACCCCAGGAGCAGTTTTGGGGTTAAGGGCCTTGCTCAAGGGCCCAGCAGCAGCTTTCCCCCAACTTTATCTCCCCAGATGAAGTCAGGATCCTGAGCCCCACTGGGGACTAAAATCGGCAAGTCTTTGGTAAGCAGTAAAGCAACCTTCCGCTAAACTCCCCTGCCGCCTCATAAAAGTGAATTCCCTTGCAGGATACTCACTGTGAGGGATTCCGATGGGATCCTTGCAAAGATCCTGAATGATCCTTCAAGATCCTTAAGGATCCGAGGAGGATCCAGGGACAGGATCATTGAGGAGTGTAAAAAATCCTGCCCAAATCCTTAGTGATCCGCTAGGATCCTGCAAAATCCAATGGGATCCTCTAGGATCCTGGGAAAACACATTATTTCCTTATTTAACCAGGGAAGTCCCTTTGAGATTGAAATCTCTTTTCAAAGGAGCCCTGGGGGATGAGGTGGAGGTGGAGAGGACAAGTTGCACAGCCAGTTGGATCAGGGGATGATTAGGAGGCAGGTGGAAAGAGCCAGGTTGGGAATTTAGCCATGACACCAGGGAACCCCCCACTCTTGTGGAAGAGTGTCATAGGATCTTTAATCATCACAGTGAGTCAGGACCTCGGTTTAACGTCTCATCCGAAACATGGCATCTTTTTCAGCAGTGTCCCCATCACTGCACTGGGGCAAGATAGTAATCGACACCTCCTCCTGCAGCGACTTAGTTTTCCCAGGTGGTCTCCCATCCAAGTGCTAAGCAAGCCCACACCTGCTTAGCTTCAGCCATGCGGCTGGAGCAGGGTAAGTAGCAGTATGGTTACTGACATGGGGATCCTGACAAAGTTTAAAGATCTGACTAAAAAGCCTCCACTCACAAACTACAACACTGATGAAGAGCTCGCATTCCAAACATGATCAGGCAATAATTCGAAGCAGACATCAATCATAGGTGTAAATGAGCAGGCCTACTTGCCAAACAGATCATAACTGGTAACATTAAAACATGATAAGTGATCTTTTTTTTGTCCTATACTTATTCTACACATCATCCTACTAAGTTCACTGTGTTATGCTACTGGTTATTTAAAAAGTGATCGTGCTTACTGTGTGTTTTCAAACGTCAAACCACGACTCCTGGTAATGCAAGCATAACAGGGTTTTCAGTTGCGGACCGTAAGCCTTTTACACATGACCTCAACACTTTCTCAGTTTAGCTGGCCAGATTAACAATCAAGCAATTTATTCACCAAATTAACAAGAACAACACACAAGCATATGATTATTTGTAAATGAGTAATTACAAAATGACCAAGAGACCACTGATTTGCTTAATAGAAAATTAATATTCATTACAAGTGAAATTGTAAAGATGACAATTCTACAAGTAATTAAAGAATAAAAAATAGGTGTGCAATGCACGGAATACCCCTCAGCCCGATGTCGAAGTTTTTGGAGACTCCCGCCCGCCCACCCAACCGCACGAAGGATAGCAATACCCCGTCAGCCTTGAGGGCTGAGGGCTAAAAACTTTCTCTGAATTCCAGTCCCCATTTTAGCATTTTTTACATTTATGTTAAATATCGACTCAGGAGTATTGAACTCCATGAAACGTTGCTGCAGAACGGCATCACTTCTAAGCCTAGCGATCTGTTTTATGAGCTACAAGACATCATTATGGAAGCATGTAGCTAACTATAAAAGCACAAACGGGCTTCACTCCCAAACTTTAAGAGTGCAAGACCAAAAACAACAATAATGAAATGAGAAAAAAGGTCGCACGCTGCATAAACACATTTATTGTACCAAGCGTCTCCGCACAAACGCGCTTCGGCACTGAAGAAGGCACTACGCCGAAACGCGTTTGTGCGGAGACGCTTGGTACAATAGGCATGTAGCTAACAATAAATATTACAGATATTAAAACACATTCACAGAAATGCCTTTTCTTTAAATTGTATGACAATCAATTTTAAAATTTCATTTTCCACTTTGCTTTTCCATTTTCAAGTCCATGCATTCAATTTTAGAAATAAAATGGAAATTTTAAAATTAGAAATGGAAAAGCATTCCTTATTTGCCATTTCGTGTTTGTCATGATTCTGATCTGCTTTGCCATGTCCCTGATCTGTGTCCTATGTCTGACTGTGCCTTGGATTATGTATTGTGATTTGGTTACTTAGAGCTCACATATTTTCTTAGTTTTGTTTTTTCCATGTTTTACTTTTTACCATAGTTATATTCCGGTCCATGTTTTTGTTCCAACCATGCATTGCACTTTGTCTCCCCCTGTCTGGTCTCATGTCATGTGATTGCCCACAGCCCTAGTACTGCGTGCCACACTTTCAGGTGATTTAATGGTTTCTGGGATTTCAAACATTCCTTCCGATCTCGTTTACTTCCTTCGCCTTGCTTTTTCTAGATTATTAACCAGTACCAACAGAAATTACTAACCAAGACTAAGATTGTAAATAGTACTAACTTACTAACAAGCACTAGGGATTGTACAGCTGCACTCTACTAATTGACTAACGATCTCTCAGCATTCGCCCTGTTCTAGTCTCCGCCTCTTGCCTTCACTCAATCTACTTTGCTGTGTTTCTTGCAGATTCTCTGCACCTGTCTAATCACTGTTCTCCCTCTCACTCTGTGCACTTAGAAATCCCTCACCGGATCTGTTTGTTCTGTCTATAGGCTGTCTCGTGATCCCTGTCCGCGTTTTGGCTTTTGCCTACTTTATGCGACTAGGAACTTCCTCATATTCATTCCTTTGTAATAACTTTGATCCAATTAACCCGTTCCCTGCATAGCATGTGACCTTCCTCTTGTCTATTTAAGCAGTCTTTTCACTCATAGCTCTTGTCAGAACGTTGATCAATACCTCTTTGTGCAGAGCGCCTCGTATGCCATTGAATGTTGTTTCGCTTCTACTGGATTGTCCGACCTTGATTCTTGCCATTGCCCTTTTCTTATTGTTTTTGTCTCTCTGGATTTCCACCCATTTTTTGTATGACCACGATTTCTGTGTTTGGATGCCCTATGTATGACCCTTAGCTTTGTTCATCGAATATGACTTTTTGCCTATCGTTTTTGTCTGCTCATCTGTCTTACTGGTTCTGACCCCTGCCTGTCTAGTTGATACTGTTTTTTGATTTCGTATTGTGGCTTGGAAATTCTTGTGTTTTTTGGCTTTGACTCGAACCCCATTAAAGGCATACGTTTTTTGGATTCCTGTCTCTCGTGAGTAGTTCCTGAAGCGTACCTCACAGTATTAAAAAAAGCCTGGCATATCACCAACAAAAATTCAAGTGCAAACATAAATCTTCTAATGTAGATGCATTCACAGAAATGCTTCTTTTTCAAGAAGCAAATGCATTATTCGTCTCATAAAATGATAATGCAGTCTCCCATAGCAATTTTGATTACATGTTGCAAAATGCATTTACCAACAAAAAGAAAATGCATTCTGTGGAGAAGTTGGGCCTCCCACATACTATATCGCTTGGATTAGACATTAATATGAAGCGGGTCTCATTGGATGTGAATTGACTCATTATTGGCTACCTGTTTATGTGGCAATGTCACATAAACCTAGTCGTTTGATAAAGCATGCAACTCAATACTTCAGACATTATATTATATTCTTTTGATTGTAAATCTAAAATCATTTTCAAAGATGAGGAGCAATGCCAGAGAATTTTGTTTAATATTGTCCACGACCTCGTTTTATTCGAGACCATTTTGCAATGATGAAAATTAAATAAATTGTACGTTGGATATTGTTTATCCAGGATGTACTAGGCCAGGCAACATCCAGGCTTAATTTATCCAGGACCCCTAATGATTTTGCAAAGAGCCTTCTAGATCATGCTAGGATCCTCCAAGGATGTCGCCGAGACCCTTGAAGATCCCCAAGGATTTACCCAGGATCATTAAGAATCCCTAAGGATCTTGCCAGGATCCTGAAGAGTCCCCAAGGGTCCTGCCAAGATCCTAAACGATCCCAAACTATATTGCCTGGATCCTTGAGGAACCCGAAGGATTCACCCAGGATCTTAAATCCCTTAGGATATTGCCAAGATCCTTGAGGATCGCCAAGGATTTTGCAAGCAAAGATACTGCAAAGATCTGTTTTCAAGGATCCTTCAAAAATTTTTGCAGGATCCTGCCAGAATCCTGGTTCAGTGTTTCCTCTACATTCATTTAGGAGTGGCAGGCCGCCACTCCTAAATCCCAGCCGCCGCTCCGTTAAATTTATTTCTTTTTTTTATTGCCGCAAATACACCACCGCTGCATGTCTCCACCTTCACAGCTGAGTCCTGCACTGGGTCGGGTACTCGCAATGAGTACTAAGGTAAGACCTTAATCACAACTGGCCGTACGGGCTTGTACGGGTGGTTTACGGGCAGAAATCTTGGAATACTTCGGAAAAAACGCAAGGGGCACGCAGGTGGTTCGTACGAAATGTTGAGTTCGTAGATAGCACGCTAAAGCCGTGGCCGAAAATGTGCATTATCATTATTTTCAGCGTTCTCGCTGCGACAGGCAGCCCGTGAACAGGACGTATTGAACACTCACAGTCTTCTCAAGAGGGTAGTGCGAATCCCTGTGCGAACAGCCACGAATCTCTACGTTTTTCCCAACCCCGAAAAAACGCAGAAACCGTGCGTCCTGGAAAAACGTGCGGGCAATTGTGATTAAGGCATAAACTACAGATAACTATCTTGCTCATTATCTACTCTTTTTTTTTGGGGGGGGGGGGGAGGGGGGGATTTAATACAACTTTAATTACTTGCGAGAGCGCAGCCTTGAAAGTGACATCACGTCACCCACCCGGGCACCAGGTCAGAGAGTCAGAAGAGTGTCCTCCTGGAACATACAGCAGCAGCGACGTTCTGGAGAAAAGGTACACTTATTTGCTTACGATAACTCATAATAGATTTTACGAGTTAAATAGACATTCGCAAAATACTGATAGCCAGATAACGTTACGTAACATATTGGTAGCTTAAGTTAATTGGGCCCGGTGCAAACTCAGTGTCACAAACGTTAGTAAGCTAATTGATAGCATTTGCAGTGGCGTACTGTACCGTCAGATGTCAGGAAGGCCTTCATTAACATCACCATTTCCCGCATAATTGCTCTAAAACTGTTGCGATCAGGCTTGCCTGTTAATTACAGTTAATTAACAGAACAGCCACCATCAATGCGTGACACTTAATGATCAAGAAATGCCAATGGCAAAGCGATTGACTATGTTGATATAATTGATGTGATCCGCAAGGATGACAATCTGTAAAAAAAATCCGAAACTTTCGCGGACTTGGCAGCAATTATTTTCGTTATTATCACTCAGCTGTGCATCGTACCTAACAACGCACTTAGCTGTCACTACATTCAGACTATAGAATGGATTCTCATGGCTTATTGGTCAATGAACCTCGTGAACTAATTTATGCAAATTCAGAAATTATAAAGACTTAGGCTATCGATATTTTCCGTGGCCATTGGTGTACAGAAATAAACGCCGTATAATTTCGAAGTTCCTCCAATCAGTCTGAGCAACTGTTTCTAATCGGGGAGGTAAACTGCGGGAGGTATCCGTCATTAAGAAGTGAAAGGTGAGGTTATTGCTGGCCCTGTGTTTCTGCCGACGGACCGTCACTAGCATGAAGCTAATATCTACACGCCGTGATGTAACTGCTGACTGCATTTTCAGATGAGCTTGTTCAAATATTTCTCAAAGAAGAGAAAGACTCCTGATGAAGATGACGTAGTAAGGTATCAAGTGAGGTATCATTTGCCTTTTACTAACTCAAAAATGATGATGGTTAGGTAAAAAAATATGTCCACATTTGTAATCAGGTGTGATGTGAGTGTAAATTATCTAACGTTATTGTTTCATATAATCATATAAGACAAGTAACATTACACAGGGAGGAGCAGTGGTACAAAGAGCAGGGGAGCAGAGTCCAGCGGGGAGAGCCGAGTGAAGGAGAGTAGAGTACAGTGGGGGAGAGCAGAGTGATGGTGCAGGAGAGAGAGATGAGAGTAGAGGAGAAAAACCTAAAGGGAAGCCCAGGCTATCAGGCTGGGACCCTAAATGGGTTGAAAAAAATAGCCGGTTCCACTCATGGTTCTACCACACTGAGAGTGGTGAGTGTTGATGACCCTTTTTTCCTTTCTTATTTTTTTTTTGTATAATATACATGTCAGCATTTCTGTTAAATAAATAAAAAATAAAATAATTAATAAATTTCGATTGTGGGAGTAATGATCAATATTTCATTGTTGTATTTATTTTCACATTCAGCCTTTAAAAAGCCATTTTCAACAGGCCATTCAATAAATAGGTTGTAAAAGCAAAATCTGGAGTCAAGTGTCATTTGTTTACGCTGCCACAGCCCCCCGAAGAGCCAGCCCCCACTGCTGAGAAAAATCCTAGAGGAAACACTGTGGTTCATCATTAAAGATCCTGCAAGGATCCTTGTTTTTCCAGATCCATGAAGGATCCTTCAGGATCCTGTCCTTGCAGGATTCCAAAAGGATCCTTCAGGGACCTGCGAGGATTCCCACCAAGGATCATCACCGCAAAACTGAAATGGAAAAAAAAAAAAAAAACGAGGAAAATCATTTGCCCTCTCCCTGCACCGGGTCGCCTCCTGGTAATGGTGGTTCTGCACCAGCACACCATGTCGGCTTGTGCGGGTTGACATTAAACACAAAATGAGCAGAAAAAAACAAGCTCCTACAAGACAAGAGCTGATGTGGAATCAGATGTAGGCGGCTTGTTCTTCCCCATCGGTCCGAAACTGCCGCTACGTAAGGCCATGCGCAAACGAGAAGTCACGTACAGTGGGAAAAGAGCGAATAGATAAATGAATAGTCAGATCGATGCATCAGGAAAGACCCAGGCTGCAAACTAAGGAAATGCTTTCACAAGGAGTTATGTAAGCACAGGGTGCTAAGCTAATACGGTAGTTTTTCCCAGGCAGCGTGTGCTCGCTTCTGACTTAAAACATTGCACGCCACTAAGTAGATGGGCTTCTAAAGTGCGTTTTCCTTTACCACACGTCAATTTTCAGGAGAAAACGCTGTCTAAAATAAGATCACTCGGAAGGCCCAAAGAGTGTGCTGTTCAGACAGCAAGAGCCCTTCCCAGAAGCTTCCTGGATGCTGTTGAGAAGTAGGGACGCTGTGGTAGAGCAAGAGGCGAGAGCCGTGATACGGCTGGGCTCGCCGGTGACCCTATCGATTTAAAACGCCTTGAGGGGTGGGGCAGGAGAGGTAGAGGGAGGACATATTTTCCATTTAAACAGAGGGCTGTGGGAGGAGCCAACTTCATCACCGTCCCTTTGGATTACAGCTGCTGTCTCTAACACCGAGTTTGGCCAGAATCCTAGGGACACCGGTCCGGAAACAGCACAGTACAGCATGTATCTCCAATACTGGTCACTGAGCCTGTAATGGGCACTCTGTCATCTGCTTCGTGCTTCAGTGATTTTTTTCTAGCTAGGCACTGCGCTGGTGGCAGCCAGTAAAAGCCTGTTTTAAAGCTCTTCTTTTAGAATTTTCTAAATCTAACGGTCTGAAAGTAGTATTATCTTGCCGTGATCTAAAAGGTTCACAAAATTGTTTCAGAGAGAGAGGGGCAGAGCAGGCTTATAAGCTACTTCAAGCAACGATGGGAGGTCGGTTGAGGATAAGCCCGCTTTCATGCGCGGCTGGCCTACAAAAAAAAAAAAAAATTAAAAACCATTTTCAAATTAATTACATGATGTAATCACTTTCAATGACAGACCTCTCTTTACAAGCTTCCAGGCAAATTTAGAGTTGAGTTTAAGGATTTATCATTTGTTTTTAAAACTTTACATGGATAGGCCCCCAGCTATACTAATCAACTTCTCTGCCCTCGAAGATCCTTAGCTAAATTATGGCTGTGCACTAAGTAATATCTCGTTTAAAAGCCAACTGTGTGATCTGTGACCCAATGTAAAATGCTTAATTATGCAACTTATGGAATATTGCCCAATTCTGCTTTGTTTATCCTGTTAAATGTACTCCACGTTGTGGAACAAACTCTGAAAATTGGGCCTGTGTATTAAACAGAATCAGATGACACGGAGGTCGTCATACTTGTCAACAACAGAGCTAGATGTTCATTCACAGGTGTGTGCAAGAGTGCGACAGAACAGAGTGCTTTCAGCCAAGCTTAAACACAAAGTAGCATCTGCTTTGAATGGGTTGGGCCCTCATTTGTTTGGTCGTATGTCAAGGCTGAACGCTCAGGCATGGATCTGTCAGTGATAGCCGATGAGCTACGGCTGGGAAAAACAGGTTAGTGTCACTGCCTGGAGAATATCTTTCATTAGCATTTTTCAAACACTGATCCCTAAGACACTTCTGCCTGAGCCAAAGCAGATGCTATCGCTCTACAATGACAACCCCCCCACCCGACCAGCCCAGCCTTCAGTTCCCCTATGACCTTTATGAGCAAGTCAGGACTGTATATATGATAATTGTCTTCCTGCGCAAACAAAAGCCACCACTGTGGGAGAACCCGCAGCGACTGACCGCCGCTGAGGGACGCGAGGCCGCGTACGACGGCGCACAGAGAGAGTGCACGGACAGAGCGCAAAAGCAGTGCACGCCCACAGGAAGAGCGACGAGCCGCGACCCGGCGGCCCGGATAATGGCCCTCTCTGTTCTCTAGCTCTGCCTGACGACACAGCGGCTTCCCTTCCCGACACCGGCTCCTCGCCCAGTCCACGTCCCCGTCTTCCCACGGCCCCCGCGAAGGCCCAACGCCCGCTCGCTGACCATCGCGACAAAAGCGCGGACAACTCCCATGTGGAAAAGTTGAAATGTCAACAAATGAACATCGGTACCAGCATGAGTGGGATGAACAACCCTTGGGGTGAAAAAGAGTGAAATGGAGGGAGAGAGATTTAGAAGGAGGAAAATGCACAGACCGGAGCCACATCACACCCAAGGGAAGGTCTGTAAACGGTGTCTGACAGAATGGACAGGATGCAAAGACTGGACGACACAAAAGGAAAAATAAAGAGGGCAGATTCATTGCTCTTCACAGCTTTTATTCATTTCTTTATTAAACCAAAGTCTGTACTCCAGGTTTGAGGTACTATTTCCACAGCCTAAATCACTGTAGCAACAAAATGGAAAAATATTTGATTGGTGTTTATTTGGCAGGCACAAACCCTCACGCACCGGAGGGGCCATCACTTTGCATATTCCTTGTGTGGACGGCCACAAATTTCCGCAAGCAATACAGTACCTCAATGCTCAGGCAAAATGGCCGGGCAACAGTGGGACACTGAATCAGAATCTGACGGCAAAGGCAGTTCCTTATCCATTAGCGTCAGCCAAAAGATGTATCACTTAAGCAGCTGCTATATTGTACAAATATCCATTGTGGTCTCTGGTTTCCTTTTGCCTCAGCATACAATTTGCTGTTTTCGAGAGTGTCGACTTACAGATGGATGAAAGCTGACACAATCACTGTATACTCCTCTGTCAGCTGGCATCGTAAACAGAATTATACACACAGAATAATTCAATTATAGTAGGGAGGCGAGTATAATCAGTTGCAATGAAAAGCATTGACTACAGGCTCACTCACATCCATTCACTCTCTCTCTCATACAGGCACTTTTGATAATCTGCACCACAGTAACTCTGTGGAAGATATGGCAGAATCACAAGCAGCACTGCACCGGAAACCCAACAGAAAGACCAACAACTTTCCCAAAGCGGAACTCCGCCGAGGATGAGCCTGGTCCCAGGCCTGACCCAAGCCTGCAGCTGGTCATATTGCCACCTACGCCTGCTCTGAGAAACAGGAGCAGCCATGTCGTGCAGGTAAGGTTAGGATCTGTACTAATGCCAGAGTGAGAACACCGTTTAATTTTTTATATGGTCCACACATCGCTGATTTCAAGGGCCTCGGGGTGAAATTACGTCACCTGACACTTAGTTAAACCCTATTCTTAACACCTTGATTGATACGCAATCGAACATATATTGTATAGGCAAAATCCAGCGATAATCACTTCAGTAGCATCCCTTGCCATTTGCTGTCACATTACTTCTATTAATCGGGAGACTCATCCGTACCTGTTGTTTGCCTTTTTTTCTGGCATTGCCACTCACCCTGCGGGCTCTTATACAAAACTCCCCGTGTTAAGCTGTCTCAATCAGCCAACCACCAGCAACTGTTTTATTGTAAATTCGGAGAAATCGACGCGCATGCCAAAGTGGTGAAACAGGTTTTCTTCAACATCCCTTTATTTATTCTAAAACATACAAACACGGAAGTTGAAAGGTGACTGCAAACATAAATATTTGCATTTAATACTCACAAGCAATGAGCAACGAACATGCTGTTCAGTTCTTGGACAGCAGGCGTTCCGGATGGACGCTGCGGATTCGCATTCGAAAATATCAACCAGTATTATGCCCGCTTCGAAACTGTCACAAGGCTCCTGGACAAACAAACGGACTAAAACGTCAAGGTGACACCGCAGTTCGAAAACAGCATTTGTCACCCGATGCATCGCGTCCCTCCAGGCTAAAGCCGCTTTCACACTGGAAGCGAAACGAATTTTTCGCACGACAGATTACATTCAAAGTCAATGCAAAGAGGCCAATACACGCGAATTCGCGTCTTTGTATTGACTTTGAATGTAATCTGTCATGCGAAAAATTCGCTTCGCGTCCGGTGTGAAAGCAGCTAAAATCCATCATTAAGCAGCCCGTTACTTGACTGCGCACCATAAACCGTTTCGGATTTGGGGATAATGAAAATGACACGTGGAAAGTGGAGACTGGTTCATATTTCAGATGTGGGAACATGAAGCAATGTAGTCATTCCGTCAGGAGCAACAGCTGAATTAAACTTTAACTTACTTGTATGGAGTCGTTTGCCATCGTTCCTGCCGTTAAGTTTCAAAGGCAATTTAGCGAGCTCGCTACTTAGCCAACTAGCTAAGTGCTAAAAGAAAATCCACCGTGTGCTTGAGCGATGCCAGATGCAATGGACTGTGCGCGGCTTAATGAAGTTGGCCAGTTTATGTCATTAATGTATAAAAGGTCCCATCTTAGAATCCACTTGATTTTTTTCTCTTTTTACTAAAATGCTCAAATCAAGCAACTTCCAGCAATAAAAAAAGTCCAGACGCAAAACCCGAGTCCACCGAAGGCTGTGTTGCCACTTCGCTGCTATTTAGATCCAAATGAACATCCAAATTGGCACCGCTCGGTGCGCACCGTTGGTCCTACGGTCTCCTCTCTCTCATTCACTAGGGTAACAGTGGTTTTCAAAACAATAAAATGCATAAAATATTCAACGCGTCTGAACGCATTATCTTTGTGGCAGAGGGGATGTATTGTGCGACTGTTGGTATCTCAGCTAGCCGAGTATCTGCAATAATCAGTAAAGGGGAACGGAGGCGATCAGCCAGCGCGGAGCTGTGCATCGAGTGAGACGGCTTGAAAAACGCACGGAGCCCCGATCTCTCCAACGAGGGCTTGCTGTGCGTTTTGGAAGTTTGCAGGTCGCTTGATGCGGCGATAGCAATCAGTAGAAGCTAATGTTAGCGGGAGAACTAACGAACGCCCTCTTTCGCTCATTCTAATATCGCATCTCCGACGCACGCCAATCCCCAAATCACATGCCACAAAACCCCCTCTTAGCAGTCGTGGTATTCCATCATCCGTCCAGGAGCAGAGACATCGGACAGCCTCTTCAAGAAAATACTTCAGGGTAACGCAGAGGCTTTCATCAGTAAAACAGCATATTTCGCCCAGTTAACGCACAGGCTGCGTGGTAACGCTCTCCTCCGCCAGAATAGCGCTGATGGCTCGAACACGAGCCTCTTCTGGTGAAGCTCCGCTGCCCGATGCCTGCCTTGAGCAACAGAAGGGAGGCAGGGCACGGGAGCGCGCCCAACATGTCATGTGACTAGTCTTTTGTATTAGGTTTTGAACTGGCAGCAAAGCCCTTTTTACTGAATGCCAACTGTTGAACACCCTTTATATAGACGCTTCATTCATTTGTGAATGTAAGACGAGGTTTCTTAGAATGTTTAGTCCAATGCAATCGGTAGATTAACTTTGTTTCTTGTCAGAATCTCATATTTCAGGCACAGCGCTGATTTTTTGCAACGGTCATTAATAATACTAACACAAACAATAATAATAATTTAATTATTACATTTATTTTTATTATTGTTATTTACCTATTTTGGTTGCGTATTTATGCACCCAGTCATTGCCAACAATTTTAAATTTGATTTTCGCCATGCTTCCTTTTGCTTAGTTGACAAACATGCAGAACAGCTAAGCAGATTTCGTCTGGGGGATTCTGGAACCCGCACACGATATATCCGCATTAACTGACACAAATACTGCGGCCACATGTCTTCAATAGACAGCGGGAAGACAGGACAATACAAATCCACAAACTTGTTCAACAAGACTGAATGGTTTGGGATGCAAATCAGACATTTAACTCGTTCTGTTCAAATACTCTTGCAGTGTAAACATCAATGCTGATCGCTGAAAGGAACGCTCTCACCCAACCCAGACCCACTAAAAACTTCAAGCCCTTACTTTTCCCCCGTAATACCAAAATAAAACTGTGGGACGATATGTGTTTACCGATGATAATACGTCGCTTTTACGTAGAGAGGGCAAAAGGCTCACCTTGATATTACCGAGGGAAATAATTGCGCTTGGAAGAAATATACAGTCCCCTAGCGTTCAAATATAGTCAGTGCCTCAAATGCAGTATCCGAGAACAACTGATCTGACAGGTGTGAAACAGAAATAGGAGTCACCAGAGATTTGCGGAGACTTTTTTTTATCTGTTTGCGGATTCTTTGAAGTTAAGAGCTGCAACAATTGAATATTGTTATGAAACCATCAGGGGTGACTGAAATGTCACCAGTTTCTGCTAGATCAAACAACTCATGAGGTCATAACTCAGTGGCTACACCATGTCCCAAAAGTTCAGGCTCCGCAGAAAAAGTCATCTCAGATTGTTAATATTCAAAAGAATATGTTTATTCAAAAACCAGAGTATCCCCCTGCATCTTAATTACTGCCCTCAGCCTGTGGGGCACAGAATGCACTAAGTTGTTTAGAACAGAGGGCTCAAAGTTGCCCCACTACCCCGCACAGCCCTCGCAGTGAGCTGCTTCATGGTGGGCTTTCAGAGTTATTGACATAACACTCAGCATTGATGGTGGTACCCTGGGGTCCAACATGCAACTCCAACAGCCCTGAAGATGACATCGCCCCCCCAGACCATGCAATGGGCGCTGAACTTGACTTGTTCAAAAGGTAGTACTTTCTTTTTGATCGTCAGTATAGATGCGGTCATTTTGGCAGTTGGGAGTTGGAAATAAGTAGAGTGGGCACTCATAGATGAAAACACTGTTTTCCCAGGGTCTTTGGGTCATCATGGCATACTTCTTTGCAGAAGCCAGCCGCTTATCCTTTTACAGTTTGGTAAGGTGAAGAATCCACTGTCTTCTGTATGCTCTCAGACCCAATTTCTCAGTCAGAAAATGATGGATGGTACTCTTACAGACTGCTTCCCCAAGATTCTTCAGTCTTTGACTGAGTCTGCGGCAGGATTGGTGTCTCTTTCCCTTGGTTTTTCTGATTAGGTCTATGCCCCTGGAGCTCAGGACTGAGTGGCGACCTGCATGGGGCTCGTCTTCCAAAGAGTCACAACTCTGGAGTCTCTGCCACCACTTCTTCACCCATCGTTTGCTTCTGCCAAGGTCCTGAGCTCCTCCCTGCAAGTTTTCCCTGCCCTGCACAAGGCAATGGCTTGATCACGGACCTGAGGCTCTGAGAGAGCAGCCTTTTACAGGTTTTTGTTTGGCCATCGTGGCAGCACTACCAAAGAGGTTCTCTCAGTGACGGTTCTCTTTTGGTTCCTTAGCCAACCAAGAAATGTATAGGTCTCTTGCAAACAGATTAACTCATTAAACAACCTCACAACACCTGGCTGACCAGGTGCAACCCATTTTGGAGATAGAAATGTTGCCCATGACATGTTGGGGTGCATGAACTTCTGCGACACGGCGTACACAAACACCATTTGATTTGATCATATAAAATGGAACATACGTACATGCATCATCACTGCCGCTCGTCGCGAGCCTGACGGTTTCTGAAAGATCATTCAGGCATCCAGCCAGGTTGTCCCAAATCAAAGGCTTGGGCAGCTGTTCATTTCTCGCGTCTCTCGTCCTCAGCTTTCTGTCACTTCAACCCAAAGGTCTTGACTCCATTTTGAATTGGTCTCCTCCACAGTGGGCTACCAGTTGGCGCGTTAACCCTGCTGAAGAAACCAGCACCGATCAGCATAAAATTCCATGCTGGTCTGTGCTGATTGATTCTGGTTTTCCTGGTAAAACCAGCATAGTCAGTCAATATTGGATTTGCGGATGATCAGCATATGTTGTGTTTTGGATGTGTTTATGCTGGTTTTTTACTGGCTGACCAGCACGAACCAGCATGACCAGCATAAACCAGCACCGACCAGCATGGAATTTTATACTGGTCGGTCAGCGATCTCACATTCATTTTAAATTCTCTTAAGGGCATCGTTGTACCTCTTCTTAGGAGTACCAACGCTTCTCGTAGCTGTGGAGAGCTGGCTGAAGCGAAGCCATTTAGGAATGCGTTTTACATCCATTCAAACAACATGTCCATACCATTTCAGCCACAGCATGGCCTCAATGCTTGTTATGGAAGCTCTATTGAGAATTGCAGCATTGGTAATGTTATGGCCCCAATTTGTTATTACATTTATAACACAACAGCAACAGCAACAGCAAGGGATGACAGACACAGTTTTAAAAACTCAAACACATTTAATTATCAAAGACAATAACAACTAACTAACCTAAAGACCAAGATTGAATTATGTACAAAACATAAATATTTACAATCCCTTTTCGTGGGGGTGGCTTGGTGATGTCCTGGATGATGAAAATGCTCAAACACAGGCAAAGAAATCCACAAAAGAAACGTCACAGGTCTTGAACAGAATGGCAGGTCTGGTCATCTTCTTGCAATTTCTCCTACTACTTTACTGTCTCAATTCTTTTTCTTATATACTCTTTTGCAGACCCCACCCACATTTAGACCTCTTTTTTTTAATTTTCTGAGACTTGCCCCAGACATGTCCAGGACATGTCTAAACATGACTCCAGTCTGAGCTTAACAAAAAAAAGGTAAATGCTGCCATCTAGTGGCCTATTTTCACATTACAGTAACATGATCATACCATTTAACATTCATGATTAGCCGTAGAAATGTTTGATGGAATTTATCAAGTTGCTTATCTTAACCCATTTATGCCTGAATTTTCTTTTTTTACTTTTTTATGTTATTATACTTCAAAATACCACTCTAATAGTCATTCAAACAGGACACTTTTTCTTAACAGTCCTCATGTGAGAACGCTAGGCATAAATGGGTTAATATCGGTTGGTAGTCCACATATCCGACCCACACAGGAGCATTGATATATTGATGTCTTGGTAGACTCCGTATTTTGGTTTCCAGCTCGAGATCGGTACAACCAATGTAAATAAACAACGTCATCGACAACTGCCATCTCATTTAGTTAGTGGGAAATGTGCCCATTGAGTGAGATTTTGTAGATGGCCTTCTGTGCCAGTTTTCGTTTGCCAGGGGGCTGTCATTGAAAATTTGGCTGGTGTGAGCTACTTCTAGTAAATTTAATTTCAGGAGTTCAAAGAGTGAGAAATAATAATAAGCCTGAATTTGTATCACTGTGATAAGTTATCTTCCGAGGATCCGCGCATGTTTTCAACCCGATTCACCATCTGACAGCCATCTGTTCACAAGTGCCGCCGACCCATGAACAGGTGAGATTGGGGTGAGCCAAACACGAAGTAATGCTTAGCATGCGGTCCCAAAATGTAAAAATGCTTCTCAGCGACATAAAATCATACAAGGTGAGCAGACGAGAAGTAGTCTAACACCTTTATTGTGTCGTCATACTGTTAAAAGTTCCAGTCAGTAGTTCTCCACTTCTTTCAAATGTGGCTAGAAGTGCTGTTTGGGCCAGACTCCCCCAGAATCCACCTCCTCAGTGAGATGAATCTGAAGTTTGAAGTCATTGAGCAGCCGCTGCAGAGACTCCTTAATGAGGTCGATGAGCTTCAGTCGAATGTCCTGCACAAGTGAAGTTGCATTCTAAGTGCTGATTAGCCTATACGAGTTTTGACTGGTCACCTTCAGCTATGAGTGCATTCTCTGTAACTTGCGTGATGATATTAAGTGTATTTTATGGTGTATGGGCCTATAGTTGAGGGTGTCACATGAATGTCACTGTAGATAAGTAGTTTCCTCGCTATGATGTTAAGGCATGACCATCTGCAGAATGAGGGCCCAGCTCTCGGGGTCCCCACATTGCTGTGCATCTGCCAGTCATACTTAACTGAATTGAAGGCCGCAGCTCACAGCCCCTCAACTGCTTCTGCCCTATGTTTAGACAAGGGTAAGGCATGTGATAAATATGTGTTTTATTTATCTATTTATTCATTGCATCTGTCTTTGGTGTTTTATGTAATGCACTTTGATTTCCATCTTGTGTTTGAAATGTGCTGTAGAGAGCCTATAAATAAGCGAACACTTCGGAAAATCCAGAGACTTCATACTTTACCAAGCATATATCTCACTTGCCTGCAATGGACTTTAATTTATTTTTGACACTTCTTCTTTTGTTTTGTGCTCAAGCCAGTTTAATGTACTTGAAGAACAGAGCTAATATCCAATCAGGTGTGAAAAGTCAATATTAATCTTGATGTTGTCATTGGAGTCCGAGTCAAAGCCAAAAAACACAGGAATTGCCAAGCCACAATACGAAATTCAAAAGCAGTGTCGACTAGACAGGCAGGGGTCAGAACCAGTAAGACAGATGAGCAAAGGTACTAAAACGATAGACAAAAAGTTGTCGTCGATGAACAAAGCCAAGGGTCATACACAGGGCATCCAAACACAGAAATCGTAGTCACACAAAAAGGGTCAAAATCCAGAAAGACAAAAACAATACAAAAAGGGCAATGGCAAGAATCGTAGTCGGACAAACCAGTTGAAGAAAAGCAATACTCAATGGCATACGAGGCGCTCGGCACAATGAAATATTGATCAACGTTCTGACAAAGAGCTGGCTGTGAAAAGACTGCTTAAATAGACGGGAGGAAAGTCACATGCTATACAGGGAGCAGGTGAGCTGGATCAGACTAATTACAACGGGAGAATCACATGAGGGAAACCAATCAAGAAAATTGGTGAAAGCCAAGACACGGATGGGAATCACACAGATAGCCTAAGACATTTTAACAGCTCCGGTCAAGGAGTGCTAAGTGCACAGATAACGAGTGCAGGAAAGTAATTAAGCACGTGTGACAGATCTTGCAGAAACGCAGGGGTAGACAGGTACAGCAAGAGGCGAAGACTAGAACAGGGCGATTGCTGAGAAGGAATTAGTATAAATTATTAGCGGTGCAACTTCATAGATTTAACCAGAGTGCTCGTCAGTAAGTTAGTGATCTATATACATGGAAATACGAATGTTAGTTTTGTTAGTAATCAGAACAGTAAGACGAAGGAAGTAAACGAGAATCGAATATTAAACCACCGGAATTCATTTAAATCACCAAAAGTAAGTGAGCGCGCAAATCGGTAAGACGGACTGAACCAACTAGATCAAAAGACAGGGGAGAGCAGTGCAATGGAACTGAGAAATGGAATGAACTAAAACCTGACTATTACAATAACCAAAAAGAATAAATAAAAGACAAAATCATGAACACTGAACCAGAACATAAACATGACAAAAACCATAACCATGACATTATTTCGAATGAAACAGGACCAGAGGGTTCCTTCTACTGGACACATCGGTCTCTGGAGGAGGGATTTAATTAAATAGGTTAGGCTGCTACTTTTGCTTTTTGTTTTGGAATGTATACCGTATTCAACAAAGTTGAATGCCGAGGTTTTTTTCCTGTTGAAAACGTGAACTGCCCGTGCAATTGGGTGAACCCCCTGGTGCGTTCATTGCATGGTTCTGTTGAATCTAGGGAGGCATGTAATGTTTGATCTTCCCTGAAAGTGGAATGTCTGTTCTGTTAAAATAAGTTATATTTCAGAATTCAGATATTACTGAGTTAGCGAGTTGTACTTGTTCCTTGTAAGTGTTGAAATGAGTTTGTGAGCTCAGAAGTGGGAACTGGTAGCTAAAATCATTGCAGGGTAAATTTTCTGACTGTTTAATCAGCAGTTTATTTAATGATTAAGTGTGCTGGCTTGGGGGACTTAGAAGAAAAATGGACAAAACTCCAAACTTTATTACGGAGAAAAGGCATGTTTTGTGTTTGGAGTGGTTACTGGTGACCACTGATGTTCAACTGCACTGATATTGATAAATTCATGCTAAACGCAACCAGAAAATCATTAGTTCATATTAAATTTCATGCCTCAAAACTTTGTGTTAAATACATGATTATTTTATGATTTGACAGTGTGGGATCTCAGACTTTGGGGAGCCACTTGGATAGCTGTATAATTTGGCTGATAGCATGTAGGTAATCTAGACAGTGGCGGCTCGTGAATTGGCAACAGGGGAAGCCCAAACAATCCCTCAAAGTTTATGATTGTTCATGACCAGTTTTCAATCATTCATTTAAATTACCATAACAGAAACTCCGAAAACTCTCTACATTATCAGATAAGGCAAGTTTTCATTAATAACCCATACTGATTACGACTCCTGAATTCTCACACTTTTATTTACTCAGTGGCTGGGGTTGGAAGCAATGCATTTGTTTCATGATTGTTTAAATGAAATAAGATAGTTAGAAACGTCTTTGTGCAATTCCATTGCTTCAAACTCCTCCATGCACAAGCACTTAAATTCCACGCGAAAATCTCTTATACATACGCGTTGATAGAATAATTGCTGTCTACAGCAGAGGAACGTAAAAATGCCAATTAAACTCACACCGAATGCATGAGAGTTGACAGGTATGCGTTATTAATGAAAACTGGCCGCACCAGATAATGTTGAGTTTTCGGAGTTTCTGTTATTGTAATTTAAATGAATGATTGAAAACAGGTCATGAACAGTCATTAACTTTAAAGGATTGTTTGGGCTTCCCCTGTTGCCAATTCACAAGCCGCCACTAAATCTAGAAAGTAATGTTGAAGATGAATTCTACTTGTGGAAGGAGTTTATGATCTCAGAAATGAATAGATTTAAGCCCCAGCAGTTTTTCAATTCTCAGTTTTATTTTTTTTGCAATTTCAATAGTGAATTCCCATGAAGATTTTTTATGTTTGCAGCCCATTTTCAATGCCAAAATCATGAAAATAAACTGAAAAACGATGCAATTCTAAATGCTGTAAGTGTCTTTTTTGAGTTGAGCCACACTTTTCCTCTTTGTGAAGCTTAAATCTTCAATTATAAAGCATTAAATTGGGTAACCCATGAATAGCCAAATTTGACTTCTGCGCAAATAGCTGAATCTACATCTGGAATCACTAAATCAGGACCTCAAATCCTAAACCAGCCCAGGTTTTATTTGCTCTCAGGTAATTAACTAAACAACTAGTGCTTCTGATTGGCCAGACTGTCTTGACACTTTAAAGCAAGGGGAGGATGGACAACCCGCAGTTCTTGGACCTCAAGGACCTTGATTTTATAATCCCTGCTTAATAAAACATGATTAAACAGGATAACTCGGTCGCCACAGGGACCGAGTAGTGTATCTCCCCAATCTCCAAATTTTGGAAAAAATGGCCGCCGGCTGCCATATTGGACATCTGAAATTCGTGAAAATAGGTCTTGAGTATTTCAAATCAATATCCTCACCTGCGTGAAATTTGGAGAAATTCCTGTAATTAATGGTGGCTTCCAGAGCCCAGTGCAGATAATCTCTGCGGCGGTGGAGGCAGCAACCCCAGAACTTAACCCTAGTATCTCCTGACGTACAAATACAGTTTTGAATGCATTTTAATCATGACATATACAGCATGGATTATGTAGACTGGGCTTCATTTATTTAGTTTCTTTGCCTCTCCGACCACTGCAGCTGTTGGCCTTCTCTCAGCAGATGAGCAGCCATCTGGAACAGCTCCTGTTATTGAGCACCACTTCTAATTCAAGCCATCGTCAATACAAAAAAAAAAACTGTCCTGTTGCAGCTACGCCCCATTTCCAATGCTTTCTGGCAGTGGTTCCCAACCCAGTCCTGAAGCACCCCCTGTCTGGCAGGTTTTTGTGGCAGCTTTACTTTTACACACCTGATCCATTTAATGCCCAAAGCACCCTGTTCAGGTAGATCTTATTTAACCTATCAGCAGGAAGCCCTAAAATGGATCAGGTGTGAAAGAGTTGAAAGAGAGCAAAAACCTGCAGGGAAGGGGGTCCTTGAGGACTGGGTTGGGAACCACTGCTTTATAGGATAGTTCGGTGGCTAAGTCACTTCTGGTCTCGTGGAGCTGCGAAAGGTTACTTCAGCATACGTGGCTACGGATACTCGGCCGTACGATACTGAGCATACAAGCCATATTAAGAAGCTTTCAGCAGGGCAACGGTCATTTTCCTTGAATTTTAAGATGGGCCTTCCATGGAAATATTCAGGTGATTAATATAATCTCTTGTAGAATTATTGGCATGGCAATCAACAATCACAGATGACGTAGATCAGTGCTCCTCAAACCACTCCTGGAGTACCACCTCTCCCGCTTGTTTCTGATCTTTCCCCGTTAGCATGAATGATTCTGATGATTTGCTCCATATCAAACATCTTCATGGGTAACGGCCTGATCATTTGAATCGCCTGTGCTGGAGCAGGCAGAGCTCTAAAGCATGCAGGAGAGGTGATACTTCAGGAGAAGTTTCAGCGAAAAAGCTACATCCGGCAACTTGTATTGACGATTACTCTAATTCACGGCCCCAGCTGGAAACAAAACCAGTGAGGTAAAACTCAACAGCTGTAGTCCTCAAATGAGCTCATCTTTCGGCTCTGTGCAAAATGACCCCTGTTCGGCACCATCTTTAGAGCATCCCATTTCTACACTTCGGCCTGTAACAGATGGACAGCATCAGGGGGCTGACATTCCGGTGCTGTCGCCCAGCGCCTTCTGACACGTGGTCGGAAGACGGGCCATACATGCACGTTTGATGGAACGTGGATCGGCAGAGAAAAAAGCTCAGAGAGACAGACAGAGCAGGAAGAGAAGGCTGAACGACGGGGGAGGAGGTGGCGCTGAGTTATGGGTGAACCTTCGGGAGTGAGAGACGGAGGGAATGCAGTTGAAAGGCAGTTAGAGACAGGATATGGGTCACAGGCATTCAAATTAGACTTGGAAATGGAAGTTAAGGTTCATTAGAGTGCACACGGTCATTATACAATATGGGAACATATCAGGAAAAAGTAACCGAAAATTTTCCCGGAAAAACAATCAGGACTGACCTCAAGGTCAGGGAAGTACAGAAAAATAGTAAATAGTTTTCATCAGTAATTTAAATCTCAGTGATTTATAGAGCGTGTGGGTTGAATGTTGACAGTAGTCATGGTCATTTTTTTCCCCCTGCATTTATATTTATTGAAGTCTTATCTTGCCACAACCAGCCCCTTGTTTGTAGAGAGGCACGTGTGCATAAGCCTTTTGCTTCCTCCCAACAATCTGTGTGTGTGTGTCTGTGTGTCTGTGTGTGTGCGCATGCCTTTGTCTGTGTCTGGCTTGTCTGTCCCCTGGGGTTATTTCCTGAGCTATGAGGCTGTGACTGTGCGGGTGAGTGAATGAGAAACAGAGGAAAAAGGAGAGACTGAAGCAGCACAATTCATGAGAGGGTCCTGCTCCATCAGACAGCGAGTCCAGAATGATCCTAACCCTGAGATGGAGGATATTTACAGCTGGCCAAGGCCCTCAGATCATCCTGTCTTGCCCATCCTGACAGCAGTATGACCAATGACTCAGATTTAAATCCACGTCCAAATTAGCGAACCTAGAGAGTCATGACAACACGAGAATAGGAGCCATTTTGTTTCCATCCCGTGAAACCAAGCCATTTCACACAATGGATATTATTGAATTTTTTTTGTTCTTTTCACAGGGAAATGTATTAATTCTGGGGGAAAAAAACAATAAACCAGTGAACAATCGTTTTGACCAGGGCAAAAGGGGAAAATATTCTGTCATAAGAAAAGTGAAAACAAAACAAAGTCACTTTGAGACCGTGCTCATCAACACGATGGAAACAAAATGGCTCCTTGATCAAACTATTGAGAACCGTCATGTTGCAACTCTATCTAGGAACTCTAATATTGGTACCCCCCCAGGTTTTCATAACCTATCAGGATGTCAAAAAGGGAGGTTTAAGGTTCATTACCTCCTTTTAAGCAAAAAAAACCCTCATTAAAATTCTGGAGTTTCTCAGCCATTTACTGCTTGTTATTCTCTCCCTTCTGAATAACAGGCTGTCTTGAGAGGGCGTCCCCTCTATGATAATGAGTTTTATTCTGATTGGCCGGTGAAGAGCTAAATGTAAAACATGTTAGTACTACGAGATAAAGACGTGGGGAGGTTGCAATAAGCTGTGGTTAAACCACGTCACGCACACTGAGCTGGTAGCCGAGAACTATGCAGTGCGGATTTGTTTGCAGGAATTTCAAACTGTATTTTAAATGCTGAAGTTAAAAAAGGTGAAAAACTGTTCAACAGAGAATCTTGAAACTAGGAAAAAGTACAGTCCATAATACGGTTCATTTAAGGGAAACATAGGTCAGAGATGGATAGTTATAATTAAATGTTCTTTTGCCTTTTCTCTCTTTTCTTTTCCAAATATTTCAATTTCAGCCAGAATCCGAATGTTCACTGAAATACAGCAGTAAGTGCAGCGTGTTATAAACAGTATAACATCTTTCATGGAGAATGCAGCCAAATCACATTTCCATAAAAACGTCCAAAAATATTGAGATTTTCAGGAAAAACAAAAACAATACAAAAAGGGCAATGGCAAAAATCAAAGTCGGATAATCCAGCAGAATAGAAACAATACTCAATGGCATACGAGGCGCTCTGCTCAAAGAAATATTGATCAACATTCTGACGTGAGTTGTGAGTGAAATGACTGCTTAAATACACACAGGGAAGGTCACATGCTATACAGGAATCAGATGTGGTGAATAAGACTAATTACAAAACCCAAAACCAGTGCAGTTGGCACGTTATGTAAATGGTAGATAAAAACAGAATACAATGATTTGCAAATCCTTTCAACTTATATTCAATTGAATACACTGCAAAGACAAGATCTTTAATGTTCAAACTGAGAAACTTCTTTTTTTTTGCAAATAATCATTAACTTAGAATTTCAAGGCAGCAACACATTGCAAAAGAGTTGGCACAGGGGCCTTTTTACCACTGTGTTACATCGCCTTTCCTTTTAACGACACTCAACAAATGTTTGGGAACTGAGGAGACCAATTTTTGAAGCTTTTCAGGTGGAACTCTTTCCCATTCTTGCTTGATTTACAGCTTAAGTTGTTCAACAGTCCGGGGTCTCCAATGTCGTATTTTACGCTTCATAATGCGCCACACATTTTCCAAGGGAGACAGGTCTGGACTGCAGGCAGGCCAGTCTAGTATCCGTACTCTTTTACTACGGAGCCATGCTGTTGTAACACATGCAGAATGTGGCTTGGCATTGTCTTGCTGAAATATGCAGGGGCGTCCATGAAGAAGACGTTGCTTGGATGGCAATGTATGTTGCCCCAAAACCTGCATGTACCTTTCAGCATTAATGGTGCCTTCACATATGTGTAAGTTGCCCGTGCCTTGGGCACTAATACACCCCCATACCATCACAGATGCTGGCTTTTGCACTTTGCGCCTATAACAGTCCGGATGGTTCTTTTCCTCTTTGGTCCCGAGGACACGACGTCCACAGTTTCCAAAAACAATTTGAAATGTGGACTTGTCAGACCACAGAACACTTTTCCACTTTGCATCAGTCCATCTTAGATGAGCTTGGGCCCAGCGAAGCCGGCGGCGTTTCTGGGTGCTGTTGATAAATGGCTTTCGCTTTGCATTGTAGAGTTTTAACTTGCTCTTGCAGATGTAGCGACGAACTGTAGTTACTGACAGAGGTTTTCTGAAGTGTTCCAGAGCCCATGTGGTGATATTCTTCACACACTGATGTCGGTTTTTGATGCAGTACCGCCTGAGGGATTGAAGGCCACGGGCATTCAATGTTGATTTTCGGCCTTGTCGCTTACGTGCAGTGATTTCTCCAGATTCTCTGAACCTTTTGACGATATAACGGACCGTAGATGAGGAAATCCCTAAATTTCTTGCAATGGCTCGTTGAGGAATGTTGTTTTTAAACTGTTCTACAATCAGCTCACGCATTTGTTCACTAAGTGGTGACCCTCGCCCCATCCTTGTTTGTGAATGACTGAGCATTTCAGGGAAGCTGCTTTTATACCCAATCATGGCACCCACCTGTTCCCAAGTAGCCCGTTCACCTGTGGGATGTTCCAAAAAAGTGTTTGATTAGCATTCCTTAACTCTCTCAGTCTTTTTTGCCACTTGTGCCAGCTTTTTTGAAACATGTTGCAGGCATCAAATTCCAAATGAGCTACTATTTGCAAAAAATTACAAAGTTTACCTGTTCGAACGTAAAGTAACTTGTCTTTGCAGTGTATTCAATTGAATATCGATTGAAAAGGATTTGCTAATCATTGTATTCTGTTTTGATTTACGATTTACAAAACATGCCAACTTCACTGGTTTTGGGTTTTGTACAACAGGAGAATCACATGAGGGAAGCCCTAACCACGAAAATCAGCAAAAGACACAACACGAACGGGAATCACACAAACAGCCTATGACATTAAAACAGCTCCGGTCCAGGAGTTCTACGTGCACAGATAACGAGTGCAGGAGAGTGATTAAGCACGTGCGAGAAATCTCGCTGAAACTCAGGAGAAGACAGGGAGAGCTGAGCAAGAGGAGGAGATTAGAACAGGGCGATTGCTGAGAGGGAATTAGTCTAAATTAGTAGCAGTGCAACTTTACAGATTTAACTAGAGTGCTCGTTAATAAGTTAGTAATCTATATACATGGATTAGTTGTGTTTGTAGACTATGATACAAAATACAAATGTTAGTCTTGTTAGTAATCAGAACAAAAAGACGAAGGAAGTAAACGAGAATCAAAGAAATATTTTAAACACCGGATTTCACTTAAATCACCCAAAGTCAGTGAGCACGCAGACAGGGGAGACGGACTGAACCAACTAGATCACAAGACAGGGGAGACAAGTGCAATGGAACTGAGAAATGGAATGAGCTAAAAACCTGAGTCTTACAATCACCAAAAAGAATAAATAACAGACAAAATCACGAACACAGAACCTGAACATAAACATGAAAACAAGACAGAATCACAACAGTACTCCCCCTCTTAAGAAAGGCCTCCTGGCGTTTCACCACGTTGGTCTGGGGCGCGAAGCATGAAAGTCCGTGATCAAAGTCTTATCCAAAATGTGGTGAGCAGGGACCCGGCTACGGTGTTCTGGACTGTAGCCCTCCCAGTCGACGAGGTACTGGAACCCTCGTCCTCGTCGACAACAGTCCAGGGGCCTCATTTATCATTGTGGATACACCTTTTTTTAACCGTTTTTTCACGTGGAAATGTAAGGACATTTACACCAATTTTGAGCATGGCGTTCCTTGATTTACACTCTTTTTGAAGAACAGGAAGAATCGGCGACGCAGCTGCTGAGTGAGAGAATTGCAGTGTGCGAGGGAGAGAGGAGCGCGGATTATATCCTATTTTAAAGAACAATCAAAGCCACAGCAAAGTCCGGTTTTCCTAATGTAATTGGCGCCATTGACTGCACTCACATCATGATCAGGGCAGCATCGGTGAATTAATTCCTATATGTGAATCGCAAAAATGTGCATACGATCAATACCCAAATCACAGAGATGCCAAATCACGCATTCGGCGTCGGTCTCATAAATTTTTTTAGGCTTATTCACCGAAGTCTGCAATTATTCATTCAATGCTTAATGAGATTCTCACGCGGAATTAAAATCCTTGTGCATTGAAGTTTCCGTTTCACTTGCATAAAGGTGCTCCTCATCACAAGTACCATGGAAAGCGATTATGACTCCGGACTTCTCCTGCTTCTCTTTACTCAGGGATGGGAAACAATGCATGTGTTTCATGATCATTTAAATTGTTTTAATGAAATAAGACCATTTGAAACGTTTTTATGCAATTCCATTGCTTTCAATCCCTCAGTAAAGACAAGCCTGAGAATTCCTGTGTCATAATCGATTTCCGTGTCATTAGTGGGGAAATCCACCATAATGCACATGAAACTGATTAACTTGATGCACAATGACTTAAATTCCGCGAGTGAATTTCTTCAATGCGCGTTGATTTAATAATTGCTGACTACGACACATGAACGTGAATGCCATTAAGAGAAGAGACTCACGCCTAAGGCGTAAGCCTTGGCATCTCTGAAATCATATGTGACGCCAACATGTTCATAACGAGTGTAGTGGCATGGTGACCTGGCTCTACACATGATTCATTCATACTGATGCACAGCAGTGTGGGGGCGAGACTGGGGGCAGGCACTGTGCGTGACGGCTGGCTACTTGATGAGTGCATGTAGGCTACACAGTTTACTCATTCATTGAAAGCTGTTGCTTACAATCATCAATTCAAGGCTCGTTGTGACTTACAGGTGATAGTGGCTACTTCCTGAGGGAGTGGCTGCTAGTTCCCATCCCGGACCCACAGGGTGGCCAGGAAATCCAGTATAGTGAGGTCCATGCCTGCGCGCGCTGCCTCGTGGAGCGCGCCATCGGGCGCCTAAAAGACCATTGGCACTGCTTGCATGCGTCGGGTGGTTGGCTCTTCTATCACCCTAAAAAGGTCAGCAGGATCGTCTAGGCCTGTGCCATCCTGCACGATGTGGCAGTGAGGCGTGGGGTTAAGCTGCCTCCGGGCCTCCCTCCACCCCAGCATGTGCACCCGGACCCACCCCGTCATGGGAGGACTTTTTCAACGGGGACTAAGGACACGAGCTGCGGTTATGCAGCGGTTGTGAAGCCGCCCCCCCACCTCTCACCCCTCATGTTGACATAAAGAATGTGCGTGTTTGTGTGTGTGTAGCTTATGAGTTTCTCAGTTTCAGTCTTGCAAAGTTGTGTTTAGTTTTCAGTATAGCAAGAACCTCATATTTCATTCCTCGTACATTCACAAGTTGAGACAGAAATAAATTCATGTATATCAAACACGACATTGTAATTTGTCCCTCTATGCAACTGAAACAAAGCACACAACTAATGCATCTGACAAATGATTCGACAAGAAGGTTTTTTTTTTTTTTTATTGCCAATGTAAGACTTGTAACTGCAGCACTCTGCGGTTTTATGCCTTTTGGTGAGGCCGGGGCTGTGGCTGATCAGATGAGATTGTTTTAATTTCCGGTGGAGAAATTTTTTTGGTCCAACATTATGTGTTCATTTCCGTTGTGATTCTCTACGTCTTCTTAGTCATATGTTCTTGTTCCTAAATAAACCAAAAGAGGAAGTGATCATACAGAATTAGTGCAAATACCTGCCGAAGAGGACTTTTTTCCTCGCCTGCACAAGCACGTGTTTCTCACTCACTGAGAAGTTTTGCTTCTTTCCGCGTTTCCCATCCATGCTTCACCGTCTTCCACTAGCGCCACCCCACAAATCCCCAGAGCGCACATGGCTACTTTACATGCAGATGCTCATTTGCATTGACCTTATATGGTTGTGTCTGGGCGTGTACAGGGCGGGATATGAGGCGCGTTCACGTCCGCACTTTTCTTGGGTCCGATGTGATTTATCAATGGATTGTGGAGAGCTGTGCGTATCCATAGTTTGATAGATCTGAAAAGAGTGTAAATAATTTGGGTGTACGCCATTTCTGAATTTTCGCCGTAAGTGAAATTTAATAGTTTTATACCCTTTTTGATAAATGAGGCCCCAGAGGTGTTTGAACTGTATATGCCTCGCCTCTGTCGATGATGCGGGTGGGTGGTGGGGGATCAGGACCAGAAGACGGGGTGGGTTACAGCAGGCTCGATCTGGGTACATGAAAGGTGGGGTGAATGTGGCGCATGGAAAGTGGCAGACGGAGGCGGACAGCCTCAATGGTGAAGGGGCCCAGGAACTTGGGGAACAGCTTCCCCCCACTCTCCCTCAAGGGAATGTCCCTGGAGGCAAGCCATACGCGCTGCCCAGGTCGGTAGGATGGAGCGGCAGTGCCTCTTTTGGTCGCTTTGGCCTTCATGCGTGCCACTGACCTGAGCAGAGCCTCCCGTGTAGTTCTCCAAGTACACCTGCAGCGGCGCACAAACTCACGGGCAGATGGTACTGCAACCTCCACCTCCTCGCAGGGAAACAAAGGTGGTTGGTAGCCAAGGCAAGCTTTAAACGGGTAAATTCCAGAGGCAGCGGAGATGTGACTATTAATAGCGTACTCGGGCCAGGGAAGTTGGTAGCTCCAGGAGGAGGGGTTTTTAAGGCAAAGACATCTTTTTTTTTTCCATAAACATTTTATTATGGTTTTTCTTCAAAATGATACAATATACAATTATACTTGTACGTACGAAGAAGTTCAGTATCACATTTGTTGTATAAATATAGAAGGCAAAGACATCTTAATACGCACTCTATGCATTGGTTGGCCCGCTCGGTCTGGCTGTTAGTTTGAGGGTGAAATTTGGACTGACACATGTGCTAAGTGACTTACAAAAAACTTTCCAAAATTTAGCTGTGAATTAGGGACCTTGATCTGAAGTGATGTCTGTGGGGATACCGTGTAGTCTGATAACATGTAGAACAATGAGGGTGGCAGTTTCTTGGGCGGAAGGGAGCTTAGAGAGGGGAACAAAATGGACTGCTATAGAAAATCTATCGACTATTGTGAGGATGGTAGTGAAATGATTGGGCGGAGCGGAGTGGGCAAGGGTTGTAATAGGCTGTGAGGGAGTTGGTGAGATACCTTTCCTTGGGCACAGACCGAGCAGGCAGAGACATAATTCCGGACGTCCTGGTTGATTCCCGGCCACCAGAAACGACGTGTTATGAAATCCAGGTTGCAACAAATTCCAGGGTAGCACGCGAGGTTAGAAGCACGCCCCCAGTCAAGAACTCGGGGGCACAGATTGACAGGAACAAACAGGCAATGATCGGGACAGGCACTGAGAGCGGCAGAACCGTCTCAGGCATTTCTCACCTCCGTCTCGATGTCTATGTTGATGGCATTGATAAACGTCTCTTTAGGGAGAATGGTATCAGAGCTGGGCGGTTCATCATCCGTCTCAAAGCAGCGGGACAGTGGTTTTAGATTCTTATTGCCGGGACAATAAGCAAGGTGAAAGTTAAAGCGGGAGAAAAATAATGCCCACCTGGATTGTCGAGGATTCAGTCTCTTGGCGGATTGGAGGTACACCAGATTCTTATGGTCAGTTCACGCCAGGAATGGAAGTTCGGCACCCTCCAGCTATTGTCTCCACTCCTCCAAAGCCAGCTTAACAGCTAACAGTTCCCTATTGCAGATGTCGTAGTTAAGCTCAGAGGAGCTCAGGCGACGGGAAAAGTAGGCACACGGGTGACTCTTGCCGTCTTTGGGTGATCGCTGGGAAAGGACAGCCCCTACTCCCACGTTGGAGGCGTCCACGTCCACCACAAACTGGAGCTTGGGATCTGGAATGGTTAGAATAGGGGCCGATGTGAAATGGGTTTTGAGATCATGGAATGCCTGTTCAGCTTTCTCGGACCATTGAAACTTGATTTTGTTAGACGTGAGAGCAGTGAGTGGAGCAGCAACAGTACTGTAATTGTAAAGGAATCACCTGTAAAAATTGGCAAATCCCAGAAAGCGCTGAAGTGACTTACGATCTGGAGGTTTGGGCCAGTTGGTGACAGCCTCAATCTTAACGGGGTCCATCTGGATGGTGTCGGGTGAGTTGATGTATCCTAAAAAGGAAGTAGTCTAGACAAAGAACTCACATTTCTCAGCCTTGACAAACAGGCGGTTTTCCAGCAGGCGCTTGAGGACTTGGCGAACATGATGAACGTGATCATCCTGTGATTTAGAAAAAAACAGAATGTCGTCAAGGTACACAAACACAAATTTGTTGATCATGTCTCATAAAACATCATTAACGAGGTTTTGGTAGACTGCCGGGGCGTTGGTAAGAACGCAAAGTAAGACCAAATATTCCCTGTGTCCGTTAGGGGTGTTGAAGGCAGTCTTCCACTCGTCTCCCTCACGGATACGAACCAGATGGTACGCATTGCTCAGGTCCAGCTTTGTGTAAATCTTCGCCCCGTGGAGGTGGTTGAGGGCAGTATTCATGAGCGGTAAGGGGTAACTATTCTTAGTAGTCATGTCATTGATACAGGACCTTAAAGACTCATCTTTCTTGCCCACGAAGAAAAACCCTGCTCCAGCAGGCGATGAGGAGTGGCGAATGACGCCTGCTGACAGTGACTCACTGAGGTATTTTTCCATGGCGAGGGTTTCAGGGCGTGACAGAGAGAACAGACGACCTCTGGGTGGCATGGTTCCATGGTTGAGTTCAATTACGCAGTCATATGGTCTGTGCGGAGGCAGGCTGGTAGCGCAAGCTTTTGACAACACTTCCTTGAGATCATGGAATTCAGGGGGAAACTTCTCCTGGTTCGGGATAACTTTTGACGGGGGAACAGGTACATGCTCTAGTACATCATTAAGGCAGGTACGAGAACAATTGGGGCTCCAGCCCTTAAAGCTGCAGTTGGTAACTTTGAGGAGAGAGAGGACCTTGCACAAAAATTTGAAAGAAGCACCTTTCAGATCCCTCCCACTCCCTCTCCACTGCACTCCTAGCCCCTCCCCCAGAAGGCTGGTGTGCACACGAAGGCAGGCGAGCTGTCATGCATGCAACTTAGAGAGATTTTGCACGTCCACATGATGAAAGCGGCTAAGTTGCCGAGGCTAGACGTTACTGTTGCAAACAGTCAACACTGCTGGCCAACAAACAGGCGCGTTGTTAGACCTGAAAATTCCGGGGCAAATATCCCTCCTTTTATTGAACATAATGAAGCCTGATTCAGGCTTCTTGCGGTCAGCGTGTTTTCAGCTGTGCGAAAGGCGCACACGGTCCACACGAACGTCAAGTCGTTTCATGCTTGATGCAGTCAATGCGGCTCCAAGAACGAACCTGCTCTACAGTTGGACGACTGAATCTTATTTCTGTGAAAAATACGTTCAAAATACGATAGTTGGCTTGAGAACGAACTAACGTTACTTCGTGTTGGCATATTATGCTATATGAAATAATATTAGAATTTCATCACCTTAGAAAATAGACCGCAGACTCTCAAGACATTAAAATCCTAATTGTTCAATAAAAAATCTCCAGTCAGAAACGCGGCCAGTGGATCAAGTTCGATGACTCGGATGAGACTAGGTAGAATAACGGTCCACAGACGACTAGAAAAGTCCAAGTTAGCGGCCAGGCTAGCCGAGCTGTAGTAACCCCCCTCCCTCAGACAGCCAGGCTAGACCCGTGGTTGGCGGCGGGGCTTGGCGCTCCAACTCTAAAGCCCAGGGCCGTGTAAGCCTGTGCGGTAGCTAGCCATGACATAATCGGATGAGACGATGCCTGCCCACAGACTGTGTAAGTCAAGGTTCTGTCACTCAAGGTGGCCACGCCCTTAATTATGCAAAAAATTTAAGGCTTCATATAATGTAAATAGTGGAAAGACAAAAAAATTCACTCCCCCCACAGTTTTTACGGAGGGGAAAATTATTCATTGAGACCAAAACTGTATTTTGAACCAGGCTGTAAACATGTTTAATTTTCTGAAATTGAGGTTTTTAACATGGGGGTCAATGGGGATTGACCCCTTTCTGCAGCCAGCCTCAAGTGGCCATTCAAAGAACTGCAGCTTTCGACACTTCCGTATTTGCTTCACTTTTCAGCCCCGCAGGTTGCCGCTTGGTCACTCTTTACAAGACCTGTGAAGCTCTTTTTGTGGATTTTTGCCTGTGTTGGAGCATTTTCCTGTCCCAGGACATCGCAACATAGCAACCCCATCTCAATTACCAAGGGACTGTAACGATCTCATTTTTTTTTTGATATTTCAATCTTGGTCCAAGTTGGTTTTATTAAATCTATTAAAGTCAAAAAATTTTGTCGGTCATTTCTTGCTGTCCGATATGTCATAACAAATTGGGGCCATAACAGCTGAAAAATAGTGGCAAAGCCAATGCGCCCGCTTACCCAAACATGGCCAAAATGGAACTCCCACTATTGGCAAAAGTATTGGTCTTATTCGGCTCAAAATCGAACTTGGTCTAGACCTTATGACCATACATACACATGTGAAATATGAAAAGGATCGAAGAAGAACTGAAGACGCTATAGTGCAGACAAGCCAAAAGTTTATGCACGCACGCACGACCACCACTAAAGACCCCGAGCATAGCATAAGCCCCTTTGGGCCTTTTGGTCAAGCGGGCTAATAAAATAATGTAGAATGGAATATAAGCGCATCATGCAGATATAAGACAGATGCTTGTATATTCTAATATTTACTGCGAACACAACGCTCACAATACTCCCACGACTTAAGAGACTGATAGTGAGACTAGTAGTGGTATATTGGGCATGAGAGATCTTCCTTCCTAAAACGTCTTTGATTTGACCAATCGGTCAAATCAAAAGGGTCCATCCCTGATGAACAATGTATTAGCAGCACACCCACAAAATGTCAGATATCCGTTGATATCCGTTGATTTTTGAGTTCTCTCTTACACAGACAGACAGAACACCGCCGGTGTAGTGTAAAATCTGGTCCCCCACGTGACTTACGTTGAAAATTACTCATCAATTGGCGTCACACCGCTTGAGTCATCCACGTGATTTTCATAGTCACACGTATTATCGGAAATAAATGAGCCAGTTCATAGCATTTAAACTCTATGATTAATACAGAAGTCATGTTAGCGGGCGTTATACAGTAGTTTGCTAATACTGAAATAACTAGCCATCTTGCTGGCTAATAAGGCTGCATTACGCTTCATCTGTAATAACCACTAGCAAGCGAAAGTGACAAACTCTTGAATGTTATAGCTAGCACACCTGTGTAGCAAGCTAGCTAGCTAGCTGCTAATAAAGCCACAGTTCGCTTCTACTGCATACATGCCAACTCTACCGCTATTGTCGGTAGACTACCGCTTTCAGGGCATTTCGTTTCATGCTAAAAAAAAATCGCCCCAAAAGCGGAAGAGAGTTGGCATGTATGCTACTGTAATAACTGCTAGCTAGCAAGCTAAAGTGATAACAAAGTCTTAAATATTACAACTTGCACACCAGTGTAACGAGCTAGCTAGTTTGCTTGCTAAAGTGATGTGACCTCTTTAATGATGTAGCTCGCACACCAGTTTAGCGCGCTAGCCAGCTTGCTAATAAGATCACAGTTCGCCTCCACTATAATAATCGCAGGCTAGCTAGCTTGTTGCCCGACGACAAACTCCATAATGTTTGTTAGCTAGCACACTAGTATAGCAAGCTTGCCAGCTGCCTAGCCTGCTAGCCAACAAGCCAGCTAGCTTGCTAAAAAGGCTACAGTGTACCACATGCACACAGCCACAATTCTATTGTTTTTTTTAAGCACAATGTATTTACAACAAGTATTTCACACTAACGTGTCTTTGTCCCCCGCCACATAATGGGAAATCGTGTCAAAAAGAACTATTTCTCGGTGTGACCTTGAGAATGGCGTGAAGGTCACCAAAATGGCCTGGCCCCGAGGTATCACCCTACTACATGTTGACATGAAATTTGAGGTAAATCAGTCGATTTGTTCTTGAGATATCTCGCTGACAAGGCTATCAGTGTGAAAATGCACAATCTCTCGGTGTGACCTTGAGAATGGCGCGAAGGTCACCAAAATTGACTGGCGCTGGGGTGTCAGACTAATACATTTTGACCTCAAATTTGAAGAAAATCCGTTAATTTGTTCTTGAGATATCTTGCTGACAAGGATTCGGGACGTACGGATGGACGGTTGTGAATACTATGTCCCGCCCCTTCGCGCGTTCTGCGCGGCGGGGGACAACAAAGAGGCATACCACAATTCTACTGTACAGCAGTAAGCGATATCAAAATCTCGCAATACACGTCATTCGATGCAATGCGCGTAAGACGACAGAAGTCACGTGGGGGGGGGGGCAGATTTTAAATGACAGCGGCAAAAACATAAAAATCCTCCGCGGCGGAGGAACTAAAAATGTCTCATTGTCAAATGAATTATAGTGCTCACTGTATTTATTATTATTGTTATTAGAAGTTTTTACTCTTATTTTTATTTGAATGCAAATTCAAAAACACTGTTAGTAACTCATGGCAACATATGTGAGGTCAGCGGAATTCTGGTGGCCTTGACACTGTGACATCAGCAATCATAGAACCCTGCCAGTGGCCAACATTGGACATCATTTCTGCATTTCATTTTGTTATGAAGCAGCTGAATAGCAACAGCAAGATAATCGTGAGAAAGCCTCAGATTTGAATTAGTCATGTGGGAGACCACTAAATTTACGTGGTACCACTTCTTTTGCGTCACAGTAAGTATTTTATTAAACATTTGGCTGTTTTTTTTTTCTTGGGGATCAATATTTAAAAGATGATTTTGGAGAAAGTGTTTCCATATTGTTTGTCAAGGAATGTTAAAAACTCTGTTGAGAAAAGTGGTTAGTGTAATGACATTATAACCTACCAGAACACCACATTATGGTCACTCTCCTGCAGCTTGATGGGTTTATCAGATTTTGTGAGGTAATTAAAACTGACTTGTCATTTTAACCTTTCAAACTCAATGTGCTAGAGCATAGAATAAAAAGAAAAATGTGTCTGAGGTTTTTATGAAATGAACCAAGAGCAAAGAGCTGGCAACAGTACAAAGTCCGCAATCCAAAATCAGAATCAAAAGGGCGAAATCCAGAGTCATACACAGGGCACCAATCACAAAAATCGTAGTCAGACAAAAGAGGTCAAAAAACAAGAATGCGGCAAAAGTACAGGGAATAGGCAAAGCTCGATATCAAGGACGGTCCAGTCAGAAAGATAAACACGAGAACCGTGGCACGAGAAAACTAGGGAGAACGATCTGACAAGAAAGTGAACCAAACAGACATCTTATTTTCACATCCGGGGTAAACACATGACCAGGGAGAACAGGTGCAATCAATGGTAACAATGATCAGGGAGAGACACATGAGGAATAAACTAATTACATGAATTTGGCTGTAGCCAAAACGCAGACAGGAATCACAAGACAAACCTAAGAACAAAACAACAGCTCCGGTTAAGGAGTACTAAAGTGCCAAGATAAAAGAAAAGGAAAGCACAAAGTATAAGTGGAAAACTGCAGCAGAGATAATTAGGGATAGGCAAGGAGGGCGGAGATTAGAATTGAGCGACTGCTGAGAGATCGTTAGTCAATTAGTATGTGCAGCTATACAATCCCGAGTGCATGTTAGTAAGTTAGTAAAAATATACAATGTTAATTAGGGTTAGTAATTATCGAAAACAACAAACTGTTAGTATGGTTAGTAGATAGTAAAAGAGAGAGGAAGGAAGCACACGAGATAATGAAGGAAGATTGAAAACCCAGAAACCAATAAATCACCCGAATGAGTGGCACGCAAGACTAGGGACCGTGGGCAAAGACCTACACAAGACAAGACAGGGTAGACGAAGTGCAATGCATGGAAATGAAAACATGGCATGAAAACTGAGGCACGAAAAAATAATAAAACATGAAATCTAAATTTCCAAAAACACAATACATGATCCTAAGAATGGTCAAAGGGCGGGCAGTGGTCACTAAACACAGAAATCCTAAACATGGCTAGGCCAGGCACAGAACTTGACATGCAGAATCACAACAGTGTCACTGTCCAATTAATCCTGGTGCTGACTTAATATTATTATTGTTGTTGTCGTTGTCATTGTTGTTATTATATGAAGTAGTTGCTCTTATTTTTATTTGAATGCAAATGCAAAAACACTGTTAGTAACTCATGGCAACATATGTGAGGTCTGCGGAATTCTGGTGGCCTTGACACTGTGACATCATAGAACCCTGCCAGTGGCCAACATTGGACATCATTTCTGCATTTCATTTTGTTATGAAGCAGCTGAATAGCAACAGCAAGATAATTGTGAGAAAGCCTCAGATTTGAATCGGTCATGTGGGAGACCACTAAATTTACGTGGTACCGCTTACTTTGTGTCACAGTAAGTACTTTATATTCTGATGAATAAATAGGCTTTTAATTTTTATAATCATTAACACAGAGTCAATAAAACTAGCTATACTAGATATGGAAGAGTTCAAAGGCAAAGTAAATGACAATGAATCACACCTGTTTTGTGTTTCAATTGGGGTAAAATGGAAACAATGAAAAAGTTATTTATGTAACATTCCTTTACTCCACATTAAAAGTTAACATGAAAACTCCATTACTGGGAGATTGTTTTACTCGTGGGAACTTGGTTGTTTTCTACCTGTCTTTTTTTAGAAAATTTTGGGCAGAAAATTTTGCTTGTTTTCTTTTTCTTTTCTGAGCAAGTTGTGACTAGAATGTCATATCAGTTGCTGAGTATCAAAATATTAATAAGAACCAACATTCTCAGCTACCATGACATTTTTGTGGGGATATTTTGGCTGTTATCCATTAATTTTCTCAAGTCACAAAAAGTTTATATGATGCAAAGTATTAGGCTAAAAGGTTGTGAAAATCTTCATTTACCATAGAAACTCTTGCCAGATTGGTATATACCATTATCCTTGTTTACATTGTTCGCCAGACTTCCTTCCCTGCCTTTTCTCACCATTCTATAATTCCTCCCATCTCTCTCTCTCCATCCACATTCAGCGGTCCTTCATCCTCCGTGTGGCAGATCCTGTAGGAAGGATCCTGTCGTTTTGGAGGTGGCCTTTGTGTCACCCCAGGGGGCAGGGTTTTATTCAGCAGGGGGCAAAGGTGAAGGCAAGCTGGCCAGATTTGCGACGGTCCTCTGATCAGCAACGCCCCATCATCATCCGGACCTTTAGAAAAGCAGTATGTTTCACTACCAGAAAGAAAGGAGAGCAGTTATCAGCTACCTAGCAGACAAATTCTAAATGTACATTTCCGCATCATACAGTCACTGTATTCACATTGTTCCGCTGGTAAAGTAGTGAGATGTAAAATTTCATTTACTATTAAAAAATATATAATGTTCATAAAAACACTGAACCAATGATGAACATTGGCTAAAGGTCTTTAGCCAAAGGTCTTTATAATATTTTGGCAACATATTTTCAAAAATGTGCTCTGAGTGTAACACCGCTGTTCCATAGGGCACCAGCAGGGGATACTTGCCTCCACCCCACGAGCTTGGTTTTCTGGAGAAGATAAACAAGGTGAGAGCTTTCACTCTCATCATCTATTTACAAACCAGAAAAGTGACAAGTATGATGCTTTTTATAGTGCATCATCTTATTTGTTTTTGAAAAAATTATGAAATTTTACTAGCATTGGAATTAACTCACTATAATAAACAAAAATAATTTCCAGTCACATAGTAGTGGACCCTTGGGTACAACTCTGTATTGTGTGAATTGTTTGTTTGTTTTTGGTAGCGCGAGGCTGAGTCTTATATAAAATGACCTGCTTTAATGATTTTTTTTTTGTCTGCTTCACGCAGCTGTGGGCAAAACGTTTGCTCCTGAAAAGTCAGCAACTGTGGGAGCCCCGATTCTTCCCAGGCCCAGCATTGCACGACAGTGCACCAGAGCCTATGGATTGGGAGGCCTATCCACCCTGGTTAACTTGCCCGGTGAGGATCCACAGACTTCTTTTGAACAATAGCCCAATGAAGTCACATTACAGAAGTACACAATCAGTTCTTTATGAACAAAGTTCATTGACATTTCTTACATATTAAAAATAGGCAAAATAATGCACATGCCACAGTTAAAGAACCATGTCATTTCTCAGTTGAAAATTGATTAAAAGTTCTTTGCTGGAGTTAGCCAAAAACAGATCCTTTTTTAGAAGAGAGAACCTGTCAGATAATCATTCAACACAGGATCAGATCTGCATTTAGAGGAGTTTAAACCCAATCAGAAAGGGCATATATCACACACTTCCAAAATGTTTCTCCATTTTGCAGTCTCAAAACAGGTGTGGAAAACAGCGGTTGGATCTGTTAAACTCACTGAAATGGTTTGTAAATGCATCATCGATGTATTTAGGATTAGTAGCTATGGTGGAAATTCTGATCTTCATCTAGTTAAAAATAGGTGACGATTTGTTTTCTTTCAAGGAAAGTGCTAAAATTTGGCAAAGTTCTGGTTTGTACAAAAGCTAGCTTTGAGTTTGGGTTAGGAACAGAACATCAATTTCCCCCTTTAAGACTACAATCTTATTTGAATTTTTCACTGATGGGTTATGCATCTGTTCCTCATGTAATATCCCTGTTGTTCTCCAGTTCAATGTGCCGTCTGCTCTCAATGGAGTTCCTGTTTGAAGTGCATTGTTGGTTAAAGTAGTTTTGTTTGGCAACTTCTTGCATTTCTGTCTTATGTTACACAGAAGCAATGGTCTGAAGTCCAGGTTTTGAAGAAGCAGGTCCCTGTAATCATGAGAGGGAAACCACTTCTTTACTGCGGAGTGCTCAGCCTCAACGCGAAGCGCATCCGACAGTCACTGGAGAACAACCTCGTGAACGTAAGTCTACTGGTCTCTCCTCAATGAACACCAGCACTAACTCTCAGTGTGACATTTCTGATCAGATGAATTTTGCCTTCCCCTTATATGCAGATGCAGACGACCACAGCCAAATCTCTGGGAACAAATAAAATGACCTTCAAACCATCTCTCAAGCCTGCACATATGCAGAGCCAGGAGATGGTTGAGAAACCATCAACCAATAAAACAACAAAAATGTGAATACCAATAATAGAAATGAAGAAGAAAGAAGAACAAGGAAGGCTAACTAAAAAAGTACCTGTTTGATGATCAATGTGTATTGGTGTGTGTATGTGTGCGGGATGTGTGTCTATGTGTGTGCGGGATGTGTGTGTATGTGTGTGTGGGATGTGAAGCAAGATTGTATGCGTCTGATTATGTGTAAAAGGGTGTTTTATATGTATTTGTCTCAAAAAAAAAAATCTAAAACAGACCAAAAAAACCAAATGTAACACAATGAGTGTAACGCCAAAGATAATCTGCATTAAAATAAATTAACAAAACACCAAAGTCTTACTTGACTTGACTTACAATGTGTTTGAATAAAATTTCAATTAACTTGCATTTATTTTTGACATTAAACTTGTATAATATACTTCAGGCCTTTGTTTTGTCCAAGATAGAACAGCCACTTATTTTTCCACCAATCAGAGTGAGGACTATGCCTGCCTGCTATTGTTATAACTACATGCTGGTCATGGTTGCTGTTGCTCTGACTGTTGTTGATCAATGCTGTAGATACATCAGCAATCAAGAGCTAAACCACACAGGTTTAAACAGAAAATAATTTGCTTACTTCGGTTTTACTACAAAATGCCCTTCAACTGAGGAACGGCTTTGTTTGTTTTAGGATTAGAATTTCCTCATTTCTCTGATCAGATGAGTTGTGACTTGGTATGTAATGAGCTAGCACCAAAGGTACACCATACCACAGAAACTGCTTAAATTCATTTTCCATATTTGTAGAAAGTGCTAAGGGCTCATGGCCAAAAGCTTGGTAGATCAAACCGCGGTTTACTGCCATCACTCCACAATGAGTGAAATTCAAGCCAATTATATATTTTATAAAGACACGTCGACCCAAAATGCAACATTTTACCGCATCCCGAGAATTTACGTGCATACAGAGTACTCCAAAATCTTTATTTAGCCCGTCGTCACTTGTAACTGAAAACAGTACGATTTTGAGGATGTTGGCTTGGCTTCATTGTGCCAGCACTGCGAAACGAAAGCGATTTTCCCCAGACAACGACCCAAATTTATTTCGGTAAGAACAACGAATGGCTCGTCAAACAGTGCTTCTAGTGGGGTGGGTACGGTTTTTTCCACTCATGACTGTTTTTGATGCACTTAGTTTGTACAGCCATCACCACAAGTAACCTATGAACCTGTGGGAAACACTGATGTATTGTCCATTATTCAGTTGGTTTGTATTCAACATTATTGACTTGTGTAGGCTTGCCTGTCAGTTAACATTAAACTTACAAAAATCTGCCCTGCCATGTTACATGTGTCATTCTGCCAGGTAATTTAAATGTTCACTCGGTCCATAATTATATGCATATTGGTTCACTTCCTAAAATTGGCTTGCTTGGAAATGGCCTGATTTCTGTAAAAAGCATAATACACTACAAATAAAATGATTCTAATGAGTGGAATATTCTCATACCATGTACCACTTTGACAACCATTTTGCGAAAGCTGTAGTTCTGTTGCAGCTACTCTTATTTTTTTCCTGCAATATTTTATCAATATCACCAATATAATATTTCATATGAATGTTAGTTATTTGGTATTAAATTCATAATTTCTCATGACATTATTGAAGATCTACTTAGAAATTGAGAATGTGGGACCTTAAGTAATACTGGTTAAGGTATGTAGTGGTGTCTGCTGGGTTGAGGCGGAGTGTAATGCGGTTCTACAGTAAGGTTTTGGTTCGGTTTTGTTCTTTCGGAGCTGCTGATTCAGAGTACTGGCACCTTTTTAATTCCAATTCAACACTGCATCACTCCACAATGAGGCACAGACTGCTGCATGGTCTGGCGCATAAAAAGGGAGTATCACATCTCTTCAGGATTGTCCAGATGTGGGAGCTTCGTGTGGGGTGAGAGAAGCCAGGCAGGGGCTGTGGTGACTTTGACATCCCGACTCTACTGGGAGAAGCACAGGCATCTGACCCACAAGAAGGGCCTTCGAACCTCCTGTCATCAGATCCAGCAGAATGAGCACAAAGTTCAGCAACTGAAGAGCAAAGCGGACACGTGGAGAAATAAAATGAGATTTACTCCGTGCTCATGATATATGAGATATTATATAAGACAAAAAACCACTGAAAACAGCAAGTGCATTGGAGCCCAAGGACACGTCAAGCTCTGAGCTCATACCAGCCCCTGTTCCCATCAGTCTCGGTTCCAAGAGGATCAGTCCAGTATCAGGCAGTGTGATACTGAAGGCGTGGAGCCGCAGTGCTCAGCGCCATGTTCCCAACTCAAGGACTATCAGTACTCCAACATCTGACAAGTCTAAGAGTATGGGCCCTGCTTCAGCTTGTACTGAAGGTGAGGTTGATTTGCTTGGTTAAGTTGTTTTTATAATGTCTTCAGATATTGCGTAAAATTGCTATACTGCATGATTTGATTTCTACGTCACAGGTGCATCAGTGTCCTCTGGCCAGACCTCAGCCGTAACACCCAGCAGACTCGCTTCCAGGATCGTCTGTCCAGCATCAGACCGTATGAGAGTGAAGGCTCAGAGGAGTCTCGGTGCTTCCATGACTCAGTGCTCCCTCACCAACCCAGGGAAAAAAACTCAGGACTAACTCAGGAGTGTAGCAAATGGTCAGCTTGTGGGCAACCTGCCCACAAAATTTCTGAGATAACTCAAATAGTAATGAGTGGATATCTTGTAAAACTAATAGACAGTCAGACAAACCAATGCTAGCAAAAACATTACCGCCTTGACAGAGGTAACACCTGAACTGATTTTACAAAAACAAAGTGGTAATGCTGCAGCTTTGACCGAAGATTGTTCCAGGACTGGAGCGAAAAGTAATCAAATGCTGGGCGACAGCCATGATTCTGGGGACAAGAAAAGATCATTTTCACCAATATGGCTGAATATTCGGATCGGTCAAATAGTGGGACAGCTTATTAAGTGGCTTAATAATCAGGCCTACCAAAGACAACGGCCAGGCTGTCACAAAAGTTGGTCAGATGGCTACCTTTTTCAAATAACCTGCACCACAAAATTGAAAAATGTCACATTTCTGCAAAACTTCGCACCACATATACTTTAAAGTCATTAGATTCTCCCCAGAACCAACTCATTAAGTCACACGGCCTGTAACAAACCCAGAGACGAACCATCTGCGCATGCGCACTCTCCTGAGGAAGTTCTGGGGGAGACGAAATGCCCAAGGATCTTACAGCATGGCGAGGATGTTCCATGTTCTTTCTCAAAAATACAGATACTTCATGCCAGGGCCGGCACCGGAACTGAAAATTTGGGGGCAAACATACGTCCATTTCTGATAAAAATTAGTCCTTGCAAGTTCTCAATCATTTTCCTTTATTAACATGTTTTCCAATTATCGTAATAATCAAGCTACAATTAAAGACACGGCTTCTCCTCCCCATGCAATCTAACAGCTACAAAAGTGTGCTAAATTCAATACAGAAAAAGAATTATAGTTAGGTCAATGCACTGGCACTCAGCGACGGTCATTTTTTTTCCAGCAAGAGCGGCATTTCAGAACTCCTCTGCGAATGAAGATAATTTCGGCGACATCTACACCTGTTTTAGCAGCACAGTCACCATACCTTGCTGAAAAAAGCTGTCCCACTGGAAAACATAAACAGATGACACCACGTACTTGTCACCGAAATGAGTAAGTTCTCACTCTACCATTATGACCAAACCAATAGTCTGTATTGGCATAATGTCATCTGTCGACAACTTGACATGGTGTAGGGAAAATGCTCAGAGACAGTGACTAAATATAGTCACAGTTATCAAATAAATTATAGGCAGTACTAGACATTATGTTAAAGCAGTGGTTCCCAACCCAGTCCTCAAGGAGCCCCTGCCCTGCAGGTTTTTGCTCCAGCTCGACTCTTTCACACCTGATACATTTAAGGGCGTCATGCTGATTGGTTGAAAAAGATCTACCTGAACAGGGTGTGCATGAAGGTGCATTGGGCCTTAAATGGATATGGAGTGCAAAAGTAATGCTGCAACAAAAACCTGCAGGACAGGGGGTCCTTGAGGACTGGGTTGGGAACCACTGCATTATAGGGTTAAGATGATATGACAAGTGTAATTAAATATATAAATCGATGCAAAGTATATTCTGCAAAATGTTACCAAAAGCACTATAAAACTTAATCAACAGGACATCTTTACTGCTGTGTTTAGTCATGAAAAGTAGAAACTTAATCCAAGTCAACTGTCGAATCCAACTCGGTGAGAGGAACTGGCAATCCCATCACCAAGAATAAAATAATTATAAGGAACTGCCTATTCGCCCCGCAGCGGGGTTAATTGAGGGAAAGAGATCGGCTATCTGCCCCACAATGGGCCGAAAAGAGAAGCAGTTCTGCTATTCGCACCATGGTGGGGTAGTGGCATGCAGTTGGGCCAAGAAGAGATTTAACATTTTATCCGCCTTGCTTTGTGATCTTTCGCGCTGAACCGCCATGGGGCGAATATCCTCTTCCATAAAGGCTAACAAATCTGTTTTGAATATGGGCCTTCGGTTTTTGTTGATTTTTCTTTTTCAGAACAAAATTTGGGTTAATGTTGTTTATTTCCTACACACATTATCCTGTTCAAAACCAAACAACTACTGCAGAGTTAATGCTTGCCAGCCAAACACAAATTTATAAGCTCATGTCGAAGAACATTCGCGAACGGCCCACCTCGCCAACTAACTCATATTTGTAATGCAAAGTATAGCCGTTGGCAGTTTTGCAAAATGCTGTGTAATGTGGAAAAAAAAGAACCCCACTAGATGGCAGTATTGACATTTTTTTTGTTAAGCCAGTCTGGAGCTAGGTTTTGGGCATGTCCTGGGCATGCCTCAGAGGAAGGGGTGGGTCGATTCTGAATCGCGATTTTTTTAAGGCGTAGTACCACCACCTGTTGCCGTGGGGCGAACATACGGGCTTTCCCTCTTCCTTTATTAAACCAGACGCAGCCTTGAACGAAGGTGCCAAACATCAAAGGGCGTGAGAAGTGCTTCCGGAAAAAAAAAAAAAAAACTTGCTGCATGGAGCAAGTAAAGGACTACAGAACTGTCTCCTTTTCACTAATTAGGCTACTTTAATCATGTCCCTGTTTACTTTGCTCAATTAGCAATCAAACATGGGATTCACTTATTTACTTTGCTGGATGACTAGAGCTCTTTATTAAGGCAGCATGTTTGATTGCCACATTATGAAATTTAAATGGACATAGAACAGCATAGCATGAACACGATTGCCATTGCCATACCATTTTGTGGTATGATTTTCATAATTTATTTCTCCCATTCACGTTTCATCCGCATTGCAGAATGTTTTCCACCTTGTGTATTTTTTGATGCTTGAAATCCAGGGCGATCTGAAAATAAATTTCTTTATTTTTATTATATCATTATAGATCTTCTAAAAAGACGAGGATTTTTTTAAAGTGTCATGAGACCACTTGCAGTCATGGGGTGTGTAGGCAGTCACACGTAATTTCTTGAAACACACACCTGAAGCGGCTTAAACGATTTAAAATGCGGTTGGGAAGAAGCCTGAGTTTAGATTTCGCTAATTGCAGGCGCTCCGCCCTTCCCTAAATTTGCTCCCGTGTACTTGGCTTAAATAACAATCAAGCCATTTCAGTAGCCTATAAAGATTAAGATGTGATGGCGAAAAGCAGAAAAACCTAACTGGGCTTGTTAGATTGAAAGAATGCCAATAATTTGAATAATTAGAAAAAAAAATCTTCCTCTAAATTACATCTCTCATTGTAGCATTTTAGGACATTATTCAAGATGAATTTAAAACAGATTTGTAAAGATCGCCCTGAATTCTAAAAAATACACAGGCTGGAAAAAATTCTGAAAAGCAGATGAAACATGAACGTGAGATCGCTATGAATCATCACACTCGCACGAAATGGTGTGGCCATGGCAATTGTGTTTTTGCAAATCTGTGCCATTTAAATCTCTAAATGCAGCAATCAAACATGTCTTAATAAACAGCTCTACTCATTCAACTTACAGAGTAAACGAATCCACATTTGATCGCTAATCAAGCAAAGTAAACGGGAACAGGTTTACTTTTCTTCGAGTTGCCTAATTGGTTAATAGGAGATGATTCCGTTTTCATTTGCTTGGCTCCTTTCAGCACATAGCCGAAAAATAATGATGTCAGTCAAGTTTTTTTCCGGAAACACTTCTCACGCCCTCTGATGTTTGGCACTTTCGTTCAAGGCTGCGTCTGGTTTAATTAAGGAAGAGGGAAAGCTCGGATGTTCGCCCCACGGCAACAGGTGGTGGTACTACGCCTTAAAAAAATCGCGATTCAGAATCGACCCACCCCTACTCAGAGTGGAAAGTCCCAGCGAATTGAAAAAAGTCTGGAAGGTGGGAGGGGGCTGGAAAAGAGTATATAAGGAGAAAAAATTGAGAGGGCAAAGTAGTAGGAGAAATTGCAAGGAGAAATAGTGGAAGGATATATTTGACCAGACCGGTCACTCTTTACAAGAACTGTGTTTTTGCCTGTTTTTGGATTTTTGCCTGTGTTGGAGCATATTTCTGTCCCAAGACATCGCAACATAGCTTCTCCATCTCAATTACCAAGGGACTGTAAATATCTCATTTTTCAAAAATATTTCAATCTTGGTCAGAGTTGGTTTAATTAAATCTGTTAAAGTTTTAAAATTTTGTCTGTCATTCCTTGCTGTCCGATATGTCATAAATTGGGGCCATAACAAATTGGGAGCTCGAGTCCGGGATAGACCACTGTGTGAGTCATTTATTGAAAATCTAAAATTGTGATATTGTTTTTTTTTAATTTTCCTAGTGTTACGACCAGCCCACTGACTAATCGCAACATGAAATGGGAGAACAACATGGTTGTAAAAAAAAGATTTAATTTCTAAAAACACTTCATCTGAAGAAACATCTTGCCCAAAAATGAAGCGAGCTGATCAGGGCAACGAGTGGCTGCTAGAGAACAGACTGGCAATTGAGAGCCCCTTTGCACAACACCAAACTCTTCTTATAGGGTGTAGCCAGGTGCCACCAATCCTGCAATTAAACACTTAAGACAGACAAAGGTCCTCCAGCCACTAGGGGCAGCATAAACGTACTGGGTCGTAACACCCCCTCCCTTAAATGGTGACTCCAGTCACCAAACTATAGTCCAAGGGGACCGGAGAGGGACACAGGGTGCTCCCGGGCAGACAGGACAAGAAAAATTAACCAAAAGTGTGAAATATGCCAAACAACAAAATAAACTTAAAGCTCCAGATTTAACAATACATAGCTAGCCCACGTGGCTAGTGAACGAATTCCGGATCCCCGGACACACAAAGCTAGCCCACGTGGCTAGTGAACGAATTCCGGATCCCCGGACACACAAAGCTAGCCCACGTGGCTAGTGAACGAATTCCGGATCCCCGGACACACAAAGCTAGCCCACGTGGCTAGTGAACGAATTCCGGATCCCCGGACACACAAAGCTAGCCCACGTGGCTAGTGAACGAATTCCGGATCCCCGGACACACAAAGCTAGCCCACGTGGCTAGTGAACGAATTCCGGATCCCCGGACACACAAAGCTAGCCCACGTGGCTAGTGAACGAATTCCGGATCCCCGGACACACAAAGCTAGCCCACGTGGCTAGTGAACGAATTCCGGATCCCCGGACACACAAAGCTAGCCCACGTGGCTAGTGAACGAATTCCGGATCCCCGGACACACAAAGCTAGCCCACGTGGCTAGTGAACGAATTCCGGATCCCCGGACACACAAAGCTAGCCCACGTGGCTAGTGAACGAATTCCGGATCCCCGGACACACAAAGCTAGCCCACGTGGCTAGTGAACGAATTCCGGATCCCCGGACACACAAAGCTAGCCCACGTGGCTAGTGAACGAATTCCGGATCCCCGGACACACAAAGCTAGCCCACGTGGCTAGTGAACGAATTCCGGATCCCCGGACACACAAAGCTAGCCCACGTGGCTAGTGAACGAATTCCGGATCCCCGGACACACAAAGCTAGCCCACGTGGCTAGTGAACGAATTCCGGATCCCCGGACACACAAAGCTAGCCCACGTGGCTAGTGAACGAATTCCGGATCCCCGGACACACAAAGCTAGCCCACGTGGCTAGTGAACGAATTCCGGATCCCCGGACACACAAAGCTAGCCCACGTGGCTAGTGAACGAATTCCGGATCCCCGGACACACAAAGCTAGCCCACGTGGCTAGTGAACGAATTCCGGATCCCCGGACACACAAAGCTAGCCCACGTGGCTAGTGAACGAATTCCGGATCCCCGGACACACAAAGCTAGCCCACGTGGCTAGTGAACGAATTCCGGATCCCCGGACACACAAAGCTAGCCCACGTGGCTAGTGAACGAATTCCGGATCCCCGGACACACAAAGCTAGCCCACGTGGCTAGTGAACGAATTCCGGATCCCCGGACACACAAAGCTAGCCCACGTGGCTAGTGAACGAATTCCGGATCCCCGGACACACAAAGCTAGCCCACGTGGCTAGTGAACGAATTCCGGATCCCCGGACACACAAAGCTAGCCCACGTGGCTAGTGAACGAATTCCGGATCCCCGGACACACAAAGCTAGCCCACGTGGCTAGTGAACGAATTCCGGATCCCCGGACACACAAAGCTAGCCCACGTGGCTAGTGAACGAATTCCGGATCCCCGGACACACAAAGCTAGCCCACGTGGCTAGTGAACGAATTCCGGATCCCCGGACACACAAAGCTAGCCCACGTGGCTAGTGAACGAATTCCGGATCCCCGGACACACAAAGCTAGCCCACGTGGCTAGTGAACGAATTCCGGATCCCCGGACACACAAAGCTAGCCCACGTGGCTAGTGAACGAATTCCGGATCCCCGGACACACAAAGCTAGCCCACGTGGCTAGTGAACGAATTCCGGATCCCCGGACACACAAAGCTAGCCCACGTGGCTAGTGAACGAATTCCGGATCCCCGGACACACAAAGCTAGCCCACGTGGCTAGTGAACGAATTCCGGATCCCCGGACACACAAAGCTAGCCCACGTGGCTAGTGAACGAATTCCGGATCCCCGGACACACAAAGCTAGCCCACGTGGCTAGTGAACGAATTCCGGATCCCCGGACACACAAAGCTAGCCCACGTGGCTAGTGAATGAATTCCGGATCCCCGGACACACAAAGCTAGCCCACGTGGCTAGTGAACGAATTCCGGATCCTCGGACACACAAAGCTAGCCCACGTGGCTTACAAAGGAATTCTGGGTCCCAGATAACAAAGGTACACAAAAGGACTCTCCTGGGCAGCGCCATACACCAAAGACAGCCCTGCTGAGTCCAACACCAAAGACAAATTTGCTATATCACACAACAGGACATATACGCAGCAAGTTAGCTCCAATAAATATTGCCAAACATCTGATAGCCACACGGCCAGTCCACTCAAGCAAACCTCGCAAAATCACATGCCAAAAGTTACTTCAAACACAGCCAGATAAAGTGTCAGTTAATGAAACCAACAAGAAACTCCAAAAAATGTAACACCGGTCTGTTCCAAATAGGCTCAAGGCAAATGCCACAAGAACATCAATGCTCAAATTCTCCCATGACACAAGCAAGTTAGCAAAGCCACTCCCCTCCAACAGGAAACTTCAGGTACAATCAATTAATTTGATGACAAAACGGATAAAAAGGGGCCGTAAACCAATATGCAATCGACCACCGAGGGAGCTGGAACATTCCTTTGTGCAAACAACCAACAAACAAAATACAAATTAGTAAAAAGCAACAACAAACCAGAGTTATCTTCCTCAAATCAACCCAATCAGCTAACTCCAAAACAGGTTATAGTCATTACACTGCTCTGGAATGTTCAACGAGCAATCAGAGGCTTCCCCAGATCCTGACTAACTGCACAGTTCCATCTACTTAACTATGACCTGTGCTAGTCTTCAGTGTTCCTTCCGGGCTCGAGGCAACTTTGAACGCTGAACTCGTGAGCATGGTTAGAAAACCAATTGAGAAGTCAACTAACTGTGCTCCGAAGCGTACCCCCACCCAGAATTTCCACCAAAAACAAAAAAGGCAAAATAACAAATTGACAAGCTCCACAGGACCTGCCCGACGACTGACTAACTGGGGAAAGGCACTGTAATGCTCAAAACAATGTCCACATTGACCAACTCACCACGTATTTACCAGAGCAAAGAAGCAAAACTGTCTAGGGTTTAATTTAACTGGACTGCATCTCCCGGACGAGCTCCCAATCTGTTACGACCAGCCCACTGACTAATCGCAACATGAAATGGGAGAACAACATGGTTGTAAAAAAAAGATTTAATTTCTAAAAACACTTCATCTGAAGAAACATCTTGCCCAAAAATGAAGCGAGCTGATCAGGGCAACGAGTGGCTGCTAGAGAACAGACTGGCAATTGAGAGCCCCTTTGCACAACACCAAACTCTTCTTATAGGGTGTAGCCAGGTGCCACCAATCCTGCAATTAAACACTTAAGACAGACAAAGGTCCTCCAGCCACTAGGGGCAGCATAAACGTACTGGGTCGTAACACTAGATATACATACATATATTGATACATATATTCAGATACATATATTGGCAGATCAACAGCAATGGATGTTTTCTTGGCATCACCAACCATAGAGGTTTTGAAGTCTTTTTAAAGACAAAACTGCTAGAAATATGCAGACAATTAGAGCTGACATGTAAAACCAGCCAGGCGAAAACCAAGACTGGCTGGAGAGATAGTTAAGTATTACATTGATGAAAATGTGTTTGCACCAGGAGATCTGGAACAGCTTCCAATGGAAAATCCAAATGTAGAAATGGAATTTAAATTAAAAATGCAAGAGATTTAAAGGGAGGAAAAAGAATAACAAAGAATTTCAGAGGGTAGAAAGAGGGAAAGAAAGGCAGTTTGAGTTAGAAAAATTAGCGAAGGAGAAAGAGCAGAAAGAGAGACAGAGACAAAGAGATTTCGATTTACAGAAGTTAGACAGAGAAGAAAGGCTCCAAGTGCAGATACTAAAAATCAAAATGGAAGCTGAAAACAAATTTCATGCTAGCCAGGAGGTAAAGCTGGTGCCTCCATTCTCGGAGAAGGAGGTTGATAAGTATTTCCAATGCTTCGAGAAGGTAGTTAAGAGTTGTCTGTGGCCAAAGGAACACTGGCCTTTGTAACACTGGCAGATGCAAACTGTCCTCAAGGGAAAAGCTCAACAAGCCTATTCAGCTTTGTCTGCAGATGATTCCTCTGATTATGAGGTTGTCAAAAAGGTTATTTTGACAGCTTATGAGTTGGTTCCAGAGGCTTACCGACAGAAATTCAGAGGTCTGAAGAAATCTGTCAATCAGACTTTTGTGGAATTTGCTAACAAGAAAAAGGTTTGCTTTGAGCACTGGTGTACTTCTATGGAGGTCAAGGATGATTTCAACTCGCTAAAAGAGATGATGTTAGTTGAAGAATTCAAGAACTGTGTTAAGGATGATATTAAGACCTACCTTAATGAGAAGCAAGCACTGAATTTGCAATCAGCTGCCAAATTTGCAGACGAATATGTTCTCACACATGAGTCCAAATTTCAGTCTAGCAGTAACAATAGATGGTCCAAATTTCAGAAAAAAGGTAACCCAAAGACAAATCTGGTGATGGTGCTCAGAAATCCAGTCACAGCTCTGATCAAAGTGTGAAAGCTGACAGTGACAAAAGTGGTCTAGTGTGCAATTATTGCAAGAAATCTGGTCATGTTACAACTAACTGTTGGTTCCTGAATGGAAAAGTCCACAAGACATTTAACATACCAGCCATATTTTGTCAAGGCTTATTACACAGCCTCATTTTTGAACGAAGTTGAATTAACAAAGATTTCAGGATTAAGCTTGTGGAGCTATAGGTTATAGACAGCTTGTTTGTACACCATCAGCATCTGGTAATAGAAGACATTGGTGGTTATTGTCAGTGGCGTGCACAAATAGACGCTAGGTGGTGCTACAGCACTTGCCCCTTTGCCCTTTATCAATGAAAGTGCCCTTTTGAAATTTCGTTTTTTATTTTTAATGATTATATTTATTATTATTAATAACACTTTAGTGGGGCCAATGTTGAAATGATCTTTTAGAAAAGCTGTGTGATTAAAAACTACTGAAAAAAAATGCCCCGAAATGGGCCACCTCCTCACGAGCTTCCGACCTCTCTTCCTTTGTCACGTGAACACGCGCGCAGTGCATATTATAGATGCGCTCCAGGAGTATATCAGCTGAGCGACTGGAAGCCACAGTCTTTTGCTCCACCAGCCAGGTAACACACAGATCAAGTGAAATCGTACAGTTTGCCCTCCAAGCCCAACCTGTAATCATTTTGTTGTGCAGTAGCATGTCTCATACACAGTGACGGTCCGTCAGCAGAAACACAGGGCCAGCAATAACCTCACCTTTCACTTCTTAATGACAGACACCTCTCGCAGTTTACCTCCCCGATTAGCAACCGTTGCTCAGACTGATTGGAGGAACCGACGAGAATCCAACTTGTTTGTGAAAGCCGTGATATACATTGCACAACGAAATTATACGGCGTTTAACTTACTTCCGCACATCAACGACGATGGAAAAAATATCAATAGCCTACGTCTTTATAATTTCTGAATTTGCGTAAATTAATTCGCGACGTTCATTGAGCAATTAGCCACGAGAATCCGTTCTATATACTCTGAATGTGACAGCCAAAGTGCGTAGTTGCACAGCTGAGGGAAGACGAAAATAATTGCTGTGAAGTTCGCGAAAGTTTCGGATTTTTTGCAGATTGTCATCTTTGCGGATTCACATCAATTATATCAACATAGCCAACAGGCAATCGCTTTGTACTTCGCATTTCTTAATCATTACGTGTCACGCATTGGTGGTGGCTATCCTGTTAATTAACTCTTTGATTGTTAATCAATCAAACCTGATCGCAAACAGTTTAAGAGCAATTATCCGGGAAAGGGTGATGTTACTGAAGGCCTTCCTGGCATCTGACGGTACGCCACTGCTCATACAGCACCAAACAACTGAGCATTTTTTAGCCGACTGGTCACCTGATTAGCTAGTTTAATGCTATAGCCCAAACAATGATAGATAACGTGAGGACGACCACCACAAACAATGTCGGTCGACTTTGCAAATCTATCTGTTAAGCTGAACGTTTTCTTTTGTGTAGGTTTTGTTAGGCAACATAAATGAACACATAAAGAAGAATCAGACAGTTCCCCATTGCCTGAGAAAAATATCCACATAAAGGCTACCCATGTGCCTTCCTGTGATGAATGACAGTAGTCATAAATTGCACTGAACATGTGCGTGTAATGTTTATTTTATTTTTTTAATTGCACACTATAATAACATGTTCCACTTGTGCGAGAAAGTGCCCTCTCCCTCCCCCCTGAGCACTTGCCCCCTATGTCTGTGCACGCCACTGGTTATTGTTGACAGATAAAAGGCATTTGGGGTGATTCATTGGTTTGGAAAAAAATTTCAGGCAATGACAGTCCTATAGTCGACCTTGTTCTCCTGTACTCCGTCTCCACTGTGTACTCTCAGGAGTAGTGCTCTGTACCTGCGGGCCACTACAAGTACCTGTCGCGCCTGACCCTTCTGCCTGCACAGCCACAGAATACCTCCAGGGGGTGCCATTGCATCAGGAAAGCCAAGGCTACAGCACAAAGACCCACTTCACACTCGTGCGCGCACACAGGCACAAAGACTAGGCCTCTCTGATGCACCAAATGAGGAGCTTATTACATTATACCCTGTGTTTTGTAGCTGGTAAATGGAAGTGTAATGGGGAGCACATGCGCGGCTTTAATTTAGACGATAATGTTTCTGTCAATCAAAATTGCTGCATTGGATATACTCAATCTGCTCATTTTCAGTCCATTGAACGTTCACTGTTAACCCTCAAAGTGCCAGTCATTGCTCTTGTCAGACAAGGCAAAAAAATTCATATTTCAGCCTCAAAAGGTCAACAATATTGTCAATTTCTAGTTGGCAATGACCCTCAGAAGGGTCCGCAGGTACCCGTGAGTCCTTCTGAAGGCCATTTGTCAACTAAATGGTAAATAATAAATGATTAACATTTGAAGGGATAGGGTGAGTAAAAATTAAGCACTTATTTTGGGGTTAACATTCGCACATTCTGTTTTTTGCCTTGTCCTTTTATTCAAAATATTGCCAGTTGTCTTAATTAAACGCTCAAAGAATAAATCTTCCCTACCATCTGTAAATATAAGGCGAGTTTCATTTAAGGTTCTAAAAAAAACCCAAAAAACAAAAAAGCAGGATTTCACAAAATGGCCCCCATACTTAAAGCAGTAGTCAAGCGAGTCATTTTCAGCAACTGGGCTGAGTGGGATTCTGAGCTGAGACACTAACATTATCCCCCTGAATCAAGGTATTTAAATTGAATAATTCCAGAAAACATGCTCCTTTGTGGTCGGCAAGGCAGCGGATTCGAATTCCGCCCGAGGCCTTTCTACGTAAAGTTTCATGTTCTCCCCGTGTTCGCATCGGTTTCCTCCAGGTACTCTGATTTCCACTCACAGTCCAAAAATGCACATTAGGCTAATTTGAGACTCTGAATTGCCCACAGGTGTGAGTGAGAGGTGTGATAATGGTGTGTGAGCCCTTTGATGGACTGGAGAGCTGTCCAATGTGGGTCCCTGCCTTTCGCCCAATCAGCTGGGATGGGTCGCGGTTGAGCTGGTGCCTAAGTGAGGAAGAAGTGGTGTTGGTAAGGATGGATGAATCTGCCTTTATACACTAATTGTGAAAAAAAAACTGAGAATAAGATAGTAGGATAAATGCTAAAGCAATGAACCAAATGACAAGCGTAACCTAAAACCTAAAGCAATGGGCCAAATGAAGTGTAGGCTAAATGCTAAACCAATGGGCTAAATCTAAAGTATAGGCTAAATACAGCATGTTGGCCCAATGCTAAAACAATGAGCTAAATGTAGCGTGTATGATTAAGGCCAAAGCAATAGGTTAAATTAAGAGTGTGGGCTGAATGCTGAAGTAATGGACCACATGAACAGTGCAGGCCACATACTACAGCAGTGGGTGACATAAGGAGTGCAGGCTAAATGCTAAAGCTATGGGCGAAATGAAGAGCATATGCTGAAGTCGAAAGCAACAAGCTTAATGTTGAGTGTTGGCTGAATGGCAAAGCAAGGGCCACATGAACAGTGTTGGCAAAATGCTAAAGGCATGGGCTAACCGAACCCCGCAGGCTAAGTGTTAACGTGCTGGAATGTCAAGCAGAAAAGCAGATGGTCTTGTATGTAAAGCTCACGTAAACACATAATGTTTGGCACAGAAACGCAAGACATGCGAGGAGTCTGGAAGAACATTTCTTTACACAGAACAGAAACAACACTGTCAATTACCAAAATTACAGCAGAACAATGGCAAATGTTTTAAAGTAATAATACACATAGAAAAAAAAACATTTTATTTCCAGAAGACAAAAATACTCAAACAGTAAATTACTTCCTTGAAAAGACAAAAGGTAAGAATTTACTTCTTGGGCCCGAGTAATTATCATGTGCTAAAAGAAAATCCTTCGAATTAGGCTGCACTGCACAGCTTCATGTTTCAACAATTCTTCATTCAGAATTATATTCTTTTAAATATCTCAGACATAAAAAAACAAAATATAACAGTTTGGGTTCAATATCGCAAAATGTGATTTGATAATACACCCATCAGTGGGTTAAGATGCACCATTTCTGTGCAGCAGTTTGTACCGTTTCCCACTGCACATAACAGGTGCCTCTTTCCACTGTAACACGTAGAGAGGGATGTTGATAAATGTGTACAATACCACAATGGGAAGATAAATTAGAGTATTCTTTCCAGGAACATTCAACTCTATCAACTAGTACATACTACGTACTGCATACTACATTAATCACATATTTCATTGTGAGAATTAAATCAGTCCAGTAATTGGTGAATAAATCCCGAATATTCATCCAAATCTTGAACTGACAGAAATAACTGATGGACCATATTTGCATACTTAGAACACTCCACTATTCGGACAGCCATTACAAAATAAGTCAAGCCAATAGCCACATCTAGTGCACATAAACATTGAAGCTACATCCTGAAATTTAAATAAATATTCCTCAAAAAATGTACCCCTTGAAATGTAATATTCTAAGATGATTTATTCATGCCTAATAACCTATAAATAATTCATAATTTATCATAAAACTACTTCACATCTCCTCAAACTTCTAGAATGCAAAATAAAGCAAGCCATGTAGCGAATATTTAATAAACTAGCTCAATAAAAATGTCCCTTTTGATAGAAAATTCAAACCATAAAACTAGAGTTAAAACAGAAAAAGTTCAGCTTTTTTTCTCCCACCAGCAAATGCACTGTGCGTGCCACTTTGGATCCAAGAAGGAAGACCACATTTACCAATCCTTCACATTGGTAAAAAGCCAATCTGTAACACCATAGTGCAAGTGGCAGTGCTTCGTAGCTCACCCAATACCATAGAAGGCAACAACACTGCGAACAGATTGGTCACTCAGGATTTGAAAAGAGCTAGTCTTTTTCAAACTCGAGAGAGGAAACACAGCTTAAGATTCCAAGAGCCTGAGGCAAGGTTAAAGGTGCAGAGGCCACAGTGCCTGACTGCACTGAGTTTCAGGGACTTCATTTCCCACCTCCCCCCAAAACATGCTAGCTAGATTGGCTAATAATTCCTATTTGTGCGCGCACTGACGGCACTTGAGAATCAGCGGAGCGTCTGGCTAGTCCAGATTAGCAAGATACCAAACTGCAGAGCTGACTCCAGTTTGTAGACAACACACAATCGAATGCCCCCCCCCAAGTTAAAATATAACTACAGGACATATATTTCAGCAGTGCCGCATTCAACTACAGAATCACTTTTGGGTCACATTTGAATAAAACACGAAACCGAATGAATCACCAGCCGTGAGGAATTATGGTCAACACTTCAGCATGATGAAATGAAAGACGCAAACTAGTGGAAGCTTAAATCAATGGCCCGGCTTGAAAGGACAAACACTGTTACCTTCACAGATAATGAAGTGGCCAGATATGCTTCACTCAGTCATTCACAGTGGCAGTCTAAAGTTCAAAGGTTTTGAGGCCATTACAAACAATTCCTCTGCTATGATAACAGCTGCTCCAATTTGATTTGGGTCATGTAAATTGGCAGCAACTCCCGACGTACGGGTGCACTCAGGCGAGTAAATTGGTTAGAAATCTTATAGTACATCAGACTCTCAAGCAGGCACATGAATGGCAATACTTGGCGAGCCAGGTTTGGCTCAATTGCCTGTTTGCGTGATTTCTCTAAGTCATATATGCATTCAGTACAGTGCATAGGTCCACAAGGCTAGCTGCAGAGCAGAACAGTTAACATGCTAACAGAGTTTGCTACATAGAGAGCTCCTACAGGACGACAAACAGGGTGACAGGATAACACCTCTGCCAAGTCATCCCTCATTGGGTCACACTACAGCCAATCACAGGATACCCAGCAGGGTGGGCAGCCATGACTAAAGAGATTTCATGGCAATAATCAGTGATTGAGCAGTACTTGCCACAAATGGCCATTTAACCATTTCACCATATTCTGAAACTAAATAAAGCATAAGAAAGCCATACAAAGCAGCTTCCTACAATTTGTTTTTGATGAAATGAAAGAACAAGCTGCATCACTCACCCAATCGTACGATTCCTCATTTCCTCACAGTACATCTCAAGTAGATAAATAAAAATGCTCCCTCAGTGAGGAGGCAGAAATGCTCCAGTGACAAGTCCTTGAACCTGACTATGTCCCTGATTGGCTGCCAATAGGGAGGCAGGATATACCAGTGTTTTGAGATTAATTCTCCATGCTGTACCATGCTACATCTGCCACAGAATCCAACAGCTTCAACCGGAAGCACCACAAAGATTTTTTTTAAACTATAAAACACCATGTCGATAAATGAGCATGATCCATATCACTTATTTTGATGCTCAAGGATTTCTTGATGGGGTAGACGATAACCTAGCTGCGAACAAATTAAACATGAGGTTAGTGGTTCGAGCCAATGCGTAGCCGTAATAAGATTAGAGGAGCTGTTGGCCCTTCAGTAAAGCCCTTAACCCCACATGGCTCCAGAGGGGTACTGGCCCCAGCTTCGTATCGTCAACTGTACGTTGCTTTGGATAAAAGCGTCAATAAAATAACTAACTGAATTGAAGAAAACAGGACTTTCCAGTTCTTGAACACTTGCAATTGGAATGTTCTGGAACTTCTATGTCAGTGTGTTAAGCTGTAAGTAGGAATCTCACTTTACTGACACCGAAAAAAATTAAATTAGTTTTCTGCGCTCCATCCACCTTCCCCTCTTAGTTCATTCATCTGGAGTCCTACACTATGGTTCAGCATAAGCTTGGCTCTGGGTTTCCCACTGTGTATAGCCCTTTTATTACTGTATATCAGTGCAGTTCCTTCAAACTAATCCCCATGTTTTCTTTCCGTATTACACATGACGTCATTATCCATGAGAAGCCACAGGAAGCCAACCTGACAGGCCGCGCCAGATTGACACCCCCATGTTCCAATGACAGAAGCGTATGAAGTACAACAAGTCCCACCCCCACCCCCCTCACAGTATTGATTTTCTCTTTAAGCATGTACTTCTATATTTGCATAACTGTGCATCCTGCCATCCAATCAATGATACTGTTCCCAATATTCGGGCAAACCACCTATTTTAAGCATTCAGCCTCCAGTGCTCATCTCAACGCTATCAAAAAAAGCATTGATCCTATGAAACCAATCAGACTGCATGTCATTTAAGAACGTTATCCCGAGATGAAAACACTTTAGAATCAAATTTAGAATGAAAGACTTAAAGTCAATAAATAGTTATCGTAGAACCAACCTCCAGTGCAAACCTAAGACCAGCAACCTTTGCCATAATGTTGTGTCGTACCATAAGGGAAAATTATCAAGTGCAATTTTTTTTATCCATGTCATACCATAGTTACTTCTTTCATTGAAATGATTCTCGCTACAACTGCTGCATTACAAAGCGACTTCGAATCCCCACCAGTGTCGAGACTTAACAGTCAAAAGTTCAAGAACAATTTACATGAGGACCAATCCCTTCAGAGCACATCTTTTCTGGGTAAAAATAGTTAATCAGTAGCATCCTTCTCAAACCCGTGTTATTCCGTGTCATTTAGGGAGATCCCTGGCTATTCATTTAGATGAAGGGATGACTTAAACTCAGTAAAACAAATGGCACGGCCATTTTGTATATTCAACCCCTTCCCCCAACAGGATAAATGAGTTCCATGTGCATCCGAGTTGTCCGTAGTGTATTCTCGACAGGTTGGCGCAGCAGGAATGGCCCAGTGGATGCGCCATCGCTGCATGTAGTGTGTGGGATTGCCAAAGGGGGCGCTGCAGTGTTTCAGTGATGGGTCTCCAGCTCCACCACCGTCCACTCCCCCTGAGGCGAGCTGCCCTGGTCCTCCGGAGAGAAGCTGCTGACCGAGGTGACCGTGGCAGACGGTGGGGTGAGGGGGGGCAGTAGAGTGGGCCACAGGCTGCTCTCCAGGGGGCTCAGGGTACCTCCGCCCCCCCCCGGCAGCAGCAGGAGGGGCTGGCAGCCATCCCCCGTCAGCAGGAGGGTCTCGTTGATCAGCTGCTGGACGATGTCCACCTTCTTGCTCCAGTCCAGGTCCAGCGGAGGTCGAGGCAGGGTGCCGGGGGAGGGGGGGTCCTGGGGAGTTTGCCCCTGGACGAAGCCCTGGTGCTGCTCTCTCTCCAAACGCCGAGGCGAGTCCGGCCTTACGGGCGAATCCAGCGCGTCCGGGATCGTGCGCGAGGGGGAATCTTCCCCTCTCTCTTCCGTCTCTTCGCTCGCCTGCTCCTGTTCTCTTCCCTTCACCAGCTCCTCCTCCTCCTCCTCCTCCTCCTCCTCCTCGTCGATGGACTCCATGGCCTCGTAGATGGTGCAGAGGCCCGAGGAGGGGGACAGCAGTGCGGAGGACGGGGGCTTCGCCTGCTGCTGCTGCTCCAGCTCCTGCTGCCAGAGCTGAATCTGCCTCCTGCGCTTCTGCTCCTCCGCCTGCAGGGAGCGCTGCTGCTGGAGGTGTAGCTGCAGCTGGAGGAGGTCCCGTCTCTGCTGCTCCAGCTGCCTCTGCTGCTCCTGCCTCCGCCGCCCCTCCTCCTCCTCTTCATCGCGCTCCTCTTCCCCCCGCCGACTCGGGGGCTCGTCCTCCTCCTGCTCGCACCGCCTCCCCGTCCCTTCCTCTTCAACCGCCTCCTCCGGCGGACTCGGCTTTCCCTCCTCCTCCTCCGCCCCGTTTCCCTCCCCCTGCCGGCGTCTCTCCCGGCTCAGCTGGAGCTGCAGGAGCTGCTGCTGGTGCTGCTGTAGCCGACGGAGCTGAGCGCTGGGCGGGGTATGGGCGAGCCCCCAGGGGAGGTCCGCCGCCGCCGACCTGGGCTGGCTCACGTGATCACAGGGCAGAGGGGAGGGCCGCTTTCTCCGTGACGGAGACGTGTCCCCTTCGCACCGTCCTGCAAGAGAATCAAGACCACTCAGGATGTGTTACAGAGACCCAAAAAGACAGGGACAAAAGATGTTTTGTCACAAGCAAGACTGGGTAGGCAGAATCCTCACCTTTTGCCACAGGATTACTCTTAACCTGTCCCACGCTCTTCGCTTCATTAGCAATCAGATAATTGATTTGCTGAATCGTTACCTATAAAATGCTGATGAGACAGCACACGTGCATAAACTTGTTTGCTAGGCTTACTCAGTCAAACAGTTTGCATCAAATCGAATATCTTTCTATTTTGTGTTAGGTGATAGTTTTATTCGCTTCAGAAGTCGCTGATCACTTTGAATGCACCTTTTATACTTAAAACTAAGGCTTCCTGCAGACAGCAGGCAAATGTGGCCCAAATTCGATTTTTTTGCCCATATGTGACCTGTATACGATCTGTTATAGGAAGTTTAAACAGCACAAATCTGATTTTTTTGACCGACCCAGGCCACTTTCATATGTGGTCCTAAATCCAATACGTATCTGATATTTTGCGATGCGACTGCTGTCTGAACGGCCAGGTCGCATTTATCCGACCTTTACATCATTGAAATGCGGAGACGAGATGGGTCCATATTTACTTTCGTCCACAGTGTGTGCCTGCGTGGTCACATATCACCTCAGGACCTCTTCTGCGCATGCAGGTCACTTCAGGGTCGCATTCAGCCCATACTCAAAATGGATAGAAGTCGCATATAATTTGTAATATGAACAAGCACACAAAAGAATTGGATTTCTACAAAAAATCCGAATTGTGCATCAAGACTAGCCGTCTGAAAGTAGCCTAAGTCAAGTGCTACTGTAGGAGAAAAACCAATTCATTTTTTATAATATTTGGAGCAAAAAAATGAGACAAGTATTTGCCACTAACGTGTCTTTGTCCTTCGCCACAAAATGTGAAATCGTGTCAAAATGAGCAATCTCTCGGTGTGACCTTGAGAGTGATGCAAAGGTCACCAAAATCGACTGGCGCCGGGGTATCACCCTAATACATGTTGACATGAAATTTGAAGAAAATCCGTCAATTCGTTCTTGAGATATCTCGCTGACAAGGATTCGGGACGGACGGACGGACGATCATGAATACTATGTCCCGCCACTTTGCGCGTTCCACGCGGCAGGAGACAAAAATAGGCTAGAATTCAGAGAAAATTAAAAATTTCCTCCCAAATTAACTATCCAGATTAGTACTTTGTACTTACAATTTAGTACTTTGTCATTGTCAGGTCTTAACTGATATTGGTATATATTGATCCTGTCCATTCCGCAAAAATACTGTGTGATTGTTAATCAGGTGATAGAAGGGAAAAGCTACAGCTGACCCAGAATTCACCTCTCAGGCTATGAGGCGAGTGGGACAGGAACAGATCCAAAATGTTACAAACTGCCATAATCGTTTACCATGAGAAACTATGGCAGTGAACAGAAATAAAGCGTAAAAATGGTAGAGGTGGACTGGTGAATTCTGAATGTAAGAAATGCCTGCTGTCCCTGCTAATGCACAAGAACCAGATGAGTGACACAGAAGGCTGAGCCGACTCTGCTGCTTATAGACGCACTTTCACACTGCACCCACAGGAAAGCATTTTTATTTTAAAATAAAGCCTGTCTTTTTTTTTTCTTAGTGAAAATAAGGACATTTGCTTTCGGCAGTTGATGTGAGCCAAACTATACTGATGGACTTTAAAAACTTCTAAGTCTGACCAGACAGAAATAGTTAAGTTGGGTTAGGTGAACTTTAATTAGATGATTACATAATTGTCATGCAGTTGTCTTTGAGTAAGGAGACACAACACTGCGTGAGGTCATGATCTTGTTTGTGTCTGTGGAGCAGGATTTGAGGAATTAGTGATGTAACCTCGTCCGGCTTCACTGATCACAACTGCAATGCTGTCAAATGCCTTAAAACAATCCTTGACCCGATCTGGTCAGCCAAGAATCACGACCCCAGCCCAGGACAATCAGATCCGCCTCGTCCACCCGAGAGATTGGTTTTGAACCTGTACTAGGACGGCTCAGGAGACCCTAGGAATCCACAGACCATGATCAGCAGAAGAACAGTGAGTCGCCGACCTGCAGAGCGAGGGATCAGAGCCCACAGGGCGTGTGTTGGAATGCAGCTTGATGCACAACGCAGGGCTACCAGGCTTCGCTGGGCTGAAGAATATGGTCAGACACCAGTCCCCAACCGATTCTGGAGGAATGTTGTCTTCTGTGATGAGTCCAGATTTTGTCTGTACCGACATTACGGAAGACAGAGGGTCTACAGAGGACGTGGTGAGATACGAGGCCCCCTGCATTGCTGAGACAGATGGCTTTGGAGGAGACTATTTCTGGGGTGCCATTCAGTGTGGCTGTAGGTCCGACCTGGTCATAAACAAAATCTTAATGCAGCCTGCTACTGTGTCCTTGTCATCAGACCGCTCGTCGTGCCGTACATCACAGACCACCCTGAGGTCACATTCATGCAAGTCAACGCACAACCTCACTCACTCTGTGTGGCCCAGCAGCTCCTGGCCCAGAATGGTGTGCCACCATTGGAACGGCCACCTTTCAGCCCTGACATGACATGCATCGAGCATGTGTGGGACCTGTTGGATCGGCGGGCTCGGCAACGCACTCCAGCGTCCAGGACGAGGGCGGAGCTCCAAGAAGCCCTTCTTCTGAGACCAGAATGATTTGACACACTTCGCCTTCTGGAATACCCTTCCGGAAGACACATCATCTAATTATAGATCGAAGAGCCAGAAGGAAGAGATATGGCGGCACAAAACAGGCAACAGCTTATAATGGCTGTGCAATTAGAGGAATTAGAGAAGAGAGACACATATAGAAGTAAACTGCCAAAAGTATTTGCCCTAGTAAGCCGTGCAACGCAAGTACAAATCAATTAGAAGTGCAATGGCTGCATATGGGAACTACGGTCAGTGTCGGTCAGATGCAGTAGGGAAAAATTAATGCAGATGCCATTTGGTTTTAGAAGAGAGTGCCAATCTTCTGCCTGCTTCTACTCGATAAAGGGAAGACAAGGAAACTCTTCTCGGAAGAGAAGAGTGCAAAGGGAACAATCGGAGGATAACTCCTCTGCTTCGAGAAGCGCAAATCGCCTCGGCCTCTGGAGTGGCAGGCCATTCCCCTGCAACAGCTCAACAGAATGGTGCTGTCCATGCCAAGACAAGTGATGGCTTTGCTGCAGGCATGTGATGGTCAAACTCTGTACAGAGATTGGAGTTGATCTTTGTCATTAAACTTGTCATTGTTGATTTTTTAAAAAATTTTATCTGATATTTTGTCTTTTTTTGTTTTTGTTATGGGTAAATTCAATAAATGGTTACAAATTTGAATCAGTTTGGCAACAATTACGATTCTAAGTTTTTAAAGTCCATCAGTGTATTATGCCAAAAATAGTGCTACAGGGACTGTAGCTCACCTGGATTGTTTATACTTGTACAGGCTGTTATATAACGCCATGAACAAACTTTGGTCTCCTCATGGGCAGGAACATACAGTATGTGCCAAGTTTCAGCTTTGTAGGTCTGGTGGATTTGGATAGGATGATGTTTTAAGTAAACACCTTTGGAAGTGGGTGTGGTCAGAGCGCCAAGCTCAAACGTCCAAATTTCACGAAACCTGTAAGATATGTTTTAGGGCTTGCTTTTATCCACACACATATGAAATATCAGCTTCATCGCCTGAAAAACTGCTTCAAAATAGCATATTTGAATTCATATTCAGTCATATTTGAAATCAGATTGAAAACGCCATGAACAAACTTTGGCGTCCTCACAGGTAGGAACATGTGCCATGTTTCAGCTTTATAGGTCCAGAGGTTTCAGAGAAGAAAGTGTTTAAGGACAACGTCGATGACAGACAGACGGTCCATGGCATAAGCCCACCAGAACTTTGGTCCAGGTGAGCTAGAAATCAGAACTGCGCAACCCTTCAAGCAATACAAACTGGTGAGGTAGAGACAAAATCAACTTTTAAACTTTTTGCCTTAACTTGCATGACTGGCTCAGAGATCTGACCACTATCCAGGTCACTGCCCCCCAGGAAGAGGTCATCCATGAAATTCACAAAAGATATTTGGAGGTGACTGGAGAATCAAGATGAACACTTGTCCATCTAGTCTCTTCCATCCTCAGAATTCAGTGTGGTCAGTGGGCCAGACACAGTAAATCATAAGAAGGTGAGTTAAGGACTTTCTCATTAGGGCACGGTCTGTGATTGAGTGGCAAGGGGAAGTTTAGCTTAAATATTTTAGGTCTGAAATGGGGAGCTCTTAGATTTTAAGCACTTGATAGAGGTTTGGGGAGACAGAGGATGAAGTGAATTGACCGTTTCTGGTGAGCATTGATGACAGATGTGCCCAATCATGAACCATAAAGGACAGAGTGTCCTTTCCAACCAATAACTACACCTGTTTTTACTAATTACCATGCCTTCAAGCAGAAAGGAGGGAACCAATTAGTGTAATTAAGTGTAATGATTGGTTGGAATGAAAACCTGCATACTCTCAACTCCTCACGGCACATGATAGAGCACCACTGATCTTGGGGAACTAGAGGTTCAGCTGAACCTGAAACTCAACTGGTCTGCCATCCCCATTGGAAGTCAGGTAAAGGCTGTAATGAAATGCCATAATAGTTTATGTCAAAAAGATGTTGTATGTAAAGTTATATTAAATCAGATTAATGTATGAGACTGGTAGAAGATACTGGTCATTCAAAACTTTTCAATGCGTGAAGGAATGTAAAGTCACAAAATGGCCATTTTTGAGAAAATGTCAAAACCAGTCATCTACATGTGGAGGCATTTTGTTTCAGTGATTTATCTCAATTTGGAAAACACAATATGGCCAACATTAGTAAGTAAATGACTGCCCAGCCAAACCCACTTTAGGATGCTAACCTTGGCTGAAATGCAGTCCTAAGCTAGCCTGTGTGCCATGTTAAATATCCAGTTTTGTCAATTTTCACCAATATTTCTGATCCCTAGATACGTGTCGAATTGTTCACATCCGACAGACATCAGGCCAGAAAGATGGAGTTCACATCATCTTAACTCAGCTGGTCAAAAACCAGTTTGTTTAATAGAGGAAAAAAAAAAACCCCACACTTCAGACCTTTGATCAGTATTTCTAAAATTAGAACAAGAAAATGCCCATCTTTAATGGGTATTTAAAAATGCTACTGCCTTACTTTTTGTAATTGAACACCCTGAATTATTCTGCTGTGGCGTAAGCACATTGAGTTATGTTGCTATACATCATTTTGGACAAGATTTCCATGAATATTACGCTACTCTTTGTCCTCCAAATAATTCAAACCCTTAGAGCGCGAAATTCAGCTATTTTTGCTCAATGATTTAAGGTATCAAAGCAAGAGCTGTTAAAAACCTATCATGTTGCGACTTGTTTATAAGAGCTCTGGCAGGGGAACGCTTTTAAACAAGTTGGCAAAGGGTAGGTTTTCAACAAGACAATTTTTTTTTTTAAACAACATTAATTATTTCAGTGCTCTAAGGGTTAATCTTCATACTTACCTTTCAGATAATGATCAGAGCAGAAGATCCAGAAAGGCTGCATCGATACTTTAAATAATATACATGGGGGTGGTCAAATTATCTGAAACACTCCCACAAACACTGGTTTTGTGAAGCTTGTGACTCAGCTTTTGTGGAGAGAGGTTCAGATATGGATTGATTTAACATGGAAGTAGTTTATAGGACTGCAGTTTAGCGTTTATTGCCAACTGAAGTACTTTGACTCCATCAGTGCCATTTGCAGCCATATTTAAAGCTCTTGCCATTTGGGATGTGTACTCAAACTGACACACTCCTGTAAAATTTGGCCCCGTGACTGACGACACTGCGATTTGGGCGCCGACAATTTGGCCCCTCTGGACTTCTGTTGAAAATCTTTATCTTGCTTTGGAGACTTGTCCAAAGTGCTGATCTTTGAAGCAAATACATGCTTCTATTTAGCACTGAAATCAATATGCATCATACTTTTGTAACTGGAGTCAAAGTAAGCCATTTTTCATTGGTGGTTCCAATATATCGACCATTTTCCTCATACAACCATTTTACATGGCAGGAGCAAATTTGAGCGCAAGAAATGTAACAGTAATGATGTCTTAATTGCTACAGATCCACTCAGTGAAAAACCAGATGAAGGGGCCTCCTCCTCTTCCCGGAACATTAAAACCTGAAATGCATTGTGGGTAAAGACAACCGACACGGCATGTAGAAATGGAAGCATGTGGGGAAATGGCAAAAGGGCACAGGCTAGGGAGTTAGTCAAAGCAGAGAAAAACTTCAATCAGGTCTTTGGTTTTTAAAAGAAGAGAAATTTGGATCAAAGTTTGTTTTTGTTTTGGTGCAGTAAAGCGGCCACATCCTGTATATGCAGTAACCATTCACAACTGTGCAGGTAACAGAACAGAACAAAACAAAACCAAAAGCCCCGTGAGAAACATGACATCCCCTCCTGTGTGTTAGTTAGTTGGCAAAGACACATGCACAATGACAGCCTTCACCATGCAGGGAGACAGGATTCAGAAGCAGACATCTTCAAAAACTCAACATGTATGCCAGTGGGGACACATTAAAGCTCGACCAGGTTAAACAATGTGTACAAAAAAAAAAAAAAAAAGGGGGGGGGGGGGGGGGAGCTGCTCTAATGTGTGAGTGCAGTGCTGACTTGACCAAAGTGAACACAAACATGCGGAAAAAAAGATTTTACAGTGGACCCAGGAACGGCAAGGGGCATTCATGCAGTTTGACATTTTAACATTCATCAATACACATAACACTTAAATCAGTGAACAGACCAGTCAGATCCCACATACAACTCCCCTCACACACTCCACCCTAAACACACCCCTGCACACAAACAGACACACACACTCAAGGGATGGGCCCTGAATAAGCATTAGACACTTCTGGCAGCACACAAAGGCCCCTTTTGACAACTTTCAGATACTGCAAGGCAGACAACAGGCAGGTCCCAAGCTGGGCCGAGTTTGGAAGCTGGGAGGGTTTAATCGAGCCATGTGCAATACGGTGGGGTCAGAGCAGCAGGCAGAATGTCTTTGGTCCTGAAGATTTGAATCCAGAGGGTCCCCCCCCCAGGTCTCCAGCAGGGTCAGGGTGTGTGGGGGGGGGACGCCACCAATCACATCACATTCACTTACGACTCCACCCCACAGGGTCATGGAATAAGTTTATGTATGTGTGCTGCAACGGTCGGTGAGCAGGAATCTTTGGCAACACACTCCCATAGACTTCAACGCAAAAGTGTGTGGACTGGAAGGAGGGGGCGCTGGTTTGGAAGCTGGGCCATCCCACTACACGAAGACCGGCAGATCCGAAAAGCACCCTCAGATGTGAGTGTAGTGTGCTGCGTTGTGTAAGGACGGGCTGTAGTCAAACACAAACACTTCTCTGGAGATAGAGGAATGATTTTTAGGAGGGGGAATTTACACCAAACCTGAGAATGAGGTTACCGAAAGGGTTTTGTGCACGATATTCGATTTTGTGATCACTCACAGGAAAAGACGCTCCTGTCCTAACAGCAGAACAGTTGGAAAGCTTGGGGGAGAGTCAAAGGTCAGATCCTTCAATACTTTCATTCTACCATAAATTTAGCCAAATAATTTCAGTCATCTGATTTCTGGGGGGAATTATAGTGCCAATAAGCAAACCCAGCTGTATTAGAAAAAAAAAATTTCCATTTTAGCAGGATTTTTGCCTTCTAATCCTGGACTTTCCATCAGCACTGAATACTGTGTGTGTAGGGCTATGCGTGTGTACACCTCCTAATGTGTATACGGGTACATACTAATTCATAGACAATTCAAATAATGCAACAGGGATTAAATATTTATATATTAAAGAAATGCATTTAAGGAATTTTGAAAAAACCCTTTCAGTTGGAATCCAACCACCTCTTCACAACCACAATACATGAGTAACATGAGGAATTACACAAAGATCCTGGATACAGCATGCGATTTAGACTGTTCAAACTGCATACTCATGGTGTTCATACAAAAATGATTTTAACGCACTCTTGCAGGGAAACAATTTGTCTCATGCAAATTTCAAGAGAAGCTAGTTGCTCGCTTGAACATATGATGAAGTCTTATGGCTTAAATAAGAACAAATCAGCTGTGCTTAAGGAATCCATTTCAAACGGAGACCAGTGTTGCCCTACAGAATGAATTAAACAGTATGAACATACAAGACGTATCATTTTATATACTTGATATTAAACTTGCAATCCACACAGGCATCCCTCCCCGCCCCATTTAAATAAAAATTGTCCAGGAAAAGTGCATCATGTTAAATATCTAATCTTTATTCAAAGCTAAAATAGGAAATAGTCAAAAAGAAGGAAAAAGGCAGGGCAGGCTAACCCTAAAGTGCAGGACAGAGGAGTGTGCAGAGGGGTCAGGCATCACAACGCGCGGGAAGGAGAAAAAAAACGACAAACTTACAAAATAAATCATTAACATTTGTTCGGTAAAAAGAGTAGGATAAATACACAAGGGTAAAGAGTTCATTCATTTCCAGGATTATTAACATTTTTTTTCCCTCCATTTAAGAACTTCATTACAAGTGACTGGTCAGTCCATGCCATTACAGAATACTCAGGATAAGTGTTAATTAAAAATAAAAAAAAAACAACAACAAAATGAAAAAACAAACAACCCATTCCAATGATAAATCGTAAATAGTAATAGCTATTGCACATACAGGAGTTGAAGCCATGTAATCGTTATCATGATGCATTTTTTTTTTTTCTTTTTAAAGAGAGAAGTGGCACCAATAGTCTTCCCTCCATTTCATTTTACATTTTCCCCCTCATACTTTGCCTCTCTCTCTGTCGCCCTCCCTTCCAAAACATTTGTCCCAACTGAAGAGAAAATGAACATCGACATGGGGGCGGGGTGATGGAAAGGGGTGGGGGGGGGGTGAAGGTGCGTTACAGGTGCGGGACTATACGTTACCTGACAGAACGTTATCAGTCTTTTCGCAAATAGCGGAGTAGTAGGGGGCCTGGCCGTCGGGGTCGTCCTCGGCAATCGTGGCAGAGAGGGGGAGGGGCTCTAGAGGTGGGGCCCCTCCCAGTGAACTGTGGTCTGGCTCCGCCCCTGGCTTGCCGCAGAGCATGTAGAGCTGCTCCTCTGGATTGGGCGGCTCCTCGGGGTCGAGGGAGATCAGCTCCTTCGCTTCCTCCAGCAGTGGCTCCTCGTTCTCCAGGGAGAAGATTCCAGGACTCTTGCTGCAGCTCTCGGCGGTGGAGTGGGCGTTGGAGTTAGAGGCCGAGGCACTGGAGTCAAAGCCGTAGGACGCCGCGGAGGCGGAGTTCGCCGATGGCGGAGTCCTCCTTCCGCCGCCCTCCTCCTCCTCACGCTCAACCAGGCTGGGCAGGTTGCCCTCGAAGGCCATGTTGTCGATGCCGTGGGCGTCCGGCTCTTCGCCGAGCTGCATCTCACCCTCCGTGTCGCTGGCCTCGTCGCCGGAGGTGGAGGGGGTGGAGGTGGCCGACTCTGGGGCGGTGGCGGGACCTCCGGGCAGCAGCTCGTCGGCCGGGAGGGTCTCTGCCTCCCCCTCCTCTTCCTCTTCCTCGTCAACGGAGGGCGCCGAGCGGACAGGGTGGTCTCGATCAGCCTCAGGCTTGGCGGACTCTGACCAGTCCCGATCCGGGTTCTCGTCGGAACCGCCGCCGTACTGGCGCAGCTCCTCAGGAGTGCTGCTGTTGCTACGGCGCTCAGCTGCCAGCTCCGTCCCGCTCGAGGGGGCCAAGAAGGGCTGGGGGGGCTCCTGCTCAGCTCGGTCCTCAGGCTGGGAGACGAAGGCGGGGGTGCTTAGCTCCAGCCAGGCCTGGGCGGGAGACTGGGTCGACATTTCGGGACCAGCCAGCCAAGGATCAGAGGAACAACTCAGCTGGTCCGCGGCCGGCTGGGAGAAAGGCTCGGCGAAGGGGTTGGAGGGGGACCGCGGTGCGGCGTGGGGTATCAGTGGTTCAGGCGGCAGCTGTGCGTGGTTCAGATTGTCGGGCCGGTCGTCCTCAGTGAAGTCGTCTTCATCCGGGTTCCCGTAGCTCTCGAGCCCGCTCTCAGTCACGCCCTCGCTCGCCATCTCCACGTCTTCGTCCTCCTCATCCTCCTGTCTCATCCTGAGGGGGTCCTCAGCCCGCTCTGATCCCATCTCCATGTCGTCGACTTGATCTTCGTCAAAGTCATTACCTTCCTCGTTGGCTGCGATGTCTGACACCCTCTCGACGTCCGGGGAGCCAAATGTCGCCCCTTTCTGGGTGGAGTCTCCCAGGTTGTCGGTTGCCCCGGTATCCTCCAGCACAGCCGGCTTGCTCCACTCGGACATCCCCTGCTGACTACTGCTCACCTCCCCAAAGTCCAGCAGGTCGCCACACCCGCCAAAACCCAACTGGGACTTCTCAACAGGCTTCCCCCCGCTCATGTCAGACACGGACCCCAGCTGGCCAACTTCCTGCTCCATCGCCCTCCTCTCCTCTTCATACTGTTCAAGGTCCTCATCTTCCTTTTCTACGGCCTCCTCCCCCTCTGGCACTTGACGATCAACAGAGGCAGTGGCGTTAATGTTGCCAGGAATGGAAACCATTGCCTCTGGCTCTGAGCCCTGATTCACAGGTGCTACGGCAGCCACAGGAACCAGCACTTCCTGTCCCTCATCCATTTCTGGCCTGAATTCTGCTCCTAGTTCCAGCTCATCCATGACCAACCTCTGAGGAGCCATCGGAGAAGCCAATGGCAAATCTTCCAGCTCAGGAACAGTGGAAGACAATGGAGGGGACAGTGGAGCCGAAATGGCAGCCGGGGACAGTGGAGCCACTAAGGCAGCAGGAATTTCCTCCTCTGGCTCAGGCTGCTGGGCAGGAAGGCCCACAGCCTCGCTATCCTGGACGCCTGGGACCGGCTCTGAAGGCTGGGCCACTTCGGGCTCCGCCTGGGGCTCGACAAGCACTGGTGCCGTGGTTGCTACTCCTGCAACTGCGGCGGCGGTCGCGATGGCTGCAGCAGTGACGGCGGCCGCAGCTCGCGAAGACGATCGTGGAGACTGGGTCTTCTTGGCGGGCTCCCCGCTGGCAGACAGGGGCTGCACCGATTGTGTAGGCTTGGCGCCACGCTTTGTCGCCAAGGGTGTGCTGCCGCCCACTGGCCTCTTCGGACTGGGGGTGGCCGCCTTGGTGAGGCCAGGCCTGGGCCCGGTGCCGGCTCGAGGGCTGGCCTTCACTTCTGCCGTGGGGGGTGGCTTACCGTCCAGGGGCTTGGGCCTGGTGGGCTTGGCGACATCAGTTGCGGACTTGGCACCCGCCGCCGGCTTCTTGGGTTCTGGCCTGGCAGTCGCTGCTTTAGGCGGCTCGGGTTTGGAGGGCTTTGCTGCCAGAGGGCGGGCTGAGGCAGTCGCCGGTTTCCTGGCCACTGCAGTCGTTGGTTTGCTGACATCTACAAACAGTAGAAAGACAAGCGATCAATGGACTGACTGTACAGCACATCAAGCAGACAGGAATAATCAGGATTAATGGAATTTGCACATTTCTCAGAAGGGGAAACCAACAATCCATCACTACGTGCTGCCAGGACACACAGCAGAGCTCATTTCCCGAATGCACTACGCTCCTTCCCCATGTAGAACCAGAGTGTTTCTCCACAACCCAAAGGTACACAAGCCATGTACACTGTAAACAAGGTCTTCAGTTCACGGTGAAGGACATTAATAACCAATCTGGTCTTGGACGGTCTTTCCAAGTTCACAATATTTCCCTTAAGGATGCAAGTTTCCTCACAGGGTAATTTTTAGATCCAGGTTTATTATGAGCCAGGCACTGATCAGGACTACAACTCTCTTGCAAGTTTTTTTCCCCTTGTTTACCGGGGGCCCACAGATTAAAAGGGAAGTTGTGAATGGACCCAGACAGGCTGCATGCACCAGACACAGTACGTTACATGTCCAGCACACATATCTGCCAGCATCAACGGCAAGCTGACCGTACACTTTAATGTTGATGGGGTTATTAGTAAACTGTCCGGTCACAATCAACCAGAGTAAAGTGTGGTATTTTTGTTATAGTCCCCATTGAGAAAAATGTGCTCATGAACTATTTTTAATTATTTTTTATGCAGGTTCCATGTTAGTGGGAAAGAAACATCACAATAAAGTTGATTTGTGAGGTGTGATATGTCTTAGCATTCGGCCTTTTGTTCCTAATCGTTCCTAAGCCAAATATAAAGTTATGCATTTTCCAATCATTTTTAAAAATATACGTGTGTATATTTGCAAATTTTCACAGTGTTTTCCATATTTGATTGTAGATACTCTTTCTTTTGCAGGCTACCTCATCACAATAAGTGGATGGTGATCGAATTTATGACCCCCTAAAGAAGACGTCAGTGTTATACTTTTTTTCTTTCAACTCATTCCTCATTGCACTGACCTAATAATTGAAGTGTGTTAATCAAGATTCTTATTGCAACTATCTTTATTCATTTTAACTTTATTTAAAAATAAATAAAGGAGAAAAAAATAACCGTAATCTATACCAGTTTCATAAATGATCAATACCCAGGAAGGATCATTATCTGACCATGAATGACCAAAAATAGTACCGTGTCCATACCCCTGTTAACCAATCCATAGTGATGCAGCTAAAATTCATACATTTCATCTTTTTAAAATAATGGCGCGTTAATGAAAATAATCCATGATTTATGTGATGGGTAATGGAATTACATAGATGGAGGATCTTTTCAAATCCAAACTGTAGACCAGACCGAAAGATATTAAACAGGTTTGAACAGAAATGGTAAATTGGATTGGTTAAACCCCCCAAAAACCTACAGACTCATAAATGCAGCAGCTGTATTCAAACCTGTTGAACTTCAAGCCCTTTTTACCTGATGATCAACATAATATTTACTTGATGTAATACTGTGGCTGTAAAAAATTAAAACATGGCATCCCGAGTCTGAATATTTCTGTCAATGTAAGCGTGATACAGCTTCAACGAAGCGCTGCAACCAGGAAATACTGCATGTGCGAGACATTGTCCTTCAATATGAAACAAAAAATTCCTTTTCCTGGCTTTGTAGCAACTCAAGGGAAAATTTAAGGGGAAATTCAGGGGTTTAAGTAGTAGGGCTTTCACCAGGGTTTTCCCTTTACCCACTGGTGTGATCCTTGATCCTACTGTAATCTCTATGGATTACATTCAATCCACCACTGCACTAACATGTTACTGAAGCTGTTCTCAGCCATGCGGAGCAGAAGTGCTTTAATTTCTCACCGGTCTATTCAGCTCTCTATTCTCTCATGACCAATCAAAAGACAGCAGTGGTTCTCATTCCACCCTTAGCATCTGATTAATGTGTGTTGGACAACACAACAGAGGGATTAACAGAAACGAGACCAACAGCAGTAATTCTTTTGATACCACCCACAACTTTTGACAACGGACACAAGAAAAATAACAGTTCCTGTGTGTAACAGACTGAGCCGTTTTATACAAATGTACATTCCTATTGCAAATCAGGTTCATCTTCCTCAAATTTTCAGGGTGCAGGCGTTTCAGTTGTTATGGCCCCAATTTCTAATTAGATTTTCAACGCAACAGCAACAGCAAGGGATGACAGACACAGTTTTAACAACTAAAACACATTTAATTTTTAAAACAAAGACAATAACGACTAAGCAACTAACAACTAAGACCAAGATTGAATTATCTACAAAACATAAATATTTACAATCCCTTTTCGTGGGGGTGGCTTGGTGATATCCTGGATGATGAAAATGCTCAAACACAGGCAAAGAAATCCACAAAAGAAACGTCACAGGTCTTGAACAGAATGTGTGATCTGGTCATCTTCTTGCAATTTCTCCTACTACTTTACTGTCTCAATTCTTTTCCTTATATACTCTTTTGCAGACCCCACCCACATTTAGACCTCTTTTTTTTAATTTTCTGAGACTTGCCCCAGACATGTCCAGGACATGTCTAAACATGACTCCAGTCTGAGCTTAACAAAAAAAAAAGGTAAATACTGCCATCTAGTGGCCTATATTCACATTACACAGTGCACTGGAATAAACAACCTCTAAATCAACCTGATAATTCTTTGCCTGAATTTGAAAGGCAGTAGAACCCAGCATCCCACTAACTCTCCTTCATCAAATGGTCGTGGACCATCCCAGGCCTGACCAGGCCATCGAAAATTACCTCTCTTCACAGGAGCCGCGGGCTTGGAGGGCTGCACTGTGGCGGTGCGGCCAGCAGAGGGAGCTGTGGCGCCGGGTCTAGAAGTGGCAGGTCGGGCGGAGGGAGCGGTAGTCTTCGCAGCAGTCGCCGTGGGGGCAGTGCGAGGAGCCGGAGGCACGCCAGCGGGCCTGAAAAACGCGTGACCGTATTAAACGGCGCATCTACAAGGTACTCGGTACATTCTACATGGTTATAAAAGAACCGCTTATGAGAGACATTACACGGGACATGTCACATGAGAAATTACACCGTGAGCAAAGCACATTTGTGCAGGCACTTTACAGTTCGAGCACATTCATTGGCTGAGTTGAAAGAACTTCAGTACAGTAAAGGACCTCATTTAGTGGCAGCGCATAGACTTTACAACTAAAAGCCTACGAGCCAAACCAGGGTTCAAGACAGCAAACATTATTAATAGCCAGTCATTCTCAACACAGCCAACGCAGGACCTAACAAAGTGACCAAACACTTCATTTCACAGAATGGTGATAGCGTGGCTTTGGACGGTCGAAGCAAACTCATCATCTGATACCCTGATTGGCTGTGACTCCGGCAGTATGGAGGGATTTAACAGGAGAGAGATAGATTGCTGAGGGAGCGATTTGGAGCACATGGATGCAGGGGAGAGGGGGGGAGAGGTGGGAGAGATAAAGGGAGGTTTGTGAGCCTCTCCCTCTCTCCTTCTCGCTCTCCCCCAGCAGCGACAGAGCAGAGAGGACATTTATTCCCTGATGAAGCCTCCTCATTTAAATTGACCAGGAGCTCAGCCCCTCCCCCACCAAAAGCCCCTCCCACCCACGAGTTTCTCAGCGATGCATCGCACTCCAGCTCCACTCAGCATCTCGACTAAACCCAAACGACCTTTCCCCACATCGCCCAGCGGCATCGACCGCAGACCTCACAGCTAGCGCAGGGGAAGGGAACCTACATACGTCCACACCATCACCGCCGACTAGGCTACACTAACCTGAGCTTCCACATGCAAAAGGTGCAAAGCATAATTAACCCTTCGAGCCCTGATCCCCATATAAATTTTCAGAAATTCATTAAACGATTTTGTGCTGTTGAAAACCTGTTAACAAGTTGCGACATAAGATATCAAAATCAAATCTGTTGAAAACCTAAGTCACGGAGCAACAATAGCTGCATTCAGCACTCAAAGGTTTAAAAAAAAAATAAAAAAAAATAAGAAAATGGAGGGGGGCCGTTTCCCTTCCAATTAGCTTAGTGACCTGACAGAAAGTGTCCCAATTAAAGGCCTACTTAACAATTCAAGAGCAGATAATGTTCAAGGTGACATCTCACCACCATACATAGCTGGTTTTCATGCATTCCCTGTATTGCAGAGCAGGAGCTTTCAATTTTTTTGAGAAAAAGGCAGATGGGACGACACCCGTTTTGGCCCAGCACCAAGATGCGCAATTCTTTTTATCAGGGACTCAACTGAAGAGCACGATTGATTAATTAGCAGAATCAGATGTCATGGTGCCAGGCTGCAGCAAAATCTGCTCCACCAAAATCTGCTCCACCAATGACCACTGGCTATGGTCAGAGAGCATGGCCAAGCAATAGACAGGGAAATTTCACACTTGGGCCTATCAGACTAGGGCAGGGGTGTCAGGTCTCATCTGTGAAGGGCTGTGAGAGTGCAGGTCTTCGTTACAGCCCAGGGCTACAGCAGCTGATTCAACTAATCACTTGGTCAGGGGTTCAATCCAGACCTTGATAATTAGAATTAGGCGTACTAGTGTTGGGCTTTCACAAAAACCGGCAACCACACTGGCCTTTTATTGATAAGACAGGACACCACAGTATTATAGCAAGGGGCAGCCATTCCTTGTTCAGGTGAGCATGTTGGTTTCTGTTCTCAGTATCAACCTCACACCAAAGAAACTTGGCAAGGACAGCTGACCACGTGACAGTTTTAGTTGATGATCTGCATTCAGAGGAACACCAAATCGAGAAAGCACTTAAAGGGCACGCCTCCGCTGATGCATTCGTCACCAACAGAACAAATATGGCCGCGGTGGCCACATTTGAAATCATCCCAAAATTTAATCGAATTCTTCCTTGGTGTGTACTTCCATAAACTATCATTGAATTTGAATAAGCAAGTTGAGTTATTGTCTGGACAAATCAAGCAAACAAATGGACATGGATGGATACAAAACCTCCGCCCATCTTTGGTTGCTGGAGGTAACCACTACACCCCGGGCTCTCCTGGACCAGGGGCAAGTTACACCCAATATTGGGTTTATTAAATAAAGACCACTAGTCCATCAATAACATATGCAAAGTGACTGAAACAAAAGACTGACAACTCACTCATCTGTTCAAACCTGAAGTAAAAAAGGCCTTTGCTGGGTGATCGAAAATAAATGAAAGAATTGAGGGAATGAGACAGGAGGATGTGGAGAGGAGGGGAAGTTTTGGTGGCTGAAGAGGAAAGATAAAAGGGTGCCCGTCAACAAAACCATCCGAAAGAAGGTCCCGTTATCTACGAGCAGACCGGCTTCACCACAATGCATGTTGAAGACTGTCCGCTGCGTGGCTAAATTGAGGCTGCACTGCTAGGGGATTAGCGGGTGCGAACACTTGGAAAACGCCACGTCACTCATCCAATTAGACGCCATTAAACTGAAAGGCCACATTATTCTCTTCGCCTGACGAACACGGCCTTCGACACATGCAGGATCCGTATGGAGGTAGTTTTGAGCTCCACGAAACTTCCGCACCAATGTCCTAACTGTGGGCCGTGATCAAGTTCACAAGGTTTCATGATCTGGATATAAAAGCCCTACTGAGCAATTATTTATTTTCTGGATGTTTCATATTCACAAAGATTAAAAAAAAAAAAAAAAAAAAAAAAAAAAAAAGGCTCGATCCAAACTGAATCTCTCACTACAGAGCCAAATTCAAACAATATGTAAAAATTTCAGACCCATTCCCACACAAGACTGAAGAGTGATATGAATATTTAAAATAAAGTCAAAATCCTCCAATTCCTTTTTGTAATTCTTGCTCCCAAAAGACGACTCCATTCCCCTCCCCTAAACGCAGCACACAGCCATTATAAGTGTACCCGTGTACCTCATGGTCACAGCATTAATAATAAAAATGACAGAATAAAAATAGCTGGGTTGCGTGTGGAATTCTCCGGAAACCTGGGCTCAGTGAACACTGGGGCAGAAGCTCATAAGAGGTGGGAGCGTAATCTGGACCTACAGGGAGCGTCTCACCCCGAGAGGCTAAGCTAACAAACAAGAGCACCTGATAAATAATACAACAGCACACAGGCTTTTAACGGTCATCAGTGCCCCAGAGAACAGCCCTCCGAGCACAAAGACATGCATTACAGCTGCCTAGCCAACTACGCTAACATTTAAATAACAAATACGTGAAACAAATAAACTTGAGCATTAAATAAAACATGGTCACTGGATCCTGTAAAATGCTTTACTTTCGGTTCGTCAAGTCAACCATTTGCAGATCTAAAAAGTTAAAACTGGTCTTGATCCAGCCAACCCATAAGACGTTTGCATCATTTCAATAAAAGTTTGTCATTTTTATGGTTTCATTGTTCTGTTTTTCTGAGCTTGATATTTGCAAGTTGTCAACATTTTAACCTGACTGGATCGACAAAAACACTTTTTGCTTCAAGTTCACGCCCATTCCTGGACAAATTCACTAGTAGCCGGAATACGCATTCATCTACATGCAGCAGAATTACTCATTAACACCAGAGGAATGCATGCCTGCTCTCTCATAATCATTCTGGGGGTGAAAGGGTTTGCTAAACAAATGTAACATTTCAGGAAAACTGAGAAGACAATCCCTAGCAAACAAAGTATCAGATGGAGCCTTTCTTTACAATACAGCGGCAACGGCCAGAGAGGAATGAGACACCAACTATTGAAAATGCACATCTTTATTTCACCTGTCAGCTAAGCCAATCATATTAAAGTGAAATCAATGATGGAAAAACGGCGTCGTCCATGTTCTCATACAAAGCAGACATTTTAAATCGCGCTGAATGTGCACTCCGGTTGTTTCTGCGCGCGTGAGCCTCCAATTCGTTGGAATGTTTAGAACATTCTGCCCGATGACATCATGCACGCCTCCACGCCACAGGGCTCCAGTGACACCCTCATTACGACCAATCAGACCAACAAAACAGCAGGACAGACCGGGGCGGCCTGGCAATTCTGGGGCAGAGGGTCACAATTAAATGTCAGGCGCAGAAAAATGCCACGAGGCACACAAACAAGCTGCGATAACATCGGCCAAGGCATTTCATTTCCATTTTGATTAGGGCGTATCATTAGCAGTGCACATAAACGATAATTAATACATTTGGGCTGCCAAGTGCGCCTCCACAGATCAAAGGAAGGCCCCAGTTGGAGCATGACTCGCACCCAACTCAAGCAAACGTACACAACTAAGCTCTTCCTACATGTGAGTAAAGACAGACACACACACACACACACACACACACACACACACAATTCGGGAGGTAGAGGGAAAGCAATGACTTCCTCTCTCTCAACTCTCAAACCGAATCATGTTTACAAAAAGGCCACACAACGCCCCAGCCCTGACATCGAGTGCACCTCTCTGTTTTGATGTCACTGCCGCGGCCCCCCCCAAAAAAAAAAAAAAAAAAAAAAAAAACACCGGTCTGTGGCTTATATTAAAAACCACAGTCACAGGAGCAGAGCTGTTACTGCAGTACAGTCATTGGACCCCGGCAGCTTCAGGGCCTCAAGCCAACAGCACATAAATCTGAAAAAAGCTCAACACAAACACTGCAGCAGAGGAGGGATCTGTGCTGCCGGCAAAACTACAATCGTCTGCCAGCTACTCCAGGAAAAACTCATACAGAAACAATACTCAACCCTGATCTGCTGGGCTCCAGCTTCACAGAGAGAGAAGGCGGTGACATCAATAAATACACGCACACTCATTTGTGTACTTCTATCCTTGTGAGGACATTATGTAGACTTCCATTAGTTCCTTGTGTCTCTACTTAGCCCTAATCCTTATCCTAACCTTGACCCATCCCTAATTCTATCCTTAACCTGAACTCAAATCCTTACTTTAACCCTAACCTATCCCTAATTCTATCATCTACTCAAACCCTTATCCAACCTCAACCCATCCCTAATCCTTACCTTAAACCAAATCCTTACCCTAACCTCAGTCCATCCACAAGTCTAACCTTAACCAAACTCTTAAGCCAACCCATCCATAATTCTAGCATTACCTCAACCCCTTACCCAAACCTTAACCCATCCATAATTCTAACCTTAAGCAAAACCACTCATCCCAAATTCTAACATTAACCCAAACCTAGGTCACAATTTCTCTTTGTAATTGTATGAACTGCCCAAAACCTCCTCACTCTGTAGAAAAAAAAACATGCTCTAGTCCTCACTATGAAGCAAATGCAAAGATACACGTGCACACAAATGCACAAGGAGGCATTTATTAACTGGCCAATCCAATCATCAGCAGTGGTTACTGTACTGAAGAGGTCAGTACAGCCTGTGCCGCGTGCTGACAGACTGGAGTGGTTGAGTTTTCCCACCTCCATTATCAAAGAGCCGTCAAAACTACCCCCGGGGACTGTGCTGTTGTCACATAAGCCCACACTCCTGCAGGACCCACACAACCGCAGCGCCTGGAGCGATCAGTCAGGCCCCGCACCAGGATACATGGAGCTACAGCACTGAGCTACTGCTACCCGTCACCTGCAGAGAGAAACTACCCTCATGCTCCAGAGAGCACAGGTGTGCTGAGGCCTTCACTCAAAAAAAACACACTCTTGCACACTCACGTGTACACACTCAAGAGAAACCAAACACAGGTACGCGCATGCACACGCGCACACACTCATTTAAGCACTCCCCCTACACACCCACACACACACACACACACACACACACACACACACACACACACACACACACACATACAGACACACACACACACACATACACACACATCTATCCAAACACCCACCCATCCATGCACACACACACACACCCATGCATCCATCCACACACAAACACACACATCCATCCATCCACCCACCCACCCACACGAACATACAATCATCCATCCATCCATCCACCCACACCCATCCATCCATCCACACACCCACACCCATCCATGCACCCCCACACACAGACAAGCATCCATCCATCCATCCACACACACACACACACACACACACACACACACACACACACACACACACACACACACACACACACACACACACCTATCCAAACACCCACCCATCCATGCACACACACACACACCCATGCATCCATCCACACACAAACACACACATCCATCCATCCACCCACCCACCCACACGAACATACAATCATCCATCCATCCACCCACACCCATCCATCCATCCACACACCCACACCCATCCATGCACCCCCACACACAGACAAGCATCCATCCATCCACACACACACACACACACACACACACACACACACACACACACACACACACACACACATCTATCCAAACACCCACCCATCCATGCACACACACACACACACACACACCCATGCATCCATCCACACACAAACACACACATCCATCCATCCACCCACCCACCCACACGAACATACAATCATCCATCCATCCATCCACCCACACCCATCCATCCATCCACACACCCACACCCATCCATGCACCCCCACACACAGACAAGCATCCATCCATCCACACACACACACACACACACACACACACAAAGTATGCAGCAGACTCAGAGGGACCGTTTCAAATATGAAGAGGACTAATGTCAGCCATTATCGGGAGATGTGAGCGCATGAATTCAGAATGAGCGCCGCGCCGTCTCGTCTGCCCTTGCCGCACAGGAAGCCTCTGCATCGACAGTGCGCTCACGTTCCCCAGGTCTGGCAGAGAGACGCCTCCCATACACCGCACACAGTCCAGCTGCATCATGGGAAGGAGCCTGCCACGCCCGTGTGGTCGCGCACTTCCCTCTCTCTCATCTCTCCTTCCTCTTAACTCTCCCTCCCCCTCCCTCCATCTGCTCAGTCCTGTGGGTCGACCCTCCCCCACACACACACACACACACACACACACACACACACACACACACACACACACACACACACACACACACACACACCTCTAACTCTCGCTCTAACCCACTCCACCCCTCCCTCTCCTCTCTGTGGGCAGTGATGTTCTATTCTAACGCTCACGGGCTCATGACTAATTCAGCACTACAGAGACATCTGGACTCCGGCCAAGACTGACTGCTCCCCACTGTCACCTCAGAGAGAGTCAGTGAGGCAGGAGCAGGGCGCACATACACAGACACACACACAGACACAGTCTAACAACATGCACACATCCATATTAGCCAAACATTCACTCATTAGCAGCTCAAGTACACAGGGGATAGCATCCTATAATGAACTGGTGTCAGCCCTAAAGCATCCACACCCAAACTGCGCAGGAAACACACAAACTGTAGCGCCACACAGGGCCTGTGGGCTCTGGGAATAGTCCTGTAGCGCCACGCAGGGCCTGTGGGCTCTGGGAATAGTCCTGTAGCGCCACGCAGGGCCTGTGGGCTCTGGGAATAGTCCTGTAGCGCCACGCAGGGCCTGTGGGCTCTGGGAATAGTCCTGTAGCGCCACGCAGGGCCTGTGGGCTCTGGGAATAGTCCTGTAGCGCCACGCAGGGCCTGTGGGCTCTGGGAATAGTCCTGTAGCGCCACGCAGGGCCTGTGGGCTCTGGGAATAGTCCTGTAGCGCCACGCAGGGCCTGTGGGCTCTGGGAATAGTCCTGTAGCGCCACGCAGGGCCTGTGGGCTCTGGGAATAGTCCTGTAGCGCCACGCAGGGCCTGTGGGCTCTGGGAATAGTCCTGTAGCGCCACACAGGGCCTATGGGCTCTGGGAATAGTCTGCGTAGCCCAGATATGAGGCACTGCCACCATGACAGAAACCAGGCAATGCGACAATGCCCTCATCCCCAAATACACAGTCAGACACACATACAGTCAATGTCAAAGCTATGTGCCCGATCACTTCCTGAGTTGATTAATGTAGAACAGGAAGTGGACAGAAACCGTGGAGAGAGAGATAAGGACCCCAGCAGAGGAGGGGGGGGGGGGGGAATCTGCAGTGGCTCTGTGTTCAACTCATTTAATAAAGAGCAGCGTCACACAGGAAGCAGCGCAGGGCTGATCCAAGGCCCCACAGGGGAGATTAGAGACTGTGGCTGAGCGCGTCACACACGCCCTGGAGAGAGGGTGGGCACTGGGGAGTGGAAGGCAGAACACACTGGAGCTGCCCGTGAGGCTGGATCACATGGCGCGTCTTGGACCAGAAGAACCTTTTCACAGTTTAAAGAACTTCATTCAAAGAGCCCGCCTTTTACCTGGGTTCACACCACAGGAACTGAGAACAACCGTACTTCTTAGAACTCTGTTCAGAAGAACTTTAGTAGCTTCAAAGCACCGCATCAAAAGCCTGCACATTTCACACATCATCCTTTTATACTGCGCTTTACAAACTCAAGGTAAAAGAGTACCCATACGGCAGTCGATCATTTAGCAGATTCCTTTATCCTACAACTTTATCCTAACTTGATTAGCGTTCGCAGTTGCTTGTCCTCCCCGGATCCATGTGGGCTCAAGTCCCTCGCTCAAGGGCGCAATAGCTCCAGTAATATTACTACAGCTGGACAGTAGCTTGACCCCCCTGACCTCCTGAACCTCAAATGAACACGGAAGCAGCTTTGCCCCCCTGACCTTCCATGTAACATTGTGCTCCACGAAGAGACTGCAATTCCTGCAGCTTTGCTCCAAGCAGCATATCTGGTATGTTAATTAGCAATACATGCCATCAACCACTCTAATGTACCTTAACAAATCTCACATCTCCGAATGTTTCAGTGCTGACGGCAAAAGAACTGTAAGCTTTCAAAGATCTAGCTACCAGCAGTTAAACAGCCTGAAGACATTCCAAAGGAAATGCTCAAAAAAAATTAATCAACAGGACCATAAGACGGCACAAATATGAGAAACAGCAGAAATGTCTGCCTGCAGGTAAGAAGAGATAAAGGGAGATAGTCTGGAAGAGACTCTTACACTATTCAATAAAATGTCCAACAGCCACATTTACTCAAAGTACTAATTCTGCCTACCAAGGATCTCCCTCATCGGAGGGGCGAGAGATATGCCATGCCATTGAGATCCCTTACCTGGTGGTCTTGGGAACGGTGGACCTATCGGTTTTGGTCGGGGTAGCGGAGCTGGCTTTGGAGGCAGCTGCAGAGGCTGGTCTGGGAGCTGGGGGGGGGTGGACAGAGAGAATAAGTCCTTCATCATGGAAAAAATGGCTTTAACAGCAATAAAGTCCGACCACGAGTCACCATGGAGCCATTAAGAATGTCAAGCTGAATCCTGGCAACTGTGAGGCAAGGTAGTCTGTCACTGATCTGTTAAGTACACTAGTCATATTAGCATTAAGGAGCATGCAAAATCATGATTAAGAACCGTATAATATTTACTACTGTAATTGTCCAAGATAGACAAATAATGCACAAATAAAAACGAATATTTATATCTCCGAACGGCGTTCCGGGGGATATTATGTTTTTGGTCCGGCCGCCGTCGCCGCACTACGTGTTAAGGCGATAACTTCAGTAATATTCCAATTACAAATTCCAAATTTTGCACAAGTAAGTATCATATAGAGGAAGAACTGATTCGATTTTGGACAATTTACGATGTCTAGATTGTCTAGGATGTGTCCCACAATGACATTATACCTGTTTGGTTAAAACTTGACACAAAGTGGAGCTTTGTCACATAAAATCCACCATTTTTGCTATATCTTTGGAACCATTTCTCCAATTGATATGAAACTATGTGCAACTGCAAGGTCATGACCTCACAACGTGTCACATGACGACATCATACCTTTATGGTTCAATATTTTGCCACCAGGTGGCGCTTTGTGATGGAAAATTACCATTTTGGCCATATCTTCAGAACCATTTGACCGATTGACCTGAGATGAAGTTCAAATGAAAGTCTATTCAAGGTCTATTCAAGGATTGGGGAATTTGAGGATTGGGGGCATTCGGGGATATACACCCAGCCATCGCCTCTGACGGCATAAGCCTAGTTGTAGGAATGGATAAGCAATTCAAAGCAACAACATGCTCCTCATAGTCCATTTGTGATGCAGATATAAGATTTATGAATCAGTTTCCATTGTTACTGTACAAAAATCATCCTGCAGAGTACTTCCTAAAAAGATACTGCCACATGAAGACCTGTGCGCAAGAAGTACTTGAGTCACATTTTGCAAAAAAAAATGAGCCAACACAAGTATTAAACACCACAATAGCCAGAGCATCATCTGATACCAAAGATTTATGCAAAGAAGCACTCCAGTCTTGTGCACTTGCGCATTTCCATTGACCGTTGTCATGATCTGTACCATGTTCTGAAAATTTTGAGCCCCAAAATCTCATGAGTATTTTTTGAGAGACTTTGGTACTTCTTGCACACCGGTCTTCATATGGCAACTAAAGCACGAGCAGAACAGTCTAATAAGATCACTACCCTAGGCTGTGACCTGGTCTAGGGTGTTTGAAGAGCTCAAACTATACCAACCGCTAGTTTTAGGCTTGGGTTTGACATCGTTGCTGGGTGCAGCAGGGACTCGCTTGTTCGCGGTCGCGACTCCTGTTGCAGTCCTTGTGCCGCTGGTCGCAGCTGCAGGAGCAGTAGTGGGTCTGCTCACTCCAATCGGCTTCCTATCCGGGACCTTAGCTGGAGGTCTGGCACTGAGAGCAGCGGCTGGCCCTACTGGCTTTTTAGCAGGTGCAGTGGTGGAGGCGGGTTTCTTCCTCTCAGCTGTGACGACGTTGGTCGCGTTGGCCTTCTTTGCCACGCCGTTGGACAGGGGCTTCGAAACACCATTGAGGATTCGGTTCTGAGTCACCCCAGGCCGACCGCCAGGTCCTGAAGCTCCTGTTGGCCTGGTGGTAGCAGTCGCGGGCTTCGCTTTAGCCGGTGCTTTCGTCTTTGCTTTCGGGTCAGCAGGCTTGGCACTCCCCTCCTTGAGGGCAGGGGGCGCCATCTGTGTTTCCGGCTGCTCTGTCTGCTGCTGCTCGGCTGCCCCATCTTGCTGCGACGGCTGAGCAGCTGGCTGAAGTTGCTGCTCCTCCTCTGGGGGCAGTGCTTCCTCTACAGGCTCCACCCCCAGCATTTCCATAGGCTCGGCAGTGTCCACCCCATCCGGTTTCATCTCCCCCAAAGCCCTAGTGTTCACCCTCCTCTCGGGTGAAGTTCCTCTGGATCCACACCTTCCTCACAAGGGACCCCCCAGCACTGCACAGCTCCCAATCAGCCCGAACTGGGGAAAAGAAAGGAGGGGGGGGAAATCACTTTACAGTAAATAAACACCACCAAACAAGCTAGTAAACAATCAGGCGATTAAAAAGGAAAAGCCAATAAATGTACATGACAGCACAGCAACAATAAGTTCCAGAAAAAAGAAAATCCCGAGGGTTTTTCAGAGGAGTAACTAACAGGAAGTAACATGCTGGGGCAGCCAATAATATTGCACGTTCCCAAGGTAACGAGGCACTTACTGACCATCTCAAGGGTCCACTGGGAGACTACGCACAAGTTGCATCATGTGCAGCCAATCTAACACACAAGCGCAAGACAGATGGCGTGAAAATCCAAGTGAAATCCTGCAACACGCATTTGAGTTCAGTGAAAACATTACTCCCACTTCCTCAATGACAGTTAAACCACAAAGAAATACAGCCAACAGAGAAAATTCTCACAGCCTGCAGCCTGTCAATGGGTTGTACAGCCCATAAGGAGACCATGCTAAAGTAGATGAGAAACATGTGGCCAGATCATGCATAATTATCTCCTGAGAGTTGAAATGCATCTGGGTGCCTCGGTAATCAAACACCAAAAACAAGCAAGCGACCAACACAAGCAAACATATCCCCCATCTGTTCAGAAAGGCACCCCTTGAAGGTGGTGAATAAATTACTAAAATTATTAAATGTGCTCCTCTTCCTAAATGGAGAATAATGCTCTGGGGCAGCAGGTCAAATGGACAACAGACAGAAAAATGTGTCCAAGACTCCCATCACCAAACAAGAAGGATGACAGATGCTTGTCAAAAGCTGATCGGCAAAAATCCCTGAGCCAACTGTGTGGGCTGGACAAACTGACCGGAGAGGAAAAGGTGGAAAAGTGGGGTGCAGGGCTTGCAGACCCAGGCACCTCCCCGTCACAGGCTAACACTCCCACTACCCAGGGTGCAGAGTGCCTTTGAGAGCTCACCACTTTTGAGCAGGGTGGAGTTTGCAGGTGTGCATCAAGGTACAAAGCTTGGCCCGTTTACCAATTCAACCTTTGATATATGCCCAGAGAATATAGTCCACTTGTGAGGGTCCAGAAAAACTGGTTGAGTTGGTTTGGGTTAGTTTGGAGGTAATGGAGAAAAACAACTCCCCGCTCCCCCCCCCCCATATCATCCAAAACCAAGTTAGAAGCCCAATTAATTTCTGTGCCAGAATAAAAGTCTCTCAAACTGCTGACCTCCAGCTCAAATTCACAAGACAACTGCAAATTTTAGAACCAAAATCCGTACTTCTCCAGCCCACCCCCACCCCAGACTGCGGGACACAGAGCTCACTGCTGCAGTTATAAATCTCCCAAGAAGAGGCCAGAGGGGGAAGATCTGCTCCCTTTTTCACCCCCCCCCCCCCCGGCCCACTCGCACTTCTCAGGCCTTTTCTAGTTGCAAGTACATCTGTTACAAAACCCAACCATGTAGACAAACCATGACCGCTTTCGAAGAGATCATAAAAACACTGACTCGCTTTGAATAAACTCTCAGCACCAATGACAAACAGAAAAAACAAGCAGAAGAGAATCTTAACAGCTCCGTGGTAAGATTCTCATATCAACGAAAAAGGACTGCAACTGCCCGTGCCAACCATACATCACATATTATGAGTCACCAGAGAAGAGCAGGCCTGAAACAGTCATTTGGCGCCCAGAAGGGGAGATGAAGTCAAAATGAACTGCAATGCTGGAAAAAAGAGCATCATCCCAAATTCTTGCTGACTGGGACCAACAGGAAAAGGATGGGAATAACGTCCGCCCCCCACCCCTCATACTCAGGAATTAAGGAGGGGGAAAAAGGACAAGAGAAAGAACAGGCCCTGACTGGGGCTCGTAGGCAGCATTGAAGAAGCCTGAATCTCTAACCCATACTCTTTCCTCAGCGAATTCCCCACAGGCGCAATTAATTAACCAGGCTAAAGCTGTAGCTTTCCTGCAATAAACAAACACCAGGCCAGGAGGCGAGCTGAACGCATTCACCAACACTCAGAGCTGCCTTAGACAAGCACTTAAATTAATAACCTATTTCAATAGTGTTTCCCCCCCTTGCTGAATAATCAAAGGGTTCAGTTCTGTTGTCCGCCCTCATTGCTCCGTAAAACGTAAGTGTCATAATCCATTTGGAAATGCACTAAAAAAAAAAAGATGAGGCGCGCAGAGAGCGCATTACCTCTGCCGTTTTGATATTCCTCAGCGGAGGAATTATCACTGAACAGGAGGGTTAAAGAGTCTCGACGGTGAAATCTTCATCAAGATCCGAATGAATTTCTGCATGTGTTAAGAATACCACTCCACTCTTCACCAAAATTTCATCACTTCCTCCTGAGCTCAAAATCCCTCAACACTAAAAATTCAACTGACATCCATCCATGACTGGATATGTCAAAGTTATATGATGAACAAACGAACACAGATCTTTGAAAACACTACCTCAAAGCAGAGGTATAATTAAAATGACCACATTAAAATACATTTTGGGGGAGAAAAGGTCCTAGTCTCAGTGACATGCAGAAGTACAAATTGCCCTTTGGTTGCATCATAATGCTTTACTCATTAAATTGGCAGGCAGCCTGTAGGGCTTATGCAGTGTGGGCCTCCCCTTAATGGGGAAAGCCGAAAGTCTGGAAACTATCAAATATAAATAACGAAGAGTTCATTAGCAAGGACTGAAGTGTTGAGGCAGGCTTGTTTCCAAGGTACATTTGGATCTAGAACTGAACAGCATCACAGGTAATTACGGAGTGATTCCAGTGTCCCAGCCCTGGGCGGCCATTATACAAACAGCTCCCAGTAAACACGGCGAGAACACGACTGAAACACAGAAATCCATGATCTGCTCAAGCAGGAGAAACAGAACAGCCGGACAGGCCTTTTTTTTTTTTTTTTAAAAAGGCCCTTTGATTCGCTCAGATTTTTTTGGTCAGCAGCTAGCAGTGCTTTACAAAAACAATTTGATTGGATGCGATGGTGTGTCACCTGTCATGTGATTCAACATTATTAAAAAAAAAAAAAAAAAAAAAAAAAAAAAAGCAACAGAGCTGTGTCAACAGCAACAATGACAGCAGTTGAAAACAAATTCACTGGGCTTTTGAAGTCAAAAATCGGCATGGTGATATTCCCCATAATGCAACTGAAAATTGTTTGACGTTTATGCGCGGGTGGTACAGAAGGGCAGGGGCTGAATCCTTCATCTGCTGCAAGGAGAACGAATGAACTGAAAGTGTGTGAACAGAGCAGCAGTCAGGCGACAGACCACAAACAAACACGGATAATATCCGGTTACTCAGAGATCACTGATAAATTCAGCTCTGTAAACACAATTGTCGCTGATGACATCAAACTAACGCAATAGTTTCATATTGGCAACAGCAGGGAATGAATCCATAGCAGAACTAAACGCTTCACCCCACAGACAAACACAAACCCGTCAGAGAAGAGATTGTTGCAGCGTCTGAACAGGTGCAATCTGCAGTCTCTCTGCTCGTCTGCAATGTAGTAAATCAGTGCCTAAAAATGCCACTCGTTCTGTTTATGACGCATTTTTATGGCCGGATGTCAGCGCAAATGCGCATTTCTGAAATTGAAGGATATTAAACACGCCCCTGTTCAAACAGCCATTTTGGGGGTTACCCATATAAAGCGTCAGGACGACAGCTTTTGGTCACGGCCCTAACTGACACAGGCTTGGCGTACAGAGACAAGCCCATTATCAGTAATGATGGAACTCATTACCAGTGACGATGGAGCCCATTATAAGTACAGGTGGAGACCTGCAGTCCAGCTCAGACCAACAGTCCCCACAGAAAACATTTTGTTGTACGGCTACGACAAAGGCTCCCCCATGGCAGAGCTCAAGACACAATTTTAAAGTGATGCGATTGTGGACACACACGAAAAATAAAAGCAGAAGGGGGGTGGCGAAGGGTGCAGTAGTTAACCCGTTTCAAATCGCTTAGGCCATCACCGATGGATTCACAGTCAATCATAAATCATGCGTACCAGAAAACAACCAAAAAAACCACCAAGGATGATGAACATTCTTAAACCGGAGTTACTTTAAGAAACTTCCAAATGCAATGGACTGGAATCACCCCTCAGATTGAGATTTACAGGTGAGGTGCCAGAAAGAAATAGGTGGGGGGAAAAAAAAAAAAAAAAAAAAAAAAAGCCGATGAGACCCAACCCCAACTGAGTGAGGAGTGCACAGGGCATAGTGGGCCAAGTGCACATGGATTGAAAAAAGACAGAGCTAGAATTTGAGCATGTGCATGATAGCGATGCAAGCCTGTGGGACCCGGGGCGGAGCAGATGTGCAGAGCGAGTGACACATGACCCCGACTGCAACCCTTGCCAGTGAGCTACTCCCTAATAACCCCCAATAAATATTTGGCATGTACCCAGAATCGCATAACCCGCTATAGAACCCCCCCCTTTACTCCCAAACACAAAACTGCCCCGCCGCCCCCCCCCCCCCCCCCAAACACAAAACTGCCCCCCCACACACACACAAAATCTTTCCTACGTCCATGTGCACACGTGTCCTTCAACTTGCAACAGAGGACTACAAACATTTTTTAACCACCAGAGTGGACATATCTGGGAAAGGACACTAGTCCAGTCCTCACAACTACAGAGGCAAATTGAAATTAAATGGTTTAGATTAAGGTTGCAGTTAGAACTGGGGAAGGGGTAAGGTTTTTGGGGTAGGCATGTGCTGGTTATGGATAAAATCAGGGAAAGGCAAGAGAGACAAAGAAGAATGTCAATGTCATGTTCTCGATAAGAGAGTGTGTGTCAGTGCGTGTCTGTGTGCATCTGTGAGTGCGTTTAGGAGACTTGCTGACGAGGAGACCCAGCCACATTCCTCCTGCAGCCTCGGGCTCTCGGGGGCTAACAGCTGTCAAACGCTCCAGCTGGGCGTGTGGAGAACGGCATTACTGCAGCAGTGACGCCCCGAGGGGTCTGTCGCCTCCCGCATTCCTGTGATCCTCCTAGCTCACAACACGACAGCAGCGCTACATCTCTAAAAACTGCCATCATCCACTTCTTTAAGTCAAGCATACATACTACACCAGCATCTAGGTCTCTCCACCACAAAAGCAAGGAGACGCATAAACAGGCCAAAATAACTAATGATCAAAACAAAATATGGTCTATTCTAACGGTCTAGTGTATACTGTATAGTGTATTTAGTCACAGTCAAAGTAATAAAACTCATTTCAAAACAACAATATCCAACGCAGAAACAATCTTTTCAGTGGTGTCACAGCCTACCGCCGCTACAGCATGTGGCGAGGCAGTGCTAACAATGGCCAGCTTGTGTAGCCTCTATTCTTAGCGCACGGCTTTATAATCTGAGGCTTCCAGATGGTGGGCGCTCTGTAAGCGCTAATGCACAGTAGCTATGCTGCGCCATTCGCTAGCCGTGATGCCAATAGACTGCCAAGCAGTGCGTCAGCCACAGGGGGCTGCTCGGAAACACTGGGCCCCATTCTTAAGCAGGATGCTGAGGCTCTTTAGCAGAGAGAATAAACACTTTACATGGAGATGCCACTGACTCGCACCAGATGATGGAGGAAAGACGCGTCGAGACCGATGCAGAACAGGCTATGAAACCACAATTACAATCCTACCCACTTCCAAATATGTTTTTAGTGGCCCAAATCATTAAGTGGTACACAATTAGCATTCTCAATTGTTAAGAGAGGCAACAAGCACACAATTCTTCAATAAAAGTATAGACTGATCTCGCTTACTATAGGGCCATGACAGAGATCGTTGTCATAGATGCATTTAGTTGTAGGGCTGCACGATATACGGAATCGCGCTTATCGCAAGCGCAATAAAAGTAATTGCCACTATGAGGCAGACAGATGTGCTTGCTTATTACCTTTTCTATGACACATACCTAATGCGGTCATTTGAAATGCTTCCGGGAAGAAAACTGATTTGAAGTAGGGCTGGGCGATATGGAAAAAATCTAATATCTCGATATCGGTGACCGAATACCTCGATATCGAGATTTTGCCGATATCATCGGGACAAATGTTGGTGCTTTTGCAAAATATGAACACAATAATATTTTCTATAACCATTTATGAGTAATGTTGACATAACGATGAAACAGGTGCAGGCAACAGCTTCAACAGTCTTGCAAGTGCAGAAAAATGCAACCTATTACTGTAATTCTGCTTTTGAAACCAGAAAAGCCAGCACTTATTTCATATCACGATATTACGATAGTCGAAATCCGTGACGATATTTCACTTTGAATCACGATATCGATATAATATCGATATATCACCCAGCCCTAATTTGAAGTCCGCCAATTACCAGTGAGGTTGGATAGCCTCCATCGCCCTGACCTAATTAGCTTACCTTAAATCAATTCCCGTGTACTTTGCCTAACTTGCAATCAAGCAGTTTATTCAGCCAACTGACTGATCAAAACCAAAATGTGGCCAGTAATGATTAAGAAGAGATAATGAGAAGCAGACAGACCTAATAAGGCTGCTGTGTTAGATTGAAACGGTGTCAGTAATCTGAAAAATAGCAGACCTCTGAATTCCACCTCTCGTAGAAATTTTACAGATCATTAAAAAGATTTCTTAAAAACAAACCACTTCAAGATGGCCTTGGCTTTTAAGCGTTTCAAAATATACAGAGCGGAAAAAAATTTTATGATTTAAAATCATATCGAACATGAGTGAGAAATTATTTTCCCATTGCACGCAATAGACAAATGCAGCGAAGATTTGGCAAACATATTCAGGCAAACGCAAATTTGGAGCATTGCTTATTTGATAATTGAACAAGATTTCAAATAAAGTTATTATTGGCTTTATTTTGGTTGCTTTTGAGCGTCTAAATAGCCTAAAGCGAAGGTGGAAAACATTTTGTTCAAGCGTATCGAACGCAACTTGTAGAAATTGTAATTGCATTAGCATGCAACGCGACCAAATGAAAAACTGGAAATAATCTCAAACACATTCAGGTAAATTACAAGCTGAAAAAAAAAGCAAAGTTAAGGTCTGCAAAATCATCATCTTCTACCAGACAATTCCTCTCACCCCCTTCCCATTCGCTTTGCTAAATTTCCAATCAAACCGTTGAATCGCTCAATTAACGATTTCAGTCTGATTTATTTGAATATGTTTTGTTTATTATATTTTGAAACATGACATATGCCGGAATGTGTTAGATTTCTTGTTTTACATTCTGCAGACTGCGTGCAAATGCGTTAACAATTTACATGAAGTTCTATACGCTTAAACAAAATGTTTTCCGCCTTCACTGTTGGCTATTAGCTCTCAAAAGTAACAAAAATCTAGAGCTATGAATTAATTTAAATTAATCTCGTTCAAATATCAAATAAAATGCAACAAATTTGCAGCACAGATTCGTCTGAACTTGTTTGCCAAGTCTTCGCTGCATTTGTCTCTTGCGTGCAATGCGAAAATATAATTTCTCACTTTCACGTTCGAGATGCTTCACAAAATGTTTTCCACTTCGTGTATGTTTTGAAACGCTTAAAAACCAAGGCAATCTTGACATGGTTTGTTTTTCAGAAATCTTTTTAATGATATGTAAAAATTCTACGAGAGGTGGAATTCAGAGGTCTGCCATTTATTCAGATTATTAACATTCTTTCAATCTAACATGGCAACCTGGTTAGGTCAGTCTGCTTCTCATTATCTCTTCTTAATCATTATTGGCCACATTTTGGTTTTGATCAGTCAGTTGGCTGAATAAATGGCTTGACTGCAAGTCAGGCAAAGTACACGGGAATTGATTTTAGGTAAGAGAATTAGGCCAAGGCGATGAAGGCTGTTAACCTCGCTGGTAATTAGCGGACTTCGAAACGTAGTTTTCTTCCCGGAAGCATTTCAAATGACCGCATTAGGCATGTGTCAGAAAAGGTAATAAGCAAACTCATCTGTCTGCCTCATAGTGGCAGTTACTTTATTGCGCCTGCGATAAGCGCGATTCCGTATATCGTGCAGCCCTAATTAGTAGCTAGCAACACTTGTGTAAAACGCACATTAGCAAGTGTCAGCAAAACTTCCATTTGTTGAGAATGGCCTTGCTCTGGATTATGGGTAAAAATGTAATGAAGGAGAGCTCAGCACCTGGCTGCAAAAAAAAAAAAAAAATTAACCAGAGTCATGAACTCAGACACCAGCCCAGATGGCACTGCATCAGCTCCCAGTGACTCATCAACAATAGAGTCGCCAGCCCAGCCAGTACAGAGGAGCTTCTATGCAACCGAAACTACTACTCTCAGGTGCTCAACCATCAGAAATCAGATCTCTCACCTGACTGGAGATGCATTCTTACGCGAGTGAAGCGAGCCGGAGAGCGAGATGATTCGGCCTCAGAAGATTTGGGGGGAGGGGGGGGCGGAGAGACAGCAGTAACAGCAGTCAGAGCCTGAATTCCACAATTCAAGTTTCTACTTCCTGCTGTCTGGGAGGAAAGTCCCTTCGCTCACAGATCATAGCATTTAGCAAGCGGTGAAGGACAGACAAAGAGGAAGGCCAAACTCCAGAGCCACACACACACACACACACACACAGCTCTGAATACCAACCCATAGACGACACGGAGTCCGAGCTTTTAGGAAAAGTGTTGCGTAGAAAACCTGTATGGAAGGAAGAGGGTGGGGTTTCCACACAAGATTAAGGAGAGATGATTAACCTCAGGAGGAAGAGGAAGGGGAGGACAGACGGAAACTAAAAAGGTGAATGAATTGCTCAGAGTAGGGTGGGGGGGGGCTGGGCTCATACAAACTGCCCATACAAGGCAGTGTTGATGTGTCGCACCGCATTGCCAAGAAGCAGGTCGCAGTGGTACGCACTCAGATGTAGGAGAGGGGGAGAGATCCGAACCACACGGTCGCTCCAAAAAGTCCCTCCAGCCCAGCCGAGAGCAGGCCTGGGGCTGCACCTGCGAGGGGGAAGCAGTGCGACTCAGTCATGTGGAGCAACTCGTGCCACAGAAAAGCAGGAAAGCATAACTGCCCTATCAGTCAACGGCTGCAGGACGGAGGCTTCAACGCCAAACGGCACAACCATAAGCTGCTGGGGGGGGGAATACGGACCGAGTGACTGGGGTGTCACCTATACGCTTTCCTCGGTATTTGAGAGGGGCGTTTTGGCACATTGAAGTGTGTTTCTCAGGTCTAGCAGTGGTTTATGGGGTAAAACTGGCCCACTCAGGAGCCACCCACCATGTCTTTATCAACTGTCAATTCTGGACCAGGCCGAGTCCTGTAATCAAAGCGCAATTTGACCGATTAAGACAAACACTGTCAACTCTCACCACTCAAGTGCATGGTTGATTCTGCCCCTCTCCATGAGCTACAATAATGCTCATCTGTGCCACACAACACTGTTTCCTGTCCAAGTAACCCACAGCCTCACACCCCCACCGGGAACCAAAGCACTGGGAGAGCCAGAATGGTGGCAGATCTTGTTTATCTAGTTTCCAGTGGCGAACACAATCTCAATCCACACCTCTGACCTCGGGCTAAATGAATCCCCACTACCATCCTTTGAAGGGTGACAATGGATGCAGTGTTAACACAACAATATTGGCCATGTGACCGAAACCACACCCTACAGGTTTCTGATCTTAAGGGAGAACCTGAATTCCCCAAATGGTGAACGCTGGGCAGATTATAACAGATGCAGCTGTATCCAGCCATCGATATCTGAGCTTGAGGTTACCACAGCTGGACTGAAGACAGCTTATAACATAAGACTGGCCTGCCGCTTAACTTGTTTATAAAGTTAGTTTTCCCCCAGCTCCCACCCCCACCCCCCGCTGAATGTGCATGGAATGAAAAAGAAATCTATTATTTGAAAACCTAATCTTGTATTGTGGATTCATCCAGCAAAATTTAATTCAGACTTAAGCATGGAAAAATGTTTTGCCAATACAACTGCGATACCTCCCCTTAGAAAACCTTGAGTGATCAACTGGCACAGGTGTCAACTGGCTAAGGTTATAAATTTTAATTTAACTCTGACAGCTCAAGAATGCCGGACGTTCTAGTAGTGCAAGCCTCGCATCTCCTCGAAGTAAAACGCACTTATTTGGGCACCATCCAACACATACCAATGAGATATTGGCAACATGACAAAATAACATGCATTCGTGACACTTTAATGCCACAAAATGATCAATGAATACAGTTTTCCACTGCAAGTTACTAAAATATCAATGGACATCAACCAAAAAAATAAATAAATAAATAAAAAATAAAAATACCTACTTTGGACCACAAACTGTTCTTGCCGCATAAAGGTTACGGACAAATCAAGTTTTTCTCCTGAGGGGAAAAAAAAAAATCTCGTTTGCTACTATTAAAACATAAGGGGCATTGTTCAAAGAAAATTGTTCAAAATGGCAGCTTGATACTGCAGAGGTGTAGCCCTACAGTGCTGTGTTTAATGGACTTCATTACGCAGCCAGTCTCGCTGCCCGATAGGTTCGCACAGCGCTGTGTGGTGCGAGCCGCACGCGATATGAGCACCCGGGGCCCAGTTAAAAAGCGCCGCCCGCGCCAGCCAGATTCTAATCGCGCTCGCACATTCCTCACCACCCTCAGCAGCCCGCAGGAAACCGCCCGTCCCGGCTCGCAAAAAAAAAAAAAAAAAACACGCACACAACAACAAACCAGCCTCGTCCCGCGGAATTCCTCCTGGGATACGACAGACGAAAACTGGGCAAAGCACGCAATCTTCCGTGCAGGACACAGGAGGACGCCGATAGCACACACAACCAAGCCATGTCTATCCCCGCTGGCGACACGGCTCCGGAAAACTGCCGCCTCCCAGCAAAGGACTGGGTAAAGTAAAAGCTCCACGTTGAGTGGGTAGAGAGTTAATTAAGAAAAGACGCCATGTCGGCATCCAGGCCATTTCATTGCGTAAACATAATAAAATTCAAATACAACAGGCAAAGTCAGCGAAGTACATCAACAAAGGTAACGGTATTAGTCCTGAGCAATGGGAGGTACTCCCATTAACAATACATCGTACACAGGGGAGTCTATACACAATATGTAAAATCTGCTTTTGATAGAAATGCTAAAACAGCTTTAGCCGAGCCCCTATCAAACACCCTTCAGAGCACTCTGAATAAATCCTCTGCCTCAAGGTAAATGGAAAAATCCAATAAAACTTGCTTCATATTAAGGTGACTGCTGCATAAAGGACTGCAGCCTGCAAGGGGAGGTTCCAGCAGGGCAGCCATGCCTGGAAATCAGCTAGGAGTAATCCATTAGAAGGCGTAATGTTTATCTGGGAGAAGTTTACATTTCTCAGCTGGACCAGCACAGCAAAAGAGGCTGACTGAATACACCGGGAATGGATCAATATCCATAGAAGAAGAGATGCAAAGTTTACACAGGCACTTGATACTTGGAGAGTAATTGGCCAAATTCCACTAAATGCAGCTTCAACTACATTGATGCGAGATATTTTCAGGCCAAATAAAGATCTGTTTGCTCTTGCATTTAAGATTGAGGAATTTAATTTTTTTTTTAGACCGACAAATATCAGAACCTTAGAGCTTTCCAGAAATCTGAATATTTGTGATATTAAACTTATCTTCGCGTGACTTTGCTCTGTAGCTCTCAGAAACTACTCCATATGGAATTTAGTGCAGTGCATTTAAAAAAAAAAAAAAAAACCCTTCGTAATCTGTATACAGCTGACAGACTTGTGCTGCCAACATAATTCCTCCGCTACAGTAACAAATGCAGGTGCCACGGACATTACACATCCAACCAGCTGTGAAAGTGAGTGCGTGTGTGTGCGCACGCGTGTGTGTCACCAGTGTTGGACACAGAACTCTCCCAGGGCCAAGAGATTAATGGAACACAGCCCATTAACCATGAACAAAGACAGACGGCAATCCTACGAGACCTGCCCATCCTCCATCACAGAAAAAAAATTGGGGGGGGGGGGGGGGTTGGTTGGGGCGTGGCCTGACTAGCACCACACCCCACAGTGCTCCACTGCCACTGCCACTACAACCTGAAAACACTGAAAAAAAAAAAAAAAAACACTGACAGAAAGGAACATTCATCATCTGCAGATACAGATCAGCACAGCCAAATAACAGACAACCCAAACCACATTAACATGGATTTAAGACAAATTCTTTATAAGGCTTATGGCCAGACAGATGTATTTGGCATCACAGCGATGTTCAAACCCACCATATTAATCCCTCCATCGCTCCAGATGAACCAGGAAGGGACAAGACTCCATCCATTCCATGATCTCTTGAATCCTTATCTCTCCTTTGCATGTACAAATTATCTCACCAGACAATCGCTGAACGATCGGCTGGGCAAAGCATTCTTCAGCTTCACGCTTAAAATATTTATATGACCTAAATAAACCTGCTGAGATAATATTTCCTAAAGCACAGGCATGCCAATTCCTATTAAGTTAAGCTTTTCCCATTTCCTCCTCGTGTCATTCACTCCATTGGAAACCATGCAGCAAATATCATGAAGACAGAAGAAATGACAATTTCAAAAAATCTGAGAGCCACAAAAGACCAATAAATATAAAAAGGTTTCATTGTTACATGAGGGAAAAAAAAAAAAACCCAAGCATGAAATACTCAGATGCCCCGCCACAGTTTTGGCGCTCTGGCCTGGAAACAAAATGCAATGGAGGGAGGAACAGACCAAAAAAAGCCAGACAGAAGAATGGAAAGGCACATCTACACTACAAGATGCATCTAATATATTAGATTTCATGGAAAAATGTTGAACATTTTAGAAGTTAAGCCCCGGAAAAAGCAGCATGACGGATAAATGTGCAGACAGACTGATGGAAAACCCTCATTCCCATAGTCCCCTACCGCTATGTGGTGAGGAATTAAAAAACTCCAAATCAGACAAAAAGGAACGCAGCCAAAAACCAATTAAATTGCACATTTCAGACCACTAATTGTGCCGCTGAAAAGCAAAAGGGCAAAGTCAACAACAAACGAAGAAAATTTGTATCTCAAAGTTCAAGCAAAACCAAGATCCAGTTTACTAAACTGAAGTCGAAAAACATTGAGCAGCAGGGCATGGCAGGGGAACAGCTTCCCATTTAATAAGGTAATCATTAGCATAATCATTTTCCAGAACAGGCGCTCCAAGGTGAAACGGCCTTGGAACAGCCGTTCCATTTGCTACCCCTGGGGAGAGCGTACGTATCCAGCATAATTCAGTGCGGGGGGTCATTTGAGGAGTCCGACCACGTCTATTGTCCGCTGCGTGCCAGCAGATTGTGGCCGCGAGCAGGTCGACCTCATATCAGGGTCAGATCTGTGCGTTTCGACGAGCCAAATGATCGGAGACAGACAGAAAATGGATGATATCGCCGGGGCTGGAAACGCATTCACTTTAACCGCCTTACGAACAAACAGACGCACACTGAAACCAGAAAGTGCCAGTTAAGATGCTCACTGGGTGCTGCACACTCACTCAGACCCAAGGGTGTAACAGTAAGTTTATGATTTTTTTTTTTTGGGGGGTGGGGGGGGGGGGGGGGGGGGGTTAAGGACAGCTGATATGGCCGTGTCAGCAAGAGCAAGATTTATCTTTTTTTTTTCCTCCTCATTGATTTTACATTCATCACAGCACATTGAGTGGGATATGGTGCTGAAACACAGCCATGACGCGAAACTGAAAAAAAAAAAACTTTGAAAGTTTGAAAGCGTACAGAAGATTTGAAACTTTGGAACCAAGTTTTGAAGGTGTATAGTGTTTTGATAGAGTTTTGAAATTTTTTCTTCAACCTGAAAACATTTGTATTTGGAAATTCATTCCAAATCTCTACAACTTTTTTTCTTTTCTTCACAGCTGCAGCACTGTTTTACAGGGTTTCAACAACACATTTTCAGAGTTTCAAATTTAGCCCTGTTCTCCCACAGTTATCCAGTTTTGAAGGCTTGTTAATGGTGGTCCAGAGAAGAAAAAAAAAACCCTCTGGAAAAAAAAAATTGAAACTCTGAGGAGGAGGGATTTGGTGTCAACCTTCTCAGCCTATTGGTTACTGAAGTAAGCTTATAGTCCAATGACATGTCATGACATATGAAATTGATAGACTGCCCCACCAATGCTGTGACAAAGCCAGAGGAGGAGAGCTCTGAGGAGAGCATGCCAATCAGTCAGATAGCAAGAGTCTGAGCAAGATTGCAAAATGATGGTTTTTATCAATTTATTTTCTAATGGCATCCGTGCACCAAACTGTTGGCAAGCTAGGCTAGCGAACTTGGTAGCTAAGCGAACCAACATCAGCTAGGAAGGAGCAACATTGTCTTCGGCTTCCTTCGTGACTGACTGGCATGCTCTCCTCCGAGCTCTCCTCCTCTGGCTTTGTCACAGCATTGGTGGGGCAGTCTGTCAATTTCGTATGTCATGACATGTCATTGGACTATAAGCTTACTTCAGTAACCAATAGGCTGAGAAGGTTGACACCAAATCCCGCCTCCACTTTTCAGAGTTTAAAATCTTTTTGAGGGTTTTTTTTTCAGACCACCATTTACAAGGTTTCAAAGCTGGATAACAAAACTGTGGGAGAACAGGGCCAAATTTGAAACTGAAAATGTGTTGTTGAACCACTAAAACAGTGCTGCAGCTGTGAAGAAAAAGAAAAACAAAGTTGTAGAGATTTGGAATGAATTTTCAAATACAAAATGTTTTTGGAGATTTAAAATTTTTTTTTCAGCCAATCAGAACACTATACACACCTTCAAACCCTTAGTTCCAAAGTTTCAAATCTTTTGCCCGCTTTCAAACACAGGGTGTCAAACTTTCAAAGTTTTTTCTTTCAGTTTTGCCTCATGGCAGTGTTTCAGCACCACTGAGGGAGGCATCGCCCCCTTAATCACACCGTGTAGGGAGATCTGAATTCGAGAAGTTCTTCACTGGACCACCAAAATCCTGTAAGGAGGTGCATTCATGCAGCAAGGTCAGTCAACTTCTCACACACACACACACACACACACACACACACACACACACACACACACACACACACACACACACACACACACACACACACACACACACACACACACACACACACACACACACACACACACACACACACACACACACACACACACACACAGTAAATCAGCAGTGGTTACAGTACGGCAGCTGCAAAGCTCACGCCTCTCGGGCAGATCTGCCGGACCAACGACCCCTCTGTCGCCCATAAAAACAGCTTACGACCAGTCCGACACGGAGGCCGCATATGTCTCCACCAAAGAACTGCCACAACAAATCGCCTGATAACGTACAAGACATATGTGCAACAGTATTCAATATAGTGTGGCAGAAGGAGGGGTGAGCAGGGATCCCTGTTTATTTTTCCCAACCAAGTCCTGGTAACACTCCTGCTCTGAGCCACACTTCAGCCAGTCAGACTGTATCCAACTGGAATTGTAAGCCAATCAGATTGTACCAAACTGGAATTTTCCCCTAGCTTGGTTCATAAAATTAATCCGGGGGGGGGGAGAGAGAAACATGTATGCAAGACTGGTCTCCTTTTCCTGCATAATTTCTTAAACGCATTCATTCCAAAACAGCCCCCCCACCCCACCTCGGCACTGAACTGTCCCCAAAAACCACGATTTAAAAATCACTCCCATGACCTTTACAGTGATGACAACTTCAGTTAGCTGTCACTCAGCAATACTGCGCTTGAGGCAGAGAAGACTCATCTCCAATGCCGGTGCGCGTCATGTCCATAACTGCATTCAAGGCCAACCCAGTGCAAACAACCACTGCTTCACTCACCAGAGGCTAAATTACAAGGATTTGAACCACTGGGACAATATGGAAATAGGGAGCCCATGCCAAAACAGGGCTTTTTTTTTACTCCCAGGCCAGAGCTATGCTACGTCTGGCTAGCTAATGATGTGCCCCTGTTTTACATTCAAACAAATGCAAAGTGGAAGCAAATTTTAAGATTTGCTGAACAGTGCAATGTCAACTTATGGGAAAATTTCCTTCTTACTTCATACTCTGTATCACAGTGGAGTAGGGTCTCAAAACCTCTGCAAAAAGCAGAGCAGCTTCAACTAGCAACGAAAAGTTACATTACATTGCTATTAAGTAGATATTTTCCTTTATTCAGAGTCAAGTACAACACTGAACACTGAAAACAAAACAGGGAAGTATTATTCCCAATATCAGAACTGACTTTGCTCCGTTGAATACAGGGAACAAACTGCATTAACATAGCAATCCAAAGGTCTCATACATCTCCAGGTGCACAGTCAATGACCCATGACAATCAATTTCAAAAACTGTTTCTTTGTCACATGACAAGGAAAGCGGTGAGCCTACTGTTCTGAGCGCTGTGTGATGGGCCAAGGACTAAGTGCTTCCAATAAAATCACAGATTGGGCATGACCGATTCAACCAATTAGAAACTCAGCTGATAAGATCACCAGCAGTTAAAGGTTCTATCAGCGATTCCGAGCCAAAATATTATTTGTCCCATACAGGAGATTTTTCCTCACGAACCGTTAGCAGCTCCTCTCATGATTGGGCGGTGAAAAGCTCTGGTCTCTGTAGGCCACCTTCAGCCAGGTAGAAACTGAGAAAGATACACAAACTCGTGGGGACCTACCCGCTCATGCATGACGAGTGGGTGGGACTGAGCAACGAAACGAACAGTGGCACTACCAAGGCAGCAGAGTGAAGCAGGGTGGGAGCTTAACGGAAAGAGACGCTCGAACGAGTGCATGTCAATATAAAAGGAACACGATCTCAGCTATGAAGTCCCGAATATACATAGGGAAAACATACCAACGTTGGAGAGAATTTCAAGAGTTGAATGGTTGTAATTCTGACGCCCAGGTCGCCGTGTTTCTTCTTGAGGTGAGGAGAGCCGGTGCTAACTCGGTTGGATGTGAATTGTAAATTGTCATCCCAAGAAAAATTGAGGGAAGCTCGTGTATTGTTTTTGTTAGGCTATCTTGCATAGATCATGCAGGTCAGAATGAATCAAACAGTTGAGAGATCGATATTTCCTCTTTGGAGCAAGTTGGCAACCTTTGCTAACTCTCGGTTGGCAAGCTAGTGAGTTTGCTAATTCTGTCAGATCAAACCAGTTTGTGTAATAACATTTTTTTCCACTGGTTCGTACTCAGTTGAAATTCGTCAATGAATGTATAACCGCGTGATAAGTTTAGCTAAAAGTGGTGACCTACGTGACGTTGATAATACTCCTTTTGTAATGCCGAGCTAACATACCTTGTTGTACACGTTTCGTGTGTATTAGCATCTTTGCATTGACTTTGAATGTTCCGTCGCACGAAAAATTTGTTTCGCATCCGGTGTGAAAGCAGCTTGACTCAGAAGTTTCACTTTAAGAAAAACGCGCTTATGTTCCAAGCTCCTGAAGGGGAGGGGCGAGCCGCTCTGTTGTGTTTTGAGAAAGTTTCGACTGTCAACAATAGTGACGTCATATTACTCTTCATTTAACGGTAAAGGCTGTATCAGCAATAAGTATTAAGTTGAGGCTACAGTGAAAACCAAAAGGGTGGCAGGCGAAACTCTGGGAAGAAGTTTAAACAGCCACACGACAGAATCTGCAGCAATTCAAACGCACCTCCTACCACATCCATGATCTGAGCATTGGAAGGAAGGCTTATTTAAACATCTGCAAACGCATGTCAGTCTGCATGGCTATATCACCAATGCAAACCAATGGCCATGACTGCATCAACCCAAGTCCCATGCTAGGAATAGATATAACACCAAAAGCACACAAAGTGCTATTTGAAAGTCAAAGGGATGTAGCCACAAGGCACCAATTACAATGCAAATCATTGTAGAAGTGTGAAATCCAGGGAGGGGGAGAAAAAAAAAAAAATATATATATATATATATATATATATATATATATATATATATATATATATATATATATATATATATATATATATATATATATATATATATATATATATATATATATATATATATATATATATATATATATATATATATATATATATAAATATATATAGGGTAAAAACACCCTGGCTCAACCTGGCATGGGCACCAGTGATCGTTACAACAGCGATAATGCACCAGTGCACCAGAGAAAAGTGTCAGACTGCCAGGGAGCAATTATAACTTCACTCCATGAGCAAGAGATAAGCCAGGGCCATTAACCCTGATACGCCAGTATGGGAAGGCATGACTGTGGCCATTCACATTCATTCAGTTTCACTTATATTTATGACGCGTGTCCAGTGCTCCAAGACAGTACTCAAAAATCATCTCCATATTTTGGCACTGGATTATCACGCAAGGGAAAGTCATGTGGTTAAATAATTGCAAAAGCAGTCTAGATTAGCTGGAGCCAAAGTTAGGAGGCCAAAGTTGAGAGGAGTAGGACATTATATACGTCGGGATTATCCAGGCTGAACAGCCTACCAGTCCACTAACAAGATGGCAAGCCCTACAACATCCCTACTGACAATATCAATAGACAATGATTTAATAACCATCATCGCTTTCAAAATACTCCACTAAATTATTAAATCAGTCGCAAGTGCCAGGATAAACCCTTAACATCGCTGAAAAGTGAAGTGAAAAGGGTGCGCAGGAAAACGCACCAGAGACCGACTAATCAGATTTACGCATCGAAAATACAATGAAAGCAACGGAACAGATAACGAAACCGGTTACACGAGGACATGCTGTAGCACAGTGTGGTTGTACTGTCGCAAATTATGTTTTTCCACTGTATTTCTTCAAATAAGAGAGATGTACAAACTAGGACGGATTGATATTGTTGAAAGCAGTCCATAAATCTAAGCAAAGCGACATGTCGGACCAACACCATTAATAAATTAACGCTGTTAACACGGCGTAGTATATAAAGTGGGCAATTACTGCCGCATTCAAAAAAAAGAAAAAAGTGTCAAAATAAATTTGATAGATTGCCAGTCACACGTAGGAATCAGCTTCAACAAGACAATGATCTACAGCGATTTTGCAAAATGCCACTAACAAAAAAAGAACAGAGCTTGCTATTATTTCAAGGGCAGACAAGGGTCTAACTGCATACTGACTAACCGATCAGTTATGTGAATTATGTATTGCGTTTAGTTCTGCTGATTAACATTACAATGGACGAAGAGTTCCGAAGGTGCAAACAGACTGCTACAATTTGTCAAGGCCACCGTCACGTAGCGCAAAAAAAAAAAATAAAAAACCAGGGAAGCAAGGGCAAACTCACTTTTGGGGATTTAAAAATATTTACTGACAATCTAATCCGATAACTGGAGCTCATTGTAAAGCACCCTGCCTACAGAGTGAGATACAGGCTACAGCTTAAATCGATTTAAGATGAATTCAGTTACATTCGCAATTTCAGAGAGGAGGGGTACATACACATCAGAGCTCACAACCGATTCTATCAGGAGTTGCGAAACACCAAACCCTGAAACTAGTCTGTGGAACGTTATCGTACATTTTAAACGAAAAGGACAAAGTGAAACAATAGCGAAAGGGCTGCTTATCCACGTCTGCAACGCTAACTTATTTTGGGTCTTCGTTTTCCAGACAAAGGCCTCTGCTCTTAAGAGATACTGTAAATGAGACAAAGAGGGTAACCACACGGGCTTTGAAATCCCACTTAAAAGTCGGCTAACATCACGGATCGCTGTTTGAGGAAACCTGTCACCGTCCTCACAAAGACGCCCAGACGGTCAATTCGAAGTCTCAAGCAAAATAAAACTTCGCTCCAAACTCGCGTTAATCACTGTCAGCCACCACCCAACCGCCCACTCCGCCCCATCCGGCTACAGGCGCCCTCCGCGGAATCGCGTTATTTCTTCTTAAAAAGGCCCCGCAATATTATCATTTCACCATCAACAATCAGAGCTCAAACACATTTATATATTCGACAAACACCTTGAAGATTCAACATAAGTCCATTTTCAGGTTTAAATTCCGGTTCATTTTGGCCGTTCATTAAGCAAACCGCGTTAATATTTGAAGGGGGAACGTTACCAAAGTTAACTCCAACAAGAGACCATTTTGTCCCTCCCTTTGTACTTGAATGGTTCACATTTTAGAGGAAATATAAATTTAGCAAAATGCAAATATCTTGCAACAAGAAGAAGAAAAAATGGTGAGCGAACTCCGATGCATGGATGTCTCGTTTGCAAGATTCAGGAGAAGCGTGCAGCGCTGCAAAAGATGGAGGAATTTCTAAACCATTAAGACGCAAAACCGTTGAAGGCTGCAACTTCAGATAGAACATCTTAACAATTATCACGAAAAATGTAACTTAAAAATAAGACCCATAGTAAGAGGAAATCCCTCCATCCTGCTTGGGGTAAGAAAAACATAAACTGGCGAGTTACCCAGCTGCCCGGGCTACAATAGTGTCCTTACCGTCAGGATACGGAGGCACGATTAAGTTCGCTTGCTAGCTACGCCCAGCAGACGGAGCGCCGTCTTCCCTTTTTCCAGGCGGTATCCGTGCACGTACTGGGGGGAAAAAAATGAACAAAAACGGGCGTGAGGAGGAGCTGTATCGTGCGGCCGAGACGCGTTCAGTTGAATGTGGCGAGCTGTTTCACATAAAAAAAGCAACTGCAGCAGCTCTCATTCGCTCCGGGAGCTCGGCGCCCTGCCGCTGCTCTCTTTCCAAGCACGTCAGTCAAGATGTCTAAACTACTCCTGCAACGGAGCAAGAGCTACGGAGGGAGTTACCATGAGGAAGCGCGGGGGGGAAATTGAAACGAAACTGCATAAAGAAACTCTTATGCATTCCGTCATCAACCAATCACTGCGTGGACCAAGGGGTATTCAAAACAGGGATGATGTCATTGTCCCCAAAAGCACCCCGCCCCTTCTTTCCCGCGGTGTCTGAAAACAACCTCTCATTTTCATCCGCACCACCCCTCTCTTCGGCTTCCCAAAGTTCCCATCCCAGCGCACCGCTAACGCCCGCCTGCTCATGCAATGGAGAGTAGCTGATTGCACATGTCCATGAATTATCAAGAAAAACGTTGAAGATAACAATAGGGGAGAGTAAGAGTTGTCAAGGTACTTTCCCATTTTCTTTAAGTTAATAATTATTGACCCATTGCACAAAGTGAAATCGACGCACTACATCTTAGCACATTGACGAGACATCATTTCGCAATTGCTCTGGTGAAAAGTGCACCTTTTCAAGTTGTCATTTGGTTAAATTATGTGACTTGTGCTATATTTGTTAGTAGCTGCTGACAATTATCTGTAATGAGTTTCAGGTTCCTTTGCCGCTCGGAATAAAATGGTGACATAAGTGGTAAGTTTTATTCTTTCACTGAGTCACAGCTGCAGGGATTGGAGGGGAGAGAGAGAGAGAAAGAGGGGGGAACCCCAGACAAAGAGCCTATGAGTCAGACAGAAAGAGAAAGCTGAATAGGTTGTCATCTAGCCCGCATTTTGGTCACTGGTATTCAGCAATACAACTGAAGGAGAAAACAAAAACGTATCATAGACAAGGATCGAAGCTGAGGGGTAAACAAGAAAATCACGGACAGACCAGACGAAAGGGAGCCAGCTGTCTGACTGGGCCCTCTTGGTCGACTTGAGAAATTTGTGTAGCCTGCACGCAGCGGTATGTGCTGCGCCCCAGTCACCTGTGGTATGCGTCTGTTTATTCCCATCCTCCACAGCGGGCCACGAAGAAACAGTCAAGGCATGCGGCCCATCTGTTGCTATGCTATCTCGCCAAAGGTTTGTTTGTGGCAAGCACGTTTAGAACTTATATTTCTGGCTCGATAGCTGACGCCGTTCTCTTCTTGCCCATTTCCGACGGTGCTTGCAGCGGAATTTATTTTATTTTTACTGCAAGTTGAAAGACGCCTTCTGAGTGGACTTCGTTGGCATATTTTTTTTAATATTTCTGTTTTTCAAGGATGCCCCGGGAGAAACGCCAGATGGAACAGTTGCTAGTGAGGAAAGACAGAGACAAACGGGGAAAAGCTTCGGAGCAATTTTAGAGTCAACAATCGCAGAGGTCCAATGGCAGAGCTCTCTTCAACCTCTTCTCCCCAGATCAAATCAGAGTCCTGAGCCCCTCCATGGACTTGAGCCGGCAACTATTCAGTTACCAGTCAAGCAACCTTCCACTCTGCTAGCCAAACTGAATTGTAAAATTGGTTAAGTTCTTAACGATTACGGCTACTATGTTTGAAATGCTCTTGATTTTTCCGCAGGGGTCCTTCAGTGTGGTCCTGGCCTGTTGCGACAGGCAGAGCCCCACTCAAAACCTGTCTGTCAAACAGCTGAAAAAAATCCCCTCACCCCCTACTCTTGGGAAAAGTCCACAAACAATCACAACCTTTCACATTTGTCAGTCAGTGCTCTAAGAGCACGCACACAGAGATCGTTTAAACGCGTGTGTCGCACGCATGCATTCCTGCAGGACACGCATGTCAGGACTGAGCAATAAAAAGAGAGGCCAGCTGGGGCAGTTTGACTGTTTGAGCAGAAGCTGTGACAGTCAGACACCACAATGAGAGGAAACATCAGGCCCAAATAGCCTAGCAGTAGGGACAGGAAAAGCCCCACCAGCACTTAACCTCCCCAGTCATCCTGGTGTCTGTTTTTCCCCTTCGGGTTATTAATGTTGCTGCAGCTGGAGGCTGGAGAGTCTGGGGCTGAATTCTCCACGGGCTGAACGCGAGCACTTGGAGCAGCCTTTAAGAATTAAAGTGCATATTTCTACAAGTCATCAATCTGATATGCTTGGTTGGTTTTGACACTCCTCCTCTGACTCAGCCCTTTCGAAATATAAACAGCACTTAGTACTCATAGGATGACATATTACAGGATACAAGCACATGTCCATCCATCTATTATCTAAACCGCTTCATGCTCACTAGGAGCCTATCGCAGCTGACTATGGGCGAAAGGCAGGGACCCACCCTGGAGAGCCTCGCTAATCCATCGCAGAGTGCACACACCCTAATCCATCGCAGAGTGCACACACCATTCACTCTCACACTCATACCGACGGGCAACATAGAGTCTTCGAATAGCTCAACATTTACGTCTTTGGACTGTGGGGAAGACACCAAAGTATCCGGCAGAAGCCCAACCAGGCCACATGCAAACTCCACACGGAGTGTCTGAGGCCAGATTCAAACCCATGAGCTTCTTGCTGTGAGGCAACGCGGCTCCACTGTGCTGCCCTGACAAGCACGCAGCAACGCAATATTGACGGAGAGCAGAAATTTGTGCCAAAATGTATTACAGTCTTATTCCGCTTTAATCCTCGTGCCTGTATCGTGTAAAGTGCATAAATTAAACCAAGTAGGCTACTAATAAAATGCAGCAGACTCATTCGATTCACACTGCTCACTTACACTTAGGGAATATTTTAGCAGCTTTCACACCGGACGCGAAACCATTTTTTCCCACGACAGATTACATTCAAAGTCAATGCAAAGACACTCGCGTCTTTGCATTGACTTTGAATGTAATCGTTGCGCCAAAAAATCGTTTCGCGTCCAGGGTGAAAGCGGCTTTAGTATGTTCTCCAGCAGATCTCGTATAGACACTGTAAAAAAACTGTAAAGATTGAAAATCAATATGCGCACATCGTTTCCATTTTCTAGTTAAGTCCTCAAACCAGTGGAAAGGCTTGGAGCTGCTCCAAGCTGCTGAGTTAATTGCATTGTCCCGGCCTCCGCCCGCAATTTATAATGCAGGCTCCGATGAAGAGGAGCACAGGAGCGCCTGCCGGAGCACAGCACTGCACCCAGGAGGCACGGAATAACGCAAGAGCAACAAAGTACACTGCAAACCCTGATAATGCGCTGAACTCAAATGTTTCGTGGAAACTGATTGCCTCAGATAAATTATGTAGGCCAGCTTAATTGCATTGTGTGGAAGGACCTTAACGAAAATAAGTTCTTTTAAGGCAGTTGCTACGGGTACGTCAGTTTTCCAATGCATTTCAATGTAGAGAGGTACGGCAGTCCCAATTTCAAACCCGGCCCTAACCTAACCCTTGACCCTGACCCCTAACCCTAACCATAATCCCTAATCCTTATCCTAATCCCCGTCAAATCGACTGGCGTACCCAGAAAAATGCCAAATCTCTAGACTGCGTTTTTAAAAAGTTTTTAAGTGCTGTGAACATAAATCATTAAGTTGGCATGCTCACATTTTTGAGGTAATTGGTTTCCACAGAACATTTGAGTTCACCTTGACAGTGTAGTCTAGAACACTAATGCTTGTGGACCTGTCCGTGTGTCCGATGCTTCGGTGAGATCATTTACGCATTGCTACCAGTGTACCGGTCAAGTTTGGTCCAGTGGCTCTTAATGTGCACATGAGCTTAATACATTCTTTTCAGTGCCAGAATGCGTTCTGTTCGAAGCATCACGTAATCTTAGTGACAGAGTACAGATTACTCTCAGAAGTGACACATTAACTTACCTATTGTGACTTGAACGTTGTTTTTCTTCAATGTCACTCTGCTGTACCCACTCAACGCTGTTGAGGCAGAAAAAAAATATGCTGGAATAGTTTCTCTCTCCCTGATTTTGTCTCTGCTTGCAAGACACTTTCCCATTATCGACCAAGGTACACTCGTTTGGTACAAGGTCCCCCCCTCTCTCTCCGCCTTCTGGCCATTTGTGGTCATTACAGGTAAAAAGCCATACGTCTATTTTCCTTGTCAGAAGATTTGAATATTCCAATTAAATAAAAATGCGATAATCACCAGGTCATCTTCAATTAAATATTAGTTAATTTGATGAGATGAATCATATAAATATTTATTTAGTTTTGTGTAAGGTTATGTAGAGCAGCTGTTACCAAACCCATTCATGGATGTCCCGGCATTCAGTACCAATTCTGCAGAGCACAAGCTTCTATGTGAGAAGTGCACTTAAAAATGCACTGTATCTTCAGGAACAGGGTTTGTGACCACTAATGTAGAGGGTGGGGCTCCGGAAATGGAGTACCAGAGGTGCACCACACCACCTCAGTATGAGCGCATCTAGCAGCCATCGTCATCATCCCGAATTAGAAAGTGACTCAGAGCCCACCGTGTAGAAACAAGCACAATTCCATGTGCTATTCAGAATACAGCAATCCCGACAGTCCCGCACATGAACAGCTGCACAAAGTGAAATTTGGCCCAGCAGTTTGTGTTTGTAAACCAAATGAATAATGCAACGCCCTCAGAGGTTATTCCCACTAGAGTGTTTGTTAGAACATTCAGACAAACAGCAGTCGCATAACTTCACACAGACAAAGGGGAGGGTTTTCTTTTTTTAGTGTTTTAATCAACGATGTTACATTTTTCATATGAGTACGACACGGGGATCAGTCTGAAGTGTAGCAGGCCTTCTTAAGCTCCTCAGGGTAAAAAACTGAAGCAGCCCAAGAGTTAAGTTCTTTCGTATCTTGGAGTTATTTTGAGTTTTTGTATACATATGATGCAAGACACAGAAAAAAAAATACAAACTGAGGGAAGTAAACAGAGAAAGTACATCAATAACTGAATAAAAATCATGTATATAATTTACAGTATGTACAGAGACAGGGCCTGGTCATTCCTCAAGCAGAACAACTGAAAGCATCGAGTTGTGCTTTTCTCATCAGCTGATGTAACTGCGCAGTACATGCGAGTTCAATGGACTGTCAGAGGCAGGACAGTGTCCTTCATGAAGTGCTCTCGCTTTGCTCCAATACCCACACTAGCAGTCTTGAGTGCGCTTTCACATGCTACTGAATAAGTGTGCAGGACTGTCCCATTTCTCAGGCGCACTTAATCAACGCTTTCTGAACGTTTATCCTGATACTGGAGATATATTAAGTGCTGGCTGTATCTGACTGTATCCCACAATGCACCAGTATTTTGGATGCAGAAAGGAAGCAGTGGTTATACAGATGATGTGCAAGAAAATATTTGTGTTAATAAAGTTATATCAGGGTAATGAAGCTTGTTTTTGGGCAATATGCTCAGGGTAAATTTACTCTTAGAGTGGTAAATACAAATACTGTTGCTCAATGATGCCAGATTCTAAATTCAAAGCTGTTGAAAACCAATCATGGGGTGACTTGTTTAGACGAGCTCCCGTGAGGGAGCTCTTTTAAACAAGTCGCCACATGATAGGTTTTCAAAAGCACAAGATAATTTAATTTCTAAGTTTTTGAAAATTTATTTCAGCACTCTAAGGGTTAAGCAACAGTGATCTGACTGTTCGCTTATTTATTAAGTTTTTTATTTGCGAATTTATTGCTGTATTTGTGTATAATTTTGACCAATGATTTAATTTTTGTTATTTTTATATTTAGATTGTTAATTGGGCCTTCGTTAACAAATGTATTCAGATTCCCTATCTTCTTTACATCAGTCTTGGCTCATAAATTCCTCAAACTGTTGCCTCAACTGGAAACATTTTCCTTTTGTCATGCGCATCCTACAGTCTTTACGCCTACACATACACTTAGGCCAGATCTCAATAATACTCCACTCAAGCAGCCAAGTAAAAAGGCAGCAATTGTGGGTATTGGAGTTGAAGCCTTGTATTTTTTTGGCCCAGTTAGAAGCCGTTCAGACAACGGGCTGATGGGAGTTGTAGTGCAGAGCTAGGAGTATCAGGCAAAATTCTTGACTCTGAACCTCTCCCATCATGCACTGTGCAATGCTTATAGATGTGCTGCTTGCAGCATGACAGTCAGGGTCTCCTTCAGAGCAGATGTAGATTGTTCTTTTGCACAATTCTGTGCGGATACCCCCTCAGGCATACTTCTCTCCACCCATCACTGTGTGCTACATTATGTTCCAGAAACATTACTATCAGTATCAACATAAAATCACTTATATAAAAAGTAAGTAGAGCCAACTTCCTGCGCAAAGTGCTTTGTTTGCAGAGACTTCTGTTTGTGCATTTGTCTGCAATAATAAAAACAATCAAAACAGCAACGAAAAAAGGCTACATGGCAAAAATAAACAAAAAAATTAAAATGTTCTACAATAAAAAAAAGTCATGAGAGTTATGAGTTCTTCAAGTCAACATTGTTATTGAAAAGTGGTCCGGAGAAGTAAAATTAGAGGCATTCTGAGTAGACATGGCAGACCGATTCCCATCAGGTTTTCATTGTTATTCAAACATTGCAATAACAGCCTTTAACGAGCGGTCATGCCCTGCTGACTCAAATATGATTCATTACTCTCTGCCATCCACATACTTCAATTACCATTTGAGAACAACAAATCAAGGGCAGAGATGACCTTGTTATTCATGTAGCTGTTCGCTTCTAGCGACATATGGGTCAGAAAGGCTCATTATTCTCTCCCTTCCCCATTTAATGCTGGAGCTATAAGATGGACTCTGATTGGCTGATTAGTGTGTAAGCGTGTATCCACAGTCAGTGCCTGACCCAGCCCTTAAAACACACAGACCTGCTTTAAAAACAAACATCAAGCACTGTCTTCCTACTTTTTTTTTTAACCGAGCCCTGTAAAATGGTGTGTATTACGAGGTTGGTCGTCAAGGAGTTAAAACATCTATTCCACATGCAATGTGGGATTCATTAGCAGCGTGTTCACTGAGTAAAATCATGACCCCTGTTCATCACTTCTAGGAGGGAGAAGGGCTAATGCTGATGTAGTGTACAGTGTGTATCCTCCCATCTTAAGCCCACTAGGTTGAATCTGCACCATATCTGGTCCAGGAACGTGGGAGTGATTTTGGAAGTGTGTGAGTCTGTGTGCGTGTGTGTGTGTGTCTGTTTGTACGTGCGCATATGTGTGTATATTTGTGAGAGGGGGGTACAGAGTCCCTAGATAGAGTGGTGACAACTTAAGGACAGGAACCATTTTGCTTCCGTCATGCAAAACCGAGGCGTTTCGCACAATGGAAATCATTCGTTTTTTCTTTCCTTTCTCAGAGGGAAAACTTATTAATTTTAGCGAAAAACAATAAACCAGCAAGCAATAGTTTTGACAAGCATTAGATGGGAACGTGAGGCACGAGAAAGCAGAAACAAACTCAGTCGCTCTCAGACGGTGTCCGGTAATGTGATGGAAACAAAATGGCTCCACATCCAGATATTCTGGAACCTTCATGTCGCATCTCTCCCAATAAACGAGCTCTAGCCGTAAGGGGGTGGGAGTTGGATGCAGTGAGAGGACTTTTCACATTAGAAAAGAATAAAAGTCCGCACACCAGAAAACTTTATTCCTTGCACAACATTTCAGCCGACCTTCAGCGTGGAACTCACCTGACGAAGGCCGCGTGGGCCGAAACGTTGTGTATGGAATACAATTTCTGGGAGCAACTTATAGTGTGTGCAGATTTTTATTCTTTTCCACTGCTGTTTTTTTGGGCCCTGCACCGGTGATTTCTAATTTCGGATGTGCGTGCATTTATTCCATTAGGACTTTCACATTATCAGGCTACTTTCATAACAGTAAACTTAGCAAAAAGCGTGGGGGAGAGAGATGACATTTCAGGAAAATGTAATTTCCTCCGCCCCCCGCCGAGTCTGCCACGCCCAGGTCTGGCCTCCGATATGAGATCAAAGAGAGGAGACGCTAATCTGCTTCATTTCGTTAGAAAAACCCATGCAGGTTTTAACAAAAATAAAACCACTGTGCATCAGACAGCGGAGAGGAATCATGTAGACTAGCCCCTATAGACAATGTAAAAAAAAAAAAAAAAGAAGTCCGAGTTCAGTTTTTGGATTTGTGACATCATAAAAAGCTCACAATAAAATACCTCAACTTATAAAGTACAAGGCAGCCTGTTGCACATTATCACATGTACTTCACATAAAATCAATCTCTACAGATATGAGAGACCAATACAAAATAAAATAATGAAATTAATTGCCATGTGGCTAACTGGTACATTGGTCTACAGTGCTTCTTCATGGCTCTGTCAGGAAACTCTTTCGTTTGTGACGAATTTTGTTCCAGTGAATTTGGCGTGTCGCTGACTGGATTTTTCCCGATAAAATACTGACATTTCTGTGAGATAGTGTGAGCATGGGAGGGGATTAAGGGTTTTGGGGAGAAAGATATCCATGACAAGGCCGCTCTGGTGCTAAGATGACACAGTGCTTAAGTCATAGAACCCACCTCCGATGGAGTCCAGTCCAGCCAATGCCACTCATCGTACTAATCTGGCCATAAAAACGCATGAAATGGGAGAAACGATGTGTACATCCACCAAACGAAGAGCACTTTGAAACCACTGCTCGAAAGTATCGAGTGCTATGCAGTGCTGTGCCATAACCAGTAGAGGGCGCCAGTGCCGCGTTCCACAATCAGTTCACCAGCAGGACATCCTCGTATGTCGTTGTTCTGGAAAGCAAAATGTTGTTCTTGTTTGAAACAAAAGACTATCGATTGTCATCAATAAGTAATTCAATCCATAGAAAAATAGCTGTTGACAAATAGTAATTCACATCCTATTATACCCTTTTCCTAAAAGCACAGTTCTCGTCGTCCAAAAACTGCAGGTTCTCCAACCCCCCTTTTCCAGGGAGTCAGGAGTGAATCCAGACTGGCCAATAAGCCTTGCAAAGGGCTTACTTAATTGCCGAGGAAGAATGAAAACCAGGGCTGGATTTGGATTCGAGGTCCATATTTTGCAATAACATTAGCGTGAGCGACAGCAGATATCCCAGTCTGACATTTCTGTCGAGTCTCAGCCCAGTGACCTTGTCTGCTGTGAATCTTTCCCGAGTCCCCTTGCAACCTCAATCGCTAAGCTATAGGTTATAGGAGCTTGATCACAAAGTGAAAAGTTAAAGGCTATAAGACGACAGGATAGGTCCAATAAAAAAATTAGTTTATCATCCCAGATCACATCGGAATCCACGGCCACATCAATTTTTTAAAACAAGCATTTTTACTATTGAAAAAAGGGTAATTGGCATAATGCTGTTTGCGAGTAGCGCAAGTATACCCAAAGATGCGCATTTAAGCCGTGTACTTGAAAAAGTTATGTTCCAGTGTTGTTCTCAGTTGAATTCTGAAAAATAAACAGGTCTAGAAACCTAGAAAAACATGTCACAAACGTATAAATTAACTCTACATAAAAATGTATTTACAATTTTTTTTTTCTTTTTACATATCTGCCCACCCGCATCATGTTTTTCAAATTAAAAGGATGATAAACTCATTTTTTAAATCGTGCCTCTTAGGTGCTTAAACATGCAGCTACATGCTACAGGTACTTGACCACTAGGCCATACCTCCCAGCGTACCCAACCTCTTGGCTATGGGCTCAACGTACTTAACCAAAAGACTATGGCCCACAGGTGATTGACAGCTATGCTAAATGTTATAGGTGTTTAACCACAAGGCTATAGACTATAGGCACTTGACCAAGAGGCTATATGTAATTAACCACTAGGTTTTCGGCTATAGGTGCTCAAGCACAAGGCTGCACAGCGGTTACAGGGGCCACCAGTCACCTGTCACAGCAGCAGAAGAAAGAACAGGGCGATGACTCCGTCCCTCGGAACTTTCCGGAGCTGGGCGTGTCAGTGCACTCCGCGATGAAGGCGTGCAGATCCGTGATGTGTAACGGCTCCTGGGTTTGTTGCTGCCAAGCAAGGGGAAAGTACAGACAATTGAATGAAAGATTACAGCAAAACCGGAACTCAGAGCATGGCTTTGCCACATGCCGTTGCAATATTTTTATGGATCATGTCAATTTGAAGGTACAATGCTCACATATACGAGAAATGTCCATTTCTCGTTTACCAGTAAAGCCAAAGGTGGACATTCCTGGAGTCAGAAAGTAAAAGTCCTACCATGTTCTACTTCCATCTGTGAGAGCAGACAGCTAATTTCGCTAATATGTACTCCCTCCTGACTGAGGGGTTGTTCCAATTAGCAAGTCTAGGTGGTTGGAACAAAACCCTGGGAAGGACCTGGATTGTCTGCCCCTGAGTAAAGCCCAATTCACACCTACAAGAAATGTTTCATCTGAACAATTCCAGCATACAAGAAATTCAGAATTGATACGAGAAATGTCCATTTCTTGAATGACAGCGAAGCCCACTTCCCACCCACAAGATGTTTTGTATAGCCCTAGCCCTAACCTTGAGCAAGAACAAAAGGAATAGTTAAATCTATCCCATGCCTTCAATGGCTGTAGGGTAAAAATCTAAAAGCTAACTCTTCATGAGTATTATCAATTCATGCATACCAGAAGTGTACAATACTAGGAGACACAAACTGAACAGTTTTATATTGCCACCTTCTGGTATACGAGAAACGGACATTTCTCATATATACGAGCAATGGGCTTCCAAACTGATTTGATCCATTAATATTTATTTTACATCTTTCCTTCCCTTTCACACTCCTTCAGTATGTTACACCATCACCATTCCGATTGCCCCCCTCCTCTAACACGCAGTACAGTCAGGGTGCTCGCAGTGCATTTTAAAAGCAACAGTTACCTGAAATCCTCCAGATTTTTCATATTTCTCATGAACTTAATCCCGTTACAATCCATGATCACTAATATGCAATCAGAAAGTTCTAAAAGGGACACTGCAAGCTATTTATCTAAATATAAATATATATGCTATTGATGACCATTCGTAGAAGTCAATGGACCAAGGCTAAAAAAGCTAATTAGCGCCATGTCTTTTGACTTTTTTCATCGTCATCACAAGGCTAGCATTTAGCGTGGAGTGTCCCTTTAGCCAAACATTCAATTGCTGATATAACAATCACTAAATGTGACTGAAAGCGATGAAGTTGTAGTACACAGCAGGCCAATGTAGACAAAACCAAATGCCACAATATTTTTTTACCAAAAAACTCAAATATTGCGGCAGCATTGTGAGGATAGCTATAGGTGCCTTCACAAAATATTTACAGCGTGAGAGTTTTGATGAACAGTCAGTATTAATGTGGAAATGATGACCAAGCAGGTAAAGGCAACAGGTAGAACAGTCCATTAAGCGTAGCTGACTGCGTGCCTTTGCTATAATGCAGCCATTGAAATAAAAAAGACGACATCTATGCTATATCTCAATATCCAATATCCCAGACAAGATTTTATTTTATACCACAATATCAATATAATATTGATATATTGCCCATCCCTAAGTCACAGAACACTGACTTAGAACTTTTCACAAACCCTTACTCAACAGTTCCCCCTAGTGGAGCAGTGTCAGTATGTACCTTGATGGCCTCGTAGGCCCCGGTGATGAGTGCAATGAAGAGCGACAGCACCATGTAGATGAAGAGCGAGATAAATGTGTAGAGGTAGACCTGGCTGAAGACCCACACCAGCGTGCTGCTGTCCTGCATCTCGGCGAATGTCACGAACATGTCGTCACCGTTGATTAGCGAGAATAGGCACTCCGACACCATGGACAACGAGCGGAACTGGAACCACAGAATGGAAGGAGGGGGGGTTGTGGGTATTTAATCTGTAACTCTTGCGAAACGTAGAGTCAACGTAAGGAATCAAACCCTTAATAAACACACTGCATGACTGCGCACTTTAAAAGTCATTTGAGCTACTGGTTGTGTTGAATAACGTTCATAATCAGAGACCACTGGTGAGGTAAAGGCTTGTAATCCAAACCACTGTGTTAGCCAACAGTTGTAGCTGACTGTAATCTGTTACCATAGTAACTTCCACTATTAAACGCAATAGATACTGACACTTACGATGACTCGTCCAATTTTTTGCCTTTTCAATATTTTTTATTCCTTTACATCAGACCCTTACCATACTTTTGTCTTCCCTCACTATCTCAGCATTTTACACTATTCACCACTTCTGTCATACTCTCTCTTCTCCAGTATCTTGTATGTGTTTACAACTTTGCCTTTAACTACAATTTTGTGGCGGTTTGTGACTTTGTTGTGTCCTCAAAATAAGATTTTAAACACAAATTTGCTCTCATACAGAACCTGCTGGGGCGAGCTGGCGAATTACAGCAAAATAATGAATTTCCATTCTTATGTAAAAGACTCGCAACACAGAATGAAAAAATGGCATTGAGTCCAACCAGAGGTCGTCAAGCACAGCAGATTCTGTACCTATAGGGAGGTCTTCAGCTTTTCACATATTTAGCATCCATAATGTCATTCCTTTCAGCCTATCCCTTCTTTGTTGGCTCCTGCCATCTTCATAACATTCACTTCCTGTCCCGGCTTATCGAGAGCAAAGCCTTTTGTTTACATGCTGGTGCGCCTCGGCCGAAGGAATTTCAACCGGATGTTTGTGATTCCTTTGGTTTCTTTTCTGTCGAGTTTGGCCAAGGGCAACACGAGTGTGTTTTCGCGACGCGTGTCGTTGTGCTGGCGAGGTGATTTACCTTGACGTGATAGGGTCCCAGAACGATCCAGCCGCAGAAGCAGTAGCCCAGGTATATCACAGCCACACAGCAGCAGAAGCGGATCACGTTGGGGAAAGCAGCGCGGAGGGTCACTATCAGGATCTGAGAGCCACAATGGAGGGACGGAGGGAGAGAGAGAGACAGAGGGAGAGAGGGGGAGAGAGAGATATCGACATGCTGAACAAAATGGACCTCAGCGTGTCTGTGTGTGAACAGTGTATTGCCATGTATGAAGCTTATATTCCTGTATCCTGTGCATTCCTCTGCGCATAAGCAGTACATTTCTGTGTGTATAAGTGTGTGTGCGTGCGTGCGTGTGCGTGTGTGTGTATAAGTGTGCGTGAGAGTGCGTGCGTGTGTGTGTAAAAGCGTGCGTGCGTGCGTGTGTGTGTATAAGCGTGCGTGTGCGTGTGTGTGTGTGTGTGTGTGTGTGTGTACGCGCGTGACTTACGTTGTACTTCTGGAAGAAGCTGAGGTAGCGAATGACTCCCACCCACACCAGCAGGGTGGAGGTGCCCAGGAGGATCCCACACACATCATACGAGGCCAGGTTCTGCAGGACAGGGAGGGAGAGAGAGAGTCAGTGTGGAGGGAGAGGGAGAGTCAGTGTGGAGGGAGAGAGAGAGTCAGTGTGGAGGGAGAGGGAGAGTCAGAGTGGAGGGAGAGAGAGAGTCAGTGTGGAGGGAGAGAGAGAGTCAGAGTGGAGGGAGAGAGAGAGTCAGTGTGGAGGGAGAGAGAGAGTCAGAGTGGAGGGAGAGAGAGAGTCAGAGTGGAGGGAGAGAGAGAGTCAGTGTGGAGGGAGAGAGAGAGTCAGAGTGGAGGGAGAGAGAGAGTCAGTGGGAGGGAGAGAGAGAGTCAGTGTGGAGGGAGAGAGAGAGTCAGTGTGGAGGGAGAGGGAGAGTCAGAGTGGAGGGAGAGAGAGAGTCAGTGTGGAGGGAGAGAGAGAGTCAGAGTGGAGGGAGAGAGAGAGTCAGTGTGGAGGGAGAGAGAAAGTCAGAGTGGAGGGAGAGAGAGAGTCAGTGTGGAGGGAGAGAGAGAGTCAGAGTGGAGGGAGAGAGAGAGTCAGAGTGGAGGGAGAGAGAGAGTCAGTGTGGAGGGAGAGAGAGAGTCAGAGTGGAGGGAGAGAGAGAGTCAGTGGGAGGGAGAGAGAGAGTCAGTGTGGAGGGAGAGAGAGAGTCAGTGTGGAGGGAGAGAGAGAGTCAGAGTGGAGGGAGAGAGAGAGTCAGCATGGAGGGAGAGAGAGAGTCAGTGTGGAGGGAGAGAGAGAGTCAGTGTGGAGGGAGAGAGAGAGTCAGCGTGGAGGGAGAGAGAGAGTCAGTGTGGAGGGAGAGAGAGAGTCAGTGTGGAGGGAGAGAGAGAGTCAGAGTGGACAGAGAGAGAGAGTCAGAGTGGAGGGAGAGAGAGAGTCAGAGTGGAGGGAGAGAGAGAGTCAGAGTGGAGGGAGAGAGAGAGTCAGAGTGGACGGAGAGAGAGAGTCAGAGTGGAGGGAGAGAGAGAGTCAGTGTGGAGGGAGAGAGAGAGTCAGAGTGGACGGAGAGAGAGAGTCAGAGTGGAGGGAGAGAGAGAGTCAGCGTGGAGGGAGAGAGAGAGTCAGAGTGGACGGAGAGAGAGAGTCAGAGTGGAGGGAGAGAGAGAGTCAGCATGGAGGGAGAGAGAGAGTCAGTATGGAGGGAGAGAGAGAGTCAGCGTGGAGGGAGAGAGAGAGTCAGTATGGACGGAGAGAGAGAGTCAGAGTGGAGGGAGAGAGAGAGTCAGAGTGGAGGGAGAGAGAGAGTCAGCGTGGAGGGAGAGAGAGAGTCAGCATGGAGGGAGAGAGAGAGTCAGTGTGGAGGGAGAGAGAGAGTCAGTGTGGAGGGAGAGAGAGAGTCAGTATGGAGGGAGAGAGAGAGTCAGTGTGGAGGGAGAGAGAGAGTCAGTGTGGAGGGAGAGAGAGAGTCAGTATGGAGGGAGAGAGAGAGTCAGTGTGGAGGGAGAGAGAGAGTCAGTGTGGAGGGAGAGAGAGAGTCAGTATGGAGGGAGAGAGAGAGTCAGAGTGAAGGGAGAGAGAGAGTCAGTGTGAAGGGAGAGAGAGAGTCAGTGTGGAGGGAGAGAGAGAGTCAGTGTGGAGGGAGAGAGAGAGTCAGTGTGACGGGAGAGAGAGAGTCAGTGTGGAGGGAGAGAGAGAGTCAGTGTGGAGGGAGAGAGAGAGTCAGAGTGGAGGGAGAGAGAGAGTCAGAGTGAAGGGAGAGAGAGAGTCAGTGTGAAGGGAGAGAGAGAGTCAGTGTGGAGGGAGAGAGAGAGTCAGCGTGGAGGGAGAGAGAGATTCAGTATGGACGGAGAGAGAGAGTCAGAGTGGAGGGAGAGAGAGAGTCAGAGTGGAGGGAGAGAGAGAGTCAGCGTGGAGGGAGAGAGAGAGTCAGCATGGAGGGAGAGAGAGAGTCAGTATGGAGGGAGAGAGAGAGTCAGTATGGACGGAAAGAGAGAGTCAGAGTGGAGGGAGAGAGAGAGTCAGCGTGGAGGGAGAGAGAGAGTCAGTATGGAGGGAGAGAGAGAGTCAGTATGGACGGAGAGAGAGAGTCAGAGTGGAGGGAGAGAGAGAGTCAGTATGGAGGGAGAGAGAGAGTCAGTATGGAGGGAGAGAGAGAGTCAGAGTGGAGGGAGAGAGAGAGTCAGCGTGGAGGGAGAGAGAGAGTCAGTATGGACGGAGAGAGAGAGTCAGAGTGGAGGGAGAGAGAGAGTCAGTATGGAGGGAGAGAGAGAGTCAGAGTGGAGGGAGAGAGAGAGTCAGCGTGGAGGGAGAGAGAGAGTCAGTATGGAGGGAGAGAGAGAGTCAGTATGGACGGAAAGAGAGAGTCAGAGTGGAGGGAGAGAGAGAGTCAGCGTGGAGGGAGAGAGAGAGTCAGTATGGAGGGAGAGAGAGAGTCAGTATGGAGGGAGAGAGAGAGTCAGTATGGACGGAGAGAGAGAGTCAGAGTGGAGGGAGAGAGAGAGTCAGCGTGGAGGGAGAGAGAGAGTCAGTATGGACGGAGAGAGAGAGTCAGAGTGGAGGGAGAGAGAGAGTCAGTATGGAGGGAGAGAGAGAGTCAGAGTGGAGGGAGAGAGAGAGTCAGCGTGGAGGGAGAGAGAGAGTCAGTATGGACGGAGAGAGAGAGTCAGAGTGGAGGGAGAGAGAGAGTCAGTATGGAGGGAGAGAGAGAGTCAGAGTGGAGGGAGAGAGAGAGTCAGCGTGGAGGGAGAGAGAGAGTCAGTATGGAGGGAGAGAGAGAGTCAGTATGGACGGAAAGAGAGAGTCAGAGTGGAGGGAGAGAGAGAGTCAGCGTGGAGGGAGAGAGAGAGTCAGTATGGAGGGAGAGAGAGAGTCAGTATGGACGGAGAGAGAGAGTCAGAGTGGAGGGAGAGAGAGAGTCAGTATGGAGGGAGAGAGAGAGTCAGAGTGAAGGGAGAGAGAGAGTCAGTGTGAAGGGAGAGAGAGAGTCAGTGTGGAGGGAGAGAGAGAGTCAGAGTGGAGGGAGAGAGAGAGTCAGCGTGGAGGGAGAGAGAAAGTCAGAGTGGAGGGAGAGAGAGAGTCAGCGTGGAGGGAGAGAGAAAGTCAGAGTGGAGGGAGAGAGAGAGTCAGTGTGGAGGGAGAGAGAGAGTCAGAGTGGAGGGAGAGAGAGAGTCAGAGTGGAGGGAGAGAGAGAGTCAGTGTGAAGGGAGAGAGAGAGTCAGTGTGGAGGGAGAGAGAGAGTCAGAGTGGACGGAGAGAGAGAGTCAGAGTGGACGGAGAGAGAGAGTCAGTGTGGAGGGAGAGAGAGAGTCAGAGTGGAGGGAGAGAGAGAGTCAGAGTGGAGGGAGAGAGAAAGTCAGAGTGGAGGGAGAGAGAGAGTCAGTGTGGAGGGAGAGAGAGAGTCAGTGTGGAGGGAGAGAGAGAGTCAGAGTGGAGGGAGAGAGAGAGTCAGAGTGGAGGGAGAGAGAAAGTCAGAGTGGAGGGAGAGAGAGAGTCAGTGTGAAGGGAGAGAGAGAGTCAGTGTGGAGGGAGAGAGAGAGTCAGTGTGGAGGGAGAGAGAGAGTCAGTGTGACGGGAGAGAGAGAGTCAGTGTGGAGGGAGAGAGAGAGTCAGTGTGGAGGGAGAGAGAGAGTCAGTGTGGAGGGAGAGAGAGAGTCAGTGTGGAGGGAGAGAGAGAGTCAGAGTGGAGGGAGAGAGAGAGTCAGAGTGGAGGGAGAGAGAAAGTCAGAGTGGAGGGAGAGAGAGAGTCAGTGTGAAGGGAGAGAGAGAGTCAGTGTGGAGGGAGAGAGAGAGTCAGTGTGGAGGGAGAGAGAGAGTCAGTGTGACGGGAGAGAGAGAGTCAGTGTGGAGGGAGAGAGAGAGTCAGTGTGGAGGGAGAGAGAGAGTCAGTGTGACGGGAGAGAGAGAGTCAGTGTGGAGGGAGAGAGAGTCAGTGTGGAGGGAGAGAGAGAGTCAGTGTGGAGGGAGAGAGAGAGTCAGTGTGGAGGGAGAGAGAGAGTCAGTGTGAAGGGAGAGAGAGAGTCAGTGTGAAGGGAGAGAGAGAGTCAGTGTGGAGGGAGAGAGAGAGTCAGAGTGGACGGAGAGAGAGAGTCAGAGTGGACGGAGAGAGATACCAAGAATAAGACAAAGACAGAAAGAGAGGGAGAGAGACAGAGAGAGAGAGAGGGAGAGAGACAGAGAGAGAGCGTGAGAGATCAAATAAATGACAAGGCTGAAAGAAAGAAGTCTGTGACAGAAGACAGCAAACAAGTGATTTATTTTGCTTATTTATTTATCTTTTTTGTTGTCGTTTTGGTAATTATTTATCATTACTGAAGAGCAGTTTTCTAATGATTAATATTCAATTTTATAGGAATCAAATTTTAATATTAATCATTATTAACAAGCATAAGTATGAATGAATATTTAGCATTACTAAATATTAACCCCTTTGCACAGAAACAAAATCTGGCTATTTAAGTGTTACCAGATTTAAGGCTTTATAATTCAAGATTGCAGCTTCACAGACAGAAAAACTTTGGCTCAATTGAGTCTAGACACTTGAAGCATTTAGACTCCCATCGTATTTCAGTTTATTTTTATGATTTTGGTGGAGAAAAGGGGCTGCAAACACAAAAAACTTTGAATTAGCAAAAAAAAAATAATACTGACAATTGAAAAACTGCTGGGGCTTAAAACTAAACATTTCTGGAATCATAAACTTCTTGACCACAAGTACAATTCATCTTGAACATTACATTCTAGATTACCCGCTTGCTATGAGCAAAATTAAACTGCTATCCAGGTGTTGGGGCATGAAATTCAGCATGAACTAATTATTTTCTGGTTGAGTTTAGCATGAATTTATCAATATCAGTGCAGTTGCACATCATTGGTCACCAGTAACCTCTCCAAAGACAAAACATGCGTTTTCTCCATAATAAAGTGAACAATATTGTCCATTTTTCTTCAAAGTCCCCCAAGCATTAAATAGAGTGCTGATTAAACAGCTATAACATTCATGCTGCAATGATAAGCTAACTGCTCTCACATCTGAGCTCAGAACCTTACACCTTACAAGGGTAAAAACTCACTAACTCAGTAATATCTGAATTCTGAAATATACCTTATTTTAACAGAACAGAAATTTCACTTTCAGGAAAAATCAAATGACATATGCCTCCATACTCAACAGAATGGTGTAATGAACGTACCGAGGGATCTACCGACGTGCATGGGCTGCATGCATTTGGAGAAACGAAAACCTCGGTATTCAATGTCTTTAAACGCGTTATAAATTCTACAGCAAAAAGCCATATAGAGCAAAATGCAAACAGAGTAGAAGTATAACCTGTTTTCTTCATTGATGACCTCCTCCAGAGACAGATGTATCGGGTAGAAGGAACCCTCCAGTACTGTTTCATTCGGAATAATTCCCATTGACCGCTTCCATACAACATTTTTCTCGTAAATGAAACTGAACACTTCAGGCCGGTTTCAGGTGTCTTTGTTTCTTTGATATCGCATCATTTTCAGCTGCGCAACCGTGGCCAACATTCGAAGAATACAACCAACCTTACTTTTACGCTTAGCTTTGTATCCTATTCTTATTGTCCGATCAATGTATTTCAGTTATTGAGGAAAGTTTAAACACTCGGGAATTGGATTAGAAACGAGTCTATCAATACATCGTTTCCGGGGAAGCTTCACGAGGGCGTGAACTATAACTGTAGAGTTACGCAGATGAATCTGAGTATATAATTGAGTGACTGGCTATCGACACCAGTACTTGGGTGGATAGAAGGGAGCGCTGAATTTGTCAATGGAGGAATCTACGCGTTAATCCACGGGAGGGAACTACGCATATTTTGTCTGTGATGACTGTAATTAACAGTAGAATGTGAGAGTATCAATACAATGTCGGATTTTTTGCTTCACAAAACATATTTTTTTAACCGCTAATTGGAATATTGTTGGCTCACTGTAGCTAAAATGGTTGCCACAGAGTTTTTTTCTGTCGCAGGTGATAATTTTTTGAAACTACTGGATCGATATTTTGGGCAAGGATATTGACCAGTTTGCACATCAGGCTTCGCTGAGGAGTTTAATTCATGCAACTCCTGAAAAACAGGGATTGGAGGGAAGTTTTCCATACTCTAAATCGCGTTTCAGCTCTGCCTGCTTGTGAATATTCAATAGCTGATCCGGGGGTGCCATCCCGTGGTCGGGTACTGTAACTAAGTGCTTAAATTTGCCGGTCTATAGACATGAGCGTCTACATCTGCAGAAGGGGGTTAATTAGAACCACTTGTGTTTGAGGTCAGTCTTGTCACACATTTCTTGTTTGCTTCATCAGGATGCACCATGTGTATGTCATGCCAATAAAGCACAATGAACTGAACTGAGGGAGAGAAGGAGGCCGACTGTATACAGTAATGTTATTATTCCACATATTCAGCTGTTCCTGCTCCTGCAGCTCGACCGTGGGCCAGCACAAACCCTGCACGTGGCCTTTGGCTGAACTGTTGCATGTATATCTGGCCATGGTGCAGTCTGGGAATGACAGAGTGACGTTGCTCAGTGCTGCATACCAGCAGGTCACACAGCGTGACCAGGCCAGAATCACGCAAAGACAAAACAGCCTCTCAAACAGCTGCCATTTCCACCTCTCTGACTGTGATGACTTACATAAGCTGCTCCACCCACACAAGGAAAAAAACCTTGCAACTCATAAATCTGACAGATATCCAGTTCCCAGCTTATTCATGTATCCTGCAAAAATGCTATACAGTGAAACAGAAAGGGATTTATTTACTGCCGAGTTAGTTAATGGCGCCAGTGAATAAAAACACTGTAACATTAGAGCACTGAGAGAGGCCACAATGAGGTAATTGTACATCAGGAGGGACAGTAACCACAATAACTCTACACTGACATTAGGAGTCAAGGTAAGTAACAGCACTTTTTAGTTGTAATTACCTATGACCCCAGCGCTCAGCTTATTGACTGTGTAATACATCAGTCACCAACCCTGGTCCTCAAAATTTACTGTCCAGCAAGCTTTCAGTTCAACCCTGATTTGGTCACTCACTCTCTCCCTCTCAGGTCATATGCTTTTATTAGCAGCCCAGGGCTCCTCTCTCACAGCTGAGTGAGGTGTGCTTTGTTTGGGTTGGAGTGAAAACCTACAGCAGGGCCAAACATTATACATGTTCACTCAAAAAGCCTCAGGGACTGCTGTTTGTTTTAGTTTTTAAAATGGTGCAATACAGAGTATAATGCATCTCCTAACCAATAAATCGCGTTGTATTGTGACATCGTAAAATTCTCTGATTTAAAATGATGAAATCGTCATTTTTTTTTTTTTGCCAGGAACAATGGAGAAGTAAGCTCTGTAATTTTCATGTGTTAATGGTCGTAGTGATAGGACAGCAGATCAGAACAGAGTTGGTGTAATGTAAGATATGGCCAGCAGGGGAAGCAGTCACCTTGGACTCGATGCCGATCTTGATGAATGTGCCGGTGATGGTGAAGATGTCACTGATGATGAGGAGGATGTACCAGCCGTTTATGAACTCCATCCTGTCGCCCCAACTAATGCTACGACCCAAGCTACTCTTGAAGTACTGAGCGAACTCCTGATAATGAGAGAGAGAGAGAGAGAGAGAGAGAGAGTGTGTGTGTGTGTGTGTCAAAGAGGGAGAGGAAAGTCGGGAGGAAGGGGGAAAGAGGGTGGGAGAGATTGATGAGAAGAGAGAGGGATGGGGAGGATGGGGAAGGAGTGAGAGAAAGAGGTGGAGAGGGTGAATAAGAAAAAGGGGGCAAGTAAGAGATAGACGAACAGTGGGGGATAAAGAGACAGTAAATGGTTTTTAAGGCAAAGCATAATTTAAATGTGTAACATCATTCTTCAGAATCAGTTTCACTGAACCAGAGATAATGAGTTAAATTTATATACTTCTCAGTGAGATAGACTGATGCAAACATTCAAATCAACTACATATCAATTCCCTGAATATCGACAGATTAATTCATTTTAATAAAGATGAACATTTTGCGCAGAACGTCCGTCTTACATGTTGCAGGATGATTCCTTTCAGGATGGACCGTCCACACAACAGCAGGGACAGTAAACACACCACAGCCACCAGCACGTCAAACGTCAGGCGCGTGTAATTGTCCGCTGCAGGGGCAACAGAGAGAGAGAGAGGTGAGTGAGTGGGCGAAATGTGCACATGTGCAAATCAGGATACCGCTGGTGAAGTGTTCCAGTGCAACTACACACAGTGAACGCTTTAATGCACAGGTGCCAAACTGACCTGCAAAAGGGCCAAGAGGCTGCAGGTTTTCACTCCAACAATGCAGAAGCACACCTGATACAAATCAGTTGTGCAGGCCAAGATCAGTTGATTAAATCAGTGGTTTCAGGTGTGCTTCTGCTTGGTAGGATTGAAAACCTGCAGACTCTTCGCCCTTTTACAGGCCGGTTTGACACTCCTGCTTTAATGCATTGGACACATTTTCAGTTATTTTGGTTCTGTTGGCCGAGTCAGTCACCGAATCTGAATTGAGTTTAATATGCATTTTACATGCTGAAGAGGGGACTGACAGCAGAGAGTCTCCAAGAAACAAGCCGGAACTGAAGACGACGGCAGTACAGGCCAGGTAGAGCATCACCAGGGATGATAACCAGTGTCTGGTGGTGTCTGTGTCACAGACTTAAGCAGTCAGTGCGTGCCAAAAATAAGCAACCAACTTTTAAAAATTACTACTTTAGTCCAAATGTTCTCAAATGGGAAATATTTTTATCAAACCAGAAATGTACAAAAACTGAAAACACAGAAAAATGTGTCCATTCAAACTCAAACTGCTAGTGTACAAAACCCAAATAAAAAAAAATGCCTTAATGACTAATGATTTATGGTGCTCAACTTAGGTTTTATTCTGATACGACAGACATTCTTGCCATAGCTAATTTTCTAGGCTGGATATATTCTGTAAGACCATTTTCCCACTTCAGACAGCACAAGCCACACATCCCCTCCCCTGCTGAGTTCACGTGTTGAGTGTGTAGGCGTACCGTGTCCGGACACGTTGGGGTCTTTGCACTCCTTGATGGAGGCCTGGTTGTCCAGGCTGATCTTCACCTTGCCGCTGTGAGCTTTATTATCCAGAACAATCTGTGAATTAGAAAAAAAGAGGCCAACGGTAAATGCTAAACCGCATGATCACTCTGAGTCATAAGCTCCCATAATCTCCAAGCTTGTGGTTAGACACACAGCAGCTGACTCAGTGAACTCTGTCGGCAGTCAGAGACAGGGCAGTATTAACCTCGTAAAACCTACAGACCCATTTCTTAAATCGAGCCCCGTTGTTCACACGTATTTTAAATTCCAGCGGAGATCCCATGGTTCTCAAAGATTGCAATTACATTGCACAAAAAAAAAATAGTTGCACTCTCATATATCTCCTGTGATCTGTAAAAATCTAGTACATATTTCATTGTTGGGAGAAACTGAGTTTGAACCTCATTTGCAGTAATTCAGAGTGGAGAGAATCATGAAACACTAGCTATTAGAGTTATTTGAACTGTCAATCAAGTTTTTAATATTTTTTTTGGTTGGGAATAGTCCAGAATCAAAAGGTTTTTGTTCAGTTGCAAGAATACTTGCCACTGATAAATTCACTAGGTTTTTCCAGATCACAGGAGATATGTTGCTGGAACCCCTGTAGCTTTGATGATAGTGGAAATTAGCTGCGTCATTGTTTTGGAAACCGTATGCAATGTCAGAACACTGTAAGTACAACCCCAATTCCAAAATAGTTGGGACAAAGTGTAAATTGTGAATAAGATCAAAACGCAATGACTTTCAAATCACACCGGCCAGTATTTTATTTACAATAGAACAGAGATAATGTGGCAAATATTGAATATGAGAAATTTTATAATTTTATCCACAAAATGAGCCCATTTCAAATTTGATGGCTGCTACAGGTCTCAAAAAAGTTGGTACAGGGGCCTGTTTACCATGGTGTAGCATGCCCTCTTCTTTTTAACACTGAGTGGAGGCATCTGGGCATTGAAGAGACAAGTTTCTTGAGTTAAGCCATTGGAATTTGATCCCACTCTTGTTTAATACAGGCCGCCAGCTGCTGGAGAGTTTTGGGTCTCCTTTGACGGACTTTTCTTTTAATTATACGCCAAATGTTCTCAATTGGTGAAAGATCAGGACTGCAGGCAGGCCAGTTCAGCACACAGACTCTTCTACTACGAAGCCATGCTGTTGTAATAGCTGCATGTGGTTTTGCATTGTCCTGCAGAAATACACAAGGCCTTCCCTGGAATAGATGTCATCTGGAGGGGAGCATATGTTGCACAAAACCTTTATATACCTTTCAGCATTCATGGTGCTTTTTAAAACATGCAAGTGTCCCACACCATATGCACTAATGCATCCCCATACCATCGGAGATGCTGGCTTTTGAACTGAACACTGATAACAGGAGGGGTGATCTTTCTCCTCTTTAGCCCGGAGGACACGGCGCCCATGATTTCCAACAAAAATGTCTAATTTGGACTCGTCTGACCACAGGACACTTTGCCATTTTGTTACAGTCCATTTTAAATGAGCCTCGGCCCACAGAAAACAGCGGCGCTTCTGGATCATTCTCAGTTGTGGCTTCCTTTTTGCATGACAGATTTAGGTGGCATCTGTGGATGGCACGGCGAACTGTGTTATTAGACAGTGGTTTCTTGAAGTATTCCTGGGCCCATTTAGTAATGTCAATGACAGAATCATGCCAGTGAGTGATACAGCGGCGTCTGAGGGCCCGAAGATCACGGGTATTCAGTAAAGGTCTTTGGCCTTGTCCCTTACGCACAGAGATTTTTCCAGTTTCTCTAAATCTTTTGATGATGTTATGCGGTGTCTTTGATGAGACCTTTAAAGCCTTTGCAATTTTCCATTGAGGAACATTGTTTTTAAAGTATTCCACAATCTTTTTTACGCAAGCCTTCACAGGTTGGAGAGCCTCTGGCCATCTTTACTTCTGAGAGACTCAGCCTCTCTAAGACATCCCTTTTATAGCCAATCATGTTACACACCTGATGCCAGTCAACTTAATTACTTGCTAAATGTTCTTTCAGCTGATTCTCTTATATATTAATCGCTTTTTCAGCCCTTTTTTTTTTGCCTGTGTACCAACTTTTTTGAGACCTGCTGAAGCCAGAAAATTTGAAATAAGCTCATTTTGGGGATAAAAATGTAAAATGTCTCAGTTTCAACATTTGAAAAGTTATCCAAGTTCTATTGTAAATAACATATTGGCTCATGTGATCTGAAAGTCATTGCATTTTGTTTTTATTCACATTTTACACGTCCCAACGATTTCAGAATTGGGGTTGTATTTTCAATACAATTTTCAATATAATACAAGTCGCATTCATTTTTGGCCAAGCTCTTGTCTTGATGACTGGATAGTTGAATTACTCTGTCGGTTTCTGCATTACATCCCACAGAGTTTCAATGCTGTTAAGCTCAGGACTTCGTGGGGGCCAATTTGACTGCAAATAGGATTCCTCATGCTAATTTTTTTCCATGTATTGTTTTTTTTGCTTGATGCAGGCCAGTAATTTTCCCCTTCTGAAATACAGTAGTATCTTTTCCACCACCGAAGGATACGTCTTCCGACATAATTTTTTAGGAAGCGAGAAGCAATGTGCTTCATCAGTTACTGTGAAAATCATAATTGCCAGCCGAAACATATTAATCCCTGCAATTATGATCCAATCATAGTATTTGTTTGTTTACATCCGAACGGCAATATTTTGGACAGGCAGTGCATGTCCTCCTGAATTACAAGGAAATGTGTTTAAAATGTTGTACAAGATCTACATATTTTTCACTTGCTGTAATGCTGTGGCGATAAAAACATGGTGTCCTGGGTTTGAATATTTTGCTCAATACAAGTGTGATGTAGCTTCAGCGAAGCGGTGCAATCAGCTGATACAGAAAATGCATGTGACTCTGTCCAACAATATTGAAACAGTTATTATGACTTTTAGGGAAAGCATAAGTGAAGTATAAGTGTTAAAGGGGTTCAGGTGTGCAGTGCGCGTGAAGAGAGGCTTCCCATCAGTTTCCTGTCAGTACAGGAAGTGCCCAGCCAGGCGACGAATCAAAGAGAAGGTGTGAGAAATATGCAGGACCAGGGGTCTCACCGCGATGGAGAAGGTGTAGCAGTCAGGCACCTCATTGTTTATTATGGTCTGGATGTTAATGGCCTTCAGCTTGAACTTGATGGTTACGTTGATGAGTCTGGAAGAGGAACGACGGAGAGAAGGAGGGAGAGGGAGCGAAGGAGGGAGAGAGACAAAGAGAAAGTGATGAAGGAGACATGGAGAGACAGAGAGACCGAGAGAGAAAGAAGGAGAAAGGGAGAGAGACCGAGGGAGAGACGGAGAGAGATAGAAGACCTGCTTCAGTGAGGAAATCTGTTCATTACATTTGACCCATTCTCAGTGCTTAGAAGTAGTGGGCAGCCAAAGTGTAGCATCTGGGGACCAACTGCAGTTCTAAAGCGAGAGCCTCGGTCAGGGGCCCGGGTAGCAGTGTAGCAAACAAACACTTTAGTGCTCCGCAGCTGTACTGGTGACACAATTCACACACAAATAAATACAAGCAGTTTCTGTTAATTGATGACATGCTCCATCATTCATGTACTGATGACATGCTCTGCCAATGATCGTTGATGTGCCCTAAAAACTAATGCAGTTTTGGAGTCTTTTTTTTTTTTTTACCTCCGCCAAGGAGATTATGTTTTTGCCAGAATTGGTTTGTCTGTCTGTCTGTTTGTGTATAAGGTAACTCGAAAAGTAATGAACGGATATCTCTGAAATTTTGTGGGTGGGTTGCCATTACATCAGGGATGGACCATATTGATTCTGACTGAGATCGGTCAAACAATACGGCCTCTACAGCGACCCTGTCAAAATCCTATTTTGCAAAGGCCTTAAATTTCTTATGAGCCAAGTTCACTCAGGAAGATTTTGACTGTGCTGCCTTGGCGGAAGTTTGCACTCTCAAAGTGCCCCTAGTTTAAATCCGGTTTTTACACTTAACCTGGCACGCGTGTCCTTTGCGATTGCTCACGCGACAGCGCTGAGGCTGATCTGCCTTGCGTGGGGCAGCAGCAGCGATGCGTGCGGCAGAGAGATAACGCCTCCTTTTTGATCAGATATCACCATTGGTACAGTCAACAAAGCCCAAAATGCACAATGTCATTCTTACTTGTGGAACTTCAGGGTGAAGTTTCTGTAATCGGCGCTGAGGGACGACTGGGGTGTGGACAGCGGGTTTATTCCGATACATTCTGAAGAGGGAAAACAAAATGAAAGTATTTTGTTGCTGGTTGCAAAAGATGACACACGACAAAACTGGCATTTCTCTCCGTCATTGCAAAACTGCGGAGTTCACACGGACCAGCACTTCAACAGTATAAAGCACCCAGAAGTTCTCCGATTTGCGCAGTCTTATTTCCCCTTATTTGAAGTAAATTAAGGAAGTTGTATTTAGAACGAGAATGTTGTTTACTGCAGTTTTTTCCACTGATTTTACTCTATCACAAGCCAGAGGGAAAATTCTCCCTTGTGACTAGATACACTTACAAATTCTGGGAATGTAGGCAGGCTAAATTACACCACAAAGGAAAGCTCATTTCCTCCAAATCACACAGAGAGCGCGTGCATCGCCTGACTAACGTACACTAAAATATGCCCAACTCAGAAAGCGCTGGCATGGCAAGGACTGTGCACACAAAAACATTAAGCAGTGATTTACTTCAACATGCATTTCATTGCAGACAGTTTGAAGACAAGACATGTAAAGGGACAATTCATCCCAAACTCAAAAATGCACATTTTCTCCCCTTGCCTGTGGAACCGTTTTTTCAGTTTTAAGCCCGTTGTGGTGTGTATTGCCGAGTTCTGGAGATATCGGCCTGAGAGATAACATCAGGCTTCCCTCGAATATAATGGATTTAATTTGCACCGGGCTTGTGGCGCTCTAAGGCCTAAAAAAAAAAAAAACCATAGAAAAAGCAGTGCCTCTTTCCAGAATCATGACCTGGTAAGTCACGATAACACGTAGACCGTGTTGTGAGCGGTTAATATAGGAAGTACTTTCTTCCTACCAAACTTTTTTCAAATAATTTTCTTTCTACTGAACTACACCTGCAGTTGGTCCAGTCATCCGCAGACCACTAACACTCATGCACATGCACTAACACGCATGAATAACAAAGGCGTGGCTGCATAAGAAGAGGGTGAGGGTGCTGGACTGGCCTGCCTGAAGTCCCGACTTGTCCTCAATAGAGAATGTGTGGCCTTATTTGAAAAATGTGACAAAGACTTTTGACCGTTGCACACCTTGTTTGCACGAAGAATGGGATAAAATTATTCTTAAAACCCTTAATCACTTGGTGTCTTCAGTCTCTAAACGTTTCTTAAGTGTTGGGAAAAGAATGGCAACATGAGGAAAAGGTTTTAGTGTCCCAACTGCTTTTGAAATAAACTGCTGTGCAGTGATGATTATACACTTCAGTAAATGAAGATAAATCAGAAATTGGGAACGATTCAAGTGTTTATTTCATGCAATACTGGATCATATCAATGGCCTCATGCAAGAAGGGCATAAGTGACATTTTACATATTTTACAAGAGAGCCAAAAGACTGCCACAGCACCACCTGTTAAAGAATTTGCCTGCAGATACGCCTTTTTAAAAAGGCATTTTAACCTCTTTAGGATAGGAATTGACACTCCAGGCTTGGTCAGGAGACGGGCTAGTCTAAAGTTATAGCAAAACAACCAAAAAAGCCATTTTTGAATGAAGTGTCACATACACCCTTCTTGCATGAGGCCATCAATATAGATGAAAATAAGTAAACGCATAAGAATATATAGGAAGAAACAAAAATAATGTCCTTTGTGAGAAAAAAGTCACTTTCTCATGAGGAAAACCTTTGCTTTGATTTCAGAATTTAATCTTTCAAGCATAGTTTTCACACTTTTTTTAATTTCCTCACTTGCTGAACCCTTCCATACGGTTTGAAGTTCATTCGAAAGAGATTCTTTAGATGTTCCAACAAATTGTCACAATCGGATTAAGGTCTGGACTTTGAGCAGGCCAAGTCATAACTTTCACATCACCAGATGTTTCCTTTCGACAGAGATCATTCTTGCACAACTTAGTGAGTTTAGGATCATATCTTGTTTAAAATAAAATCCTTGACCAATCAGTCTCTTTCCAGATGGCAATGTGTGCCTCACAAGGATGCTGCGATACTTCTTTTGATCCATGATTCCGTTGATTTTTATGAGATCACTGGCTCCTTTCAAGCAGACTGAACCCCAAACCATAATATTACCACCTCCATGTTTTACAAAGGGTGTCAAGCAGTCATTTTTGAAATGTTCTCCAACGCAGTGGCGCGTGCAAGTTCTGTGCTTGGATGAGAAAATTTTTAATTTTGATTCATCGGTACAAAGGACTTGTTCCCAGACCACTGGTGTCAAATCCTTGAATTTCTTGGCAAAACAAAGTCTTTTTTTATGTTGTCTGCTCCTGACAACAACATGACCAATCATAGCATTTTCACACAGGTGTCTGGAAATGGTAGACCTTGATAGTTTAATTTCAGTGGTGGTGTATAATCATCACAGCACACCACGATATGTTGCAAATGTAAATTAAAATACATTTATTCTGAAAAATATATAAAATAGATGTGATAAAACATCAGATAATGTGCTGAATTTTACAATATTTGGGGATTCACAAACTCTCAGTGGCAGAGGCATCCGTGTCCAAGGGCCCACATTTTCTGGTTTTTCTTGTCATACAGAAAACGACCATCAGAGGCGCTCAACTTCCGCTTTGCACCTCTACTACCACAAGTTTTCAGTGAGCTGGTCTCTTTGAAACACTTGATGGTGTTTCTTACAGAGCCACGGCAGCATTTAATGTCCTCAGCATCATGTAAGGCCACAGTGCGACTATAAACAGTCTCAGAGAGGTCCTTCCATTGTGCCATCGTGTTTAACTCTGTGACGCTGCTGACGCTGTCACCTAATATACTAAAACTACGGACCATCAGAGGAAATTTAGCAGAATAATGTTGCTTCAAACCAGTTTAAACAAATTTTTTTATCATGAATAATCATGGAATGAGCCTTCAAATATGCATTCAGGCTACGCAAGAGTCAAGATAAAATCTGCAACTCCTTTCACTCGTTAAAAAAACATGATGTTTTCAGTGTTTTTGTTTATTACCTACATTTTATTTTATCTCAATATACTTGTAGGAATTACTTTTTTCCTCGTCGCCAACAATAGTATTTTTCAATACATTTTCACAAAGGAATTATAGAGAAGTAATATATTAGGACCAATTTTATACAAAAGAGGTGGTGTATAATCATCACTGCACACCACAATAAGTTGCAAATGTAAATTAAAATGCATTTATTCTGAACAATGTATAAAATAGATTTGATAAAACCATAAATAATGTGCTGAATTGTTCTAAAGGAAATACAGGTCAAGGATAATTTACAAATCACTGCTTTCAGTTTAAATTTAAATTCAAGAAAACTATCCCGACTTCTTCTGAGGTGTGGCTGAAGGATGAGTCAAAGCACAGTCAAATACATCCAGCGCGACGCTTGCGAATAAGGTCACCTCGCTTCAGAAAATAGGAAAACACACTCCACATCTCGAACATCCGCGAGGTAGAAGCGGAGCGAGGGCTCTTACCTGTGATGACGTGCGGGTCGATGTTGAACGTGTCGTTGGCGGGGTCAATGCGCCCCCTCTTGAAGTACTGCTGGCACAGGGAGAGGGCGCTGTCGTTCACCTCGGCTCCGAACACGTACGCGTAGCGCCCGACGGTGGTGTCCGGCAGCGCCAGGTACTGCTCCGCCACGGAGGAATAAGCAGGATAGAGGAATGAAATGGGATAGAGGGAGGGATGCATTACCATGGTGAATTAACTACTTACCACTAGATTAATCTAATGGCTCACAATCTTGACCCTATAAAACCTATATGGGTTTGTCAAAAGCAGTTGCTGTGTTCAAACCTTTGGAACTTCAGGCCTATTTTATAGATTTAAAATTATTCAAATATGTCCCATTGAATTAAAGGGAAATGTGCATAAAATGATGTGCAAGATCTAGATCTTTTCCATTTGACGTAATGCTGTGGTCATTAAAACATGGCGACCAGGGCTTTAGTATTCTTCTCAATACAAACGTGATGTAGATTCAGTTGAAGTGCTGTAACCAGCAGATAAAGAAAATTTATGTGAAATTATCCCAAAATATGAAAAAAAAACATGAAAAACATTTTTCAGACTTTGAACAGACTAGGGGGTAAAACATGAGTGAAAGGTTAAAGAGTTAAAATTAGAAACCGCCTTTGAATTGCTTTTAAAATAAGGACTCAAATGAGAAACTCAATGCATTTCAGAATCGAACAATACGTATATATTAGCATAGCCGGGTGGATTACAGACTAATTTTTCACAAACCTACAGTGAAGGCAGCACTCTGTAATGCTGATGGATTTTAAGGAGAGGAAGAGGTTTTGCTTCTATAAATACATGAGTCACCCTCTACATTTATCTATCAGTACATTATTCAACCCACTTATCCCTTTTCAGGATGGGGGCCTGGAGCCTATCCCAGCATGCAATTGGAAAGAGGCAGGGATACGCAAAGACTGTTTGCCAAGCTGTCGCAGGGACTGAAATTATACGTGCGCCATAAAATTTGACTGAAACAGCTATTTGAACCACAAAGAAACCACAGAGTAACAGTGGAGAAGCGCAGCTCTTCACCTGCTCGATGGCGTAGTGGATGTGGCTGTAGACGTCACTCTGCGTGTAGACCGCCAGCGTACCGTCAGACCCTTCGTCGTAGTCCTTGAGGAAGAGATTCTTGAAAGAGGCCGTGTTTTCCTCCTTGAAAGTCACCACCATCTGGTTGCTCAGTCCAAACAGCACCAGCTAGAGAGAGAAGGACAGATGGAGGGGTTAAAGGTGACGCCCAGAGAGAAAACTGACACATGCAGCGATCTTCAGCCAGCAACCACAGCACACTGGGGTGCAATCGCAGCTCACAAGGGAGACGTTTACAGTAAGAGCAAAATAAATACCCTGTTCTCAATTGAAGTAAATGGTATCTCTACTGTAAAAATACAAAATCAACCAGTTTTTTTCTGCGAGTAAACTTATGCTCATAAGGCGCTTTTCTTCATCGAGTTGTCACTCTATGTGCCGCTTCGCTGAGCTGCACTGCTGTTTGGACGATAGTGGTTTTCAGGACGAATCGGAGCAGGTTACAATACTGTCTTAAGACAGTTGGTGGACGACTCCGAGGCAGGACTACGTCGACTCTGGTATATTGTGCAGTAAGCGTTGGGACAGCATGAGGCGCAGTGCATTGTGGGAGAGCGGGCAGCAGCACTCACTTGCACCGTGACGATGACGATCTTGAGCAGCTGCAGGCCGAGTTTGAAAGGCTTGCGGCCCTTGGCGTGGAACTTGTCGCAGGGGCTCATGAAGAAATACTTCAGCTTGAGTCTCAGCTCCTCTTCCTCTCGCTGCGACCCCAGCCAGGCGCTCTCCGAGCCCAGCTTCGGGCCCCCGGGGTGAGGCCCTCCGAGGTTAGGGCCCCCGGGCTCTCCACCCTGCTCACTGGAGCCATATCGAGCCACCGGTGTCAGCAGTCGGTCCCTCTCTGAGGGAAGTGGGGTGGGGTGAGGTGGGGTGGGGGAGAGAGAGAGAGGGGGACGGGGGACGGGAGAGACACGTTGACTTCTGATGTTCCTTAATGAAAACATAACACATTCCACTCCTCCCTTAACCCCTCCCCTATTTATGAACCCACCCCTGATAACCACAGACAGTAAAAAGAAAATGGCGAAAGAACGCAAAGAACAAACCAAGAGAAACTGAAGCAGATAAACACTAGAGCCCCATCAACCCAAACAGGCCACAATCTTATCCTTTGTGAATGAGCAACTTGCCCCTCCAATACATCACATCCTGGTAAACATCTCCACATACTGCATCATTTTCTAAAGCTCAAGCTCAATCCTAAAGCACGCAGAGACATCACCCCAGAACACCTGCACTGAGTTTGTAGATCCCTCACCACGCAGCGTATTCCTGCGTGAAACCCAGGATGCCAATTTTGCTTGACCATACAAAAAATTTTGCAGAGAGTGAGAGAGAGACAGCGTGTGTGTGTGTGCGTGTGTGTGAAAGAGAGAGAGAGAAAGGGGGGAAGAGAGGTGTGTGAGAGAGACGGAGAGAGAGTCACGCCTATGAATGACTAAAGAAAATTAGCAACTAATCGAAACATTCCTGAAACTTAAAGTATCATAATGCTATGACAAAAATATGTTGCAGAATATAGATTAGGCAAAAGGCACATTCCACAACTAAAATTCTTTAGGGTTCACGCAAATTTGCCCTGAGATTGCCTCCAATGTAACATACCTCAGTCTCACAGCCAGGTAGGTGGGGGGTCCCAACTATGGTCTGATGAGAAATTTACTCTTTGAATCAGAGTTCTTGCCATGTGACAAATTAACAGCCTAATTCAGAGGCAAAAAGTGTGGTGGTCTCTGCGTACTTCTGAAAAACACTGAGAAAATCTGCCAATGTGCGTGGAACTGTGCTGAATTGTTTTTCTAATTCCTAACCACAAGTAATGAAAGAACATGCATTCTCTAACTCAATGACTCTTGGCCAAAATGAGGGGGGGGTAGAAATACACCAGGAATCATTCCCCAAGTCTTTCACAGACCACTTATACTAGTCACTCATTCACTGTACTGAACTTAAGGCAATTTGGAGTCTCCAGCGTGCTCGAGATGAATGTTTTTGGACTGTGGGTGGAAAATGGATTACCCGTGGGAATCCCATGCAAACACAATAAAAACTCCTCTCAGGAAGGGCCCAGGCTGTATTTAAACCTAAAACCAAGCAACCCACTGCACTACCGTACGGTATATTTTTGGTCTTTCACGTGCCCTTTAACCAACTGGAAAAACTACAACTGCGGAAGCGCTGCACGCGGACTCCTCTTCTCAAAAAATATTGTGCAAGTCCCCTTTTTGCACACGCAGAGGAAAATCCGCTGCTTGAGTCATGAGATTTCGCACACAGAGGGATTTATCGAGAGCTCTAGAGGCTTTTGCTCTCCTCTTAGAAGCCGCATACGCTTGACGCAATGTTTGAGAGATGACATGACAAAGCTAATTCCACGGCAAAACAGTGGCATTTAATGATTACTCAGCATTGTGGGTTTCTCGTAGCACGCAGGCTGCTTTGGTCCAGTTCCGCCTCGAACTGCTGACACGAGAACGAAGCATAGTCTGTACAAAAAGATGGATGCAACACCCTGGCCTGAAAAATGAAGCCCATGCGGAAGTACCGTAAAATGGCATTCTATTTAATGACTAACAGATGGCGACGTCAGTGGTTGCAGAAAGAAGTTCAATGCTATAGAAGTCTATGAGAAAATGACCCTACTTTCCCACCTGATTTTTCATTTAAATAATGATTTTTCACATTATTTTATGGTAGCTAAACCACATTTCATGCCTCCTTTGATATATCATGACGTTCATTTTTGTAAATTATGGTCCCGTATAGACTAGAATAAAGGTTAAAGCCGGAATATGCTTTAGGGGCGTGGCTATCCTCTGGTCCTCGTCCGATACGGTCAGATCCAGAGCCACGGTCCTCCCTGGATCTTCAATTCACGCTCTCGTCCAATAGAAATCACATCCGGTTTCAAAATAACAACATGGCGCAATTCAAATTGCCAAAATCGAGGCTTCCTTTATGGTATGCTGAAACCAATAGGTGACGTCACGGAAGCTTCGTCCATCTTTTTATACAATCTATGGAACTAAGGCACTCCGAGTTGTCTGACCACCACCTAATAATTGCTCAAACCGGAGTATTTTTGGACAGGAAGTGACATTTGCATCACTTTTCATTCAATTGCCCCGGTGACAGGAGAATGTTCAAAAAAGGTGACAAATGGAATGACGAGAAAGCTGTTTTGCGCCTTTAGCGGAAAAGACAGCATAAGAATGACTATGATGTGCTTCAAAGGAATTATTTGGGTATCTAGGAGTCTCAACACCAGTTTCACGTGGCGGTCAGAACCCAGTGGTCAAGTCAAAGCTTGGAAAGTCGTTTTGTTCAAAACCATCCATTATCCAAACAATACAAGAGAGAAGATTGGCCAAGTCAACATAAATAAACCTCCTTCTTGCCGTTTCAGTCGCTCTAAGGCCTGAATTTGAACTTGTCAATGAGGGAAACACTTGAATTCAGAGTATTTTTACACGTCAATAGCTTCCTTTCTCTCGTGCAAACAATTTCCTTCCTAAAAAATTAATGAGGCCTTTCCGAAGTTTCACTTCATTCTTGAGGAGTGCAGAGCCACTGAAGCACCTCTGTAAAGGAAGCTGACGGCCCCCTTCTGCTGGGAAGGAGGGTGAGTGCGGAAGTCCCATGATCACCCCTGCAGCACCACTGTCACTCGCCCCGTTACTGTTTTTAATCATCAGCTTTAATTTTTCACCACAACCAACGAAGTTGGCTGAAGGTTTTTTTTTGGGCCCCCGTTTGTTAGTCTGTTGACATGATTACAAAAAAAGAGTTTTAATGTTTCATTTATGATTTGTACATGTACACAAGATTGATGCGCGCACCAATTCCACGGCAGATTTGCTGATTTATGAAAACACCTTGACAGTTAAAACATGCAACATTTACCAGCTTGTGTACACAGGAAAAATTCCATGTCAACCCTGATTGATTAAATAAATACTGTATGCTGTTTATCTTACCCAGAGGCTGTTTTAGTTTTTATGAGTATAGGCAATATTTTGGCTTAAAATCCACGCAAATTTAATTAAACAATAAGGTTATACACCGTCTGACCAAAAAAAAAAAAAGTCACCACCTGGATTTAACGAAGCAAATAGGTAAAAGCCCTCAACTGGATAATTACTGCAGTGATTGATACGTTTCACTTGGCAAAAAGGTATTTCACCATAACCAATGCAATGAGTAGCTTATTTCTTAAACAACCATGTCGGAAGACAAATCCTGTGGTAATGGAAAAGATGTGACTTTGTTTCAAAAGGGTCCAATTATGGACCTGCATCAAGCTAATTAAAAAACCACGGAGGTTACAGAAACTGCTAAAATTGGGTTAACAACTGTCCAATGCATTATTAAAACCTAGAGGGATAGTGGTGAACCATCATCTTCGAGGATGAAATGTGGTTGGGAAAAAAAAATCTCAAATGATCATGACTGAAGATCACTTAAACGTTTGGTGAAATGAAATCTTAAAAAAAAAAAAAAAAAATCAACAGAAGAACTCATGGCGATGTTTAATAGCCAAGGCGAAGAGAACTCAAGGGATTGGGACTAAACAGCTGTGTAGCCTTAAGAAAACCACTCATCAGTGAGGCTAGTTGGAAAAAAGGCTTCAGTTTACTGGATAGTTTCAAGATTGGACTCTAGAGCAATGGGAAAAGGTCATGTGATCTGATGATTCCAGATTTACTCTGTTCCAGAGTGATGAACGAATCAGGGTAAGAAGAGAGGTGGATTAAGTGATGCGCCCATCATGCATAGTGTCTACAGTACAAGCCTGTGGAAGCAGTGTTATGATCAGGGGTTTATTTGGCTGGTCAGGTCTAGGTTCAGCAATGATATGTAGGAGCCCAAATAATGACATCAGCTGACTACCTGAATATACTGAATGACCAGGTTTTTCCATCAATGAGTGTTTTCTACCCTGATGGCACAAGCATATTCCCAGAAGACAAAGCCAGGATTCGTTGGGCTCAAACTGTGAAAGAGTGGTTCAGGGAGCAGGAGACATCATTTTCAAATATGGATTTGCCACCACAGAGTCCAGACCTTAACCCCATTGAGAATCTATGGGATGTAACAGAGAAGACAGCAGCCAGACTCTCTCATCATTAATACAAGATCTGGCGAAAAATTAATGCAACTCAGGACAGAAATAAGTGTTGGGACATTGCATAAGCTTATGAAAAGGATGCCATGGCGAATGCGCGTTAAAATCAAAGCAAGAGGTGGCCAAAGAAATATTAGTGTGTGTACCTATTTTTTTTTTTTGGGCGGGCAGCGTACATGAAAATAGTAAGAGGTGAATACATTTTCACAGGTCGTGGTTAACATAGCAGATCAGGTCAAATACGATACGAATGCAGGCAAAATGCACTCTACCTAATGTCATTCTACTTAACCTCTATTTTGCCAGGTAGTTTTTACTGATAATTAGATTCTCTTCTGTGAAAGAGGTCTGGGGCACGTTTCCCAAAAGCGTAGCTGCTTACTCCAACAACTAGTCCTGAAGTGTGTGTGTGTGTGTGTGTGTGTGTTTGTGTGTGTGTATATATATATACCCCCTGGTTAAGATGTGTTCTTTAGCTTCTAATAAATTCAGTTTTTTTTTCGAAATAATATAGGACTACAATGGAAAAAAAGAGGAAAATCCAACCTTTAATTCAAGTGCATTTATTCAGTGGGAAAAAAAATCCCACATTAAGAAATAATTATTTTACATCAAATGATATGTGCCACACTTATTAACACCCGCGATGTTAATACTTTGTACAACTCCCTTTTGCCAACAAAACAGCACCTAATCTTTTCCTATAATGTTTCAAAAGAAGGGAGAATACAGACAGAGGGATCTTCGACCATTCCTCTTTGCATCATCACTCTAAATCATCCCGCGACCTGGGTCCTCTCCTCTGCACTCTCCTCTTCAGCTCACTCCACAGATTTTCAATGGGGTAGAGGTCTGGGGACTGAGATGGCCATGGGAGGAGCTTGATTCTGTGTCTGGTGAGCCATTTCTGTGTAGATTTGGCCACATGTTTAGGGGCATTATCTTGCTGAAAGACCCAGTGACGACCTATCTTCAGCTTTCGGGCAGAGGCCACCAGATTTTGATTTAAACTGTCCTGGTATTTCAAAGCGTTCAGGATGCCATGCACCCTAACAAGGTTCCCAGGGCCTCTGGAAGAGAAACAGGCCTACAGCATCACCGATCCTCCCCCATACTTCACAGTGGACATGAGGTGCTTTTCTGCATACTTATCTTTTGTATTCTGCCAGACCCACTTAGAGTGTTTGTTGCCAAAAAGCTCTCTTTTGGTCTCATCTGACCAAAGCACATGGTTCCAGTTGAAGTCCAGTACCGCTTAGTGATCTCCAGGCGTTTGCATTTATGATTGTGAGTGAGAAAAGTTGTTTTCTATGCATGCCTCCCAAACAGCTTGTTGGCATGTAGATAGTGCCTGATGGTTGTTTTGGAGACATTGTGACCCCAAGATGCCACCATTTCTTGCAATTCTTTAACAGTGAGCTTGGGAGAAATTTTTATTTTTCTTACCATCCTCCTCACTGTGCGTGGTGGCAAAATAACCTTGCGTCCTCTTCCAGGCTTGTTTACCACTGTTCCAGTTGTTTGAAACTTATTAATGATTCCTCTGACAGTAGATATGGGCAGGTGCAGGCGAGTGGCTATTTTCTTGTAGCCATTCCCTGACTTGTGAAGGTCAACACACGTCTGCCTTACTCGAATGGTGTGTTCCTTTGTCTTTCCCATGTTGAAGAGTGGATAAGAGAAATGGCCTCTGTGTCACGTCATATTTATACCCTAGGGAAACAGGAAGTGATGAATTACTAATTAAATGTTCCTAGATACTCTGATCAACTTTGTAAACTACTGTAGAAATGACTGAAATACTTCAATTACATTTATTTCCTAGGAATTGTTAGGGATACCAATAATTGTGAAACAGGTGATTTTATGAAAAATAATAATTTCTTAGTCAGGGTTTTATTTTTTTCACTTAAAATTCACTTGAGTTGAAGGTTACGTTTCTCTACAATTTTCAGTGTGACAGTATGCTTCAGCAATAAAAATTGCATTTATTTTAAGGCTTTTAACACATCTTAAACAGGGGTGCCAATAATTATGGAGGGCGCTATATATATATATATATATATATTTGTGGTACGTTGTTTGTAGCTGCATACCCTCCGACATTGCACTGTGCACCCTTTAACCTGATGCAGTCGCCGCCAGGCTAATCTGGCAAACAAAATTTTTTACAAGATGATACCAACCTAATGAAATGCTGGAACAGCACAGCCCCTTCAGCACTTTGGAACCTGCGAATGTGCTGTGCGTTGAACTGCGATGCACTGAATAAGTGTATCTGTTAAACAGCATTAATGTAATGCATCTAATATTATTGTAATGTAATGTATTGTAACAATGGCACTATAATACTGTAACAGTGATGCTGTAACCCTTCAGTACTGTAATCCACCTCCCCCTAATGTAAATGTGTGGGAATTTTTTTATTATGCCTGTAAGAAACACTCAGAGGCAGAGATAGTAAATAGGATCCAGTCTTTACTATATGCATATAGGGTCCAAGTTACATGCAGGAACAAGGACAAAGGAACTCCTCCTTTGCTTGGATATTTGAATGAGCATGATGCCCTAAATGCACGCCCCTTCCATGAATATTCCCCACAATTCACTACACTCCTCCTTATTACAGGTACAAGTTATTCATAACTCTGCCATAAGGAACTGATTTATGTAGATGTATGCTCTCTCAGCATTCCACAACTGAGTGTTCGTATCCCACATCTCTCTGGTCTCAAGAATCTCCTCAGGAAGACACCGTTCAGCAAACACATCTCATTACGCACAAGCTAGATAACAATGATAAACAAGTATGCCTGACCTAGGTCACTCAAGGAGAAGCAATTAATAACAAAATAAGCAATTCATGACTGAATTTCTTCCACACTAGGCATTCCTGGATCGTTGGCTACCTGCCCTCTCCTCATTATTCAATTATCCCCCCTGGCATTTGCAGCACCTGGTTTCTCTTAGTTGACCATCATTCCCTTTCTATTTATACCTTAGTTTTCCCTCTCACTGGTAGGGAGCCTTTGTCTGTAACACCTATTTGTTGAGACCCCTCCCTTTTTGTTCTTTAGTTATTCCCTTTGAAGTTTTGTCTTTGCGTTATTTTATTCACATTGTTTATTTAATGAACTCCACGTCTTGTCCTTGGGTCCTCCAATTTCCATCACTCCTGGTGCCTTCCTAACACCTTTGGGCACCAAGACATCACAATTACACACAGAAAATGTTTCATGAAAGCTTTTGTTTTCACTTCTTTAGTTAGGCAGTAAAGTCGCAAAAATAAATAAATAAATCATCCATGACAAAAATTGTAAGCAAACAGGCAAATGTAAAGTACCAGTCAAAAATTTAGACACACCCTGATTTTTATTACACTTTATTCTTTTTTAAAAAATCACATCTTTCGTTTTTACAAAAAAAATTACAAAATCTAAAAAACATCAAACTAACCACTATTTGTAATAATTGAGCATCAACATTATTTTTCTAAAATGGCTGTAATGTGCTTCTGAGAAATCACACCAGCATGGCTTCAGAAGTTCCCATACTTCAAAAACTAATTTGTTTTCCAGTTCACTTTGCCATATATTTTTCTGCTTCTTCAACAAATCCAACATGTTAGGCATGAATAGGTGAAGTAAATATTTTTTCCAAATATTCACCTCCGTATGTCATTTCAGGTTGGACTCTCCAGAAGTAACACAACAATTTCATTAAAAACAGAATACCATCACACACATTTGTCTGAAGTTTGGACTGGTACTGTGGCTCAAGGGTGGCACTTTTGAAACAGCAAAGCAAATGACATTCTGCAAACGACAGTTAACAGTAACAAACTGCTCCCAACAAGCACAACTGTTTAACTTCCTTGCAGGTTTCATTTTCAGAGCAGACCATGCATAGTTTTTAAATTGATCCATTTTTTTGAGGGAACACCAAATTCCTCGGGGACAGAAAAGTTCTAGTTCCCTTTTGGTCTCTTCAATGCTCCTGGACTGTTGAGGGCCAGTCAATGTGCTCCATTTCGGCAGGACGACATTCCTAAAGCTGCCGAGAAATGCCCTTAAGGTAACCTTCATTAATCCTGAATGGCCACTTTGTTGCTGCAATTGGAAACCTCACCAGACAGCCACAAGAACAGACTGCTTATTCATAGTCTTCATTTCAAGAAGCACAATCGCCTCTATATTCAGAGAAAATGCCACCCCCCCCCCCCCCCTGAATTGGAAATGCTTAAACCAGTCTCCAAACCTGTTCCTGGAGAACTATCATCCAGTAGGTTTTTGCTCCAACCCCAAGGATTTGAATGTCCTGGCCAGTGAATGTTTTGAACAATGCACAACAATATCAGCTGCATGTAATAAATGTATCACAGAAAGATGATTTTATTGTTTGTAATATTGTACTATTGTTCATGTTTTTATGATGTGATTATGTCTGTTAAAAAGGCACCATCGAAAATGAGACTTAGGTCTCAATGGGTTTCCCAGTTTAAATAAACAAATCCAGTGGACCTCATTTGGCCAATTAGCAGCTGAACATTTCATTTTTTTTTTAAGATTATTTTTTGAGATTTTCTCCTTTTATTAGATAGGAAAGTGACAGGATAGTTGGGGAGAAGTCTGTAGAAGACATGCGGCAGATGACCCGAGCCGGAATCAAACCCACAGGAAGGTCGCAGAAGGAAGGACACAGCCTTTATGGTGCGTGCGCTTAGACCGATGTGCCACCAGGACGCCCCAGGAGCGGAAAATTTCTTCCTGGGAAACAAGGTGCGGTTTGTTTTGGCTGGAGTGAAAATCTTCGGGATGGTAGCTCTCCAGGAACAGGGTTTGATGACCACTGGCTTAAAAATACTTGCACTACCATTCTCATCGCAATCGTTGTAATCTTTTTACAAGAGTCCTCATAAGTTCATCCCTTCCTCAAAAGGAAGCAATTACAACTCCTGCTTTGCATCAAACACAGCACCTCAAAAGTTATGTGCACACCACCGAGAGTTTGTGGAAGCGCCTGAACAGACTGAGACTTTATGAATGACCTTGGAGTTCATTCATGCATAAGAAAAGCTTTCAAACCGGCCGAGCTGCCTAGGTCTGATATAGAAAGACATTTTCAAAATGCCTAAAAATGCCTCATTCAAGTAGTTGAATGACAATGTGTTTCCTAAGTGGAGTTTGCAAAAAAATACTGACTCCCTGGGTCATTCCATATGAAATCACCCAAGCTCCCATCTTGATGGTTTCAGAAATGCTTCATTTGGAAATATTTTGTTGCCTGTGATGAGCAGTGTGACAGCCCTTAAAGGGGGTCTTATTTTTCCAAGTAGGAGTATTTGTTCAAAGTTGGTTTGTGTTGCATTTTGAAGTTCTTCGGAATAGCTTTCATTTGAGGGCAACTTTTTAAAAATCAAAACAGGCCCACATGGTCAAAATGAGGGTCAAAAAGTGCACCGTTTCAATAATTAGCTGAAAAGGGGTTAATGTTTCTCCAAATTGGATGAAGATAGAAAGATGTTTTTACCTTCATTTGAAACTCCTTCAGGTACACTATCAACAATGTAAATGGCAAAGGGGACATTCTAAGGATACTTGCATAATATTTCATTTGCAATCGACATGTTTGACAGCAAATTTCAATGTTTTTATTTGTAATTGCAAAGCACTCAAAGGGTTAATCACTATGTAAAACGGTTTGTTGCAGACTATTAAACAGAATAAACATATCCTGAAAGAATGAAATTTGTATCCTAACTAGTTCATTGGTTACAACCCTTTGAAAATGGTCACAAACTGTGACCAGAGGGTTAACGTGGGCCACGCCCCCTTTTTCGGGGGCCCAAAAAATGAGAACGGAACGAGATATCAAACCACCTGCAATTTAATTTGCTCATCACAGCCAACAAAATATTACCAAATGAAGCATTTCTGAGACCATAAAGATGGTAGCTTGGATGATTTCATATGGAATGACCCCCCTGGAATGAATAAATGGATTTACTTGAGAACAAAAAACAGGCATGCGTCCTTAGTTTCTGGTTCAAAAAGCTCACAAGGTCCTTGGCATACAGCTGTGATTGGGAAAAAAACAGAGACCACCAGAATCCTCTTAGTCTGAATGAACTTGGTAGTCGACACACACAAGCACGTGTGCGCGCGCACAAATGCACGCACGTTTGTGCAGCTGTCCTTATAGGACATTGCAGCCAGTGACCTCTATTCATTATGGACAGCCTAACCCTTACCCGAACCCCAGTCTTAACCAAATCATGCCTAACCCTAACCTTAACCTAACCTCAATTCACACCTGTCCCCTAAGCTTATCCATGACCTCAGAAATGATGTTTTTGCCGTATTGGGATCAGGCTTTGATCCCTGTAAGGACTATTGGTCTCGACAAGGTCAGTCTTTATTCTGGAAAAGGTCCCCTATAGGTAACAAAAACATGCATACACGCATACATACACTCACATACATTAGTCAACTTGAGACACAAAAGGTATTGAATGGAAACAAAGGCTTTACGCACCAACTCCATGAAAGAGCTCCACACATTTTAAATCCCAGGAGACTATGGAGAATACTGACGATTCAACATCCAGCCTCACACATACACAAATGTGGTCAGTTAAATCTAGAAGTGATTAGAAACTGTGGTCGATGATGAGAAGGGAACTGCCATGGAGAGAGTTGACCACAGCAGCAGGTTTGACTCAATCACTGAAAGGGGAAGACAGCCTGAATCTTCATTTGTGCAGAACAAAAAAATTCTTAACCCATCAAGACCAGATGCGAAGTCTGCATGCTTCTCCCTTCAAAACCTGATGCAACACTAGCGGGTTTTTAGATGATGGCATCATTTCTGAGAAATAAGACGGATGAAGTGCACTGTGATTTGCAAACATTCGAGTGGGAAAGGCAAAATGCTTCCAGGGGTTTTGTTTTAAATTCTTTTTTTCTTCTCTGCGTGGACCACTAAAAAGAAAAATTTCCAAAGCTGCACTTCAGGCAGTGACAATGGCTGTCAACCTGACTGAGGCGAGCAACACTGTCTTCTTACTGCAGAGCTACTGTGTTTTTTTTTATTGCAACTTGAAAACCAATAACTGCAATTTTTTTAAATGTATTTATTGATTTTATACGTCAATGAACTTTTGAGCAAAGACATTTATTTCGGTAACACTTTATATTGAGTACACATTATTTAGCATTAGTTAAGCATTAATAAATTCAAAGTTTGAAAATGCGATAATTAAGCATGTTATTGATGAGCTTACTAATGAAGAGAAAAAAATAACTGATAAGCTACTTACCAACGAGTATTCATGTTAAAAACATGATTTAAAAATTATGAATTCAGTATTTACCAATCCATAGCTAACATTCTTATTAATGATGAGTTGAGTAAGACATTTACAACTGTTTATAAACTACATTCTAATGAGTATTAAGATGACAACAATGCTTTATACATGATGTATTCAGTTTTTATCAATGCTTAACTAACACTTCGTAATGTGTACTCATTATAAAGTGTTACCTTTATTTCCAGTAAAAGCCAGTATTTTAAGCCCTCAAATGATTTTTATTTCATGCTTCTATGGGCTACAAAGGGTGAAAAATAAAGGTTTTAATGATCGTTGACAACCCTCAGGTGTGACTGTTTACAATCAATGCCTCTGGTCAGTGCTTCTCGAACCTCTTCTACAGTTACCCTTGTCCAGCATATTTTTGAATCTCTTTCTGCTCCAGCAAAGGTGATTCAAATGATAAAGTCATTATAAACCCCAGTGATAATGAGTGGATCATGTGAATCACTGGTGCTGGAGCAGGGAGAGATCTAAAACATGCAGGACGTCTGGTCCTCAAGTTTGAGGAGCACAGCCTTAGGTATTAGGCTACTTCTTTAGGGGGCGCTCTAGCTCAAAACGGATTAAAAAGCTAACAACAGTATCCACACCCCACAAACCACTGAGCTCCATTAAGTGTCTATGGTGGCCTATGGCACAGTGGCTGTTGTGGAAACACTAGAGGCTAATGGCTCAAGCCCCAGTGCAGCCACAATAAAGATCAGAGGAGCCAAGCGGCCCTTGAGCCCAATAAAGAGCCTCTGGAGATGAAATACCAGGTAAAGCTCTAATTTAATCATTTGTAAAAGCCTGCCTAAAAACTCATCCAAGCCTTCTTAGCGACAGATGTACACACATTCGACACGAAGACATGGGTTATCAGTTTAGATATTGGTTATCAATGACTAGGCTAGTCTAAATAGCAAGCCTTTCAGAGGAAATTCTTAGATTTTTCACACACTTCATGTGCAGTAAGTGTGTGCCTGTCACCCTTAAAAATTTAAAAAACAAACCCCAGCAGGAAAAAAAAAATTTGAGTTGCAACAAACATTTCGTGTCAGAAAAAGGAATGGAATCCGCACATAGGAAGAAGCTGGTCTGTAATCGGGGAACGCGTCTCATCAACGTGTGATGCTGCTCTCAAGCGACACATAAACACGACTGATAAGACTATTTTAGAGCCACCCTGTCTCAAACAATGAGATAAAGTCAATCAAGAGTGAGTAAAGACCCAGAAAAATGCTACCGTTCCGGCTAGCTCATTAGCAGTAGCCCAGCGCAGGGGAGAGCACTCTGTACTTGCGATTTGCGTTGCCGCAAGAGGAATGACAGCCCTACTGGCACGCAGCGCTATCGTCGCGCACATCTCTGCTTTATCGCCCAGAGCTGGGCCACCACTCACACAGCCCCAACCGCCAAACACGCAAGAGTGCACGTCAGCGCACCAACCCTCGCAAATTCTAATCTACGGCTTCCTCCCTTTTTCACCTCGCCTGTCATGAACGACAACAGCAAAAGGAGAGGGTACACGGCAGATAAACGCCGACCTTTCCCTTTTGACTGCTCTAAATTCATCATCCTTACACAACGAGCGCTGAATCCTGCGCGAGGTCACTGAAGGAAAGCCGATGGAGCAGACCGAGGAGTGGCAACCAGAGTGGTGGTACTCTAGGTTCATCAAGAGCCTGGCGGCGGAGGAGCTCAACTGGGACCTAGAAGGTTGAGGGTTCAGACCCCAGAAAATCCACAAATAAGCGGGCAAAACAAGTGTTTGAGCAGGGCCCTTACACTCACGGGGCCGATTTCTCTTCACTGGTCTTAGCCGTGGTCTAAGTGAATAAAACCTTGTTTACATTACATTACATTACAGGTTCTTAGCAGACGCTCTCATCCAGAGCGACGTACAAAAGTGCACAAGATCAGGACAAAAGAGCAGACCTCCTAGGAGACAAGTACAAGTGCTAACAGTCAGTGACTGAACACATTCCATTGTTACAGTGCAACAAAGGGGCAGAGACAAGTGCAATAAAATAAAATAAGTGCAATTAAAGGGCAATAAAATAAAATAAGTGCAATAAAAGGGCAACAGGTTAAGTGTAACAAAGGGGCAGGAAAATCAAGTAAAGTGACAAAATAGGGTGCAAAAAAAAATGAAGGGAAACCAAATCAAGCAGTAACAATCAGGAAGTAAGGTAAACAGAATTAAGTGCAACAAATCAAGGGATGTAGGGACAGGATTCAGGGCAGTGGAGCAGGGGAGAGGTGGGAAAGGTTGCAGGGGAAAGGTTGTTTAAAGAAGGAGTGGGACCAGGTTTAGACCAAGATTGTGTGAAGATTAAACCAGGTCTACGGAGCAATTTACTGTGGATGGATTAAACGAAGTCTCGTCTGTCCACAAAAAGCCAGAGGGTAAAACAGGTTTGTGTGCCACTGAGCGAGAGTGCATGCATACCTTGTTGGGGCTTGTGAAGTTATATGTACGGTAGCCCAGAAGCCGAAACCTAGATGTCACTTTAGACCTGAGATACCGCTCAATCGGTTGACATTGGATTGACAAGAAAACTATATTTGTCATTGACAAAAACAGTTACCTCATAAAACCTAGTCGATATTATTGTTCACCTCCCTCTCCCTCTCCCAAACAAAATTGTGGGACAATAGCAGGGTTCTGTGAAATTTAGTTAAACATGTTTACATTTCCGTATGCTTAGACCCTATACATTACATCACTGTACCATGAACCCAAACACTACGCTAAATAGGGATGTATTCAGTTCGCGAGAGCTGTCCAGGTAAGCTTTATTTTAACAACGGTGTGCTGAGATGTTGACATTATAATATATGGAGGACATAACCTTGACAAGGAGTGTCCAGGTACGTTCTCTCTTCCGGGCTTCCGTACCCAAAAATCAAATAACAGGTTCATTCAGAGCATTTACCTGGGAGTAAAAGTAGCATAGATCTACTGTCACTGGTCGAACAATCATGTCACGGAAGCGAGTAAGACCATGACTAAGACTATCCCCCTTGCTGCTTTTGAGTTAGACCATGATTAAGACCGGGTTTAAAGAAAAGCTAGGCACAAGAAATCCAATAAGTTAGACGACACTTACAACAGTGTTTAAACTAAGGACTTACTTAGACCAGGTTTAGACTGGTAACGAGAAATCGGCCCACATTGTTTTACGTGGGATAAGTCGCTGCTTAGTCCAATCAACTAAGTAGCTAGCTTTGGATAAAACTTGCATGTAAAAGTCAGAATTATTGTCTCTGAACCTGCCCAGCAGGCTGACGCAAGAAAATAGCCAAGGACAGTTCAAGCTTTATGGTGAGAATGCCTTCCCATTGACCAAGTGCAGCCCACAAAGCATCTCCTGTCCTACTATCTAGACGCAAACAAGTTTGACTCAGGACCAAAAAATGAGAAAGGGAAGTGAAAGATAGTGAGGCTTGAATTAACGCGGTGAAGCCAAGGAACAAAGTACAACCATAACAAAGGATGGTAACTTAATTCCGGGAAGGAAGACATACATGCAGCACTTCCTCTTTAAGTGTTTTGTATGATGTTTACAGAGAGGACAGACAGGTAAAGCGAAATGAAGAGACCAAACGCTTTTAAAAGGGGTAGAGCAGGGATGTCCAATCTTATCCGTAAAGGGCCGGTGTGGGTGCAGGTTTTTGTCCTTTCCAGCAGTGCTACTGCACCTGATTCCATTAATTAACTAATCAGGGGTTTCAATCAGGGCCTTAGTGGGTAGAATCAGGTTTGTTAGTGTTGGGCTCAAACAAAAACCAGCACCAACACCGGCCCTTTCTGGATGAGATTGGACACCCCTGGGGTAGAGGGTTTGGACAGCAAGAAATATAGAAAAATATTTCACGCAGCGCGAGGTTCACAGTTTGTCAAGCAGGTGCAGAGAGCACAAATATGAGGAATCCCACAGAACTGGTTGTGATGTCATAAGTGTTCTCCCCTAATCTGGGCACGTGTAAAACTCAGCATTTCTCCCGGACTGCACCTGCGGTCCACTCTTTTCTTTCAACAGCATGCGTGTCACGACAATGTTTTATTTTCCCTACCCGATTTAAGACATGGAGGCAGCTCAATACGCCGAACTGCAATCAACTCAACGAGCTAGGACAGTGATTAATCGACTAAATTAACGTTCAGCTAAATAGACAGATAACGTTGCCGTGCTAGCTGATGTTCACATTCCTGTTCATACTCTATATCTTGACCCGCTTACAAAAGCACGGACCGAAAGAAACTCGTCAGCCTCTGATCACATTAAGAAAGAGAGCAGACTGTCAAAGCACTACAGCTGCGAATCAGGCAGAGGTGCATTCTGAAAGCTTGGCATATAAAATACTAATAACCAGCCAAGAGACTGCGAACAAAATTGATAAATGACTTTAGACATTTTATCCAGTGATAAGCCAATACTAAATGTTCAATATGCCTTTGAAATAACTGCATGAATTAAATCGCTTCAGATTGCATCAATATCTTGTCTGAACTAAACATCAGTTGAAACCAATTGTACACCCAGTAGCTTCGGGAACAAAAAATGAGGTAAATTAGAAAACTGTGGTAGTAGGTAACATCACAATGAACCGAGCAAGTTGAAAACACCAGTCGCCAAAAGCAATAACTTCGCTGACACTGAACGGGACAAAACCTACCTGAACCGCCGTGGTTGGAGTTGTTATAATCAGTAGTCGCCATGCTGAGGTCTCAAAATACATAAAGAAATTAGGCTAGCTAGGCATCAAAATAAACTGCATATGATCCTCTAGGCTACACTCGCATTAAGAATGAAAACCATATGGGGATCTAGCAGTTTTGAGCAAAATCGACCAGCATTGTTCAGAACCCAAATACTGTCGAGGTAGCTGGATACCGCATATATATACTGAATATACAGTTGTGTATCTCAATCGCCAGAAAAACATCACCGCTCTCAGCTTCCTGTACTAGTCATGTGACGAGTTCCGTATGATGATCGCTTGTCTCGTTTGTTTGGGGACCGCTAAACACAGGTAGAGGGCGGTAGGGCTTCGCTTATTTACTTTTTCTTCACTATCGCAGAATTCTAACGATCTCAGTCTTGGGCTGTGTTCGAGTAAACCGCCTGGTGTATTAGCATTTTGATTAGAATCTGCGAAGCTCAAGAGGGAACGTGACATTTCAACACATTGGGTGCATCTCAAAGCATTGGCTGCATCCTTTGATGGCTGCATTTTAGGGGTCGTCACGTAATTCCATCTGCTGAACTGACGTGACGTCATTTCATCTCTGTAAGACGGCTTTGATTTCAGTGAGTTGTCACTGGTTTCCCTAACCTTAATCTTAACTCTAATCCTTAACCCAAAACCAAACCCTAAATTTAACCTTGTCCCTTACCCTAAATGTCAGTTTAGTGGATGGAAGTAAATGATGACCCCTAAAAATGCAGCCTTCAAAGGATGCAGTCTCCGTGCTTTGAGAAGCACCCATTGGGTGCATCTCAAACCGTAGGCAGCATCCTTCAAAGGTTGCTTTTTATGGGGTCGTCATTTCCATCTGCCAAACTGACATTTGGGTAAGGACAAGGTAAAGTTTGGGGTTAGAAATAGACCTAGGTGTTAGAGTTAAGGTTAAGGTCGGGGAAACCAGTGACAATTCGCTTAAACCAAAGCTGTTAAACGGAGATGAAATTACATTACATCAGTTTGGCAGATGGAATGAAGTGACAACCCCTAAAAATGCAGCCTTCACAGGATGCAGCCTAGGCTTTGAGATGCATTAATAGATTTTGGTCCAACATCTGGGCTTATCAAATTCCTTTTTGTCCGTGGTCCATCTGCCGTCGCCCGCCCATTAACAGATAATTATGTTTATGTAAATCTTTCAGACAGGATCCCCCTACTGTCTAGTTGCACATAATCTCAATTTTTCTTTACCTGATTTGTGTTATCAGAACTGCAAAGCAAAACAAATAACTGCCATAGAAATACAAACACAAATATCAGCAATTGTTATGGTTAGCTGAGATTGTAAGTAAAGCAACGAAGTAACTATGTATGACGCATGTATCTCAGCAGTAGGGTGTTTTAAATATTTTATAAACCTGATGAATCTGATGCTGTTGCCCCTTTGCACTACTTACAAAATTTGCTTACGTTCGATGATATGCGCCAAGGTACGTTCGCGGATCTCTTATCTTTTCCAAGTCATGGCAACGGTACAAACAATTCAGCTCAAGAAAAAAATCGTGCAATCATTTTTGTAAACTACAACCCCAAGTCCAAAAAAGTTGGGATGCTGTGTGAAATGAAAAAATAATAATAATAAAATAACAGAATGCATGGATTTACAAATCTCAAAAACCCACATTTCATACAATTGTGTGGCATCACCTCTTCTTTTAAAACAGTCTGTAAATGCCTGGGAAATGAAAAGACCAATTGTTGGAATTTTGGGAAAGGAATGTTGTACCTCTCTTGTCTGATATAGGATTCTAGCTGTTCAACAGTCCTGGGTCTTCTTTGCCAGATTTTTCTCTTTATGATGTGCCAAATGTTTTCTATTGGTGAAAGGTCAGGACTGCAGGCAGGCTAGGTCAGCACCTGGACTCCTACTGTAAAGCCATGCTGTTGAGATGGATGCAGTATGTGGTTTTGCTGTTATGATTCTGCCAGGCTTGCCATGTTCATGCCTTGTTTTGATATTTGTTTTATTGCTTATTTGATTCTCTGTCATGCCTGACTATTCTTTGGATTATGCATTGTTATTTGGCTGCCCCAATTTGTTCATGTATTGTCTTAGTTTACTTTTCCACATTTTGCATTTTACCATTGTTTCATTCCGGTTCATGTTTTCCATTTTGCAAAGAACTTTGTCTTACCCGTCTGGTCTCTCGTCTTGCCTTCACTTACAGCCCCAGTCTTGTGTGTCATCCTTCGGGTGATTTATTGGATTCTGGTTTTCAAACTTCTTTCCAATCTCGTTTGCTGGTTTCACTCTACTTTTCTATCCACTAACAGTACTAACAGTTTATTATCTTCGCCAGAAGTTACTAACAAGACTAACCTTGTATATAATACTAACTTATTAACGAGCACCAAGGATTTGTATAGTTTCACTGATTAATTGATTAACAAGCTCTCTGTACTCGCCCTGTTCTAGTCTCCGCCTCTTTTCTCTCCCTTATCTTCTTTGCTGCATTTTCTGTGGGAGCTCCACACCTGATCGCGCTGTCCTTTCTCTTATTATCTATGCACGTTAGAACTCCGTGACTGGAGCCGTATGTTTGTCTATAGGAATGTCTCGTGTTCCCTGTCCGCGTTTTGGCTTTTGCCAAATTTCATGTGATTAGGCTCTCCCTCATGTGCCTCTCCCTTGTAATCAGTCTGACTACCTGCACCTGTGTTTCTCCCCATGTGATCTCCCCAGAAGTGTATATTAGGTGTCTTCTCACAGCCATTCTCTGTCAGATCGTTTCCTGTGCTGCTGTTTCCTCGCCTTGTATTCATTGAGTTTCTGATTCTGACTGGATTGCCCGACTACCGATTTTTGGTTTGCCCTTTTTGATTACTTGTTGCATCTGTGTTTTTTGACCCATTTCTGCCCGACCTTGATTTTGTGGATTGCTGCCCTGTTAACGATTCGGATTGTCCTCTGGCTTATGAGTTTGCTTCTCCCACAAACCTCTGCCTGTGTACCGAATCTGTTTTTGTCGACTACGATTTTTGTGTTTGCTGCCCTGGTTACGAACCCTTTTCTGTCCCACTGGAATTTGACTCTGTACCGTCACCTTCTGCTCTGCGGGGGTTACCCCCCTCGCTCAATAAAACTCTTTATTTTTGCAATCCTGTGTCCTCGCATTTGGTTCCAGATCACTACCTCACATTTGCATCGTCTTGCTGAAATATGAAAGGCCTTCCCTGAAAGAGACTTGTCCGGATGAAAGCATATGTTGTTGTAAAGCTTCTATATACTTTTCAGCATTGATAGTGCCTTACCAGAAAGGTAAGTTGCCCACACCATAAGCACTAATGCAGCTTTTTTACCATCAGAGATGCAGGCTTTTGAACTGTGCGCTGATAACAAGCTGGATGGTCCCTCTCCTCTGTACTCCACATGACAAGGCGTCCGTAGTTTCCGTGAAGAATTTCACATTTTGATTCATCTGACCACAAAACAGTTTTCCATTTTGCCTGAGTCCATTTTAAATGAACTTTGGCCCAGAGAAGACGGCGGCATTTCTGAATCGTGTTCACATATGGCTTCTTCTTGGCATGATACAGCTTTAACTCTCATTTGTGGATTGCATGCAGCTGTGTTCACAGACCATGATTTCTGGAAGTGTTCCTGAGCTCATTCCGTGAATTCCAGCGCAGAATCATACCTGTTTTAATGCAGTGCCGCCTGAGGGCCCAAAGATCATGAGCATCCAATACTGGCCTTCAGCCTTGTCCATTGCGCAGAGATTTCTCCAGATTCTCTGGAACTTTTGATGATATTTATTGTACATGGTGGTATATTCAAACTCTTTGCAATATTACATTGAGGAACAATTTTTTAGAATCAGTTTTTCAGATTGAACCTCATCTTTACTTCTGAGACTCTGCCTTTCTAAAATGCTCTTGTTATAACCCTGTCATGTTAGTGACCTGTTGCCGCTTAACCTAATTAGCTGCAAAAAGATCCACCAGATGTATTTTTTATTCAGACCACTTTTCCAGCCTTTTTTTTTTGTCCCTGACCCAACTTTTTTTTAGATGTGTCGCTGCCATCAAATTCAAAATTAGCTAATACTAATACCAATCTCGCTTACTTCCTTCACCTTGCTTTTCTATATTACTAACAATACTAACAGTTTATTATTTTATTTAAGTTACTAACCCAAACTAACATTGTTTATAGTACTAACTTACTAAGGAGCCCTAGGGATTGTATAGCTGCAATTTACTAATTGACCAACGACCTCTCAGCATTCGCTCTATTCTAGTCTCTCCCTCTTGTCTTCACTCAATCTACTTTGCTGCAGTTTCAGCAGAAACTCCACACTTGTTAATCTCTGTTCTCTCTCCTTTTCTGTGCACGGTAGAACTCCCTAACTGGTGCTGTCTGTCTGTAGGCTGTCTTTGTGATCCCTGTCCGCATTTTGGCTTTTGCCTATTTCTTGTTATCAGGAACTTCCTCATGTTCATTCCTTTGTAATTAGTCTGATCCAGCCCGCCTGTTTCCCATTGTTGCATGCGACTTCCCGTTTTTGTATTTAAGCAGTCATTTCACAGCCAGCACTTTGTCAGAATGTTTCTCCTGTTCTGCGACTGTTTATGCCTTGTACGCTCTGAGTCACTTCTGACTGGACCCTCCTTCATTACGATTTTGGCTTTGGCTTGGATTTGTTTGCATCTGTGTGTCAAACCTTTTTGCTGACCACAAGTTTTGTGTTTGCTGCCCTGATTATGACTTGGATTATGCCCCTGGGATTCAGATTTTTGGATTGTGGACTTTGTACTGTTGCCTCCTGCCCTGCGGGGGTTCACCCCCTTTCCTAATAAAACACAAGCTTTTCGGATTACTTGGTTCTCGCCTCTGGTTCCTGAGCAAAACCTCACAATTCTACACAAGGATCTCAATCGTATCACATTCTATTCACCATTTTAATACATAAAATAAATGGTGTTTGTTCAATTCAACATCACTATGGTCTTTAATCAATTTGGCTCTTTCAACATGATGCACCGCTTAAATTCAAATAATTGATGACCTCTCAGGCTTTATTACAGTTGGCCAGAAAATGTTCAGAGCAAATACACCTGCTAGGGCCTCCATTTTAATCGAGTAAGGCCTTAGCCTTTTAACACCAAAACTGCTCCTACTGTCAGGGATGAAGGGAATGAATTAATAGCATGACCCAGGAATGTGAAAATTGGAGCTTTTATTAGCCAAGTAAACAGTCCAAGTACTACAGCCAGTAACCAAAGCAAGGCAGGAAGGACAGGACAATGGCTTTAAACAGGCTGATCTTGGGCAGCTGCAGAGAGGATACAGAAGGATAAGCGAAGACAAGTCCGAGGGCCGGTCTGCATTCGAAGCCAATGGGAGTAGAAGCAAGAGTATGGAGGTTGAGAAATTTGGGACGGGGCATGGCTGAAACATAACACAGGCTCTACTGACAAGACTGGCTGGAGACTGAAGAATGGATTAGCTTGGGTGCAAGACTGAACAGGAGAGCTCAGTACAGACACGAGGCAAAACTCACAATCTGGCAACAAACACAGAAACAGTAGAACCTTAGTACACCGAGACGACAAGGGGAGATGAGGTTACGAGGAATTTCCAAAGAAGAAGCCAGGCAATGAATCAATTAACAGATACCTATTACCTGGAGTCCTAGCAACATCAGGAAATACAAATTCAAGGACAGTATCTGAATTCTCCGAGACGGGCAGCCTTTTCTTTTCCTCTCCACCTTTCCTTGACGTCCCGAGAGTGTGACACAGGTGAAGAGAAAGGTGAAGGGAGATTTTAAAGGAACCTTGGGACATGCTTGATAAAAAATGTAAAAAAAAAAAAAAAAAACACCTGGAAAAGCATTAAATATTGTGACTTCATATAGTCTGCAAAGAAATACAAGTCAAAATAATTTAAAAATCACTGCTCTCTGTTTCTTTGAGCATTTTACGTACCTCCTACTTTTTCCATGTAAAGGCTAAAATAAGGCTCAATGCTCCATCACCTTAAACCTCTATTAACCAAACAAGCAGGGGGACAATCCCAAACATACAACATTTCATTTATAACAACCTTGTAACAAACAAACTGCTTGATGGTTTGGAAGGAAAAGATGAAAAAAATTCAAAAGAAAAACAAATACAGGATGGAGCCCAAATAAACAACAAAAAGGCGTCAGACAGAATCACAAGATATATCAACCATGACAGTTAAGAAAATTAACAGTTATCACAATAACAATTAAAGCAAAGGGGAGAAGGGTAGAGAAAAAAATAAAAAAAGAGAAAACGTGATGAGTGGACTTTATTATTTAAAATAATAAATAAAATAAATAAAGGTAATTATGCAGTGTTAGGTTAAGTGAGTGTGGGGAGGATGAGAATAATTCTTAATGGCCAGTGATATCTGTTGTATCCATGTGATATTTTTTTTGTAGAGTGCATAGGCATTAGTTAAGTAGCCAATTGTATAATTTTAACATATTTCAAACATTTAAAAAAGGACACCTCTCCATTTCAGAAATTTACTGACATCCTGAAATCTGGACCTTGTAGGTTTCTTCTCTCAACACACCACTAGAGAAAGAATTTTTTTGCTTAGATCACCAAGGGCATATTGGTGGTGCCTGACCCTACCCCTGAATTCAACTTACAGAACTCAGGGACAATTGTACATTTTTTAAATGGCTTGCTTTATTTTTTGCCATCAGATTAACCAAAAATCCTTTGAGCTCCAATGACCAAATACTGTGAGTCTTTTATTTGAAAAAGTTATCACAATAAAGAAGAATATTAATTGTTTTCTATGTGTTGAAATGAATGAACTTCTTGGTGTGCCACGGCTAAGGAAATGTAACGTTCCAGCTTTCTTTCCCTCACAATGACATCTGAATGAGATCAAAAAAGCCTCTATTCACACTCAGAGGACGCAGTTTAACAACATAATGTTCCATTTTCGCCACATAATTCGTAGCAGAGTGGCGCAGCGGAAGCGTGCTGGGCCCATAACCCAGAGGTCGATGGATCGAAACCATCCTCTGCTATCAGCGTTTTTGACCTGCTGACAGCATGAACACAATGTTTGAGCAGATAAATGGAACGTACAACATTCACTTACTTTTCCAACCGTTTGCACCCGGGCGATTGGAGCCTTGTCACCGTATTCTTTTCCTTATCCGTCTCGAGAACGGCAATGTGCTGGGGCGAGGACGCCTCATTTTTTTCTGGGTAAGATATCTCCATGGTGTCCGTCGTCAACAGCAGGTGGCGCTGTTTGACATTTTTGGGACTACGTCAAAGCCGAGACGAAAAAAAACTATCAGTTCCCGTTATCCACCGAAAGCTAAACGAGCGAGTGAGCCCTCGCTGCGGAGTGCAGGACATCAGTCCCCACCCCTCTGATGTGCGACCCCACCCCCTGCACATTCCCTACCATTTGGCGGCGGTAACACACCTAAAATTCGTTGTCAATCGGTACAGGTTTATCCCAAATTTCTGAAGAGCGGGGCTGCGGCCGATTAGTCTTTTTTGCCTAGAAAAATTCCTGACTCTTAAAAATTGATCCAGAAATAATTACGTGGCCGTCATTCAAGGCGATTTAAATTCTTTAAATCTTAAGGAAAGGTGTCTAAGTGCTTTCTAATTTACCTCCTTTAGCACGGGGTACACAGAACCATCCTATTCGAAAAGAAAGGAGATAACGCTATGCCACAATTCTGCGCAGCAGCAATATTTAAGGGGTCAAGACTAGGTTCAGACTAGGTAGTAGACAGGTAGTCAGGGGGTTAGTTGTTCCTGCGTCAAGAGAGGAGGCTTGGTGCCTCTTGTAGACAGTGAGGGACTCGGGTTTAAAGAGTGTCGGAGCCGCCATTGCTCCTAGTGTGTCCTATCTGCATAAACTACCACAAATAAATGGTGTCCTGTTCCTGTGCCGCCGTCCAACTCCCTGGGGGAACAACTTCGTTGGACGGCGGCGCAAGCTCAGACCCCGGGGGGTCTCGCCGAGTAGGCGAGTTAAGTTTAACTGACCTCTAAATTTCCTGTTTATGTATATGTATATTTGTATGCGTGTGTGTGCGTGTGTGTGTGAGAATGTGCGTCGGCCAGATGTCGTTTTAATAGTGTGGAGTGGTGGAGTTGTTCCGGATGGGACATTTTAAAGTTTCTCCGAGTTTGCATTCTGTTTTACAGAGCCTTAAGTCAGGGGGTGTTAAAGCATACCGTCGGGTATGTGCCTTAAGCTAAATTAGCCTTGTGTGCAGTAGGTCTTAAACTTAGCGTGCCGTGTGAAAGGTGTGCCCTACAGTTTTCCTCTAGCTCCACGTGTAGTGGTTCTTCTATATCGCGTGGTGTGTGGCGTGCCATATGCATTGTAATGTAATGCTTTGAACGTTACCAATAAAGGTGATTTAATTTTTGTATTACTTTATCTCGTTTCGCGGTCTCTCCTGGTTGCTGACATCAAGGTGCTTTGGCTATGAGTAAAATCCACATGTTTATTACAATATTCCACCATTCCATTATTTATTTTAGCTGATCAAGTTTATTTTGATACTAGTGAGGACAAAAACCTCAAGTTTGGTGGTTTGGAGGTCGTCTGTGTCTGTTGAGGTGTCCCTCTCTATCCTTTTCATGGGGTTTGGCCATGGGGTCCATGTTGTTTTGCTTGTTGCAAGGGCATAGGTTTATTCTGAGAGTTGGCAGGGGCATATGTAACAAGAGTGTCCGCAGCGTGCGAGGTGGAAAAATTTTTGCAGTAATTTGAATGCAAATATTGCCTTCTCTGTCAAACGAGATAGCTGTGTATTTCTTAGCTTTCTACGGTGATTTGGGAGATGCCTTATACCCCAGTCACAGCAGAGTTACGTTCTCACGGAATTCGCGTAGTGGGATCACCTAGAGCGCAGCGGCCTATCTGTGGCATCTACACTAAACGCCATGGGGTCTCCGAGAATGCCGAATCTCCGTTCTGATTTGAACTCCGGAGGATCTTTGTAGCAGCTGAGTGAAGTCTCCAACAGCGCCACGGGACCGCTATGGGCACACCCCGACGTCGCATATGAACGCCAGAAGAACGCAGCTAAAGCTGCTTTCACACCGGATGCGAAACAAAAATTTCCCATGACAGATTACGTTCAAAGTCAAACGCGTGTATTCGCGTCTTTGCATTGACTTTGAACGTAATCTGTCAAGCGAAAAATTAGTTTCGAGTCCGGTGTGGAAGTGGCTTAATAGTTGAAAAGAAAAGGAGAGGAGTGTATACGAGGGCGTATCAAAAAGTTCTAATTATCACCAAGACATATTCAGGGTAGAAACTTAATTTTGCTTTCTTGTCCTTAAGACTTCTGAATATAATCACCATCCAGAGTTACATTTCTCCCACCGTTTCTTGACCTTGCGCAGACCGCCTCAATAGAAGTCCCCTGATTACATGTAAAACCAACCCTCCACCTCTTGAGTGACCTCATGGAAATTTCTTTTCCATCTCAAAACAGTGTCAAAAGATGGGCTATCATCACCATAAACAGACTGCATCTCATTGTGAATCTGTCAGGCAGTGCAACCCTTCAAGTGCAAAAACTTAATCACACTGCGCGCCTCAATTTTCTCCATACTTGGGGTTACTCATGTTTAGGATCAACTAGCACAAGATTGAATAAAGTGAAGTAGATAGTTCTTGGTCCATTAACTAGATAAGGATCACTGATGTTACGGTCAAAATTTCATCCTGATTGCTCAATAACTTCTTGGGGATAATCAGAACTTTTTGATACCCTCTCGTATGTCACGTCTTTTATACAATCTGGGAAAATGCGGTATGGACACTTTGGGGACGCAGTTAACTCAGCGTGCATGCAGTGGGTGTGCAGCGAAAATGCCTAGCACGCAGTGGACGCGTAACAAGAACTCCATGATAACGCCATCGATCCCAAACAAGAACGCTGTGGGAATGCATCAGCACGCCAAAAATGAAAGTAATCGGTCAAAAATTGCTGTCTGTACTGCGTCCACAAGGAAATCTCTATGTTTTATCAAATTTGTGCATTATTCGGCCAATACTGTCGCCATGGCAACCAAAATCGATGCGTGTCATTAAGTGAACTTGTCCATACCAAATATGAAAGTAATGTGTCAAAAATTACAGCCTGTACAGCGTCGACAAGGAAGTGCGTTGAGACGCGGACGTGGCAGTGGAGATGACAAGCATGAATCCAGAGTAGCTGCCTCTCTGCGTCCGGGGGCTACAATGAAATGATCTAATGTTGGTCTAATGGAGGCCCTGGACCAGACATGGGCAGTGAGGGCCTTATCTGTCCCCGGTTTTCGCGCCAACTTCTGGCCTTTAATTAGTTCATCATCTAAATTAGCCATGCTTTTTATTAAATCTGACATTTCAGGCGCATTTCTTTTAATAATCTTGAATGACCAAAGACTATTCTTGTCTCCCGACATAAAACATTTTTCTTTGATTGAATATTTGCACAAATCTATATTTGCATTTTAAACCAATTATCTTGATTAGTCAGGGTAATTGATAGAAATAAAAACCAGCATACACACCGGCCCTCCAGGACCAGGATTGCCCACCCCTGCCCTAGACATTTACATGATTATTAAACATTGTTAGATTAACATTTGAAGGTTACTTCCTACTACTGAGATTCGTTTGACTTTGCTGTCATTTTTGTCACAAAAATGTATTGTCACACCAGGTAAAGAACAGCACAATAGTAATTATTTACCCCCCTGCATGACTATAATCGCCTTTTTTTTTTTAAACTTAGACACCCACTCTTATAATTTCATCACAGCCTCGGATGCAATTTGACCACGAATACCCAGTACACGCAGGCTCAGGTGCAACTGCACCCTCAGTGTTTTTGTTGACGATTTTATTTCAGCATTATTCATTATATTCATTATTCATGATTATATATATTTTTATCATTATTCATTCATTGCTCATACTCATAATCAATAACCATATTATGTAGGCAGCAGAAAGACACACACATACATACAAGTGGTTCACATACTGCAGTGCAAACACACAGAGAAATACACATGCAAGCAGTTCACACACAGAGAGACACACATATGCAAGCAATTCAGTTCACACATACATGAGCAGCTCACACACATATAAGCAGCAGCTTCTGTAGTTTTCTGTAGTTCTGTAGTAAGCAGGCTTCTGTTTAGTTGATTCAAAAAACATAATCAGAGGATGAATGTGATTTCGGTAGCATTGATCAATATTTGTTCAGCAAAATCATTAATTGCTACTGAAAACATACTCAATTGAATTACGTGTAATAATTTGATATGCATTGAGTTCATCCACTGGTATCCTTTTCTTTTTATCATATTCATCTGGCTGTATTTTCTGTCTTTGTATCTCTGTATCTCTTGCTGGGTGTGGCTGTCCACTGTAATGCGCATGTGTCTCTGAATTCCTGAAGGAGTAGATAACAGGTTTCAGGTTACCTGTCCAATGGTAGAGCGAGAATGAGAGCTATAAAGACCGGCGTGCAAACGCTGGAGAGGCAGTTCTTCAGGGAGTTCTGCAGTTCTTGGGGGCAGTTCCTCTTGCGCAAGCGGAACTCGGCTTTACATTTATCAATATGACGCAATAAAGCCTAATTTTTCTTTTTCAGAATCTCTCTCTCCAGTTGCTTGAGGATGGGGGGGAATCTCAATATGTTGAAGAAAATCCACAACATTTTCACCACTAGTGGGCAAGTTTTTCCAATATCAGCTAATGTACAATTTGTTCACTTTCCACAGCCTTCACTGACTGCAGAAAATCACCTTTTTGCACTCACGAAACCCACTCAGTTCAGGTAGAGTGGACAGTGTCACTAATTGCGTGGAGCTAGCTAGCCTGTTTGCTATCTCATCTATTCTACACGCTGTACTGTTTTCTTGAAACAATGTTAGTTTCATGACTACAGCCAAGAAACTCTAGATGAAACCTGTGCTCGTCTATGAATAGGACAAATTCGCCAACCGTGGATGCCCTAACATTACATTGGCCTGGGACATGTTAAATTTACAATGTTGTGTTTCTTCTGTTTTCGCAACTGATAGTAAGTTGGTTGGGATATTCTTTCCCTACCCAAATCTATGCCGATGGCTGGTTATAATGGTGGTCAATGAAGGCTTCAAGGTCCTTTAAATGAATTCCACACCACACTGAAGATAGTAGTTCATGATATTTATTGAATCAAATGAGCATGGAAATTGTACTGATGAAGGACAGAATAGATTCGACTTGGGGACCAGTGCTGGTTAGTGGGAAACCCCAGTCAAAAAGACTCAGGGTGGGGGTTAAGTCTCTTAGATTCATAAATGATGTGCAAGTCCCCCGGGGTTGCTATGTCCTGATCGGGTGAGAGAAGAATAGAAGGGAATGGGGGGCGGGGGACGTCGAACGAGACAGACGAGGATTGTGGAATGAAGGCGGTATAAATAGGCTGGCTGGTTAGGACGTGGATAAATGGAGTGACATACTTAGGTATGGTCTGGCTCACTAACTTGTGTCTCGGCAATGGGCAGTTGCTGCTGAACTGGTGTTGTGGACAGTCGGCTTGATGACGTTGTAGTGCTGCAGGAAATATGGCAAGGATCCAAAGCCGCTGTATAGCAGTTGAATGGTTCTGGATGAAGGAAGGTTGCTTCGCTTCCTATTGACGTGAAACAGGACTGGAATCGTTTTGGGATGTTCAAATAGTGGCTGAAATTAAGGTCCGTTCTTTCGTTGCATGTTGGAGACAAACAATGGTCCATCAATAGGAACCAGCAAGGCGTGCTAGGTTGAGTCACTGAATAAGTGAGGATTCAGGCTGCAAGCTGTAGTTCTAACACCTGAGAGTCGTTCAGTAAAAACGATGGCTAGGGCAACAAGATTCGTAACAAGAGCCGAATCTATTCCTGGCTTTCTTGGAGATTTCTGGCCTCTGACATTGCAGTTGCCTTCTTTTTCTCCTTCAGCAGAACATGCTATCTCCCCCAACAAGCTGTCACTAAGCACTCAAACAAGCAGCTAAACTCAAACCAGCTGGTCAAGGCACTACCACCAGAGGAAAATACAAAAAAAGTAATTTAATCAAAAGAGCCCTTTGGTAAAAATGAGATGAAAAAGACTAAAACCCTGGTTAGAGTTAATATTTAATTCAAGCTTGGCAATGTGTTTACACGGTAAAAGAAAGACCGAAGAGGACTAAAAACCTTGGTGAACGTCAATATTTATTGGCTAGAAGACTGTATGAAAGGCAAGTAACCAAGAATGAAACCAACCCAGGTTATAGCTATCTACACTGAACAAAAATATAAACGCCCCATGTCAAATATTGATGCCATATGGAGTTAAAACCTCTAAGTGAGCATATGCTGACTTTTACTTGCACAATAGGGATATTTCTCTTGATTTGTGTACCATTATTTAATCCATCTCTCAGTGATTTCACTCAGTACGTGTGTGGCATTTCCAGACGCTGATCAGACAGAATGAGCAGTACCCAGACACTCCTTATACTGGGAACAACTCCTTATACTGGCCACCCCAAAATGTCAAATTTTGTCAAAAGTCATCACGCCTCAGATGTCTCAGGTCATGCGGGAACGTGCCATTGGCATGCTGGATGCAGGGATGTCCACCAGAGAAGTCGCTGTGCAGGTGAATGTTAACTATTGGACGATAGGCTGTTTGAGAGTTTGTTTCCTACAGATGGGCAGTACTGCAAATCGACCTCATCCACGTCGGACACGTGACCACACCAGCACAAGATCACTACATCCGACCCGTCCACCTGCAGGATCGGCTCAGATTGGTGACACACACAGCGGATAAGACCGTTGGTCTGCACAACAGACACATCACACCACAGACAGTCCGTAACCGCCTGCGAGAGGCCAACTTGCACGCTCGGCATCCTCACCTTGGTCTGGATCTCACCGCTGTCCGGCGTCGGAACCGACTCGCATGGGCAAACGCACATGTTCGATGGCCCTTGGCACGCTGGAGAAGACTGCTGTTCACAGACGAATCCTGGTTCTAGTTTTTTGTTAATAAAAACTAAAAAATTTGACATGAGGCGTTTATATTTTTGTTCGGTGTAGATATCCAGGTAATTATATCCCCGAACGCCGAATGGCGTTCCGGGGGATATTATGTTTTTGGTCCGGCGGCCGCCGCCGTACTATGTGTTAACGCGATAAATTCCAAATTTTGCACATTAGTATCATAAAGAGGAGGAACTGATTCGATTTTGGACAATTTACAATGTCTAGATTGGCCACCAGGGGCCAAAAACTGATTTCAGTGTTAACGCGATAACTGCAGTAATATTTCAATTAGAAATTCCAACTTTTGCATATAAGTATCTTAAAGAGGAAGAACTGATTCAATTTTGGACGATCTACTATTTCTAGATTGGCCAGCAGGGGCAAAAAACTGTAAAAATCACTGTTGCGCGATAACTTCAGTAATATTTCAATTACAAATTTCAAGTTTTGCAAATAAGTAAGTATCATAAAGAGGAAGAACTGATTCGATTTTGGACAATTTACAATTTCTAGATTGGCCACCAGGGGCCAAAAACTGGAAAAATCACAGTTTTTATCATATCTCTGAAAATATTTGTCCGATTGACCTCAAATCAAGTGCAGATGAAAGGTCATGACCTGAGGATGTGTCCCACGATGACATTATACCCGTTTGGTTATAATTGGTTATAACGCAAGGTGGAGCTTTGTCACATAAAATTCACCATTTTTGCTATATCTTTGGAACTATTTCTCCAATTGACATGAAACTATGTGCAACTGCAAGGTCATGACCTCACAACGTGTCACATGATGACATCATACCTGTATGGTTCAATATTTTGCCACCAGGTGGCCCTTTGAGATGGAAAATAACCATTTTGGCCATATCTTCAGAACCATTTGACCGATTGACCTGAAATTAAGTTCAAATGGAAGTCTATTCAAGGTCTATTCAAGGATTGGGGAATTGGAGGATTGGGGGCGTTCGGGGATATACCCCAGCTGTCGCCTTCGACGGCATAAGCCTAGTTTGAAAATATTCTTAGCGTTGAGAAGCTTGCTGAAGTTTGTTAGCTGAATCACCTGCAGAAAAATCAGGTGAGAGTAGCACTCTCCTTGAAAACAACTTAGCTTTACTTAGCTAGCTAACTATTTCGCACTTAAGTTCATTTCACTTTGCTCCTGGGAGAACGAAACCCCAAAAACCCCCAAAAAAAACCCCCGTCGCTTTTGCTGGACCAGATTAGCGACTTAATTTGGCTATTTACTAACCAAGTTGTTACAAGGGGGGGAAAAGGGGGAAAATAGGGGAAGTTTCTCCCTGCCCTTAATGCGACAAAGATTATACCTCGGGAGCAAATTGTCTTACCTCTTCTGATGTCTGAACTTTTATCCACAAATTATTTTCAGAAAACCCTGTTTAAACAAGAGTAAACCATCTGCTACAATCCCTACACGCCTTTCTCTGTCTCAGCAGAATGATCACCAACAAACAGCATTACAGCACAGCCAAGAGGTCAGTCTCAGTTTCAATACTCCCACTCGCTTCCTAAAGGAAAATACATTGTCAATGGTATTGGACAAAGTGATTCGAAATTGTGGATTATTCCCTTGAGAAAATGCCAAATATCTGACTTGCTTACAGCTGCAACAATGAGGCCGATGCAAGCAGAGACGTCATGGTCCATAAATTTCCAAAAAAAATTTAAAACACATTGGCTAGATTTTGTGAAGAGGAAACAAGCGGGTTTCAGAGCCCAGTGTTGTGCCCGATTTTGCTCCCCCGTCAAATCGTGTTTCCCCTTCGAGAAAGTTTTGTAATGATGCTGCTGATTTAAGTGAACCATGAAAGAAAGAACATGAGCACTGATGATCGTTTTGTATCGTAGATGTTTGCGGAAATGTTGCTAAAGTACATTGGCTGAGATGGCTTGACACTGCAAATTCAAAAAACATGAGCGCATTAAGGCAAAGTGCAAACGACAAAAGCCACCACACAAAGGCATTAATGGAAAAGCAAATTTCTACAACAAAATGGTAGTGAGTTGACAACGGAAGTTGACTAAACAGGTGTTGTTCTGTGGAATGCAGCACTAGCATGAAATACCCTCACCAGAAGGTGCACACGTCCTAAAAAGTGAAGACGGCTAGTTCGACAAAACAAATACTGTAACTGGATGATTATTGCAATGTCTCAACAGGCAATAATTATTTTAGCTCTGATTGATGACGTTCCTAGCTTGTCATTTCTTTAAAAATCATGTCAGAAACTTATCCCTTGGCGGCGGAAAATATATTTGCATGTGTGACTTTTTTTTGCCCAGGCGGTGTATTTTTCATATTGTAAACAATGAATGTTATTGCTTCACAACATAGGCTACTACCTGCATGGCACATCAGGGAGTGTTAAAGGAATTTTAACATTATATTCCTCGTATCACCTTCACATAAGAAACCCAGGCTACTCAGGGAAAAAAATCAGTCAGAGGCAGAGAAGTTAATATTCAAGCCAAAGTCCGTTTACTTTTTTTCTGCAGAAAAAAAGGATCCCCACATACAGAAGCTCAGGTCAAGATGGAGGATGATACAGTTAGTCTCTCTCTGGTTTTTGTAGGGGTACTCCATGACGTTCTCCTCCCCCCGCGCTGATTTACACATCATGATGTAATCTGGAGAGCCCTCTTCGTCTTATTCAACCTATGTCAGGCTGTCGTAAGCCTGCACACATACATCTCGTTGGGGAGGAGAGCACCTGTCTTCTCTATCAGCCCCGGCTCCAGTTTATCTTGTTATGCATTCCGGAGCTTTCTATAAACACAAACTTAGAGAAAGAGAAAAACATCTTGTCCTTGGTACAGACATTCAGCTTTGCATGACTTTAGATAGGCTATATGTCATGACGCACTGGTACAGTTATGCAGGCCCCTGCTAAATCAGAAATATGCAAGCACATACACACTCTAGGCCTAAAAGGTTATGAAAGAAAGTAAAGTAGGAGCAAGCAAGGATAAACAATTAATAATAATTAAATGAACCAAAAAATGATTCCACAGGGAGTCCAGCTATTAAATTTAATTTAGTTTAATTTCAATTTATATAGCGCACACATACCTCAAAGTTCATGGCGCTTAACAATAAAAATCACTAAAACAATAAAATTATTAAGTCTTCGAAGCTATTCAAAAAATATTGTTTTGCAGTCCAAAATTTTTGAAAAAAGGTGTGTTTTTCCTTGAAGGTACTTGTAGAATTTGCCTTGCGAACATCATGCGGTAATCAGCTATGCAGCTGAGATTTTACATCGTGTTTCACCTATCTAAATCACATTATCGTTTCCTACTGTTCGTAAATCTAAGTTTTACCAGGAACAAATATTATGACCATCCTTCAAAAGAAGCAGATCTGTCTGTCTCTCCACGGTATTCAAAAGCAGAAATTCCTTTTTCCCTGCACTACCATCTTGTAGGTTCCAAAGTGTTTGCTTATAATGGGGTATGCATAGTCTTTAGGTAGGCTACTGAGGACGAAATCTGGATGTAAGACCAAGTTTAGTTTTTTCCTGCTGTTACGATGGTGAAACAGCCTGAAAAAGCAACAAACAGGTTGCATGGTTTTTATCATGGCTTATCGTCATACTCCCGATTTCCTGCATAGTTCAACTTGAAGCAATCTTAATACTATGTCCGGTCGACAACATGCTCTCTCTGAAATAAGCGTGTTATAGGCTAATAATCTATTTTTCTGTCGCATTCAAAAATTTGCTGTTCCGTGGTTGATCGTCTTCACTCAACAGCTGATGAGTAGTTGATTTTGAGGCCACATGCAATAGATTCCCTTCAAAATCACGCACCAAGAGCGATAGCCAAACAATCAAAGCGCTTCACCTTGTTCACCTTTGACAACCGAGCCTATATGCCAGCCAAATCAATTTTCGTCCTCCACAAGACCTTGACCTTGTTTGTGCCTGTGGAGCAGGATTTGAGAAATTAGTGATATAACCTCACCCGGCTTCACTGATCACAACTGCAATGCTGTCAATTGCCTTAAAACAATCATTGAGGTCATTAAGGCCAGAACCCGAGAGCATTTGTTCAAAGACACCACGTGCGCCACGCCTCGCCTTTCCAGACCCCAACGTGATCAAGCCATTGGGCTGTGGATGGCTAGAACATCCCAAAATTGCATCGCCCAGCATTTTGGGGTAAGCCAATCCACAATCTATAACCTTTTGGCTTGCTACCAGGAGACTGGAAGCACCAATGATCGACCCCGACCTGGTCAGTCTGGGGTCACGACCCCAGCCCAGGACAATCAGATTCGTCTGGTCCTCCCGAGAGATTGGTTTCGAACCTGCACCAGGACGGCTTAGGAGACCCTAGGAATCCACAGACCAATGATCAGCAGAAGAACAGTGAGTCGCCGACCTGCAGAGCTAGGGATCAGAGCCCACAGGGCGTGTGTTGGAATGCAGCTTGATGCACGGCGCAGGGCTACCAGGCTTTGCTGGGCTGAAGAATATAGTCAGAGACAAGTCCCCAACCGATTCTGGAGGAATGTTGTCTTCAGTGATGAGTCCAGATTTTGTCTGTACTGACATGATGGAAGATAGAGGGTCTACGGAGGACGTGGTGAGAGATACGTGGTCCCTTGCATTGCTGAGACAGATAACTTTGGAGTAGGCTCGGTGATGGTCTGGGGTGCCATTCGGTGCAGCTGGAGGTCTAACCAGTTCATAATCAATAGAAATCTTAATGCAGCCTTCTACTGTGACCTTGTCATCAGACCACACGTCGTGCCGTACATCACAGACCACTCTGAGCTCACGTTCATGCAAGTCAACGCACAACCTCACTCACCACGTGACCCAGCAGCTCCTAGCCCAGAATGGTGTGCGAGTCATGGAATGGCCAACTTTCAGCCCTGACATGAAGTGCATCAAGCATGTGTGGGACCTGTTAGATCGGCGGGCTTGGCAACGCACTCCAGAGCCCAGGACGAGGGCGGAGCTCCAAGACACCCTTCCCCGGGACTGGCAGGCTATTCCCCAGCAACAGCTCAAAAGAATGGGGCTGTCCATGCCAATACAAGTGATGGCTTTGTCGCAGGCACATGGCGGTCACACTCGGTACTGAGATTGGAGTTTATCTTTGTTGTTGATTTTGTTGTTAAACTTGACATTGCTGATTCTTTTGTCGCTCTGTTTTTGTTGATGTTATCGGACATTTTGTCGAAGTTTTTGTAATGGGTAAATTCAATAGATGGTTACAAATTTCAATTCGATTTTGGCTACCATTCAAGTTTTAAGTTTTTAGAGTCCATCAATGTAGAATGTCTTTTTACAATTAAAAAATGTCTCCTTCCTGGTCCCCTAATCTGCCTAACCCAACAGAAGCTCAGACAGACGGACAGGCACATACCAAAAGGCACCACTGCAGGACCTGAGTAGTAAGTATGCAAAGTTTCATTAATATCATGCAAGTGAGAAAGTGGGAAAGCCGATGCGAACGCAAACAGGAACAGAATGGGAACGGGAACATGAACAGGAACCAAGCCCAAAACAATATGTCTCCCCTCAGCCTTGGGGGGGGGAGACCTAATCAAACTAGGCCACTTCACTTTTTGAACAGACTGACATGTTCACCGCCCCGCATGGGCATTTCACAACAGGGGTGCATTCCACAGCACAACACCTGTTACATTACATTACATTACAGGTTCTTAGCAGACGCTCTTATCCAGAGCGACGTACAAAAGTGCACAAGATCGGTACACAAGTGCAGAGCTCCTGGGAGACAAGTACAAGTGCTAACAGTCAGTGACAGAACACTTTCCATTGTCACAGATTGTTACAGATAAAAACCAATAACAAAAGGGCAAGGTCCAGTGAACAAAATGGCAATGAGGTCAGTGCAACAGAGGCAAGTGCAACAAAGGGGCAGAATCAAGCGCAAGAAAGAAAAGGGCAATAAAATAAGAGCATTTAATTCGACTTCCGTAGTCCCGGACTTCTGTTTTGTTGCGGCTTCTTGTGTTTCTGTTCTCCGTTAACACATTCGTGTCTGGGCTTTTTGCGTTTGTGCTTCACCTTAATGCACTTTTTCAAATTTGCGAAGTGTCGACCCGTCTCGGCCACCGTGCAAACTCACCTCACTATTCGACACCTTGCGGGAGCTCACCAAGCCACCTGTGCATTTCAATCTCCGTGGCTGCGAGCTGCTTCTTCAGCCGAATTTTGTCATTCGTTAGAATATTATTTTCTGCCTGCAGAAGTCTCAGTTTTTCTGTGGCACAAACAATGACATTTTAAGTGCAGAGAACTTAAGTAAATCATGGGCTGAGTCAAAGACATTCACCGAGGAACAAACCTTCGAGTTGCTGAGACTTTGCCTTCTCCGCCTGAAGCGCCTTCAGGTGACGAATACGGTCTCTTTCTTTCTCATGTGCCTGAAAGAAAAAGCATCAGTGACTAAGTTTACATGCAGCAGTTATTTTTTTCTCTTATTCTGAAAGAGACAGTATTCCATGCCACTGTGCGTACTCGGATTAAAATAGGATTTTGTCAAAGTTTTCCATCGGTTTTCGACTGTGCGAACAAGGCCTCCCACTCATTTGTTCAACCAGCTTCTCTAAAAGGTCGGCGTTGGGATATCTACTAATATCTAAAAATCTATCAATATCCAAGTCCTTCATAATGATTAAATGTTAAAGGAGTTTCTCCATCCAATCAGAAGTGAGTTTTTCTGTTTTGCATGCATCTCTTCCCCAGTCTTGAAAACTGTTGGCTGATTGGTTTGTTCACAAAGTACCGAAACGAACCGAAACAGGCAAGAGGCTGTGTGTCACAAACCGTGTGAAGAACTCCAGTTCAGACGCGTATATTCTGAATGCACCGAATGCCCATCCCAAACAATGCTCTTAAAACCCGAAAAATATTGGCATATCCCACGTCTTAACAGGAAAATCCTACATTCAGAATAAGGCATCATTCAGAATTTCCTACTGGAACATGCTGCTTACTTGACATGCATGAAATTCAAAATATTGTCATATTCAGAATAATTGTGAAATATAATTGCACTTGGTAAACTTGGCTCGTGAATCACAGATGTCATGACTCAGTGGTCATGTGGTTTTGCAACACAGGCGGAGAACATAGAGGGGAGCAGAAAGAAAATATAACCATTCCTATTCAAAGCAAAACCAAGACACTGACTAAACAAAACCTTCACTGCTTCCTTACCAATTTATCCCGTGTCGTTCCAAGAGATTCAATCTGTGGAGAAGGATGCATCAATTAGTAACATAACTGATACAAGAGTCATCAGAAGATGACACGTCCCCCAGCCCCCGCAATCTAACCACAGAAATTCCAATATGCAGCAAAATGCACCAGTGTAGGACCTGATTAATACGCACAGCAAGTTTTGTTAAGAAATATTGAACGGTATTCGAGTTCTGCTCCGGAAACGAAATGATTACAGACGTATGGACACAGGGACAAACACATTGATGCCAAAATCCCCCCGCATCATATGCCGAGGAGATAAACATAACAACAAAAAAAGAATTCAACCAATCTGATGCACTATACTAAAGACAGAGGACCTGAACCACAAAGGCAATATAATGTACCAGTCAACAGCTCGGACATGCATTACTCCTGCTGCAGTTTACCACTTTTGGCCAGTGAATAACCTCATTAAACCCATAATACCAGCAATGTGTTGACTTTTTTTTTTTTTTTTCTCTTCACGGAATAGCGTTGAGATTTTCGGCATTCCGAAAGGTTGTATCTCGCAAAACAAACAGACAAATTCTTTGATTTTCCAACAAGAGCGCGCAACTGCACTCTACTAGTGACACTGATGTTGAGAAGAAGCCAAGAGTTCACAAGTGAAGCAAAACCATGAAGAAAACAGCATGTGAAGCAGATCTATGGGAGGTACAAAAAACAAGAATCATCAGAAGGTGACGTATCCCACCAGCCCCAGCAATCTAATCTCAGAAATCCCAATAATAAAAGGCCGCAGTCTAGGACCTGATTAATATGCACAGCAAGTTGTGTTAATATTGAATGGCATACAAGTTTTTCTCTGGAAATGAAAAATGACCACGGATGGACGGACGGACAAACAGACGGACTGCAGTCTATATGCTCCCACATGATATGCCAGGGGGATAAACATGCGCGGGAATGCGCTGCGTTTATTATTAGACATCTTAGTCTGGAAAAATTTGATGTAGATATTTAACAAGTTGTAGTTAGTCTTGATGCTTTGGGTTTCATGTAAAATGAAAGGTGCTGATTTCTTTCTTCGTGACTATTTGAAAAACGCAGATACCCAAACTTTTGACGGGTTATATATTTCTTTGAACTAAGTGGAGCAACAATCTTTATGAACACAATCAGAAGAAAAATGTTAGATTTACCAAAAAATATTAAGTCAACTGGCTGTACCAACAGGTTTTTATGCCACTTCAAATTACGACCAAGTCAAATAGTATTTTGGGTCAATTTGTTCGAACTGGAGGTGTCTTAACCCTTTGTTGCCTGACTCTTTGTCCATTAAGGGTGGTGGGTGGTTTGGTTATCTCAGTAACAACTACGCAACAAAGGGCTCCATAAACTGTGAGACCAGTTGACATAACATAAAAGTTTTAAGTAAAACATCACTTTTTCCAGTGTCGTGTACCTTAGCTTTGTGGTAGATCTCTGATTTCTTATGCCTCGCCTCGATGGCTTGTATCTTTTGTTTGTGCATCTCGAGGACCTCCTTAACTTTACACTCTTTTTCGCGACGTTCATAGTCCACCGCACCAGCTCTCCTGAGACACAGAGACCGCAGGCCTCAGTTGACCATGGTGCACCCTCTACTCACATCTTAATTCCTCACCTGAAACCTCAAATCTGTTTCTTTCTGATGTACATAGTATACATGTCTACCCGTTACCATTCAATAACAATAATCTCAACCGTTCCGAGGTGGATGTCAATGTGATCTGCTAACAAATAATTTGCGTTCCTCACTAGAATATTCCCAGTTGTCAAAGCCCTTATTCCCTCAGATTCAGATTCAGATTACTTTATTGGTTCCAGAAGGGCAATTCATTTCTACAGTCAACCCGTCCATGAATTACAAAAATATAATACGATAAAAAAAGAGATAAATAATACAACAGTTAGAATCCACAGTTGAGCATCATTACATCAACAATAACCACAACCAGTGATGGCACAGCACAGCAGAGCAGGATGCAAAATCATTCACAATTCATTTGTGCATTTAGCAGCCAGTCTGTAGCAGGTTACGTACCGAAGGATAGCCTCCTGTTTAATCCGGCACACTGCAGTTACTTCGTCCAGTTTTCTCGTGATATCTTTAACCTGATGCTCCAAACGGACTTTCTCTTTTTTCAGGGCCTCACTGCCCTTCGTCAGTGCTCTTATTCTCTCTAGGGGTCAGAAGGTCAAAGCTCTGACAGAAGCAGGTGAAACGAACAGCATCTGGAGAGAATAAACTCTGTGCTTCTCACCTTCCTGCTTCTTGGCATTACTATTCGCAGTGGCCAGCGCAGCCTGGTACTGACGTCGCTCCGACTGATCCTCACTCTCCACTAGTTTCTGAAAATTTCAGATAAATTTTAGCTTTGGTCCGGACATCTGGATAAACTTCAGCAGTCAAACAAGCAAAAGAAAAAAAATTACTGTAAGCCAATATTTAGTCATCAACTCACAAATCTGTAGTTTGTGCTGACTGTCTCCGTAGTTTTCTTTGTGACAGAACCACCTGGAAGAAATGAACAGATTTAGGACTACAGGAAACTAGATCATTCCATGAGGATGTACAGATTGGCAGAGGGGCTTTTGGAGGGCATGCGACTAAAACCTACAGATTTCAGAAGCTGGAAAGTGCACGAAAGGTCAAAAGTCAGATCAGCAGCGTCAATAAATCCCAATAGAGAATCCTGTGGCCCAGCAATAAAAAACCCTGAACCAATAAAGCGCAAGCGCCACTGATAAATAAATCCATCAATCAGTAATTAAACCAATAAAGATGAACTGCACATACACACTTCAGTCTAGATGTGTGCGGCATTAAACTCACATTTCTTCTGAGGCGTAACGTGTTTTATGGTCAGGCATGAGCGGAGTAAGTCCAGTGGCTCCTGGTATCCCGGCACTTTAGCTCTGACCTCAGAGGGACTTGAAGACAGATGAGAAGTAGGACATTTAGGTGAAATACATTTGCCACTGAATGACACTGAATACAGAAAAAACAAGTGAAAGAGAGAGCAAAGTTCACTAATACCCCCGCCCCTTGTGCACTGAAGAGATTATGGCATATTTTCATATAAATTGGCACTGCACCTCTGCAAGAAGTATAGAATGCATGACTGAAATTTGAAAACAATCTTACAAGCAGTTTTCAAGAAATTGGTCAGACAATATTTGCAGTGGTAATTTCTTTTTAGTTCAAAATACGGAAGACAAAATAACTTTTGAAAAATCATCACATTTTCATTAAACTTGGCACTGCACCTCTCCGTGAAGTGGAGAATGCCTGACTGCAATATGAAAACAATCTGACAAGCAGTTTTCGAGAAATCGGTCAGACAACATTTGCAGTGGTAAATTTTCTCAGTTCAAAATATGGAAATCAAAAGAAATTTTTGAAAAAAAATCTTTTCATGAAACTTGGCACTGCACCTCTCCATAATGTGGAGAATGCATGACTGAAAATTGAATACAATCTGATGAGTGGTTTTTGAGAAATCGGTCGGGCAAACTTGTGCAGACGGACAGACAGACGGTAGGATGGATGGAATTCTTTGGTATATACTATATACCCCCACGCCTTATAATAATTAGCTGAATGCCATTAAATACACCCTCCCAGGTTAAGCTAAGTGACCGATAAAAGTATTTTCCACAGCAAATGAACTCACTTTTCAGTCCAGCTGGCCGACTCTATCCTTTTGCCCTTAAGGGCAGGTTTCGATGCACAGGTAACAACCTTGAGACAAACAAAGCGAAGAAAATTCTCTCACATTGTGAATGAAACCGAATGACATGTCACTTTCACCGGTTTGGAAGGTTGTCTCACCTCATTCCGTGCTTTTTTCTGTTGAAATGCAACCTGGAGAGAGTTTGAGATAAAGACAGAGCGAGAGAGAGAGGGAGAGAGAGAGAGAGAGAGACATTAAATACTGTTTGACATTGCAGTCATACAGGCAAAAGAAAAAAATCCAAATTACTGTAATCTAATTTTCAGTCATCAACTCACTGATTTGCCATTTCTGCTGATTGTCCTTGTAGTTTTCTTTGAGACAGAACCACCTGGAAGAAATGAACAGATTTGAGAGAGGCCTACAGGAAACTAGATCATTCCATGAGGAAGTACAGGTTGGCAGAGGGGCTTTTGGAGCTAAAACGTTCAGATTTCAGTAGTTGGAAAGTGCATGAAAGGTCAAAAGTCAGGTGTGCAGCAGCAATAAAACCCAATAGAAAATTCTGTGGCCCAGCAATAACCAAATCTGAACCAATAAAGCGCAAACGTCACTGATTAACAAATTAATCAATCAATCAGTAATTAAACCAATAAAGATGAACAGCACACATACTTTAGTCTAGACGTATGCGGCATTGAACTCACATTTCGTCTGAGGCGTAATGGGGTGTTGGGTCAGGCATGAGCGGAGTAAGACCGGTAGCCTCTGGGATTCCGGCACTTTAGCTTTGACCTCAGGGAGTCTAGAGGACAGATGAAAAGTAGGGCATTAAAGTGAAATACATTTGCCATTGAATGCCACTGAGTACAGAAAAAAAATTAGCTGTGTGCCATTAAATAACCCCACCCAGGTGAAGCTTAGCGACTGAATAAACGTTTGTCAGCAAACAAACTCACATTCAACCAAAAACAGCCTGCTGGTTACTTGATTCTTTACAATGTATAATGTGTATGTATACTGTATTATCTACGCTTGATGTTCAGAGCAGTGAATTAACTCATTTATGTGAAGCAAGCCTCATCCAACCTACAGCGCCAGTCAAAAGTTAGGATACAATTTATTTTTGCTATAAACCATGTTTTTTGTTAAATTTAAGTGGTTTCACACACGGTAAGAAATGAATAGCCATAAATTACAAAGAATAATTTACAGAATAGTGTCAGATGCCATATTTAGCTAAATAAACGACAAAAGACAATTTTTCCAATAAATGAATGAATATGTAATAAGCATTAAAAAAAAAGGTTTACAAATAAAAATTTGTAATAAACAACACTATTTCGCTTATGGTACAACACACATTCCTGACTATTTTATACGTTATGTAATACAAATTAAAACTTTAGAAACCAACATTTAATTACGACTCACCGATTCATTGCTGCTGCAAGAGGGCTCGTACGAAAGGTGCGTGACGTCGAAGGTCTCGAGTGCGTAATCTGGATCAGAATGCATAGTTTCAGATCATGAAGAATTATCATATTTACAAACTCATACATCAAATCAACATGACATTACATCCAACAAACAGCGCCAATTATGAGCAAACTGTTTGATTGCATTTTCTGGAGGCCTACTAACCAAGTGGCCCATAATTCACCGATGATTCTTAAAGGCTACATTTTAGAGGCTTCAGCTTCGTGCATTTACTGCTTGTTGCCCTCGTAGGGCCGTATTAAAGAACCATGGGCCCTGGGGCCACTTTTTCAATGCCACCCCCGACCCTACACCGCCACCGCCCCACGTACCATCACAATTACACAACTGTCCAATCCCGTCTGCACATCAGCTCTGCTAACTTTCGACTCAATAATGTATCAACAATCACTCATGACTGCAGCTTCATTTTATGACTGTTACAGCACAAAATACTTTTCATATATCATAGAGAGGCTTACATATATTCAATAAAAGAATCCAGAAATCGTGTCACCAAACAGTATAAAGACCGGCTAACTGTAGAACAATATACTCCACTCTTACACATAACTCAGATTTGTGTCCTAATACGTGTAAGCAAACACACATACTACCACAGCTGAGGGTGAGCGCTTTGTCGAATAACAGCCAGAATAAAAGGGAGCATAAATTTTCAAGAAGAAAACTCATACACAACACATACAACCTGTCTGCATCTCTCTATCTACACACGAGTATGGTAAAATGCAATAAAAGCCACTTTGGTAATTTTTTGAACCACCACTGCAAGGACATCATTTTGTTGTGTGGTATCACTGTAAAGAATTTTGTCATTTAGACCTAATATAATTATAAGATGGGCGGTTGAAGCCCCAAGAGCGTTTTGATGCTTCTTCGTCACTGTTCGGCAAAAAGATTGGAAGCTGTAGACCCTCAGAGAGCATCATGAGAGCTTGTACTGTGAAATTGATACCTGCATTTCAGGCCTACCAAAGACAATGGCCAAGCTGTGACAGAAGTTTGTCAGATGTCAACCTTTTTCAAAGAACCAGCAACACACAACTGAAAACTCATTTGGTTTGCCTCTGGGTTTGATACAGGCTGTGAGATTTTTTGAGTTTGGTTTTGGTGAAAATGTACCCAGTTCAAAGTGTTGTGGGGCAAAGTTTAGCGGGAATGAAGCATGTTTTCAATTTTGGGTTGCTGGTTATCTGAAAACGGTAGACATCTGACAAACTTTTGTGACAGCTTGGTCGTTTTCTTTGGTAGGCATGTCATTTCTTACAACTTCTCCCAATCATGTTTATCTATTCCAGTGCACAATAAATGCTTTACAATCCATTATGTGTTCGTTTCATCTTTTCATGATCACAAGCGCACAACATATATGGCCTACTCATGAGTGTTCAATTTCATGCGCAGATCATGCTCTCAGTGAAGTCCTGCTGTAAATATTCACATCTATGTCGCTGACATTGGGGGGGTTGGGACAATATTTTTGCCCAGTTCAGTTTAATCACAATGAAATGAAAAATGAAAAATGCTTTCGTAAGACGGGATTTGGTGTTTCTGAAACTGAGAGGGAAGGACACGACAAGTTCTTTGTTGATATTTATTTAGAAAAAAAGTGTATTTATATGTGTGTTGTGTATGTGTGTGTGTATGTGAGTGGACCATCTTCTTGATGAGTCTATAATAAAGATTATTATTAATAGCGCTTTGGCTTTGCTGTGATAGAGAATCCAACTCTCCAACGAAAGCAATTACGAGACTCATTTTGAGACCTGTCTGGTTTGAATAGGTGAATTGCTGCTTTTATGTCATTTTATAAAGTGAATCCTTGAATTATTTTGTTATTAATATTTTATGAGCAACATGGTTGTTAGGTAATTGTTTGGCTTCAGTAGGCTAAATAAAAAGGATACAGAATGACAAGAGCAAAAACCTATCAGAGGCAATTTTGCGCTGATAAGTAACAGTGAGCAGACGGAAAATAGTTTTCTGTCAAGCTACCGTTTAAACCAGTCGTCACTTCTTTCCATCCTCCAAACTGACATTTAGGATTAGGAACGGCGTTAAATTTATGGTTTAAATTTTAAACTTAAAACTGTAGCCTTAATTTTCTAATGTTGTCGATGTAGCAAGCTAACGTTAGCTAACTAACTACCAAGGACCAAGCTTACCTCCGAACCCGTAGCAGCAGCAGGGGCAGGCGGCTCGTTAGCATTGTTAGCAGCCAGCGCGCTTGACAACGATACCGTCGGCAGCACGTTGACAGACACCGGATTGCCGCTGCTGCTGCTGGGGGTTTTTCGGTGTAGTTGGGGCTCGCAGCTTTGAAAATCCCAGTCAGCTTGGATATTTTTCTTAATAGCTGTGACTCCCGCAGCAATGTCTTCCGTTCATTTTTGCATTTCTGGGCTCCTCTTTCACATTTCTGCATATTTTGTCTCGAACTTCCGCTCTAAGAGCAGGCTGACTAATGGATCGCTTTGTCCGTAGCCGCCCTGGCAGCGAGCGGAGCGGGGCACACAGGATTGAGCACCGTCCGTCCGTCACGTCCCGTTTGTTATGAACGCGGTATCTCAATGACGGTTTGACCGATTTCTAAATCTTTGGCTTCGATGTAACTTAACTTATTAGTGTGATACGCCGACCCTAGTCGATTGCCGTGAGCTGGCGAGGGACATGGCCACGGTTAGAGCCGACACTTGTTTTAATTCAAGATATGAATGTCCCTCGAGTCGCCCCGCTCTCGGCCAGTCTCAAAGACATTAATGTCCCTCACCCTGCTCTATGGCAGTCTAAAGCAACAATCGGAGAACCGTCAAAGCAATTATTTTTGCTTTTCTCTCGATGATTGTTTCGATACCGAGCCTCCAGGGCCATTCCGTGTCATCGCGCCACGGAGCTTTAGCCTCGGTGAGCCCCTGTATAAAAAAGGCACGAGGCCCTCCACTTCTAAGCTAAGATTACCCGCCACCTGTAGATAGCCACTTAGCAAGTTCGCCTCGTCGCATTCCACTATATGCTCAAACCAGATAGCCTATTTCCCGTTGCTCACAATAATTAGCGGCAGCGCTAATCAGCTCATTGAGAGGCCGCTGATGCTGAGGCCTTGAATGAAGGCAATTGCGAAACATACGTTACCAAATGCGATGATGGCTGCTGCATGGTCTGTCACAATGCGTGCACTGTGCCAGACGCCAATTGTAGTCACGATTCAGTCAAATATGAATATATATTCAGAAAACCTCAGAAACGTCATCTCGTTATAAAGACGTCACAATACTTTATCTGATGATTCACAGCCAATGAGTAAACGCGCTCAACGTTTACTGTAATGTCATGAATAGTCCATGCGCTGATTTGTCAGCACCAACATTCCGTGGCCACATCTGTCCTAGTTAGGTTTCTCTTTTTTTTTCTATAGATCAGATCAAAACTCAAATTTTCAGACAGGGAAATCTTCCGAGAAAGTGTCCGAAAGCATATTTTTTCGACAATTCACGATTTTTTGTGACAAAATTAGCAAATTTTTGAAAATCAGCCCTATCTTTATCAATACATGCTCAACAAAGCAAATAATTATATCACATTGTCACATTTTAATAGCTGATTGCATCCAAAGCAAAAAATTGCAGTAAAATCTACCCATTAGCAAAAATTTGCAAAAAGCGGCAGAAATTTTTTCTTTCATTTTCGTTTTGAAAAGTGAACATTTCCCTTCATATCTTTACTGCTTTAGCACATAGAGCAACATATTATGCACCAAAATTTTCCCCAAGCATCCCTCTAAATCAGAGGTGGGCAGCGAGGGCCGTATCTGTCCCTGGTTTTCACACCAACGTCTGGTCTTTAATTAGTTGATTGTCTCAATTAGCCAAACCATTTATAAAATCTGACGTTTCATGCGCATTTCTTAAAATTATCATGAAACTACAAAGACTAGTCTTGTCTCCCTTCATAAAACATTTTCCTTTGATCGAATCATTGCGAAAATCTATATTTGTGCATGCAATCAATTAACTCAATTAGTCAGGGTAATTGATAGGAATAAAAACCTGCATACACACCGGCCCTCCAGGACCGTGATTGCCCACCCCTGCTCTAAATGGTTCAGTTCATCTTTTGTTTGGAAGTTCTCCAGATTTGCTTTCAGTAACCAATATATGACCCCACCCCCCATTATGGCAAATTCTCTATGGATTCCATATATTCACGATTTCGTCACTATAAAGTGAAATTATAGTTCATTCGCATTAAATTGTTACATTTAAATAGCTGATTGTATCTAAAGCAAAAAAGTAGTAAAATCTGCTGACTGGCAAGACATTGGCAAAAATCAACAGAAAATTAAAGGTTTTTCTTTCATTTTCGTTTTTCAAAATTTACTTATCCCTTCATATCATTACTCCTGTGTCACTTAGAACAACATGTCATACACCAAAACTTTTCCCAACCATCCCTCAAAATAATACATTTGGTTATTTAAGTAGTAGGCTTTCAGGATTTGCATAAACAAGCCATTTGTGAGCCCTACCCCCAATTACTGCTGTACATGGCAACAGCAGTATACAGGTATACTTAGGAACGTTCTTGGTAGCTAGCTTGCTGAACATTCTAAACAGATGCAGTGTGCTTATGATATGTTATCAACCATTCTATATTTCAGTGGAGATGGTTTCCTTGTGTGCATTAGGTACTGTATTGTACTAAATTGAAAGTTTTCTTTTTCAGTGATTTGGAATCCGAAATCTACGTCACAGCCCTCAATGCACTGACATCAGAGAAATGCATCTGTTGCATGCAGAAATTAACATAGATTTGGTTTTCTTCCAGATAATTATGATGAAAAGATTCCAATGATACGATGGCTTCCATAAAGTGGGATCAGTGCATTTGCCATGGATATAGTGAGAATCCAGGAAAGCTGGTTAAGTTCACATTACATGCATGGATAAAATTTTATGAAGCAGCACAGGAAAGACAGGATTCTATAGATCAGGCATTAAAGACATATATTGATGAAGAAAAACCACTACCTGTGGCTGTAGGAGATATATATAGTCATGAAGTGTGTTACAAAGTTTATACTTTGAATAAAAGCGTGCAGCTTGCTGCAAGCAAGCGGAAAGCAACTGGATCAACTGATGCCAGTCCCTCATCATCTGCAGCATGCCCCACTAAGCGTATGACACGTGCAAGACCCAAAGGATCGGCGTAGCCAAATCAAAGCAACACCTTTCACTTTGAAGCCTGCAGTGGAGCGCCTTAAAAAAGCAGCCACAATTCGTGGAGATCAGCGCATCATGACTCAGTTAGCTGGAGGGGCCCGCGGTGGAGATGATGGAATTGCTGGGGATGTCCTAAAACCTGATGACTGTTACAGGGATTTCATACATCGGAAAAGCCTGGATCGTATATTAGAGGATAAGGATTCCACAAAGACTTCAGATTCTGAACCTTTTAAGGAGCTGGCATCTCTAATTCAGAGTGAAGTCATAAATGGTGGAGTGGTGTGGACCATGACTACAGTGCGTGAACTGGACACAGCAGCACTACAGAAACATGGTGCAACAGGGGATGGCAGGTATAAGCACCTCAAAAGTCACCTGCAGAGACATTTTGGGGATAACTTATGCTTCCATCGCCCTGCCCAGCAAAATCAGCCTGCACTGATATACTCCAGAACTGTGGATATAGGCCCTGTACTACAGGGATACAGGGATATGCAGGAAAAACTGGCTGATGAGGACATCGAAGATGACCTGCAGTTTGACCCATCAGGTGAGGAAAACCCAATGAAAACAGCCTATACCCTAGCTCTGCAGGTTCATGAAATGCTGAAGTGTATCAAAAACATGGAATGGCCCCCTACTCCAAATCTCTGCACAGATAACCATGTTCATGACCTCATCCCTCCATTGCTGTACAATCTGATCACTTGGATTGTTATGGAAGATGCAGAGTACAGTGAAGAGAATGTTAACCTAGATGAAGCTACACAGATTAGGGTTCTCTCCATCTGCCAGGATATACTGTTTGCCAGCAGGCATGGGCGGGCGGATATTGACACCCAAGCATGTCTCCTTGGCAATGGCTGATACAGATACAGACTGATTCCAGCAAAGACAAGTATTGGGTTATATGATGGTTCTCTGACTGGTTAGATCATCAGTAGCATAGACTATTTCAATCTAGGGAAAGGTGGTGGAGCAATTATAATTACTTATAATTGGTGGAGGCATACTTCTTTGAGCAAATGCATTATCTTTTTGTTTTTTTTTAGGATGAAAGCCTTATATATATATATATATATATATATATATATACATATATATATATAAAAGAGTTACTGAACCATAATTTCACTTCATTTTATATTCAGGATATAAGGAAGATACTGTATTTGTACATAATTTGCCATAATGGGGAGTGGGGTCACAAATTGGTTGCTGAATCACTTTTGAAACTGAAGATGAAAGAAAAAATGTTACATTTCCGTTGTTTTTTTGTCAATTTCTTGCTAATAGGTGGATTATACTGCAAGTTTTTGCTTTAGATGCAATCGGCTATTAAAATAAAACAATTTGATATGTATTTTTAACTGTAATTTTGATTTATGTTGACGATATCAAGAATAAATGAAAGTCATACAGAATTTGTCATAAAGGGGGGTGGGGTCACAAAGGGCTTAACTGTGAAAAATTAGAATAACCTTTGTATAAATAACAAACTGTTTTACTTAGAGGAATTATTGGGGAAAATTTTAGAGTACTATATATCCCACTAAGTGCTATATTAAGAAAGATATAAAGGGAAATGTGCATTTTGAAAAACGAAAATGGAAGAAAAATTGCCAATTTTTGGCTGTTTTCTTTTTTGTCAATTTCTTACAAATGGGTGAATTTTATTACAGTTTCTTGCTATGGTTGTACTCCCCTATTAAAGAGCTATAATTGACCCAACTTTCAGCTTCATTGAATAGGTACTGGTGAAGACGTGGATGATTTCCAAAATTTTACTGATTTTCTCATAAAAAAATCACAAATTGTCAAATAAATATGCGTTCGGACACTTTCTCAGAAGGTTTCCCAGTCTGAAAATTTGAGTTTTGGTCACATCTATTGAAAAAAATACTGAAACCTAATTGGGACAGATGTGGCCACGGATTTTGGATTTAGGCCTCCTACAGAAAATAGCCTACGGACTAGAATAGATCAATCAGATGTCACAGTAGGTGGTTTGTCGGTGGGCGTTTTGTGACGTCACGCACACTGTAACTGAAGGAGATGCTATTATCTCTGCTGAGATGTTAAACTGAGATCTTGACTCACTGTGGTCATTATATGATCCTATATGACACTCTCCAATAAGAGTAGGGGCTAAATTCCCAACCTGGCTCTTTCAACCTACCACCTAATCATCCCCTGATCGATTTTGCTGTGCTCAACCCCCAAGGTTCCCTTGAAAAACAGATTTCAATCTCAGTTGGAATTGCCCAGTTAAATAAAAAATACAAACCTTTCAGGCTATATTTGCGAAATTCATGTAACAAAAATAATAAAAATGCCCCCCCCCCTCTCTGATGCTCACAGATAGTAAAAGCCACATCTTCATACAATGTTGATTAGGAGTGCCAGGTTTGATGTCAGTATCTTAAACGGTTTCCGGGTTACAACCTGGAAACAGTGTGGAACGCAAGCATGGATGGGAAACCATACAAATATAATATGTCTCCCCTCCCTCCTGGAAGCGCAGGTTGCTATGGTAACCCATTGACTGGGCCAGATGGGTGACCCTGTCCCTCAAATAACATTCAATTTAAAATGGAAAAAGTGAAGTCTGTCAGGAAAACTTGATTAACATATAATCAAGTAATGTTAATACTCATTTGAATAATTTTTGTATTTAAGTTGGGTGAGTTCTTATGAGATTCCTCAGGTCTAAAAGCAGATATTGTGAACAAATTAATTTGTGAATACTGTCTTGATGTACTATGTCTCACAAACGTGGTTGACACCATTAGAACCTTGCCATGAATTAATCCACCTCTCCGCCTGGTTCATGTGGCTACACTCAAAATTCTCATCTCGGGCGAAAAGGAGGCGGCACGACTGTTATCTACTGTGTCTTCCACTGGCATCAGCAAGAAAAAGTTATGAATTAATGGCATTATTGTTTATTCTCTTGCCATTTGATCCAAAATATTAACAAAAACATAACCATTAATCAAAATACAATGATAATCACCGTCGTGGAACAACCATTTTTCTTGAAAATTTGTGTCCTGATTTTGAACTTTGTGCAGCCCCTTCCCAAGCGACAGCTCTTCATTACAGTGTAATGAGGTTGGGGAAGATATAGCAAGGAATCAGACCATTGTCAGGGTAGTGCCTCCACGGGGCACCAATGTTGGCATAATGCCTGGCATAGGGCACCAGTGTTGGGGCAAAGGCTCAAATGGTGGCACCTTTGTGGTGAAAATGCCCGAGGAGTGGCAACGTTGTTGTGTGTGCAATGGCATGTCACACTAGAGCGCCGGCTGTTGGGGTGACACTTCACAAGTGGACACCACGTGTTGAGACAATTTACCTAATGATGTTATCAATTTGACAATAAAAAATGATATTGTAATATTCATATGAAATATTAATATGAATACCTTGGGACACGACCCTTCTCAGTGAAGGAGGAAAAACGATAGCCAATTAATAAAACCTCAGGCCCAATTTTCACTATTCTATTGATATGGAAACTGATTAATGATTAAATGATAATTATAACCAAATTACCTTATCAATAGTTAATAGGTCGAAGGATTTGGAGTTCTGCACAGAAGAGGTTGGCAATTTCATTCACTATTGAATAACTTTAAATAACCACAGCGTATGTATTTTAAGAACATTTATTAAATGAAACAAATAAAACACACATTCTACACTATACTAAACACTACCATTGTATACACAATGAAGGAAGGTGTGTGTGTGTGTGTGTGTGTGAGTGAGAGAGAACAAAAGGATGATCAAAGGTCTGAATGGAGGTGTCTTATTGACCACGTGGAACTGAGAAAAAGACCAAGAATTTGTAACAAAGTAGTTTAAAGAGAGCGTTTAAAGTCAGTTTAAAGGGTTTCTGAACTAACTTTACATAACTGCTTTTAATACATAAAATCCAATATATGTATAGTAAAAATACAAAATATGTGTGTTTTGGAAACATATTTTTCAAAATGATGTTTTTCTCGGGCCAAATGTACACGACTGTGCGCCCTGTAGCGTTTATGCAAGAACCAAGGTCACGTGACCCGAGTGACGTCAGAGAGGTCTTAATTGATGAGCCGGCGCAGCCAAATAAAGCTATGTTTCCATTAATACGACTGAAGTCCGGTTGCGACAGGCTGCGGGGCAGACACGGGACATCGCATGCGGCCCATGGTGCGTCCTCAATGTTTCCATATAAACGGCTAAACTACGCTATTATTGTGAAATTAATCGGAAAAATACGCATGCGGCTCCGCTCCAAGAGCCGGGTGAAAATAGCATTGATGGAAACACAGGGCTCTAAAGTTTTGAATGCAGGCTCGCGTGAAATTTTCTCTGGGGGGGGGGTTGATAATTTCATTTTCAAAGGTGCAATTTAAGTGCATGTACTTCGTTACAGCACTTCAGGTTTTTTTTTTATTTTTTTTTTTGAGGATTTGTACATTACTTTTTTTAAAACAGGGACTCCACTACATTTAAAAGAAAAAAATTATACTTTCACTTCGTTACTTTGACACTGGCAACTTGGTTACTTGTTTCAAATTAAAATATTAATTGAATTCATCATTTACGGATTATCCGGATTTTGCGCGTCCGCGAAGAACAACGGTGTATCTTTGTGCAGATGTGTCCGCCAGTGGGCGTGGAGCTGCAAATTTATGCGCGCAGTTACAATATTCTACCACTAGATAGCACACCAGGATCGGTCGCGGAAGTTTTGTGTGCGTTGTAGGCTTCAAAAGGTGCAGTCATCATATAGCCTACTAGTCAATGTTTTTATTCAATATTTCTTCAGTCGGCAATCCTTGCTGGAACCGGACATTTTTCAGGTTCCACCAGCTAGGAGAATTGTGATGTACCCTTTGTCATGGTTTTTGAGATTTGTTAGCTCCTCTTGTTACTCTCGTCCGGGACAACATCGTTTTGTTCACCATCGGATTCCTGGGCCAGCTGGCATTAATTGGGGACGTTACCCGGACTCTATTTAAGCTCCTGTTCTACCTCGTTCGGGTTGCTAGAGTGTCATTTTCCCCTTAGCGCTTTAGCCGGTAAGGTCTTTTGAGAAGAGAGAGTATTGTCAGGATCTTAGCTGCATAAAAGGAAAAGTGTTAGTGAGTAAGGGATTCATTTGGTTTATTTCCCTTTTCTTTTGTCTTTAGTCGAGCTTGCCTGTTAGCTACCACGGACGGCGTCAGGTCTGTTAGTAGCGCGAGTCTCATGATTTCTATTTGTTTTAATCTCTCAGCACGCTGCTGGTTTTGTCCTTTTTATTTCTGGCCACTGCTCTTGGCGTCCTACCACCAACGCCATCACACCCTTGGTGTGATGCAAGGAAAGATATCAGTAGAATGCCAAAGAAAGCCAAGTTTCGAGTTCAACAGACAGGTAGCAAAGGGTGTCTTTGCTCCATTGACATTTGGGTTATGGACCCAGAATGTGTCAACTGGATCAACCTGTTCAGGATTAGTATTAATTGGAAGCTGAGACTCCCAAATTACTCCAACCTGCTTATTTTGTCTCTGAAGGATGTAGCCATACCACTATACAAGCTCCAGCTGTGTAACTGAAGGTAAACAGCTGTGTCCTTGGCTGACACTTGGATGGGAGACCACCTCGGAAAACAAAGTTGCTGCTGAAAAGAGGTGTTGGTGGGCTAGTAGGTTATTATTTTCCTTCCAATGCCTTAGTGCAGTGATGGGGGACACTGTACTGAAGGAGAGGCCGTCTTTCGGATGATACATTAACCCTTTGAGCGCTGAATTAATTTTAAAGGAATAAAAAATGTAGTTATCCTGAGCTGAAAACCAAGCATGTGGCAACTTGTTTAAAAGAGCTCTCCTGCGGGAGCAGGGGGGCTCTTTTTGACAAGTTGCCACCTGAGAGGTTTTCAACAGCATCTGATTTTGATATCTTACATCATTGGGCAACTATAATTGCCTACAGTGCTGAAAGGGTTAAACCGAGGTTTATTATTGATTTCAGTCTCAACAGGACTTCCCTGGTTAAATAAATTAAATGTTTTTCAGCCATAACATCTTCTAAATGCAGCAGGGTTTTCCCTCGTCTTTGTTTTCTAATGGCAAAAAAAGCCCGATTATTGTCAACGGTTTATATAATGGTCACCGTTGATTCCATAATGACGTTTTCTTTTATTTTGTTTTTTGTTGGCTTTGGAGTGGGATTTAAATTGGTTCAAACCCTTGAAATCAATTCCATGTTAACAATAAATGTTCAAAATTGACAACGTTCTTCAATGGAAAAATACCTCTGTGATCTCTTTTTAAAGCTTTATAGAAGAACTAAAGCGAACAGTCAGAACCAAAATCTGGGAGTCAACAGACATTTTAACTGTGCCTTAGATCGCGTTCGAACACAGGAAGCGGTTTTTCAAAACGGGCTCTCGTCGACCTGCTCGACAGGATGTAAACTTTTTCTGGCAGGAAACTAAGCTATACAGTGACTGAAAAATATTCTCGGGCTTGTTCGACTGCTGTCATCCATGTTTTTCGGCAGTGTCCAAACTCTGAGGAGCGGTTTTCAATTATTTCAGTTAATTCTGAAATAACTTTTTCATTTTCACATTAGCTATTTGAAAGTTTCGATGAAGTTGCAATGTTGCCAATTACAGCGAAAATACTGAAGAAGAGAAAAAAAAACCACTTTGCAACGTCTACTTTCACAAAAGTTTGAAACAGCAAGGGGAGTCCCACAAGCCAAAAAGTGCTGTTCCAGAGAGTTAACCAAAACCCACTGACTATACATTCATAACAGCCCAGGAACTCTGTTCATCTGTAGATGGGAGGGCAGAAAGTTTACGGTCATAAACTGACTGAACATGTTGGTCAATTCCTTGAAGAAGGGCTCACTCTGTAGAATGCATGGTGCCTGCCTGAAACCATGTGTTTACAAAACCAGCGATGAAACAGCCACTCAAGGAAAAAAAGACTGTGGTTTTCGGGGCGTTCCTCTCTGTTCTCTTCGCAGCTCTTTTGCTGTGTAATTCTTCAAACTGATTGGCTGATGTCTGGTTTCAGTGGGGAAACAAACTTCCTTTATGTTGAAAACAGGTCAGCAAACTGAAGTAAAGCTTTTAATGTACAAAAATTATGCAATGTGCGCTTACTTTTGGTATATGAACAACGCCAGTAAACTTTTGAAGTACTCAAGGAACAGAAGAAATCAGTTTTTCCTTAGATAAAAAATGACAAGCGAGAGGAGTATTTGTGAGTGAATGTGTGGAAGAATATGACTGGATTAGTGGAAGAATATAACCTGAAGGACTGCAAGTGAGTACCTACTGAAGAGAGATTTGTGCAGTTTGTGGACCTTCTGAGCCAAGAACTTAAGTAAAATTTAAAAAGTAATTTAATGCATAAATACTTGGTTGGGTGGAGAGTTTTGAGCTACCAAAATCCGCAGCCATAAAGTAGAGAGGAAGCGATATAACTTCATGATTGCAAGATTTGTGTGGACGTGACTGAAGTACGCAACACACACACACTCACAAAAAAAGGATTATTACAAGTTCAAAGGCCATAGGGAGTAATGTGACTCTTTTAAGGACCAACTTTAATCTATGTCAAGAACTGAGCTTAGGAGTGAGAAAAGTGAGATAATTAAAGAAAACTGACTGGCGCCCTTTCAATCACTTAATATTGCCCACGCATCTTGTGCGTGAGAGTCGAGGACGTCCGCAATAGAGCGCAAAATTACATGCTCTTCTGGAAATTAGAGTGAAGGAAACAGGTGCATAAAATAACGAAGTGGTGAAACATTCTGAGCTAGGATGGGTACCAACGAGGAACCAGATTTCGAACAGACAGCGCCGAATACTCACGAGGAGGGGGGCGCTGTTGAGAGACAGCTCTCAGCTGACCCTCCGCTGGAATGTCCAGAGGAGTCCGACCTTTTAAATGCCTACAAGTGGCACACCAGGAGCAGGACACCTTCCGACGGGGGAAAGATGGAGGCCGGAGCGCTCGCGGCCGCTGAGAAGATAGAGAAAAGCACCCCGACCAGGTGGACCAAGATGCAGAGCTGGCGCAAGGCCTTGAGTGAGGACGCCGGGGACAAAACCTCCGCTCGCGGCGAGAGCTCCAAGCCCGAGAAAACCTCCGCGCCTCGCAAGAACCCATTTCGTCGGGCCCTCTCCGAACCCCCGGGGTCCCTCCTCTCCTCGGTGCTCTCCGCCATTCCCACCTCGCAGGGCTCCGAATCCCCGACCACTGCCGACCCCTCGGGCTCTTCCCCGCGGGACACGCAGGGGGCAAGAGTCAGTGGCGCCCTCTTCAGGAAGTATCTGCGCACTGTCTCCCAGAAGTTCAAGAGGCCTCGGCTGCAGAGTCGAAACAGCACACCCCTCTATCAAGATGGTGAGAGATACTGCTTAAAACTGTCTTTTTTTTTGTAATGTTGCTCAGGGCACTGAGCTGTTGCCTTTGGGGCTGTTTCAGACTCTCGAAGGCCGCACTGGGTTTAAAGTGCTTGAAAGTCTAAAAAAAGATTCTGAAACAAGACCTGTGTCATTTTGTAGGTCTTAGTGAGCAGATAAAGAAAATGCAAACATAAAAAAAAAATCTGTTAGGAATTTTTGGGGAAAATCTATTTTTTATGTGGCAGTCATCTTGAATTGCAAAATCCTAAGAAAGGGGTTAATAATTGCAAGCCATCATGTTTTTTTTTCGATAGTTTGGCTTATTAGATAATCATACCACAGGGTCAGATTGGTGAAAATACAAAATGGTTACCATGGTAACCGAATTTATGGTCAATAATATGAAAATATTAAATCCCTGAATATCCCATCATGTTCCTCAAAATGTTGGTCAGCTTTAGTCAAATAGTCCCAAACTCTCCTTTTGTGTGGTAGGAACAATTGGCAGCTGATTACATCATGTATAAGAGGCCTTTTCCTTCATTACCTCAGCTGGAGTGGAAGTAATGCCCATGTTGTTTTCATCATTATTCCTACTTGGGAGTTAATGCAGCAGGTTGCATAACCTTACATTCAGAAAAGCCAGAGCATGTGGAAGATGGGCCTTTCCACGACTGACGTCCTACCATTATGGATCACAGTGAAGCTCATTCAAGAGTTTTTTTGCTTTGCTTTCGTAAAGGGAGTTTCTCCATAGAGGGTGAAGTTCATGATTATCTAAAAAGTCAAACTATCGAAAAAAACATGATGGCTTGCAATTATTAACCCCTCTCTTGGGATTTTGCAACATAAAAAATGGATTTTCTCCAAAAATTCCCAAGAGATTTTTTTTTATTTTTGCATTTTCTTTATCTGGTCACTAAGACCTATAAAATGACACAGGTCTTGTTTCAGTATCTTTTTTTCAGACTTTCAAGCACTTTAAACCCAGTGTGAGGCGGAATATTACGAGTTTGTGATCAGAATGACTATTCTATAGAATCATTCTAAAACAGTGCTGCCCAATCATGTGCTGCGGAAGGCCGAGAGTATGCAAGTTTTCATTCCAACCAATCGCTACACATGCTGATTTTACTGATTAGCACATTTTTGAGCAGAGAGAAGAGAGCTCATTTGTGTAATCGGCAGGTATAATGATTGTATGGAATTAAAACATAGTGCATACTCTCGACTCTCGACTCTCAACGGCCCAAAATTGGGCACCACTGCTTTAATGACTGAACACTTTAATGCTGATGTACCAAATTATTTCTCTCAGAATACATCAAAGTTATGGAACTCTGATTCAGAAAACTGATTGGTTAAGCATTCCAAAATGCCCACTCCTCAACAATGATTTTGTTTCTAAACTCAAATTGTCTCTGAATATATATTTTTTTTGTTGTTGTTTAGAGAAAGATGAATTTTAAAAAGTGGCAGTGTAGAATAACATTGACACCTGCTGGTAAATGAAAGGAATGAACTTATTCAAACTACTACAAAATTATGGCCAGAATTTTTCACCCTATTTCAAGAAGCATGAAGAGGCATTCACCGGCTGTGAAAACCAAAGTCGGGGAGAATGGGGGAAAAACAGCTTCAGTGGAAAGCAGATGGACGTTAAATATTAGTTTGAAAGTGTTTCAGCGGAGGGTGACTATTGAGACAGGATGTAAAAAAAAAAAAAAAAATGAGCTGGCAATGAAACTGTGAAATACAGCTGAAAGAACTGAGATGAGATGAACGGATGTGGAGGGGGGAGAGATCATGTTGCAAAACTGACCTGAAACTTGCTCTTTTTTTTTTTTTTTTTAAAGACAGAGACCCCCATTATTAGCAGGTATTTGCAACACTAGAAACTTGAACCGTATTATATTTTTCAAAACTAATTGCTTTAAATAATTCTTATGTTTGCAAGGGCAACAAAACAAACGAGCCAGAGTCTTTAAAGCTGCCCACATCTCATGAAAATGCCACTTTTAAACATCGCAACAGTAGCTTAGCTCAAAAAACTCCAGGGCAGTTATTCAAAGTGCCAGCTGCAGCCTAAGTAGGTTGCATTTTTTTAGGCTGCTACATCAACGCCGACTGTTCCATTGTGAAGACGCCTTCGAATACAGCCGAGAGATTCGGCCATCATCATGCCTGATACCATCAGACGAAATTGCCAATTTATTTACACTCCTTTTCTATGTTGACAATTTTGTCTGATATCAGACACGATGAAGGCTGCATTTCTCAGCTGTAATCGAAGGCGCCTGCACCATGGAACGGCCTGCGATGATGTAGCAGCCTAGAAATACAGGTTGTGCTCTGAGAATCAGCCATAGATTTGGAGGGAGAAGCAAACCAGCGAGGCCACGTATGTGCGCTAACCCTTGTTTGTCATGTTGTGATGGGGCACACTGTGTGTTTACAGAGGTTGAGAGGCGCGAGCTCCCCGCTTCGTCCCAGGAACCAGCAAGGCTCTCATGGGCCCCGCCCAGGGACATACCCATTTGGGACATTAGCAGGTGTGACCTGCAGGATGGACAGATCCTGATTCCACGAGAGGACGAGGTAGGACGGGGCAGCACCCTGTAAGCCACTAACATCATCATCAACTACAACTCATGTAGAGCCACTCAGACTTAGGTCTTCTGGAATAATCACCAGCTAAAGCTCTAGCCTGTCCACTCTATTCAATTGGATCAATTGTATAAGATTGGACATTTCTGTTGTAGATCTTTTCTTGCAAAAATATTATGAAAGGTTACGCTGAAAGATGTCCACTATGGTGTTTTTTGTACTTAATCCCACCACCATATTTATTTTTCTCTTTGAGAAGAGATCTTCAATCTCTGCGGGATTTCCCACACTCAAAACAAAATGCTAAATAAAAACTGAATCTGCAGTGCTAACCTCAAGTTTGCCTGCAGTTATGATGACCTAATCATCTTAATAGAATGAATTGTCATTGGTTAAGTGTGTTCAGATAAACTTGGCTTCTAACACCTCCCCCCCAACCTTTCTCATCAGCCAATCATGTGGGCCCGGAATCGTGCGAGCAGTTGTTTGTCCAGTGTGAGTCTGCAGAATCTCACGGAGAGTCATACTAACCTGGGTCAGTGATCACGCAAACTCCCAAACTCACCGTAGCTTTTTGCTTACAAAATTTACCATTGCATTACCCCCAAAGAAAACCTTTTACACAGTATTTGATTAGGTATGAGGGATCAACTTAATAGCATGTCTAAAAATATTCCTCTTGTCTGAGTTTTTTTACCTTCATATACAGTATGTGCTTAGTTATTTATACAATGATATTATAGAATTCCATATAGCTGGGTTTAGCTCTTTGGCTTGTAAGTTAAAATCGCAGCCAAAGATTGTTGCTGAAGTGTTAATGTAATCAATGGTTGTTGCAAAACAAAAGCAAAGGCTAATTATTGATCATATAATTCATTTTGTGCACGCTAAGAGGTCTTTCATATATATGCAAGGTTTTGGTAATCTTGCCCAGATTGTTGCATTCTAAGCTGATTAGCAGTACTGCTAAACTCAGAGAGAGCTTAGAATTTCACCGCATATTGACATACAATGAAAATGCAGCATATTTAATACAACCCCAATTCCGAAATAGTTGGGACAAACTGTAAATTGTAAATAAAATCAAAACGCAATGATTTTCAAATCACCCCAGCCAGTATTGTATTCACAATAGAACAGATATAATACAGCTAATGTTGAAACTGAGACATTTTACTATTTTATCCACAAAATGAGCTCAATCCAAATTTGATGGCTGCTACAGGTCTCAAAAAATTTGGGACAGGGGCCTGTTTACCATGCTGTAGCATCCCCTCTTCTTTTCAACACAGAGTGGGCATTAAGGAGACATGTTCCATGAGTTTAACCACTGGAATTTGATCCCACTCTTGTTTAATATAGGCTTCCAGCTGCTGGAGAGTTTTGGGTCTCCTTTCGTTTAATTATGCACCAAATGTTCTCAATCGGGGAAAGATCAGGACCGCAGGCAGGCCAGTTCAGCACGCAGACTTTTCTTCTACGAAGCCATGCTGTTATAATGGCTGCAGTATGTGGTTTTGCATTGTCTTGCTGAAATACACAAGGCCTTCCCTGGAATAGATGTCATCTGGAGAGGAGCATATGTTGCTCTACAACCTTTATATACCTTTCAGCATTCAAGGTGCTTTTTAAAACCTGCAAGTGTCCCACACCATATGCACTAATGCATCCCCATACCATCAGAGATGCTGGCTTTTGAACTGAACGCTGATAACAGGAGGGGTGGGGGTCTAAAGGGGTCTCCTCTTTAGCCCAGATGACACGATGCCCATGATTTCCGACAAGAATGTCAAATTTGGACTCGTCTGACCACAGGACACTCTGCCACTTTGCTACAGTCCATTTTAAATGAGCCTTGGCCCACAGAACACGGTGGCGGTTCTGGATCATGCTCAACAATGGCTTCCTTTTTGCATGATAGAGTTTTAGGTGCCATCTGTGGATGGCACAGCAGACTGTGTTTGCAGACAGTGGTTTTATTGAAGTATTACTGGGCCCATTTAGTAATATCAATGACAGAATCGTGCCGGTGAGTAATGCAGTGGTGTCTGAGGACCCGAAGATCATGGGCATCCAGTAAAAGTCTTCGGCAGAGGCAGTGTGATGCTTTGGGCAATGTCCAATGTCCAATGTTCTGCCGGGAAAACATGGGTCCTGCCAAACTGTAAACCCGGATGGTGTGGTGAACTCATTTGTTTTGTGGAAACCGCTTACCCCCAAAAAATTGTATAGGCCAACTTAATTGCATCGTGTGGAGGGTAAAGAAATTTTTTTACACATTTTCAAGTGTTGTGAACACAAGATCATTAAGTTGGCATACAGATTTTTTGAGGTTTCCGGTTTCCACAGAACATTTGAGGTCACCTCACTTGTCAGGATTTACAGTGCATTCATGTGCATGGTACTTTGACGTGTGCCGCCTTACCTCAGCATTGTTGCCGACCAAGTGCACCCCTTCATGATGACAGTGTTCTGTGATGGTCATGGTCTCTTTCAGCAGGATAATGCCAGCAGCCAGAATGCAAAAATGGTTAAGAAATGATTTGAGGAAGATGACACAGAAATTCAAGGCACTTACTTGAGCTCCAAAATTTCCAGATCTCAATCCAATCAAGCATCTGCCAGATGTGCTGGACAAACAAGTCTGATCTGTGGGAGCCTCACCCAGCTTGTTTAACATGCTGCTAACGTCTTGGTTGCAGATACCACAGAACACCCTCAGAGGTCTTGTGAAGTCAATGCCTTAACAGCTAAGAGCTGTTTTTGCAGTAAGAGGAGGACTTACACAATATTAGGCACACAGCAAATATGGGAATGTTAAAAATTCAGTGTCAGTGTTAAATAGAGAGTGTTGGTGTTGTATTAACACCACATTGATTTAAAACAACACTGCGTGCGGTGCTTTTGACAAAGTAATGTTGTTAAATCAGGGTGTTGATAATATCGGTGTTAAACCAATCCAGATTGGTGTAGATCAGGTGTGTCAAACTGACCCGTAAACGGGCCAAGAGGCTGCAGGTCTTCAATCCTACCAAGCAGAAGCTCACCTGAAAGCACTGATTTAATCAACTGATCTAGGCCTGCACAAATGATTAGTTGTATCAGGTGCGCTTCTGCATTGTTGGAGTGAAAACCTGCCGCCTCGGCCCGTTTACGGGTCAGTTTGACACCACTGGTGTAGATCAAATCACGTCCTTACATTTTACGTAGCTCTAAGAGTTCTAGAATGTTTGAGGGATTAAAGAAAAATTTCCAAGCCAGCCATCGCCATTTTTAACAACAAATAGTGTTAAACCAACACAAACTGAGTGTTAAAAATGTAACACTTTCAGAAGTGTTAATTTTACACTGCACAGTGTGGACACATATAGACACTTTATGGGTGTTAAATTTAACACCATGGGTGTTCAATCAACACTAGCTAATTTGCTGTGCAGGTGGTTTTAATGTAGTGACTGATTGGTGCATACTACAATGTTGTATATTGGCAGTTATTAATATTAATTATGTCATATTTATACTATATACTATAATCCAATCCAAATAGCACAATCTCTTGACTCTAATATGGCCATGCTTCAAGTGTTGAAAATAACATTATTTATTTTTTATTTGAATGACTGTTTTATCACATTGTGCCCTAACATATTGCAGTAGGGTTATTGGCCTTGAACCATTGTATATTTCTTATACCAATCCTAACACCATAAACTGATGACACTTGGTCAGTGCATATTGTAGATGATCAACAAAGCCTTCTGGTGACGAAACGGCCATCCTTGACAGTTAGCCATCCATTGAACTCTGATATTATTATCTTGTAAGAATATTTGAAATTTGCAGTTTCACTGACACTTCTTTACGCACACAATTGCATTTCACTGCTCTACAGTTTGTAAGTTGTGCAAACTTTTGATGATGATTTTTGGGATAAGCAAATACTTGTACATGTCACATTACGTTTTGAGCCACGCTCTTTCTGAGACAGAGGAAATCGCTGACGAAGTTATGCAGCGGAGCAGAGGCTGAATTGCTTCCTCTAAATTTTAAGAGCGATAGCATCACAGAAAGACCTTCCAGAATGCAAGGCAGAGAGTATCTCGTTTGTCGGTTTGTGCGCCGCAAGTTCCTAAGAAGGCAAGACGGGCTTTTGCCGCAGTTCAAAGACTGAAGTAATCAGAAAGAAATGATGGGCTGTTAGTTCACTTAAGCACAGAAAAGGAGAAAGACATTCGTTAATCTGGATTGTGCTTGAACAATGGGATTCAAGCGGTGGATTGTCTGCGGAAGCTCTCTAGGTAAGCGAGGATCAATGCCTTGTTCTTCATATTCAGCATTGTTTGTTAAAGTTTATAAAGAGGAGACACACGCATATACTGTGTGTACATTAATGTCGATGATCTGGACTAAAATTATTTCAAAGTCTAAAATAGAAATGACTTAATAAAAATGGTCCTGAATAGTGTTTTACCGTGTTTTTCTTCGAGTTTCTGTCTGGCACTCTCAAAGGAGTGTTACAGCCAGCTGTGTTTTTTAACGTATGAGCAGAAACCGCAGAGAGAATGAGTTTGGTAGAAAAACTTGCTGTGCAGGTCTTTCAGGGTTAATGTCTGCTCTGCAGCATAAAACACCTTCGGGGAAAATAAAAATGTGCCTTCAAGATGTGCTAAAAGAGTACACCACATCCTATCTCAGTGTGCCGCATAACAATCCTCCAACTGTCAAGAGTTTTCTCATCCTGAATATGTAATGTCACCACATCTGTGGGTTAACTCTCAATAGATGAGGCAATGTGCTGAGATGATGTTTGATAGATTCCCAATTAATTGCAGGAGAAAAACAGCCAATAATATGAGTTGTATAAGATGAAAGGCATTTCGCAGGTAGAAGCAAAAAGCCAAGAGCCGGGGCACTGTGATTCCTCTGCCTTCACTGTACTTCTGTGCGCAGCTAATTCCTATGAAGGTTGTTTGTCTTATCTGATGAGGAAATGCAAAAGGAAATGACATTGCTTCCTGAGCTCTTTTCAAATGCTTGTTGCCCTCTTACAAAGTTAATTATCTTGCCAATCTGACACACCAGCCACAATCAAATAATGGACAAAAAACAGACACACACACGCATGTGTTTTAACTTTTTGTGGGGACATTCCATTGGCGTTCATTCGTTCCCTAACCCCCTAAACTGACCATAACCATACACACTTCATGCCACCCAAACCCTAACCACAACCTGAAACCTACTCTAACCTTCACCTAACTGCACCCTTCACCTCAAACACTCCAATGTAGCCCAGTTACTGTGGGGGATTTCTTACGGATGCAGAAATCTGGTATTCCAGCACTTGTGGAGGCATCTAGTCCCCACAAAAGGTAATCATACCCCACTCAATCAACTTTTTATTTTTAGGGTTACTAATGCATTTATGTAAGGGAGGGTAGTGCAGAGAGACAAGGAGAATGGGGAATTGGAGAGAGGGAAAGACAAGTTACAGAGCTTTGAACTTCTCACATTGCAGCTCATAATAAGCATGCAAATAGTGATTAATAGGCTGCACCACCAATGCACTCAGTTGAGGACCACTGTCAGTGTATCTACAGCTTTCAGGTGTCTGTTGCACATGGCCCAGGAGTCTGTGCCATATAACAGAACTGGCAGCACTATTGCTCTATAATTCAGGGTTTTCTATTTCAACATTTTGAATATGTTCTTTTGACAGAAGATTGTGTTGGTGAGAAATCCTCTGGGCACTTACTATTATCAGAAAGGTTTTGTTTTACCTCCGATTCCCAGTTGCGCCTCATCATGTACTGTAGTTTTTCCCCATTCTAGTAATGAAGTGTCCAAGCAGGATTACCTTGTCCTTCCTCTAGACTTCGGAAAGAGTAATGTCTGGGTCACTGTAGAAGGTCTCCGTTACATCGTCCTGTGAATCAAGTGCTACAGTACTGCGCAAAAGTCGTAGGCACCCTGCACTTTTTTAAAATTTAAATCTGCTTTAGATGTTTACTTTTTGTTTGCCACATTAAATTTGCTGAAAAAGTAAATTTGAAATTACAAATGCTAATTTAAGAAAACGTTTTATAAATAAATGCTTATATTTCATTAAAAAACAGTCAGTACAGATCATATCGCCCTCATAGAGCCCTGATGTCAAGATCATTGTGTCTGTCTGCAATTTCTTGGGTTCATGGAGGCAAGTGAGACAGTCAGTCTGCAGAGGAACAGTGGCGAGTTTTCCTCTCTCCTTGGAAAAGCAAAAAGGCAACCATCTTATAAACTATTGCACAACAGGACAGCGTCTCAATTTTATTGGCAGAGTGTACTTACACCAAATATTGATTTGATTTAATTTTTAACAGATTACAGCTCTGTTTAGTACATCTGTTAGTCAATATAGACTTTTAATTACATAATTTTTGCAAGCATATTTGCCCTGCGAAATTGCTTTAAATCGAGGATTGACCTCAACAAACAGTTATGTCCAGAGGTTATATATTGGTCATAACTGTTTATTGCAGTCAGCCCTCGAAATGTGCCAAAGACTTTTGCTCATTACCGTGTACAGTAACCACAGTGACCTTTTTGATTACTGGCAAATAGCGGGTGTATGGTCATTAGGTGTTCATTGATACCTGCAGGGAGGGTGGAGGGGAGGCTGATGAGGCTCTGTTAGATGGCAAAAGCCATGCTGGTTTTCAATTCCGGGAGATAGAGTATCTTCTCCTCTCTTCTTTCAAGTCTTTCTTCAACCAGTTGGGTTTTGAAGAGTGCTATGATATCAGTGGAAAATATCCTCAGTCCTTAAGCAATGATGGTAGTTCACCTTTTGAATCAATCTCTAGACCAGTTGTCCATAAGGCTCTGCTTGTTCCAGGCTCCTAAAAATAACTGGTCACACTTTAGATGAAGTGTTGATCATAAAGGCTTTATACAGCATGTATAAACCCTTCATAAATGTGACATAATGTCTTCATAAATCATACATAGGCAAATGCAATGCTTTGTGAAGGGTGAAATAACAGATCTTTATTCAGCATGTGATGCCAGATGTGATTATGACAATGCCACTTAGCTGACAATGTCACCTTTTATAGCATTTAGCCACTAGTTAAGTGAAATTGTCAGTTATATGACATTTGGCATCACATGCTGAATAAGGATGTTATTTCACTCTTTACAAAGCATGAAATTTGCTTTTGTATGGTTTATAAAGACATTATGTCTCATTTATGAAGGCATTATACATACTGTATAAAGCATTTATGAGCAACACTTCATCTAAAGTGTGACAAAATAACCTTTTCTGTTTCTGACCATGAGGTGGTGAACATTCTGGATCTGGTAGTCCAAACAGGAGGTATTAGGCAGGCTAATGTTGAGGGCACCATTTCTAGTCCCCCTGCCTTATAGGGTGAGCAAAGCATATCCTAAAGAGCAGGGGGTCTCCAACCTTGCTCCTGGAGAGCTACCACCCAGAGGGTTATCACTTCAACCAAAGCAAAGCACTCCGCATTTCCCTGTCAGAGATCCTGATGAGTTGCTAATGAATTGAATCAGGTGTGCAGAATTAGGGGTAGAGCCAAAGCCTACTGGATGGTTGCTCTCCAGGAACAGGGTTGGAGACCCCTGCTATAGAGGGTTGCTTATTCATGGGTTCAAAACCTTACTGACTGAATCAGACACCCACTGCCTGTTTGTCAGGTTCTGGCAAGGAGTTTCCAAACTTCAGGTTCTGCTCCAGTCATCACTTCCTGGTTGCCTCAAGACTCAGGGTCTAAACAAGCTGTGTCCTTTGCAGGAGGACACTTACCTACATATTTTTTTGCATGGAAAGGGTGATGCACCTGCAGCTACCACAAGATGCAGGACAGGTTAGGGTCCATATTCAGAGGCGCAGAATCCAAGACAAATGGGGACCTTTCCCTGCCATGGCTTTCCTCAAACTCTAAATCCATTGTGATGAATCACGAATAGAGCAGCCACTATCATTGTCCTACTCCACCTTTGAGGGTCTTGGTTGGATTGTTTTTTTGTTTAGAACCTCACCCTTAGCTTTATCACCATGGATGGCCAAAACAGGAGCTAATCTCCAGATGGCATGGCTGCCAGGATGCTCCCAGGATCGTAAGGATGCAATAAACTCTTGGAGAACTCACACATTCGCTCACACACACACACACACACACACACACGTTTGTGGTGACGTCATATTTGATGATGGTTTCTGCCTCTTAAATCCAGGTCGTGGGGCCTCGTGTCCACAATCATCTGATCACAAAAATTTTTTTTGATAATTTATCTGTGTTAAATTTACGTTTTGATGGTAACAGTGTGTTTCTATTTTGCCTCCAGAATGCACGCCCGAGCATATGACCAACACTGGGCCAAGAATAAAGAGTGCTGATGGAGGAGTTCGGGTAATAGACTTCAGTCTATGTAGATCTTTCTTTAGAATATAAATTTCTACTGAACGCTCACTAAGGTCGAGAGGAATGCCGTTGAAACTTCTTAACCACTTCTCTCTTTCAGTGTCTCTCTGGATTGCTTCATGTGGGGTTTGGTCACAGCTTAAGTTGTTTTGGGTCTTGAGTTCTTGTAGTTGCCGTTTTTCAGCAAAGTCCCAATAACGGGCATATTAAAATCAATAATACCTCTCGTTCCATCTCCCTTGGTCCTTCACTGGCTCCCTCCCCATCCTCCTCTGTCATTCTCTCCCTCTCTCTTTCTCTCATGCTCACTGTCTGTCCTCAATTCTCCCCAGGCAAAGATCAAGCGACGCTTCATGGGCGGAGGACTGAGGAAAAGTAGTTCACAGATAGACGCTGTCGGGATGACCAGTGGGGGCAGGTAAGATGAAGTGTCATTGTAATCCTGCAATGAACTCGTCCATAAAAAACCACTCCCTTCCATCACAGCCTGGGGTTGGGGAAACCTTAGTTTGACTTGGAGTCAGAGGGCTGTCGGTTCAAGCCCCAGTACAGCTACAGTAAAACCAGTGCAGCTGTCGAGCCCTTAAGCAAGGCCCCCACATAACCCTACTCAGCCTGTTATTGCTCCTTGGAGGACTGGCTCGTGCTTTGGCAGACTGATTGTAACTTGCTGTGGATGAAAGCATCAGCTAAATAACTGTCATGTAATGTATCTTCCCTCCAGGGTACATGGCTCTCGTGACTCCATTTACATTCCAGTTGGAGCTGCAGAGAGTCTGGACCTGAGTTCAGACAAGACCACTGTCATTAGGCCAGTTCATAGTTCCATCCTGGGGGAGAAATACTGCTTCGAGGTAACTTCGTGCCTGCGACTGAGCCATACGCATAAGGTCCAACCACAAGCACTGAACTATGCAAAATGTGGTGAAACAAGAGCAGTCAGAGAGCACATACCTCTGCAAAACCATTGCAAAAATAACTATCATCTAGTGGATTTTAAGATGTTTGCCAATTATTATTCCAATCTTACAATCCCGCAATGATGAAGAATCTCTTTAAAAAATTCCTGGATCTGAACGTGATCCTGATCACTCCCAAAATGAAATCAGATCTCGGATTGGCTACGCGACACTTCTGGTATGAAATTTCTGAAAAATCTGCCCAAACTCTTTCTGTAATGTTGTAAACAGACGTAACCGGAAACCAAAGGTAAAATATAACCTCATTGCTGGATGTAAGTTTGACTAAGTTGCCAATTAGGTGATCCAATGATATGATTTTCCTTCAGGTGATAAACATGGAGAACAACCACTGTTTTGGGTGCAGTTCGGCTGCGGAGCGAGACCGTTGGATTGAAGACCTGCGGAGAGCTGCCCATCCCAATAAGGTACAACTCCTGGCCCCACCATATAAAACAGAACGGCCAATAGGGGGCGGCCTATAGGGTGGGGGCTCGGATGTCATACTAGGAACCAGAAGGTTTGTGATCCAAGCCCGAGAGTAGCCTCAATGCGCTGAAAAAGAGCGACGTCACTTTTGCTGGGGTCAGTAGTTGATAGGGGCTCACTTCCTTGACAATAGTTCATGCTCATAGCATAGCGACACATTCACTTGTACACTTAACACATGGCACAAAATAGCTAATATTTGATGATCGAAAATATAGAGAGAAACGCTTTCCGCTCTTTTATAATGAGCAAAGTCTGGGTTTAAGATCGCTGAAAATAACACTTAATTCCATACACAGACACGTGGGCAATGGCAATAAACACTGTGCTAGTTGTCTGGTCATGGTTTGGTTCGGTCGGCGTGAACCAGTCGCCATGGCTATGGCAAGTTGAACCCACTTTTTCAGCGCATAAGATCAGTTCTGTCCCTGTCTATGTCAATGTCCAGATATACAAAGGGCCTCGCTCTTAGTATGACCTCCATACATAGCTAAATCATCACCTGCCAGGGCTTCCGCCAAAATATTTTTCAGGGGGGATTTCCCCCTTTCCAACTTTTTTTGGGGGGGATTTTCAGTTTGTGACGGCTTGCTGTCACAACCATAAGAGACTGATGATGATGGACTGAAACAAGACAAAAGTTATCACAAAAATAAAACATTTATTCAAAAGTAATTACTGCACTTGCATTGACTGAGTGACCGTGAAAAATTTGAAAAATAAAACATGCAAGTTACAACAACTGCCAGTGACTATAATCAGGTAATGGATATTACGCGACAGGACGGTATTCTTTGGCATTGACAGCCTGAAAAAAAAATCACGAACGTACACATTCTCCACCATTATAAAAATTATTTAATGATTTGAAGCGTGTCCGGTGAATAAACATTTTAATTAATAGACGACAGGTGCAGACAGCCCAAACCTTGTCTTCAAGGCGAAAATATGTACAGTGCTGGGCAGGCTAGTGATTACCATGTATAAAACTAGGCTTATGCCGTTGGAGGCGACGGCTTGGGGTATATCCCCGAACGCCCCCAATCCTCTAATTCCCCAATCCTTGAATTGACCCAATACAATATAAAGCCCCTCAGGTCATGACCTTTCATTTGAACTTAATTTCAGGTCAATCGGACAAATGGTTCTGAAGATATGGCCAAAATGGTAATTTTCCATCACAAAGCGCCACCTGGCAGCAAAATATTGAACTATACAGGTATATATATATATATATAGTATATAGTATATAGTATATAGTATATAGTATATATAGATGTCATCATGTGACACGTTTTGAGGTCATGACCTTGCATTTGCGCATAGTTTCATGTCAATTGGACATATTGTTCCAAAGATATGGCAAAAATGGTGAATTTTATATGACAAAGCTCCACCTTGTGTCAAACTTTTGAATCAAACAGGTATAATGTCATCGTGGGACACATCCTCAGGTCATGACCTTTGATTTCCACTTGATTTGAGGTCAATCGGACAAATGTTTCCAGAGATATGATATGATATGATTTTTTTAGTTTTTGGCCCCTGGAGGCCAATCTAGAAATTATAAATTGTCAAAAATCGAATCAGTTCTTCCTCTTTATGATACTTACTTATATGAAAAACTTGGAATTTCTAATTGAAATATTACTGAAGTTATCGCGTTAACACATAAATCAGTTTTGGCCCCTGGTGGCCAATCTAGAAATCGTAATTTGTCCAAAATTGAATCAGTTCTTCCTCTTTATGATACTTAGTTATATGCAAGACTCATTAAACTCAGAGACCACTGTCTTTTCTCCTTTAAGTGTCTCCGAAAAAACTGATGAAAATGCTGTGGTGTTAAAATGCACCATTAAAAGGCCTATTTCATATTTCTGTTATCCAATTTCTTCCTTCATGACGTTATACACATCTTCGTCCTTCACCTCCAGGACAACTGCGAACGCACAGAGAGCTCTCTCAGTCTGTGGGTGAACGAGGCCAAAGACTTGCCCCCCAAGAAACGGTACTACTGCGAGCTGCACTTGGACGGGACGCTCTTCGCTCGAACCAGCAGCCGTGCCGTGGGGAAGCCGGCCAGCCACTCCAGCCAGGCCGGCGACGGCGGGTTTGGGGCTTTAAGCGGGGGCAGCGGTGGAGGAGGTGGCTGTCAGCTGTTCTGGGGTGAGCTCTTGGAACTGGACAACCTTCCGCCCTTCTCCCAGCTCACCCTGCACCTCTTCCGCGAGGACGACCCCAAGAAGAAGCGCCATTCTCGGGACGAGGCCTCCACACATCCCCTGGGCAGCGTGGCGGTTCCCCTGGCTGAAATCACGGGCCGGGCCTTTCAAGAAAAGTGGTACCCCATTGTCCCCTACAAGGCGGCTGCCCCCGGTGCCACCAGGGACCAGCTGGGGCCCCAGGCCTCCATACGCGTGAGGGCCCGCTTCCAGAACCTGCAGGTGCTGCCCATTGAGAAGTACAAGGAGTTTGCGGAGTTTGTGACAGTGGATTACATGGGCATGTGCAGCAGCCTGGAACCCCAGCTCAATGTCCGGGACAAGGAGGAGCTGGCTGGGGCGCTTGTGCACGTGCTGCAGAGCATCGGCATGGCCAAGGTGAGATTTCCCTCAATTAACCCCTTTCTGCAGATTTAGATGCCGGCGTCCAAAAATCCCAAAAATTAATTCCTAAAATAATTCTGTAATTGGATTTTCAAATGTCTTGCTTCACTGGAATAATTTTCCAGAGTCTCTGTGACACGATTACTGAGTTATAAAGCCAAACTGGGCTCGTGCATAACGGGAATAAATTGGCATTATTTGTATTCTGCGCAAAGCGGTTAAACTCATAGACCTTTACTTAACCTGGGGGAACAAAACCTCACCAAAAGATGACAGACGTCTTTTTCAAGAGTGTCCCGGCAAAATGGGCAACAACATGGTTTGGCGTAAAGCATCTAGGAACCACAAAGAACAGTTTCTGGGTGATGCCATGTTGAGAAATTTGGAGCCAAAGTCAGTCTGCGCATCTGTGCAATATGGCTGCTGAGTTGGAGGTCCACCATACATGTTAGATTGAGATGTAATTATGTCTCCCCCCCGAAAAACACATTGTTTTTGTCCGGTTTCCCATGTGCGTCCGCGTCGGCGTTCCCACCATTTCCAGACCATAACTCAGAAACCGTTTGATATATTTCCATGAAAATTTGCACACATTTTTATCAGGTTGCGCAGATGTGCCTTTTGCTATGTTGAGGTTATTAACTTCTCTAGTCTCCTCCTAAATGCCTGTGAACATCAATGAGGGGCGGCTGCGTTGAGATGGGGGGAGACATTTGTTTTTTTTTGGGCCTCAAAAACAATAGTTTCTAGTTTTTTTTGTCAAACTTGTTCCTGAAAAATTTCTCCATTGTCAAAATAGCACTGTGGCTCAACAAGTCGACAAAGGGGGGTAAAAGATGAAGAAAATCTTATATAGAGTCTATGTTTACTTGGGAGGAAAAATTATTGACTTCATATTTTTACGTTAAAGTTACCATTGATTTGAATCGGTGGTGGGGTATCATTGACCTACAGTGCAGCCAGCCACGGTGGCTCTAGTGATTACCGGCTCACATATGCAGTGGCAGAAATGTGCTTCAAAAATGAAATCTCATTGCTGCTTGAGTAACACACTTGGGTTGTGTTACGTAAGTGATATTGTTTCTCAACATATCCGGGTGCCTCGTTGAAGACAACACATTTTGCATTACTTCCAGTGCTACACATCAAAAGGCATGAACTTGCTAATGTAAGCAAGTGAACAGCTTGCTCTTGAAGAAGCAATGTGATCGGTTGGCGCATTGTGCTTAACAACTGCAATGTTTTTCATTTGCTGTTTTAAAACATTTGTTGGTCAACGCAAAATGTCCCACAATGTTTGAAAGTAGCGTGAACACTAAAAAAAGAAGTTGACCCAATTTTTTTAAAAGTAACGCAACCAGCTGCAGAGCACTTTTGAGTTTGCTCAACTTCAAGTCCCAGTAGTTCATCAAACTCATCTCTGAAATAACTTGGAATTTGAAGTCGATAAAACTGAAAAATGCTTCAAAGCTGGTTGCCGAATTTTTTTCAGTTTAGTCATCTTTTTGATTTTTATGGTGAGTGTACATTTTTAACGTGTTTGTGTGTTTATATGTGTGTCTTTGTGTATGTGTTTACGTGCCTGCACATGCGGTTGTGTGTCCAGACTTTCTTGATTTCACTCGGGAGTGCCGAAGTTCAGCGCTGTGGAGAGGACCTGATCTTCAGGGAGAACAATCTGGCAACCAAAGCCATTGACGAGTACATGAAGCTGGTTGGCCAGAAGTACCTCATTGAGACTCTCGGTACGGAGATGGCAGATCCCAGTGACTCCTTCCCTGTGTTACTGGGCTTTACTTCGTACTTCTAAACCCTACATAGTCTCATCCCGACTCGTCATACAGTGACACAACTTGACCAAGTGTCGATACACAAAAAAAGGAGGCCTTTGTCACCCTCATTTGTCGTGTAGAGCTAGTTGGGGTTAGAGTTAGGGGTTAGGGGGTAGGGTTCATTTTAACACTGGCGTCAAATAAGGGCGCCAAAAACCTCCTTTTTTGTTGGATATGGACGCTTGGTCAGGCAGCGTCAATCTCGCTTGGTTCGATTGGTTAACTGTACTTGTACTCGCGAATCTGACATCACATGGATTGACTGCGCATGTTCAATCCGAGTTGCGCTCCTCGAACGTGCTCTCAGGTCTCATGGATTGTGTACCTGACTTATTCAGCCCTGTCTTCAGCCTATTAATTGCAATTTGTGGGCAGAATTACCAGAATGTGGCAGTTATTCCCATTTAAATGTGCTATGGTAGTACTTTTTGCATGATTTTATATATTTTTCATAGTTTTGATTCGCTTCATGCTTTTTAAATATCATAGAGAGGAAAAGTTTGAAATGTGAAAACTTATAGGGATGACAAACCCGAGTTCTACCCACGCCCCCAACTCTGGCAGTGTATCAACTCGGGCGGCAAAATTGCCTCAAATTATGTCACTCGGGTGTCAAGCGCGATGGTTTGGTTGCAACATGGATAGATCGCGTTGTGCAAGGATGGCAATCGTACTAAGCCCTTATGACGAGTCGAGATGACACTGGGCTCCTAAACCATTTGGAGTCGTGTTAAGCTCTTTATAGCCCTCTGAATTCCATTGGAGCTGTAACACGGCTTGTCTTCCTGCAGGAGACTTCGTTTCCAGACTGTACGCTTCTCCTGAGAGCTACGAGGTCGATCCCCTCAAGTGCCCCGCCTCAGAGTTGCTTAGCAACCAGAGGCACCTGACTGAGACATGTGAGGAGGTGGTGAAGAAGATCACAGAGATGCACAGGTGAGAGGGGGAAACGCAAAGATGTCAAAAGCAAGAATTGACAAGAGATCATTATGATCATTAAACCCACATAGAAAAATTGGTTTGGCCCAGTTCTGGCCCAAATAATGCACTTTCACGGCCCAATTCTGGCCCACATACATAGAGAATGACGGCCCTGTTGTGGCCCAGATCTGGTTTGCCAGAGCTGGCCCACATATGGGACAGCACAGGGCCAGCTCGCATATCATCGGCCCACATATGGCATGACATCACAGAAACGCTGCCATCATTACCTGACCTGGCCCACATCCGGTCAACATACCACTTGCCATGCCAGCAGTCGCCCAGCAGTGCCGGCTTCATGCTGGATCCGGGCCAGACTCGTCTGCTATGTGGGAAACTGTCATGATCATTGTGGACGACTGATGAACAGTGATAATCACTCAATCCATGCATCCATTATCGAAACCACGTGTTCGCTACCAGGGTCACAGGGGCCTGATTCCAGCCTCGAATACGGAAATGATCTTTGAAATATTAAGTAATATCTGAAGAGCTCCGTTGCCCATGACCAATATGTGAATCTCTGGACGCTATGTATTCCTCGGTCCCCCAAGCTATAGTGAAAGATCAACATTTGGCCTTCAGGTCAATACTCAAGTCTAAGGTCACAAAGTAATTCACCATATATACAATCCTATAAGTGCCTGGTAAAAGCCTAAGCTCTAAATGCAGTAATACATCATGTAATTACATGTACTTCAGAAGTTACTGACGAAGCACTCAATGAGGCTGACAACTGACATGCTTTGTTAAACAGCTTCGCTGGTGACTGAATCAGTCCAGGCTGTTGCCAGAATTAAGTCATTTTGAACGGTACAGGTCTATCTTCGTGGATGTGGGTGCACAATGCAGTATTGAGTGCTTCGTGTTGTAAGCAGGATATTGGGCATTTCGTGCTTGACCTTGAATCCAAGATCAAAGGCAAAACCCTAAAAACCTACAATTATTTTTTTTTTGCCATTTCATTTAGACCTGACTCATCAACACTATCAGCCATCAGCTGCACCCTTTGGACTGGACTCGAGTAATTGAAAAAATTGCATTTTTATTACTTAATCTTTCTTTCCCCTGCTCAGTTCCTTCCCAGCGGAGCTGAACGAGGTCTTCTCCCATTGGGCGGAGGAGTGTGAGGGGCGGGGCCGTGGGGAGATTGGCCAGCGCCTCATCTCAGCGTCCCTCTTCCTGCGCTTCCTGTGTCCAGCCATCCTGAGCCCCTCCCTGTTCGGCCTGGCCCAGCCCTACCCTGACCCGCCCACCCTCCGCACGCTCACTCTCACCGCCAAGGTCATCCAGAACCTGGCAAACTTCACACCGTGAGTCCCCGAACTGCCTGGTGCTCCTCGGAAATCTCCCAACATTACACGACCGTTCGCAGACGCCTTTGGGCAATTCTGAGGTATTTTAGCAAAATGTCCCCTCTGTGACGAGACATTACATCGTCCCCCAAACAAAATCCTGTTGATGTATTAAAAATAATTTTTTTTTTTTTAATAGGTACAATAGTGCACTACTATATTCGGGAGGGAAAACCTCAATTTTTACCTCCATTTCCATTTGGGGATCATTTTAGTGTCTGTCACGGAGGGGACATTTGGCTGACAATACCTTGGAATTGCCCCTTAATCCACAGGAGCCAACAGTTGATTTGACTTAATATAAGCCTCTCCCCTTGGAGTCGTCAGCGGTTACAGTCACCATGCAACACTTTTGCGCTGTGAATATCACTATTTACAGTGAGCGGCGGAGCTTGCCTCGGCCAATTAGGAGAGAACAAATCCTTATGTCATATAATAACGAATACTGATATTGTACCTAATTGCCTGACACTGTCAGTAAAATCCTAAATAAGATGGTCATCTCTCAGGGGGGAGACCAGAGTCTCCTCTCACACTGATGGCTGAATGTTTGTTATCAAGGAGTGTGGATTTGGGTACAGTAAACTACACATGAAACATTAGTACAAGCCTTAATAAAAGAATGCTGCAGAAAACTAACGCCACAGACACTAACCATTCCAAAAGTGTAGTTGTCCACATGGTACCAGTGGCATAACGTTCACAAAACATGCCAATGACGTCCTGAGAACATCTTGCGCTTGCTGGGTGAAAGCAGAGAAGGACAGAATAGATCAGATATTCAATGCCAGACAGGCTTACTCAGAGGGGAACTATACTGTGGTCAGTAATGAGAAGTCCTGCCACTTGTTTCCTCCATCACACTGAGTTGTTTGACCGGCCGGCTGAAGCAATTTTCGCACACCAAGAGGTAAAGATGGAATTAAGTCTTTAACTGTTACCATAGTCAACTCTCTTGATTTTCCCAAAAGGGACATTATGTGACTTAAGTACTTTTAGCGCAGGGGGTGTTCAATTGTGCAGTTGTGCGTATCCTTAGTTGGAACAAAGTATTGGGAAGGACTGGAGCTCGATTGTCCTATTTAGCACACACTAACCCCATTTCACTTCCCCGTCCTTCACAGATTTGGGGAGAAGGAGGAATATATGCTGTTTATGAACGACTTCCTGCAGCAGCACGCGGACAGCATGCGGGCCTTCCTGCAGAGAGTTTCCTGTCCGGACAGCGAGTTGGAAATGTCTCATTTCAACGGCTATGTGGACCTGCCGCTGCGCCTGGCCGTGTTGCACAGCCTACTCGCCGACATCATAGCACCCATGCCCCAGGTACGCTCACCAGCCTTCAGTATCTCTGGTCTGCACATGGAGAATATCATAAGGGCATTTTCGTATCACGGCCTGTATCAACCCGAGACCCCAGTATCAGCCCAAGAGCTAACCCGAGACCCCAGTGTCAGCCCAAGAGCTAACCCGAGACCCCAGCATCAGCCCATGAGCTAACCCGAGACCCCAGTATCAGCCCAAGAGCTAACCCGAGACCCCAGCATCAGCCCATGAGCTAACCCGAGACCCCAGCATCAGCCCATGAGCTAACCCGAGACCCCAGCATCAGCCCAGGAGCTAACCCGAGACCCCAGCATCAGCCCAAGAGCAAACCTGAGACCCCAGCATCAGCCCAAGAGCTAACCCGAGACCCCAGTATCAACCCAAGAGCTAACCCGAGACCCCAGTATCAGCCTGAGAGCTAACCTGAGACCCCAGCATCAGCCCATGAGCTAACCCGAGACCCCAGAATCAGCCCAAGAGCTAACCCGAGACCCCAGTATCAGCCCATGAGCTAAGCCGAGACCCCAGCATCAGCCCATGAGCTAACCCGAGACCCCAGAATCAGCCCAAGAGCTAACCCGAGATCCCAGTATCAGCCCAAGAGCTAACCCGAGACCCCAGTATCAACCCAAGAGCTAACCTGAGACCCCAGTATCAGCCCATGAGCTAACCCGAGACCCCAGTGTCAGCCCAAGAGCTAACCCAAGACCCCAGTATCAGCCCAAGAGCTAACCCGAGACCCCAGTATCAGCCCAAGAGCTAACCCGAGACCCCAGTATCAGCCCAAAAGCTAACCCGAGACCCCAGTATCAGCCCAAGAGCTAACCCGAGACCCCAGTATCAACCCAAGAGCTAACCTGAGACCCCAGTATCAGCCCATGAGCTAACCCGAGACCCCAGTGTCAGCCCAAGAGCTAACCCAAGACCCCAGTATCAGCCCAAGAGCTAACCCGAGACCCCAGTATCAGCCCAAGAGCTAACCCGAGACCGCAGTATCAGCCCAAAAGCTAACCCGAGACCCCAGTATCAGCCCAAGAGCTAACCCGAGACCCCAGTATCAGCCCATGAGCTAACCCGAGACCCCAGTATCAACCCAAGAGCTAACCCGAGACCCCAGTATCAACCCAAGAGCTGATACTGGGGTCTCTGGTTGATACAGGGTGTGATATGAAAATGCCCATATCATGTTTTATTTATCATATACTCTGATTCTTGATTTTGACCATGGGCAGATATAGCCTTGTGCCTCGCGCTTGTATCACAGGTGCAGATTCCCTGTATTGATAAGGAAGTATATGATAAATAACGTATCATAACGCATCATACACTGCCTGGCCAAGCAAAGAAGTTGCCCCTCGGATATAAATTAGACAACACTCAAAACTCAAACCCACTCGCAAAAAAAAAAAAATATTCCTCTAACTTATAGTGCAATTCATCCATCTAGATCGTTCTCGTACGAGTTAACAAATTCTGAAAATAACGACCATAGAGATGTCTGCCTTCTCTCGAATAAAGTGGAACTGAATTGCATTTGTCTTGTGATCCTCAAAGTGACGAGAAAAGAGATTAGAAACATTCAAAAGCAATGTCTCTTTCCAGAAATTATGACCTGGTCTCAAGATAATCCACAGTCCATGTTGTGAGCAGTTTAATGTCGGAACAATTTTCCATGCATCAAATTTTCTACAAAACTACTGCATTTTTTAGAAACCGCAAGTTTTCCATTCTCCCTTTACCTCAGAGTCAGATGCCACGGTGGTCCGTACAATAAGGATTGCTAAATTATTTTCCCAGGAGAAAATAAAACCAGAGCTGGGTCTAGATTTGAAGCCAGATTTGAGTATTGCTGCTTTCGTATGTGAGATTCAAGACTGGATTGAATCCTTCCAGCTTGACTCTGTGTTGGGGCAGAACTAAACTGTTTCTGATGACCTGTCTCTCTCTCAGGACACTATAGATCACCTAGACCCCCTGCCCTCCATCCTGAACGAGATCTCAACCTCTTCGGGTCCGAACATCCCCCGTATCAATGTCACCTGGTAAGATCTGTGAGGTGCAAGTACCTGCCCAAATTTCCACTGCCTACTGTAATGGTTTTTTTCAGTCATTTAGGTGCCAGTATGACATTTGTGCTGGTAATAAAGGAAGAAATGAGAGGCAATTAACGAGAAGGGTCTGATTGACAAGAGCAAAACAATGACCAGAGGGTATTTACATTTACCTGGGTAAAGTCACAGTTAAAGACACCTCTTTTTACTCCAGTCCCTGTTCTAGACTTGGGCAGGTCCTGGTTTTACTTAGTTCAGGTACCTGTACGCGGTATGTCATTGGACGCAGATATGGCTCCGCCTCTTTAATGCCAAGTACGCCTTACTTCTTGATAAATGTATTCCTAGATGCACTCACCAAAGCGCAGAAATGTGTACAAAGTTCCCGGATTTTAACTAATCCAGGAAAGTCTGTAGTCTTTTCCACGCTTTTCATCCAGTGCACTCAACCTGCAATGAGAAATGGCCTATGTTTGGGTGGGAAGTCGATAATTTGCAGTGTGGTTAGTGGATACGTACAGTGGGGACCATAATTCATTGAACAGAGACAAAACCTTTTTGTTATTTTGGTTCACTTGGCCAAGTCACTCATCACATCTGAATGCATTTGAACTTATGCATTTTACATGATCAAGAGCAGGACACAAAATTAGCATCAGCCAAATGCTGATAGAATATGCAAGTGACTGGTAGATTTGGTGCCCTCACCAGCCAAAAAAAAAAACCAAAAAAAAAAAACAATGGTAATCTACCCAGATGGCATACGGATGTGGGCCACATCAAGCAACGATCCGGCACTTTAGGCATTCTTCTGGCCCGAACAAAATAGATGTCAGCCTAAATTGGCCCATGTGGTAAATGCTGAATTTGGCCCGCATATCACAAAGCAAATATGGCCCACAACTGGCAAATATTTGACAGAGTGACAATAGTCCGTCTGTAAGTGAACCAAAACTGGCTCACATTTGCTGCATCATATGTTCTTGGTTGACATCTGGCATTGTGATGGCTTGGTTGTGGCCAAGTTCTGGCAAACAGGAGCGGAGCGCCCAAGTGCCATCATTCCATGCGGTATGTGGGCCGGATATGTGGGCCGAACATGTCAGGTGTGGGACGTATATGGACCAGAAGAATTTTGCTGTCTGGGTATTGTGTGGCTGGTAAAACCGACCATTTGGCTAGAGCCATGAGTTCATTTTGCTCCCTGTTGAAGAGGTGACAACGGACAAAAAATTTCTGAAACAAACAGGAACTAAAAATACAGTACAGACTTAGTAGAGCATGACCAGAGCAGATCCCCTGCGTCTGGTGATGTCTACGCATCACAGAATTCAGACTGCAAGCAGTCATTATGTGACCAAATATTAATCCATTCCGGATGAAAGTATGGTCAGTACTGCAACCGTCATTCTCATTGTATTCTCCAAAGCTCAAAGTGCTAGTGCACTGAACCAAATTAATAAAAGGAACCACTTAAAATAATTACAAAACACTTGAGTAATTACCATGGAACAAATGAGGTTTGACAAAGGAACTAAGTGCCAGTAAACCATTTGTAGTTGGGTAGTTCTTGAGTAACTCCTAATCACATTTTACAGAGAATCGAAATATTAGTTCATTTAGCAATGAATGAACAACAAACTGATTGTAAATCATTAGTTAATGGGCAGTTCTTGAGTCCCGGCTAAATTTTACAGATTAACTAATGATTAGTTCACTGAGAAACAAATGAGGAAGGTATGAGGAACTGAATGCTAGTAAAACCATTTGTATTTCTTGTAAAATGTCACCCAAGGAAAAAAAGTGTCGCAGTCTGGTGAATTCTAGTGCTTGCTGCATGAAGGAAACGGTTGTTATGGTGCAGTTTTGCACGTGGATACATGACCCCAGTTCACCCGAGCTTTCCCGTCACACAGCCCCCGCACTGAGCAGTCCAAGCCCACCTTCGTAGCCCCGAGGGAACTCCAGAAGTACAGCCCCCTCCACAGCTCCCTGGCACAGCTGCCCACAGAGGGTAATGGGGCGCAGGGGCTTCGGGACGCCAAGGCCCGGAAACGCGTGATGAGGACCCACAGCGTCCCCGACCGTATCAAGCACCACAGGCATCCCCCAAAGAGACAGTCCAGCAACGAGGTCCTCCCATTGGAGGATCAAGGCCCTGACTCCAACCCTCCTCTCGACATTTCCTATCCCCGGAACGTGAGTCCAGATACCATAGCGCCGCATTAAATTACAGGTATCTAGCAGACATGTTTATCCGGAGTAACATATGACACAAAACGCATAGCTACCCCGAGCTCCCCGCTTTCTGGTGCTGCCGAGTTGAAATGGAGAGTCGGGAGTGGGGATCTGACACTTGCAGTTCTCCTTAGTCAGTGTGCTGCAACTGTTTCTCTTCCTTGGCCTGAATAACTTTGCTCGATCTCTTCCACTTGTTTCAGTTCGGAAGTGTGAAACACCCCTCTGCCCCAGTGCCCTGGATTATCAACCCTGCGAATAAGGAGCCCTTCGAGAAAACGAATGAGCATGAGGAGCTGAATTTACTAGAAAAGGTGAGTTCATACCTATTCCCTCCTGCTCCCCTTTTCTCCTCAGGGTTTCTATTGCATTATGGGAGAGAGGCAGGGACACACCTTGCACAGCTCGCCAATTGATTGCACACTTCATTCACACGTCATTCACTCACACACTCACTCCCACGCCCAATTTAGAGTCTCCAATTAGCCTGACATGCATGTTTTTGATTGTAGGAGGAAACCAGAGTACCCGAAAACCACGTGAACATGGGCAAAACATGTAAAATCCACACAGAAAGGCCCCAGACTGGAGTCAAATTTGCAGCTTTCTTTTTTCCCTGCGCCATTGTGCTGCTCCTTTTGATGTTATGTGGAAGATAAAGTCATTCTCCAGGAAGTGCAAGGAAACAATCGTTGAAGCGCAAATACACAAGTGTTAGAATTTGATCACTTTCATGGAATATATTCTTTGAGATGTTTTGTGTGTTTATTCCAAATTGACAAAATGGAGGAAAGTGTGAGCTGAGATTTTAGCTCGTATGTCATGTTCACAGCACGAGCAGGAGCTGTCAGAACTGCGGCTTGGCGTGGAGCAGGTGACAGAACGCGAGCTGGAGATGGCCAAGCGTCTGGAGGACTTCATCGCCCAGAGCCAGGAACAAAATGCAGTGCTGCAGGCAGAGGTCCAGGAATTGCAAAACCTGCTTGTGATCCGTGAGGAGCAGCTCGCTAGTGCCATCTTCAGGTGAATTGCGCGACAGCAACTGCTCTCAGAGATCATTTATAACACATTAGGTGCAAAATACTGGCTATAAATACGTTATAACCTCAGCTCCATTTGTAGTACTGTCGATTTCAGTTCACTTGTGGAGTTTATTAAAGATTTTTTTTGTTTTATTTTGTAGACCCCCTCCTGTTTTTTTTTTAGAATTTGACATTTCTAACCTGAATCAGGAATGGCCAATTAGCAAACTATGTGCAAACTATGTGTGACTCATGATCCCATTTCCAAAGAGCACACAATTTGCGTTTCTCCTCTGAAACGCGCCTGTCAACTGCTGCTTCTTTTCACACTCAACTGCAAATCATCAGCTTGATTACACTGCAACTGACAAGCGCCCGAATGGCCAGTAGGAGACGCTTGAGCGAAGCACAATGCTAACCAAAACTGACTGCATCCCTGCAATATCCCTAAGCAGCGCCAAGCCAGTGCTGCCCTCTCCAGACCTCTGGGTATAGTCAGCAATTGGCACGGCTGGATATAATCCAATGCAGTGGTGATCACTCTTGCAAAACGAGTGGCACCTTTACCAGTTCAGCTGACCAAGAGGCCTCTAACCACTTCCTGTTTTAATTAGGTTGGGAGTGATAGAAGAAGAGCGGGAGGAAGACGAAAGGAAGCTCAACGTTGCCGTTGCAGCAGCGGAGAGAATGAACCAACTGGTGAGAAAAAACTTGCCTTCCATGCAGCCTCCATTATTCATTAACTAAAAGAGAATGTTATGCAACCATGACCAGATTTTTGGCCTGTCCCACGCTGTTATAAACTGAGTGAATGGAACAGTTAAATTAATGCATTGTTTCCTGGTTATTTTAAATGTAGGTTGAGCCCTGTGTGCATTTAACTGTAGTTTGCACTTAGACACAGAACTCTTATTGTACTTTTACTTAATGTAAAATTACAGTTAAAATAACTGCCAAAAATGTGCCAGTTAAATCAACTGGCAAAAAAAAGTGCCAGTTTATAAAAGTGAAGCCTGCACGAGCTACCATTGCACCACTTGGTGCTGATTTCATTGGGAGTTTTGCTTTAAGTCGTGGGAAATTACATGATACAGTATCTGTCATTTTATTTCTCAGGAGGAGCAGTTCGCTGGCCTACTGAAGGACATGTCCCAGATCGGTGGCGTCCGAATCGGTGGAAACACAAACGCAGAACATACTGCGCTGGAATCAAGACCTGATATGGAAAGCAGCTGAAAGCACAGACAGTTCAGGGGTTACATACAGTGCAATATATTGCTGTAATCCTTTGTAGAGTACAGTTGGTGTGCACTGCAGATGGAATAGTGCTTGTCAATGCCCCACTTAGCTCTGAATTACAAGACAGAATTACGCAACAAAACGGAAAAATCTATTTTTTGAACTGTGGGCAGCAGCACTTATAACATAGATGTGAAATATTGTGTTAGTATAACCCATAACTCATATTTTTTACCCTTCAGGAACAAATTCATATTCATTGAACAGAAATTTCGCTGTGCTGCAGTGTATGTTTTTTGCTGCTATCCAGGGACATGTTTTGCTTTGAGTGGAGGGGCTTTTTAAATGACAGATAATGTGTTAATTTCAGAGGTTAATAAAGCTCATGAAAATATGTTGTTACCTGCATTTCCTTATGGCGGGGATGGGAATACAGACAGGCGAATATTCATAACCACCGCACTCACTGAAGGAAAAACATCGGAATTCACATAGTTGATTTTTATCGAAATGACCCAAACTCCATTTTTATGTGAATCAAATGGACCATAGAATACCAAAATGCAAAAGAATACTGTATCTTTCATGCTCGTGCTGTATACGCTACCATTTTGACGTTAACCTGCAATGAACTCAAAACCAAACCTAATTATAGTTATCGGAGGTTTCATTGTAACTGTATGTTCCTGAATCAAAGCTCAAAACAAATACCAGCAAATATTACAAATAATAATAATAATTTGTTGATTTGCTAAGCATATTGCAGTGATATGTACATTTTAAAAAGGGAACTGACAGGATTTACTCGCCTTGTAGGCGCCGAGGTAGAATGGTTGGAGAAGAAATTGCTCAACTATACATAACTTCCGAGAGACCGCCAGAACTTGGGCAATTATTTACTTTGCCACACTCAACATGGCGAGTGGAACCGGCCCGTAATCTCCGTACCCCTCCCCTAACACCCGCTGATGTCACGCTGCGAGCCGTGGCCTGCCCTGCTGGCTGCAGCGGAGCGCAATGGAGGCTCGTGTCTGGGCTGCACGAAGTGCGTGCGAAAAAAAGAGCACCCCGGTGTGACAGCTAAAAAACAGCGACACGCGCGGAGCAAGTCAACGCACATACACGCGCACCGACACACGCATCCGCAGACACCAGTGAAAACATGCGACACGGCGCCTAAACGGCCTGGGAGCGCACCTCGACCGTCAGCCGAGCCAGGCCATTCTCCGTGAGTACTTTGACAACACCGTCAGCAAGGAGCGGTTTTGGAAGCTAACTTAGTAAAAAAAAAAAAAAAAAAAACACCACATACGCCGAAATCGTGACGTTTTCAGAAATGTATGTTAACTGTAAGGATGTGGGCATTCTGTAAATCACTCGGCGACGCTTCTCCGTTGAATCCGAAGAGCTTTCTCGTTTCTGGAGATTGGTAGCCAGCTGCATTGATAAGGAGCTAGTTAGCATGAAGATAGCAAAAGCTACATGGCTATCTGGCTGTCTTTGCTTTTCTCACTTGTGTACTGGGCACGTGCATTTATCTGGCTTTTCACCCCGAGTTCGTGTGTTACGTTACTGTTCCTCGTGGATTTATTGTCGCATAATAGTTGCGCACCTTAATAATAATGATAAATACGCTGACCCAAAAATATGTCTTTTAAAACACTGCGTTAGGCACAGTGCTAGTTGACTTTCTGCGCCTGGTGGTGGCACTTAACGGAGTTGTGGCATTCCTCCACTTAAAAATAAACTGATCGGTGTCCGCGGGATTGATTGGGGAGTTCCTGCATATGTGTCAAGTTATAGTCAATCTCTGCTTGTTGCACACAATCATTTTTATTACTACCTGTCTCGGGTATCCCCCTCTAGAGGCATTCACATTTCCATAAATTAAAACTGCTCAGTCTTAGCTACATAATATTTTGTTTTGCAATTTAAATCTTTGTTCCCCTGCCATAAGCGTTGTAATATTTGCAAATAAATAATTGTTCTGAATTATGATTTCAAATGGATGAAATATGGTGTATTTGCCCGAGCTGTTCAAGTAGTTTTTTCTTTTTTTTTTTTTTACAGCTAATACCATTTGTTTATCTTGAGAGCAATTCCATGTCTTTTCAACAGATTTTAGAAAATGCATCTGAATGACCTTGGATTTGCTTCATACTTCATGCAAATAATGCAGTTGTACCTAACCAGTAGTGTGAAACAATTTTGGTTTCCATCTTCTTTTTTTGCCAACCTTAAAGCAAGTCTAATCTAAAAACAATCATTTCATTGGAAAGTGCACCTTTTAATTCATATTTTATTTATGGAATTGGTACCTCAGCCAAAGTGTATTTATGAAGGTACCAAATACACCATCTTTTACTAAAAATAGGCATTCTGCACAAAACAGTACTAGAAATTGGCTACAGCAATGTCAAGAACTTTGAAGATTTGAAGGAATAGTGTCAACTTCAGGAGTTTGAACAATGACATCTGGTGCATGGGTATACTTCCTGCCAGTTGGTATGTGTTAGGCATCAGTGATCTTCAGGATATGCACAAGAGGCACTCGACTGATATCTTCTCTTGTGGGCCAACTGTAAGTGTTTGAGGGAACATGAGGATGCATAAGTGTTACTTGTACATCTTGTTCCACCTCCGAAGTTGCTCAAATATTGCCTGGCCACCACTTTAGGTCATGCATATGTTCAGCATATTTTCCAGGAACTGTATCTGTAAGAGAGACTTCTGATTTCGCAGCAGTTTGTTCCATCACATTTGAGCAATTCCCACTTCAGTCCACAATGAAACTAGAGACACACAGTGTTCTCCATTTTTAAACATGATGAGTGAGCGAAGATTTGAGTTTGTTCAAAAAGTAGTCCCATTTTAATTAACCCCTCTGCGCAGAATACAAATAATGCCAATTTTTCCTGTGATGCATGGGCCTATTTAGGCTTTATAACTCAGTGTTTGTGTCTCAGAGACTATGGAAAATTATTCCAGTGAACCAAGACATTTGAAAATTCAAATACAGAATTATTTTGGAGTTAAATTTTGTAATTAATGGACGACTGTGACTACATTTGGGCAAAGGGGTTAATAAAAACGTTTTTGTTGGCTTGGAGTAAGTGTGCAGGTGTCAGCTTTTTCTGTACGCACAGGTTTTTCTTTCAAAATAATTATCTTTCTTCAAATCACCGTAGTTCACCAAACTTCCCGGGTCATGCTTTTTGTAGTGTCTCCAGTGTTATATTCTTTTAGTCTATATGCCAAAGGAAGAAAACAATTTGTTTAGTTTGGAAGCCGTTACATTGTTTGGGCATGTATTGTTTAGTCCATCATTTTTCTTCTATACAGCTTAGCTGTGCAATCTCTGTAATTATATCTGATAGTTCTTGACCAGACCTTTCAATTTAACCCTCTCCAGGCTCATGTTGCAAATTTGCAACAATAAATCAATTGATGACTGACTATAAAATATATAGACCACATGGGAAATGGTTTAATAAAGTTACCCTTCCAGCTCAGTATTGCAAAAATACAACGTTAGTTCCCCCTGCAGCCACTAGTGTATAAGAACTTTTCTCCATGAATGAAATATTTTTCATATCTCAAAATAATAAATTGGGCTGGAGAGGGTTAAAACCAGTTTATTGAAAATCAAAACATATGCACACCTTCAAAAAGGCAGGTAAACAAGGCCAAGGCTTCAAGATGGTTGGTAAGATGTTGGAAATATTTTAGATTTTTTAGAAAGCCCCCCTGCTGAATTATCACCGCAAGAAAACTCAATAGCTACGTAAAATACGTAGTATCTGAGAAAACTGCTTCTGAAATGGGTGTGTTGGGAGAATTTTAAAAACTTTTCCCGTCCATAGCTTGGCCTTGAAAGTGTTCAAACTCCGCTTGATAATACTTTCTGAACGTATTTAAGAACAAATCCTGAAAAACATAGCTGCAGCTATTCCTCTCCATTTGAGAGCATCTTAAAAATGCATGTAGAAAAAATGTGAACTAGGGACTATCTGGGATCGCAGCAGCCATGACAGCGAAGCTGTCATTCTTTCAGTGTTACAGTCCTCATTATAAAGTGTTTGGTGAGTGTGTTCTCAGACCACACCCATCTTCAAACTCTGCCTTTCTTTTTAACCCAACTACGCACCTGTAATGTTTCGTGGCTGCATCTTTTAAGGTTGAAGTGCTATCGTATTTCCAAGAATTGTCCCAAAACTGAAATGCAGACAGACAGACAAATAAACACCTGCAAAAATACTTAAATAATTTTTCATGTCATTTCTTTTGTGGTTTCTGACTATTCTTGTCGAAATTCGCCCCGATGACTGCTGAAAAGTATTCTTGCATTGTTTTTGCAGCTGGAAATTGCTATTGCAGCTGGTAAAAATTCAGGGGCGCGGTTTTCCACTAAAATTTGAATGGAGAAAGACATTGAGCTCAAATAAACTCTTTTTAGACCGCTTGGCCTCTAGGCCAATCAGGCTTAAGCTGTGATTAGATGCCTTTGTGGTGGTCTGTCGTGTGTCTGTGCATCTGTAAACATTTTGCCTTGTCAGCACTCTTAACACCTACAGTTTTTCAAAGATCCTTTTCATATTTTGTAGGCGTGTATACGGAATTAAAATCTTGGCCAAGTTCAATTTTGGCCGTGTTTGGCCAAGTGAGCGCAGTGGCTTTGCTGCTATTTTTTTTCCATTTGGCTTGTAAGACGGAAGAACATTAATTGAAAGGATTCTGAGGCCTTTTTCTCGGCAGGTGTGATAATTTGACCTGGAGTGATGTCTTATTCTTAAATAATTTTCTCTCGACTATCAGATGAATGTTACTAATGAATATTTCACATTATGTGACAATATTTGCCAAAAACAGACTGCACAGTGCAATTATGAACATTTTGTTTCAAAGTCAAACCAATTATGAATATAAGAGAGCCTACAATTAATCCTGAGCCTGCTTACGATCCTGAGGTGGTTTCACAAGTCTCCATTTTCCATGCTGATCTTTGGTACCATTATCAAGACGAGTTACAGGTCATGAAACCTTCATTCTGATCATTAATTACGTCTCGTAAGTGCACAATGCACCCCATTGTTTTGCAGCTGTGCTAAGGTCTTCTCGTGTAGCTATTCCACAAAGATCATTTGTGTTGGTTTTTGACAGATGTGTATTTCATGAAAAATGTTGCTCATTTGAGTCGAAAGAAGACAAAGAGCGAATCTCTTGGCTTTTTAACGGGCCTTGAGAAGGAAATATCCTGAGACTAAACAGCTTGAGGTGGGAGCCTCTCCTGGCCATGTGCGATAGGCGATAACTCGTGTTTCTGTGTGTCTGTTCAGTGGCTGAGGGGTCGTTTGCTATGTAGAGACAGGAGAAGGTTGGCGGACTGCGGCGTTTTTGGGGACCATGGATCCCGATGATGGGTCCCCTCCCTCGCTCTGGAACCCCTCCTCCCTCGTGACGGACCCCGGGGACCCTCTGCTCTCCTCTTCCCTCAGCCCAGGGTCCCCAAACCACCTACATAGCACCTTACAGGTGAGGAATAGGGAGGGAGAGAGTGGGATCCCGGCCCTACGTTCTCTCACTCCAAACACAAGCAAACAAACTGTGGCTGTGAAGGATGCATATCGCTCTTTGTTGGCTTGTTTGTTTCATTCACACAAAAAAGGAACTGAATGTCGTCGGTTGTTGTTTTTTACGGCTTATTTTTGCTGAGTGGCTGCCCAGCTCTGTTCCTGGCGATGCATCTCACGCGTGAAGGCTGTTCGGCGCTTTTGCGAAGTACGCGCGGTTTGCGTTTTGCGTGGCACTGGACGGCGGGCCGAGCGTTTATACTTGTGCCGTTTTGCGTAGGTCATGCAGGCCACTGAAAGAGAGTTCTGCTGTAACTCGTTGTTTTACAACCTTAATTCGGAAAAGGTTGGGACTGTATGAAAAATGCACGTAAAAATGCACCGAAAACGGTGATTTCTAAATCCAAATTTGACTTGTATTTCATTGCAGACAGTGTAAAGACGAGATGTTGCATGCTTTGTCTGGTCAACTTCATGTTATTTGTGAAGACAGTGTATTAGGTGCCTTACCAATTTGTTTTGTTTATTTATCTGTCATATTTAAATGCTTCAGATCATCTGGCTTAGACAATGTGAGTTAACACAAGATTGAGCTTTTAAGTAATCATTTAATTGATTGAAGGTAAAGAGTTATTCAAAACCAATATCACCCATATGAAAAATTCTGTGCCCTCCTAAAATTAATAACTAGTTGTTCCATCCTTGGCGACAGCGACTGCCATCAAACTTCTGAGATTTCTGGCAATGACTTTATTACATCGCTGCGGAAGAATTTTCTTCACAGGATTGGTTTAATTAAGCCACATTGGAGGGTATTTGAGCATGAATTGTTCAAAGTCGTGCCACTACATGTCAATAGGATTCCAGTTTGGACTTTGACTGGGCCACTCCAAATACTTCTTTTTGTTGCCATTGAGCTATGCAGGTAGACTTGGATGTGTGCTTTGGATCATTTTCTGACTGCATAACCCACCTGCACTTGACCTTATGGTCACAAACGGCTGGACATTCCTCTTCTGTATTTTTTGGTAGAGGGCAGAATTCATGGGAAGTTGGTCAGAACCTGAGGCAGCAAAGCAGCCCCAGGCCACCTCTCTGCCACCACATGGTTTGGCTGTTCTTATGGTGTTGTTATTTTGGAACGCAGTCTGAATCTTTACGCCAGATGTGATGGGACCCATTTCCTCCCGAAAGTTCCACTTATGATTCATCAATCAGCATCCAGGGTAGACGTAATGAAGTTGGACAGAGGATTGACAGTTTGCAAATGCATGTGAAAATCATTGAAACTTTTAAAACAATGTTTATTAACGGGATATTGGAAGAAATGTGGATCTTTCACTTTGTACTGCATTACATAATTGCAAAATTCAAGGAATCTGGAAGAACTTCTGTGTGTCAAGGGGTAGGTGAAAGCCTCAGCTGAATACTTGTGATCTCTGATTACTCAGAGGGTCCTGCCTCAAGAATTGTGAATTATCTGTAAGTGATATAACCGGATTTGCTCAGGATTACTTTGACAAACCTCCACAAATGGCAGTTTACACTTTTCCCTTTCAGGCTTAATTCAAAAATCCTGGGAGAGCTTCATGCTGCTATACTTACCGCAGTAACCTGTATATGGGCTAAAGCGCGACTTCTCTGCCTTCAGGAACAGTTGGAATTTCTTCGATTGCATTAACCTTACGGAAATCACGGTACTTACAACATGACATGCGCATTTCTGTCAGCCACGACACATTTGGATTAGAAGGTTAATTGTGCAAACATGAAGCCTCATGTTAAGAGTGCTCAGAAGAACTGTTGACTTCTTCGGGCTCGGACGTATTTGCAATGGTTTGCTCTGTCGTGGGATGGGATTGCGCCAGTGCCCTTGGCAAGAGTGACTTGTACTTCTGCGAAAGCATCATTAATGCTGACAAGAACATAGAGATTTTGGAGCAATATATACTGCCTTCGAGACATCTTTTCCCGGGATGCCCATGCATATTTCAACAAGACGATGCAAATCCACATTCGACATGCATTACAAAGGCATGGTTGCATAGGGAAGAGGGTACAGGTGTTGGAGTAGCCTGCTTGCAGTCGCGACTTGTTCCCAGTAGAGACCGTCCAGTGCATTTTGAAAAGCTAAATGCGACAATGAAGATCACATACCGTTGCACATTTTAAGAATGGGATAAAATTACCCCTGAAACTCTTAATAACTGAACTCTTCTGTCCCTGAATGTTAATTCACTGTGATGAAAAGGAATAGCGACATTACAAAGTGATAAATCCTTTACTGTCCCTACTTTCCTTTAAACATGTAATGCAAGAATCAAAATAATGTTTTTATTTTGAAAAAACAATGAAACGCATGCATTGAAACAACAAATAATGTGCTATTATACCAGTGGGCTCAAAAATTACTGGCATCCCTGGTTAGCAATGCACAAACAATTCTTTAAAAAATTCCAAAAACTTATTTATAAAGAGACTCTAAATTACAAAATGTTAGAAATACTTTACGATATTAAAGTTCCAATGGAGCCAACCAAAATCATCTACTGATTAAATTAATTTCCTCCAAATCCAGGTTTTACAATTGATGGCACGCTTAAAGATTATTGGAAATAACATCTACCAAAATTAAATTCCATTTATTTAAGTTTTATCTTCGTGTTAAGGAGCTACAGTTGCAATCAGAATTATTCAACCCCTTTTGCAAATTAGGTTTACTGGCAAAATTTACAAACTTTCTGCTGTTTGCAATGAACAAAGCAAACAAGGACAATTTAAATGGCGCAACACAACAAATCTTACAAGCGGCTTCTCCAAATTCAACACAAAATGCCACTTTTAATGACTACTGCTGGCTCAAAATTATTCAACCCCTTCAGGACAAGCATGTTTAATAAAGCAGAAAACCCTTTTGCCGCTATGGCTTGCTGGAAATGTGATGCATAGGCAAATGCCAGCTTTTGGCAGCTTTCCCACTGAATCTTAGCCCAGTCCTCATGGACAATGGCCTCCAGTTCACTAATATTCTTGGGTTTGCATGCTGCACTTGTCTTCCTCAAATCCTACCAGAGATTTTTTTATGGGATTCAAGTGAGGCGACTGTGATGGGCACTCTAGAATCTTCCCAGACTTCTTCTGAAACCAAGCTTGGTCAGTGTTGAGGTATGCTCAGGATCATTGTCCTTTTGGAAGGTCCAATGATGCCCAAGCGTCAGCTTAGCTACAGACGGCACGATATTTTCTCCTTGGATATCCAGGTACTTGACTGAATCCATCTTGCCCTCCACACTTTGCAGATTTCCAGTCCTAGAGGAAGTAAGGCATCCACAGAGCTACAAAAAGCACCCACAATTCTTCATTGTAGGCAAGGTGTACTTTTCAGCATAAGCTTCTGTATTTCTCCTGCAGACATACCACTGATTCATTTGCCCAAAATATTCCAGTTTTGTTTCATCACTCCACAGAACAATATCCCCAAACTTCTGTGGCTTATTTATATGGTTTTGAGCTTACTGGAGCTTGTGCTTTTGGGTCAGTTGTGGTGTATGTGGTGAGACCTTCAACGTTTAGTATGCACCTACTGTGCGAACTGAAACCTCAGTGCCCTCTGCCTCCAAGTCTTGCTGAGGGTCTCCTGCAGTCACTCGAGGGTTTTTGACCACCCGTCTCCTCAGGAATCTGGTGACAGCCATTGATAGCTTCCACTTTCTGCCACATCCTGGTACTGTGGCCACCCTTCCTTTAACTCTGAACTTGCAAACTATGCTTCCAACTGTATCTACAAAAATTCAGTACCTGCGTTACCTTTTTGTATCCTTTTCCTTGTTTGTCCCAGGCAATCATCTCTATTAGCTTTTTGGACAATTCTTTTGACAGCCATATTTCTAATATGCAATCAAATGTCAAGGTCAACAAATCCCTAGGGAGTGCAAGTATTTGATGCGTTCTATCTCAAGCAAACCTGATGCTACTAATTAAGCTCTTGATTAGCTGCATTAGGTGTGTTTGAGACAACACCTGATTTGCAAATATGCTCTTCTGAGGGATTCTATTCGGGGTTTGAATAATTTGAGGCTGCAGCAGTCATTAAAAATGGCATTTTGTTTTAAATTTGGAGAAACCACATGTAATATTAGTTGTGTTGAGCTATTTAAAATGTTCTTGTTTGATCTGTTAACTGGTAATGGCTACAGGAAGACACAGAAACGATTGAGTTTGCCACTGAGGGCTGTCAGGGCAGCTATTTAAAAATTCCAAAGCATAGAGGGTGGAGGAAGCAACTGCATTTTACCCTCCGGCTTAATGAGGAGGATGGTGAGAGAAGCAACAAAATCCCCATGAATCACTGAAGGAATTACAGGCTTTGGTGGCATCTTGGGGTCACCAGGTTTCAAAAAGCACCATCAGATGTCACCTCCACAACCACAGGCTCTCTGGTCGGATCGCCAGAAGAAAGCCTTCTCTGACTAGAAGACACAGAAGCAAGCGCTTCGAGTTAGCCAAATGTCATTTAATTGTGACAAACAAGGTGCTTTGGTCTGATGAGTCCAAAATTGGACCTTTTGGTCAGATACAGCATTGGCATGTTTGGCATGGAAACAGAGATGCACACAAGGAGAGGCACCTCATACCCACGGTGAAATATGATGGTGGGCCAGTCATGTCTTGCAGCTGTTTTTAATCAGGAGGTCCAGGGGCGCTGGTTTAGATTAAGGGAATAATGAATTCCACCAAGTATCTGGACATTTTGGTTGCCTCTGCCAAAAGGCTGGGTTTTGACAGTAGATGGACGATCCAACAAGACAAAAGCACACCTCAGGATTCACACAGAAATGGTTCTGTGATGGCAAAATCAAAATTATGTAATTGCCATCTCAGTTGCTTGACCTCAATCCATTTGAAAACCTGTGGGCTGAGTTTAAGAGGGAAGTTGATAAACACAAACTCAAGAATGTGAAGGATCCTGAAAGGATCTGCCTTGAGGAATGTTTCAGAATCCCCCCAAATGTATGCCTTAAAGGTGCGCTATGCAAGTTTGTTTATTTTCTGCATGATTATATTTTTGTCCCAGTTCGCCAACATCTCTCCACAATCCGCAAGCTGCCTGCCCTTATATTCACTGTAAAAAAAACCCGGGCTCGGGAGGCTGCACAGGCGTCACAAACTGCAGATAAACACAAGTGGCGTAGGCTGTGCCCCATAGCATAACAAACCATCACGGCCAATCACGACAAGAGTTGACTGCTATTGAAGCATGGGAAGGAGGGAACTATGGGAGGCAGGGGCGGGCTACCTCTGTTTTGTTTGAGTTCGAATGTCAACAGAAGTGAAAGTAAACAAACTTGCATAGTGCACCTTTAACCTTGTCAAAAATTACAGGAAAGACTCCATGCCGTTATCCTCGCCAGAGGTGGTTGCACTGAGTACTAAATGAAGGATGCCAATTATTTCGATCCTTGCTTTTTTAAAAAATTAGTTTTAAATGATTGTTATAATTTTGGTTATTTCCATTGAAACAGTAATAAAGTATTTCACATGTTAGTTTATTCAATTTTTCTGTAATTGTTTATATTTTTTAGTTTTTTTGGGCATTGCCAGGGATGGCAGTAATTTTTGTGCCCACTGTACTGTTTTCCTTTTTTTATTATCCCCCCGGCATAAATGCGGGAAGATATAGTCATTGCCTCGTCCGTCTGTCTGTCCGTCCGTCCGTAATCATTTGGTTTCCGGAGCAGAACTCTGATACTATGCAAGATATCAGCACCAAACTTGGTACATGTGTTGTTTGTATGGTCTAGATGTGCATTTTGCTACCTTTGACATTAAGGGATTCCAGAAAAACTTAGGCATTCCCATGTAGTGATGGGCAGTAAATTTACTTATTCCCATTAACTCTCCAACCATATATTATAGTGGTTAAAAAACATTTTATTTTTTATTATATATTTTCAGATACATGTTCTGTACAGTTTGACTAGAAGATTCAATAAGGCAGTGGCCGGGAGCATATGTCATCTTCAGATGACTCTTGTTTTGAATTGGATTCGCAGTAATTTTTTATTTATATGAATCAATCTAATTTTGTTGTTCAAAATTTATTTTAGGATTCGCTGTCGTCTCGCGTCAAATCGCCAGTAAGCCAGTCATTGCCTGTGTGGAGTGCGCAATCACAGGTAGCTAACTACAGGTTTTAAAATTGTTGAGGAGGCATAGGACATCTATGTGAATGTAATTTGTAAACAACACATCCGTAGCGCATCCCACAAGCCCCTATAAAGTCTCGTTTTTAAATGAAATGTGCAGAAGTGTAGAACGGCCTATAGTTTTTAATACATCTCTGACGAAGCAAACCTCATTCAGCTCTGAGAGATGCTGCTTTGATTGAGCAGCCTGGTTGTGGAATCGAAGAGGTGTACTGTGATGCACGCTCACCATTAGCCAAGCTTTCTTCGCGTGAGCTGGCTCGACATACCCTGTTCTCATGATGAGAGATGCCTTAAGTTACCATGGTCGGTTGAAAGAGAATCACCTTTGTGACATTGAAAACCCTGGTTTTAGGTTTAACGTACCTCACTAACCCACTAATCTCGCTTCATACTACGCTCCCCAGGTGTGTCACTTTGAGTTGTAATGAAAGTGTATGAGATAATGTATCGCCTGGAATAAGATTTTAGCTGCCTCTGGCTTGCTTGCTGTGACAGAGGTGGATCTGAGGTATGGAAGTCTCTGAGTTGGGTTCCTCCTTAGGTTTATCCCCTCTGGTGAATGTTTTCCCTTCTGCTGTTTAAAGTATTGGTGTGAAACCCCAGTCCTGTGGTGAGTAGCCTTGAGAACATGGCATGTGAGGTCTTTAACCAGTCAGTGACTGAAATGAATTTGCTGTGTAGAAACAGGACAAAACTCAGCAAACGCTTTGGCCTTGCAGGACTGGAGCTTGAATTCCCTGGTTCTAAGATTTTCTCCCCAGGCCCCTCTGGCTTTTCTGTTTTCCTTTTTAAACCGCAGAAGCTGTTTTGGGCTGGGGGTTTGAGCTGGGCTCTGCCCTTTCTGCTGCTGTCAGTAGTAGCACCCAAAAACCAGGAAAGTGCACCTTTTGCTGAGAAATTCCTACGAAAACTTAGAATACATCGAAGTTTGATTTGAGGCCAGCTCTGTTAGCCTCGGAAAAATTTTACCGAGGTAGACCGAAGTTTGTCTGCTAGGCCTCTGCTCACACCAGAACAAAGGGGAGGCGTGAAGACAATCTAACACATGCCTCATTACAGACCTACCTCCAGTACTGCAGTCCAAACCCCAGTTAATTGTGCGAATTACCAGTACTGCCTGTTCAGCAGGGTGCTGTGTAATAAAGCCAAACCCGAGTTGCAGTCTGGATGCAGTCCAATCCGAAATTCGCCGAATTTTCAGTGATAATTCGTTCTGTGAATTTTCCTGAATTTTCTTCGGCCACCAAATTTTTAATGGAAAACAGTGGCCAAAAAAATTTTTGGGTGTATGGAAAAACATGAATATTCGCTGAATTTCGTGGGAACTTTGGAATGGTCTGTACTGTAGTTCAGCCTGCCGTGTCTGTGCTGCATACAGGAACTGGCAAAGGGCAGAACACTGTCATTATACAGGTACTACTCGGAAAATTAGAATATCGTGTAAAAGTCGGTTTATTTTGGCAATCCAACATAAAAGGTAAAACTAATATATTTAATATATAATATATTGACTCATTACATGCAAAGTGAGATATCTCAAGCAATTGTTTGTTGTAATTTTGATTATGATTTACAGCTCATTAAAACCTCAAATACAAAAACTCAGAAAATTAGAATATTGTGAATATAACCAATATTGTGTGTGAAACAACACACAGGCGGATGCTGGACATGGGCTTTAAATGTCGAATTCCTGTTGTCAAGCCACTCCTCAACAGCAAGCAACGCCAGAGGCAACTTCACTGGGCTAAAGAAAAGAAGAACTGGTCTGTTTCCCTGTGGTCCAAAGTCCTCTTTTCTAATGAGAGCAAATTTTGCATCTCATTTGGCAACAAAGGTCCAAGAGTCTGGAGGAAGACTGGAGAGGCGCATGATGGAAAATGCATGCAGTGTTAAGTTTCCCCAGTCTCTGATGACTGGGGGAGCCATGTCAGCTGCTGGTGTTGGTTCCCTGTGCTTTCTCAAGTCCAGAGTAAACGCAGCAGTCTACCAGAACATTTTATGCTTGCTTCAACGAACCAGCTTTATGGGGATGCAGACTTCATCTTCCAGCAGGACTTGGCACCTGCCCACACTGCCAAAAGTACCAAATCCTGGTTCAACAACCACGGGATTACTGTGCTTGATTGGCCCGCGATCTCACCTGACCTGAACCGCATAGAAAATCTGTCAAGAGAAAGGTGAACGAAAAGAGACCAAACAATAAAGAAGAGTTCAAGGCCGTGATTGAAGCATGCTGGTCTTCGATAACAGCCGAGAAATGCCACAGGCTGGTAGCATTCATGCCACGCCGGGTTGAAGCAGTCATTCATGCAAAAGGGGCCCCAACCAAGTACTAATTACAGATGCAAGATTTTCCTTTCAGAGGCCAGAAATTTTTGTATTTAAAATCCTTATTTATTTATTTATTTATTTATTTTAAATTGATTTCATGTGATATTCTAATTCTCTGAGTTTTTGAATTTGAGGTTTTCTTGAGCTGTAAGTCCTAATCAGCAAAATCAAAACAAATAAAAGCTTGAAATATATTGATTTGCATGTTATTTGTCTATATAATATGTAGGTTTCACCTTTTAAGTTGAATTACAGAAATACATGAACTTTTTGAGAATATTCTAATTTTCTGGGTAGTACCGGTATTATGAACAACAAAAACACGTTCAGTATTCAGAATGTATTCAATCTGCGAAAGCACCAATTTACAAACAAATTAGATACACAATGTAATTTTTAAAGAGGAGCTTCTTGAGAGAAAGTGAATATCGAGGTGTTGTCCAAACTTAAGTACACTGGACAGACTTCGGGATACCTCGGTAAAATTTTTCCGAGATTAACCGAGTTCGCCGAGTCAAATCTTCATTAAACCTCAGTGTATTCTTAGGTTTTGTAAGAATTTATCGGGAAAAGGTGCCCTTTCGCTGTTTTTAGGTGCTACTAGTGTCTGTAAACCACCGAATTGTGAAAAGCACTATAGGGATAAAATGTTATTGAATTCCTGTGAAAAGCGCATGCAGATGAAATTTTATTGAACAAATGTGAAAAGCACCACAGGACAAATTGTTATTGATTTGCTGTGAAATGCTGTACCAATGAAATGTTATAGAATTGCTGCGAAAAATGGCTTGTGGATAAAGTGTAGTTGAATTGCTGTGAAAAGCGCGTTGATGGATAAAATGTGATGTAATTCCTGTGAAAAGTGCTATGCAAATTAAATGTAATTGAATAGTTGTGAAAAGCGCAGTATGGATAATGTGTTATTGAATGGCTGTGAAAAGTGCTATACAGATAAAAATGCAGTTGAGATAAAGAGCCTCTGATGTCGCTGTCCTCCACAGAGCGCCTGCTCTCCTGTCGCGACAGGAGAGACCGCCGTGAGCGGGGGCCCCTGGGTCGGAGACGAGGAGGTGTCAGGGGACCCCACCCTCAGGACAGGACCGGGAGGAACCGCACAGAGGGGCCCGCGGTCCTCAGCCTTCCCCTCCTCCCTGGCCTGGGACTCTGACTCAGAGAAAGAGACTCTGGATGGTGATCATGTATTTGATACCTTTCTGACAGAGAGAGTGCCGCCCCTTTTATAATGTTGCCAAAATTGTGCTTGATTGGAGTTAAAACCAAAACTGCGCCATAGCTGAAGTACATGGACCTGTGGTCTGAAGCCCTGCTCCTGGAGTGGCTCAAGCTTTGTTGGTTTTTTGTTCTTACTCAGCATTTTACTGATTCCCTCAAAGCGGTTGATTTCTTTGGAAGCTTTGGTCTGAGTAGGGTGCGGGTTTTAGAGTGATAAAAATACTTTGCAAGCCCTGTATCTCCAGGACCACGGCTGCATGCCTGCACCTGGACATGACATGGAGTGGCACTTGGCCAAATTTTGCATTTAGCGCCCTCTGGTGTCTGGTATGTTAACACTCAACAGTTACATAACTTGAGTTCTGTATGATTGGATGCAGTCAGTACTCCTGATACTACAGTGGTAACCAACACTTTTCCTGGAAATCTTCTGTCCTTTTGGTTTTCACTCCAATCTTAACAAACCGCACCTCATTCTGCAGATAGAATGAATTGAATGGATAATTGAAAGAATCAGGTGTGTGAGATTAAGGTTGCAATGAAACTTATGGAGGATAGACCCCTGGGAGCAGGGTTGGTGATTAATGCTTTAGTCTGTTGAAGTGCAGGGAGTGAGTGCTCCAGGTCTGATAATAAGAATTTTTCTGCCATAGTGGGCAGTCGTTTGCCCTCCTCAGGTGTCAGAAATACCCAACTTTTTCGCAACTTTTTTACCTTCCCCAAGTGAGACCAGTGTTGATTTGTTGCACTGTATTTGACCTGATCATCACATATTGTTTTGTAATGACATAATTTGTTGAGAACCCTTTAGGACTGGAAGATAAATTAAGATTTTATCCTCAGAAATTTTTCAAATCCTTGTAAGTTACCAGTGTTCTCCACAGGATTTGCCAGGGTGTGAGCGCCGAAGGCACGAAGCTGCCGGCGGGGGGACTAGAGGCATCGGGGTCGGTAGCGGTTAATTTTTTTTGACATGCGATGATTTAGTAAAATTGAAGTTGAATAGTGACTTTTTTGCTTTAGGCCTAATGGATCACACATCTGAAACGATACCCTATAGCATGCGAGGGGGTGAAGTTTCGATGATGTTTTGGCGCTGACGCTTGACGTTGCGCTGATCGTGTGACGTGACGTCGCGACACACGGCCAGTTAATGGATGGCATGTGGCCACATGGCCAGTGCAAAACTATGACTTCTACCAGGGTACACAGTCAATTCTTAACGATTCGTACGAAGTATACAATATATTCTGAATGTATAGGTATTAGGCTTTCTTATGAAGTATAGCATGCTTGTATTTGTTTTCATAAGTATTGGTGGCCAAAAAAAATGTGGAAAAAAAAATGGCGGAAACTTTGGAAGCAATTCTGGAAGGCTGCTGGCCCCTGCAGTCAAGCATGCCAAGTAACATATGGCCCCCCTCCCTCAGATGTTCCCTGACGTACATTTCTCACGAGGAGCGCGGGTTTGGCTAGTAATCAGAAATTGGTGAGATAAGGGCTCTTTATAGATACACACCTGAGCAGGTTGAAGACGACCGCCGGCAGTATGGTGTGTGGGGCTGACTGACAATCTTCGGAGATGATTCGCGTAATAGCGACTCCAATAGACTTTTCAAATGCGAAACTTTGTGGTGCCAAGTATGTTGATATTGGAAGGGACTCAGTGACTCAACAAAGCGACTTTCTCAACTTATAAAGGTCGGGCGGATCTGGTTTTTATTCGGACGGTTGCCATGTACAAGGGCAGCCATTCGTCGAGGTCGGGGGGCCTGCCACGCAAAACCCCTGGTGGAGATGCCTGAGTAATAATGAAGGACAAATTCCAAAGTATGCTCTGGTATCAGAGGTCAGAACCACTGTCCTCAGGGTAAATTGCAATAATCTCCATGTACAACTTTGCATTTTGCAGTGTTTCATTAATTTAAATTTAAATTTGATTAAAAAGTTTTTGTATTTTTACCTGATGTAAACCATAATCTTAAGAAAGGTCAGTTTTTGCATTGAAAACAGAATGGTTAATGGTCTAAAACTAGAGGTGTATAATCCAGGTTCCGAAAGTAAAAGTCCATCCCAGGATATTGTTCCAGCCACAAAAGACCTGGCAGCTGACGCTATTCTTCAGCTGGGAGGTAAAACTAACAAGTGAAATCTGCTGACAGGAGTTTACGGGTGGAATGAAAACATGGTAGGATTTTTACTTTCTGACCCCTGGATTATGCCCCTCTGTCTAAAACATGGATATGAAGTCTTAGGATCTTTATTTTTTCTGCCTCATCATTTTGGAAGGGGACTTTTGCTTTCAGTTTAAATAAGTTTTTTTTTTTAATGAACTCTAAACATGCTGTATTTGGGGAGTGTTGTATCACTGAAGACATGACACAATGATGAGTGATGGACCACATTCTTTGTGGGAGTTGTAGACAGTCTGCATTCTTGCGTTTGCGCAGTGCCACGAGAAAGTATTCGCTGCCCCCCCATTTCCTCGCTATTTTTCTTGCAAATTTTTCTCACGGAGTGGTTTGAGAACTTCATTAAAAATGCACTGCCCGGCCAAAAAAAAGTCACCGTTTGGAAATTAATGAAGGAATTCTATAATTGGATCATTATTGCAGTCATTAATGTGTTTCAGCTGGCAATAATCATTTTAACCATGACTGATGCAGCGCGTCGCTACTCATTTCTTAATAAATTATGTCGGAAGACACATCCCCTGATGGTGGAAAAGATGTTACAGTATTTCAGAATGGCCTGTATTTAGCAAAGAAAGCCATGAATGACAAAAACAAATATAAGGAATCATTTTCACAAACAAATTTGCCACCACAAAGTCCTGACCTGAAACACATTAAAAGTTATTGGGATGTGTTTAAGAAAGACCACTGAGTGGTTCAACCATTATGTCGAGAAAACAAGATCTCGGCCAAAAATTATGGCATTTCTGATCGAAAATAAATGTTCTGGAATTGCATATAGTTGTCAAAACAATGAAAAGACGAATATGCACTGAAATCAAAGCTACAGGGGTTCGAACTAAATATTTGAGAGTGCAACTTTTTTTTTGGCCGGGCAGTGTATAAAATTAGAGAAGAAGAATACGTGAAAACAAAACATACAGTTTTGATGGGCATTGACTTTGATTTTATGATATTCACCAAGCAACTGTCCCATGGATATCATTTTTGCCGAGTCTGTCTAATGGTGAAATCATGACCGCTGACCCTGCCTGAGCGAAGTGAGGGCTGCAGTTCCATGTATGTTCATCTGGGTTCTTTACCAAAGGAATGAGCCCTTGATGCCTTCTTGAAATTTTGTTGGGCTGACCACTCCTGGAAAGATTTTCTACCATGCCGAGTTTTGTGCAATTGAAGATAACGGCTGTTGTGGTGTTTAGCTGGAGTCCCAGAGCCCAGAGTCCTCTCTCTGAATTTCTTCAGATTGTGGCTTAGTGTGGTGCTTAAAATATTTTAGCCAACGTCACATTGATTGACAGTTGCCATTTGGTTGGGGTTTATAGTCAACCACGTTGGGAGTCATCAAGCCTGGTGTGTCAAGTTTAATTTAACTCCTAGTACCAACTGTATTGTGTGTGTTTACTCAGGTTGTCTTTATCTTGCATTAATTTTTTTTGAAGATCTGAAACAATTGATTGTGACAAAGGTGCAAAAACTGCAGAAATCAGGAACGAGACAAATGCTTTTTCAAGAGACTATATGAGCGAATGCGGTAACATTTTCCTTTTTGTTGTGTCCCCATTGTGAAGAAAATACACTGCAATTTATGAAGGGTATTATAGTACAGATGGGTGACAATATAAAGAAACAATGAGATGAATGAATGGAGGAACGTACAGATATTTTTATTCATTGATTTCATACATTGTTTAGGCATGGTTTGGGTTCAGTCCATCAGTAAGGGGGTTTAGTCATCAAAAATCGGTATGATGTTACTCTTTGTAATAACCTTCGTCCTCGAAAGAAACTTTTCCATCCTGATAAAATTGGTCTCCTTCAGGATGACAATGCTTCCTCTGTAGGGCACAAGGGGATCACTGAGTGGTGTAATGAGTGCCAAAATGATATAAATCATATGATATCGCGACCTTACTGAACACCAATGGTTGAGTTTGGACCGATGTGCTCGACAGCACTGTGTCACTACCAAAATTCAAACACCAAATGTGGGACAGTCTTTGGAAGAGGTGATGTTCCTACCTCTAGCAGGCCTGTTGGTGAATTGCAGAATGTATCCCAGAGTGTGTAAGCTGGACTCGTAGCTTGGGATGGCCCAGCGCCTCACGAAGACACTTCATCTTGGTTTTTCCGCTAATATGTCACTTGTCTATGTATATAAGTAAATATTATGAATTATTCCATAAATAATTAAAAATCTGCCTGTTCCAACCCATGAGATGCAGGTTTGGTATCACGCACGTGGGATATGGCTTTCTCGCATTGGGATTGGTCAGATTTTGTTTATTAACAATCGTCAACTTATATCTTTGTGAAAGTAACTTTGCCAGTTCTGTTCACCATTGCTGGTTTTAGCCTTGTAGGTGACAGTTTATTCAAGTCAATGGGATGAATAATTTGATAGCTGGCATGCTAATTATTTTGGCGTGTAAAGTAATAAGTTACACATGCAACTGTTGTCGTAGACGCTTGAATTTATCGATTTAATGGCGAAAAGCATTAGCATGCTAGCTAGCAAATAATTCATCCCATTAACTTGAACAGACTGCCAACCGGATGCTAAAGTTAACGCTATTTTTCAATTTTTCAAATAATACAAAGCTGGCATTCATGGGATAAGTTCTCAAATTCATGAGCCCGAAATAACGAATTTATGAAACTCGAGTCGTAATTTTCATTTCGCCGGTGGCTCGGAATGAATAAAACTGACCACTCTCGTTGCATGAATTTGATATCTCGGGCACTCTTTGGAGATCCTCTGTATATCTTATCATGTAATGCATGTTTTTCCAATTAATGGAACATGTAGCCAGATTACGATCCCAGAAGGACTGGTCCGTTGGGCTGAGTCATTAACCGCCAGATGTGGCGTAGGTGTGCATGTACCCTCTAGAAATTACCTACAGTTGCTTACGCTGAGATTATATTCCTAACATATCCGTTGCTAATATGTCATTGGGGGTTCAAGCTCCTTCTAATCCCATTTGAGCTGTGTGTAGTATTATTGTCCAACTCCTGTTCTCTGAGTGCCTATCCCTGTGCGTGCTGTGCGTTTGGTGTGACCTAGAGTTCCTAGAAATAGAGAGAGTTGTGGGTTCCAGAGACTGTGGTCACAGAGCCATTTTGTTTCCATCGTGTTATCGGACACCGTCTCAAAGTGAACGATTCTTTTTCTTCCCTCTTCCCTCTTCTCATATCCAAACATGTTCCTCTCTCATACTTATCAGAACCATCGCAAGCTAGTATATAGTTTTTCACCCGACATTAATTCATTTCCCTTCTAAAAAGAGATTGAAAAATCCCTATGATTGCCGTTGCGCGAAATGGCTTGGTTTTGCATGACGGAAAACAAAATGGCCCCTGTACTTGAGTTGTCGCTGCTCTCTCTATCCGGGGACTCGAGTGCCGCCCGTGTTCATGTTGCTGTTGTCTTTGTTGTCGTTTGTTGTCGTGTGTCAGAGGAGGAGGAGCTTCTGCACTTTTCTAACCCTCACGGTCTGGCGGCTCACAGCCCGGGATCCCCCGCCCTGGGACACAGGCCAGAAAGGTGAGAGAGGGAGAGAGGGCAGAGGTCAGACACAGTGTGAGGGAGAGGGAGAGGCTCTGTGGTTCAGTACTGCGGAGATGGAGGAGGGTCTGTTAGCCCTTTCCCTCCGGAGAATTCCTCTCCCGTTGATCCAAAAAATAAAACTGTTTTTGATTGACAGGGAGTTATGTTACAGTGGTTACACATAATCTGGACAGGTGACCATTGTTGTGAAAGCGAAACTATCCTGGATCTCAGATATGTGTACTTATGACTGAACTAAATATAACCTGGAAGTGTTCTGCTCCTGTGTTTGATACTAGGAATTCAGTTTCTTGGGGAAAAAACATACCTCAGGAGGGAAAGCGTTAAAGGTCCCATATTTATTTCATTTTTACGATTTAAAACAATTCCCTGGGGCCTGCGAAACAGGGTTTTGAAGGTTGTGTAAAAACACTCAAATGCAGCCAGTCTCCTGCCTTTTAGTTTCTCCCCACATTAACTTCGCGCCGTTTTAAGTGCAGAGTGAGTTTGTACGAATGAGGCTCTATTTGTATTGGCTGCCTAGCAGCTGCCTCAGGGTAACAGTAACAACCAAAACATGCCTGCGCTGGGCCATACTTGGCAAATGGATCCCCTTGTTACGTTCTTAGGGGTACAGAATTGAAACGGGCCGTTTAACCACGTGATGTCTTTGGATGGGCGCAGTAACAAGGCCAAGACCCTGATTTCACATATTGGCGGATGTTTGGGAGACAGAGGACCAAAGTATAAGTTAAGGGCAAGGACTATTGAGATTGTCATGACATGGGACTTTTAATGCCTGCTGTGTGAGCGATGGCGAGAGATCCTGGCGAGATGAAAATCTGCGGCTGATAGAATGTATAGAAGTGGAAAATGACAAGATTTTTAAAGATGTATCAACCAACAGATTGAGCCGCGTAGACTGCCAAGTCAGTTTGTGTTTCCCGTCTGTCCCAGCTATCCATCTGTTCAAATCGGCAGTGTGTAATTTATTTGGTTTGGTGTGGCTGTGGAAACTAGTCAAGCTCATCTGACCCCCCCCCCCCCTACCTCTTCCCCCCCTCCATCTCCAGAGCTGATGGTGAGGATGATGAACCACCTGATAAATTGCTGCACTTAGCCCCAGAGATGGACCCCCCCAGCCCAGGGCCTGAGCAGGACCCAGCTGGGCCCAGCGCACAAGCAGAGCCAAAGATAGCACAACCCAGCTCTCCTGCCTGTGAGTGCGGAAAGAGATCGCCAGGGCCGCTACTAGCGCTTACTACTGCTGTGTACTTCCCAAGAAGCACAGTGTGAACTTGGGGATTACTTAAAAAAGATAATTTCAGAGCAGACGGCCTTGTTAGTGTGATTTTGCTTTTTATGTGACAGTCGCATACGGCCCTGCCTTTATGATTGTGTGCATGTTGCGCAGGTTGCTCAAGGAAAAAAAAATTTGATTCCTGGTTTTATTATTATCATTATTATTATCTTGCATTAATAAATTGTTTTTATGCTTATGTATTGACATTTTGTACCAGTGTCATCAAACCTCTTAGGTTAGCCTTAAATTAAATTGCTACGAATTTACTTGAAAAATTTGCCACAGAAGTGATTGTTATTTTGTGTGGAATCATGAGACAACCAAGCCTCATCAGAATGAGGTACGTGACCACACTTTGCTAACTGAGCTTTTTTAAATTTTGTAAAAGGAATTGCAACATTGACATGGATGTGGTTTGCAATCTTCATGTTAGACACACGTCCGGCTTCACTCCAATGCCATGGGTCTCAAACTCAAACCTGAGAGGACCAGTGCGCCTGCTGGTTATACGCGCGTTTTTATGTCTGTTTCTTAACAGGTTTTTTCTGTAGTGTAACTTTAAAACTGTTATATTCAGTAGTGTGCAGTGATGATTATACTTTTGACAGAATGAACACAAATCAGAATCCAAGTACGATTCAATTTTTATTGCAGAAGCATACTCTCACACTAAAACATTGTAGAAAAATGTAACCTTCAACTCAAGTGAATTTTAAGGGGGAAAAAAATCCCTGACTAGGAAATACAAAAGTAATTCTTTTTCATAAAATCACCAGTTCCACAATTATTGGCACCCCTAACAATTCCTAGGAAATGAATGTAATTGAATTATTTCAGCCATTTATTCAGTAGTTTACAAAGTTGATCAGAGTATTTAGGAACATTTAATTAGTAATTCATCACTTCATGTTTCCCTGGGGTAAAAATATGACGTGACACAGAGGCCATTTCTCTTATCCACTCTTTAACATGGGAAAGACAAAGGAACATTCAAGTAAGGCAGATGTGTGTCGACCTTCCTTAGTCAGGCAATGGCTACAAGAAAACAACCAATCGCCTGTACCTGCTCATATCTACTGTCAGAGGAATCGTTAAGAAGTTTAAAACAACTGGAACAGTGGTAAACAAGCCTGGACGAGGACGCAAGGTTATTTTGCCACCACGCACAGTGAAGAGGATGGTAAGAGAAAAGTTCTCCAAAGCTCACTGTTAAAGAATTGCAACAAATGCTAGCATCTTGGGGTCACGAAGTCTCCAAAACAACCACCAGGTGCTATCTAAATACCAACAAGCTGTTTGGGAGGCATGCATGGAAAAACCTTTTCTCACTCACTATCATAAAAGCGAACATCTGGAGTTCACTAAGCGGTACTGGTACTTCAAATGGGACCATGTGCTTTGGTCAGATGAGACCGAGATAGAGCCTTTTGGCAACAAACATTCTAAGTGGGTCTGGCGGAACACAAAAGATGAGTATGCAGAAAAGCACCTCATGCCCACTGTGAAGTTGGCAAAAGGGGGTTGTACAAAGTTTTGTTTTGTTGGCAAAAGGGGGTTTGTGCAAAGTATTAACATCAGGGGTGCTAATAATTGTGGCACACATGATTTGATGTAAAAGAATTATTTTTTAATGTGGGATTTTTTTTCCACTGAATAAATGCACTTGAATTAAAGTTTGGATTTTCCTCTTTTTTTCCATTGTGGTCCTATATTATTTAGAAAAAAAACTGAATTTATTAAAAACTAAAGAACACTCTTAACCAGGGGTGCCAATAATTATCGAGGGAAGTGTAAGTGCTTAATTCAAGTCACTGGTTGGCTAAGGTGTCTCTACAGCTTGTTTCTGAGGCCCGACTTAATGGGTTATTGAAAAGAAAGGTCAAAATTCCGTTGTTTCTGTGTCCCTTGAGCACTTGAGTTTGAGACCTCTCTCCCATGCTGAACCATTCTTATGCTGGCATCTAAACAGCGTTTTGTGTCCTCGTACACCATTAAACTCACAGGTGTGTAGATTTCATCTGATTTGTTGTCTCATTCGCTGAATTCGCTGTAATTGTCTTGTGTTGCCCTTCCAGCTGAAGAAAACGGTGACCGAGTGGAAACGGAGGAAGCGTGTCCTAAGCCATTGTCGGCCGAAGCTGAACTAAAGGAGGGGTTTCAAACACGAATGGAGGAGGAAGGCGAGAGAGATGGGCAGGAGGGGTTGGAGGAGGGGTGCTTGACCGAAGAGGTGGAAGAAGGCAGTAGGCAGAATGAGTGCTTGACGGAAGACTTGGGCGAGAGGGATGGAGGGAGGGGGATGGAAGAGGGGGGTTTGGAGGAAGACATGGGAATGGGTGATGGTCAGAAGGAGTTCTTGCTGCAAGAGGAAGGAGAAGGCGATGGACAGAACGAGTGCTTGATGGTAGAGGAGGGAGAGGGCGATGGACAAAAGGAGTGCTTGACGGAAGAGGAAGGAGAGGGAGATGAAGAGAAGGAGTGCTTCATGGAAGAGGTTGGAGAGAGGGATGGACAGAAGGTGATTGAGGAGTGCTTGACAGGCAAGGAGGGAGAGGACAATGGACAGGAGGGTTGCTTAACGGACGAGGGTGAGAGGGATGAATTGAAAGGGACAGAGCAGGGCTGCTTGATGGGAGAGATGGATGGGCAGAAGATAAGGGCGGAGGAGGAGGTAGAGGGGGATGGGCGGAAGGTTAGGCAGGACGAGGGCCCTGTTGTGGACGTTTACAGCTTCCCCGGGGATTCAGACCCGGACAGCCCTCCTCCGGCGCCCTGGGCCCACTGCACCTTCACCCAACGGCGGAAGAGGAAGAGGGCTCTGCTCAAACCCTTCTCCGGCCTGGGATCCCGCCATGTCGTCTCCCGCGGGGTATGGAAGAGGCCCAACAGTGGTCCCGCAAAGCCCAGGGACGACCTGCCGAAAGTTGGGGGCGGGGTGTTCGAGTTCACGGAAGAGGACGGGGAGGACGACGGGAACGGCGTCACGGGAAGGAGGGATTCGGCGCGGGACAAGCGCAGCAAGGACAACGAGGACTGTGAAACGCTCCATGAGGAGGTTTTCACCTGCGTGGAGTGTAGCATTTACTTCAAGAAGCAGGTGCACCTGTGGGAACATATGCACCAGCACTGGGAGAAGGGAGGACGGGAGGAGAGAGGGCAGGGCGGGGAGTCCGGGGGCGGGGCAGGGCGGTTCCAATGCGCCGAGTGTGGCTGGGAGCTGGAGGATAGGCTGGCGTTAGCGGGGCACCGTCGTCAGCACCAGGAGTCCAGGGAGAGGATTCTGCAGGAGATCAGCAAGCTCTCCGATGGCGGAAAGGCGGGGGCCGGGGTTTCCACGGAGACCAGAGGAGGGGAGGTTTCGCCGCCTCCTCCCCGCCTGCGCTGCCCTAAGTGCAAGTTTGGCACGGACTCATCACGTGTTTACGTGGAGCACGCCAAGATGCACATCAAGGAGCGCAACAGCCAAGGCGTCCGGGGCTGGACCCCGCAGCTGTCTCTTGCGCCGTCCGGCCTCTTCCGCCCAGCCCCTCTCCGCTGTCAACTGTGCAGTTTCCACGCCACCAGCCAGTCCGCGCTCAATGAGCACCAGCTACGCTCGCACCCCTCCTGGTCCGCTCCGTGGGAGGGAGAAGAGGAGGAGGAGGAAGAGGAGGAGGTCTCTTGTGAGGAAGAGGGCCGCCCAGGAACCAGCCACGACTTTGGAAACCCCAATCTCTCCTCCCCTCCCCGCGGGAACGACCCCCTCCCACAGCGGCTCTCCTCGCCGGCACTTGGCGCTCCTCTAACGGACCGGGGTTCCCAGGGGGCAGGCAAGGCCGGCTTGTGGGTGGGCACCGCTGTCAAGGGTGGCCGGCCTTTCAAGCCCCTCCCCAGACCCTCCCCGCCTACATCTGTGGGGCCGCCAGGTGCAGGACCCCTCAGGAGAGATGTGGCCTTTAAGAGCATCGGGAATCGCAGAGCCCGGCGGACAGGGCAGTGGAGTAGGGTGACGGATTTGGTGTCGGCTGCTGCCGAAACCGCCTCGTCACCTCCAGAGTTGAGCAGGGAGCAGAAATGGGACCAAAAAGTGGACCAGAAGAACGTGCAGCTGACTGATGATGTTGGTAAGTGGCTCGATGAGGCTACAGGGGAGCTCTCAGGGAGCCATAGCCCTGCATATTTTAGACGTCTCTCTGCTCTTACGCACCCAAAATCGAAAGATTGCCTTGTAATCAAGCTCTTGACAAACTACTATCATAGTATCAGGTGAGTTAAGGGTCACTGCGGCAGGGTAATGAGTGACCAAGGCTCACTTTATGCACGTGGGGAGCGATGGCTTGCCCGTGTGATCCAATTCAACTGAAGTTAGTTCTGGTTCTGATGCCAAGGAGTCCGAACACGCAGTGCATCGCAGTTTGTTGCGCATGAGCCTCAGACCGGTCAGAGTGCCCATGCTTGCCTCTGTCCACAGCCAAAAGTGCCTACAATGGGCACGTGAGCATCAGAACTGGACCGCAATGGAAGAAGGTGGCCTGGTCTGATGAATCATGTTTTCTCTTAAATTACATTGATGGCCCGGTGCGTGTGCATCACTAACATTGGGAAGACTTGGCACCAGGATGCACTATGGGAAGAAGGCAAGCTGGGGAAGGCAGTATGATGCTTTGGGCACTTTCTGCTGGGAAACCTGGGGTCCTGCCATTCACGTGGATGTTACTTTTGACGTATTGCACCTACCTAAACATTGCTGTGGACCAAGTACACCCCATCATGGAAATGGCTTTCCATAATGGCAGTGGCCTCTGGCACTCTCAGCAGGATAATGTACTCGGCCACAGTGCAAAAATCCTTCAGGAATGGTTTGAGGAACATGAGTTCAAGGTGTTCACTTGGCCTCCAAAGTCCCTCGGTCTCAATCCACTCGAGTATCTGTGGGATATGCTGGACAAACACGTCCGATCCATGGAGACCCCACCTCTCAATTTAAAGGACTGAAAGGATCTGCTGTGGACGTCTTGGTGCCAGAGCACACTTTCAGCACACCAGACTACCACAGCACACCTTCATAGGTCTAGTGGAATCCATGCCTTGGTACATTAGTTTCATAACAAACCGATCTTTTTACAAATGCCACTGTATTGACTTTCTCTATTTATGCCAACCACCAAACTCATAGTCCATCCCACCAGTCAAAATTTAAGATGGTCAAGGACGGTGTCTGCATCATTTTGAATATCTGACAGGCAGAAGACCTTGCTCGATTTTGGCTGTCAAGTGCTGTCGACAGACGCAAGGCTTACAAGTATAGAACAGCCTTTAGGGCCAAGAGACATCTAAAATATGCAGGGTTACGGCTTTCCAGGAGCAGGACTCCCCACCTCTGGGCTTCAGGTAAAGGCCTTGTGCTGCTGCCTCTTAGCTGAGGACTGACAAATGGTGCTGTCTGTAGCTTAGCTACTCCAAATTGCCTTTAGGTATGAGTGCGGGTGCGAGTGCTTGGTGTGATCCCTGCGATGAGTTGGCGGACTGCCTAGCGTTTTTCCCCACCTCTCACTTATTGCATGCTGAAATATGCTTCCGTTTGACTGACCAGGAATGAGTGTGGGTTAGATGTTGGATGGATGGATGGATGTTCCTTGGCTAAAAATGGGCTCCCAAAGTGGCCAAAAGAACATGTTGATGGTGTTAGAAAGAGAAAAGCCCGGCGCTGGGCGGGGTAGGTGTGATTGAGAAAATGCGCTGTGTCCCAGACAGTATCATTGCCATACTCCAGTGCATTTTCATGAGCAATAATATTCCTCACATAATCCGAATATTATTGGAAGTTCTAGAATTGAACACGGTGCGCGTGTAACCATATGTTCTGTGCTGAATATTAACCGAACTGCGTATTGTTTTACTTTACCTGTTTTGTACTGTTTTAGATTCCCGTCATCAATTATATCTCATTGTAGTATGTGTCCTTTAATTTTATTACCAATTTTTTTTACTTCAAGCACATAGAAGTAATTTGAAAAGATTTGGCAAGTAAACAAACTGCAGCCCATTTTTAATAGCCCTTAATACAGGCGGAGATGCATGTATAGAAGATACCTTGTTATTCATATTAACTCGTGCATAGACAATGAAACCCTCTAGTGCCTCGCGCAGAAAAGTAGCTGGGTTCTGCTCACAATTGGGGTGCATTACTTCAAGTTATTTACTTGGGGATGTCAACCCACATACCTGCACTACATGATCTTACTCGCTCTCTTCACTGGATCTGATGAAAACACTTGATTACCTGGAGCTGCTTTGAGGCGATACTGCCGGTGGGTTCCGGTGGTCCGATCTGGACCCTCTCGGAGACGCCTCCCCCTGTGTGATTGACCCCCCCTGGTTACCCTTGCCTCTGCCGCAGACCCGAAGGAAGTGCCTGCCCTCGCCTCTCTCCTGAAGCGCAGTTTCTCAGACAGCCTCCGGGAGGCCTCGGAGAGCCCGGGGCTGACGGAGGGGCAGCGGGCCCAGCTCGGACACATGCTGCCCCTCGTCCTCATTGAGCCGTTCCCCTTCAGTCTCCCGGCTCCCTCCCCAGTTCCAGGGTTTGGGGAGAGGGTCAGGGAAGCGGGTGAGTCACACTTACAACAACACAGGATATTTACGCTGCTAGACTACCTAACGGTGGACGGGCAGTGATGCATTGCATAGCACTTCTTTCAGTCCTTGCTCCCATTTCCACGTTAAGCTGTGAAAATTCCCATAACATTTCCATGAGTCTGTTATTATTTCTGTCTAATGTTGTATTATCTTCCCGTCCATCATTCCCTTCACCCCTCACCTCTTAAATCATTGACTGTCTTTGTTGTAGAACAAGACGTATAACTTAAATGTGCGTGTAGAATAATTTATTTTCTGTGTTTGAGAAGAATAATCGCTTCACTGCGCTCATTTTCTCTCGTTTAGGTAAATTCCGGCCTTTTGTGGGCGATAACTTTGCCTTTCCGGAGGACGAAGATGATGATGACGATGATGATGATGTTGAGCACAGTGACGTGGATGCAGATGTGAAACGCAAGGGCAGGAATCGTTTCCTGTCAGAGGAGGACACTGGGGACGAGGTGGGAATGCTGAAGAGCGTGGAGAGGAAGTGCCCGTATTGCCCCGATCGTTTCTGCAATGGCATCGGCCTGGCCAATCACATTCGGGGACACCTGAACCGAGTGGGCGTTAGCTACAATGTGCGCCATTTTATTTCTCCCGAGGAGGTCAATGCCATCGAAAGAAAGTTCTCTTACCAAAAAAAAAGAAAAAAAGGTAAGCAAGGTGAGGAAAGAACGGTGTGTGGGGCACGTAAAACCAAAATGAAACCTGTGTCTACTGCGCGCGCGTCAGTAGACACTACGCTATCAAGTTGTAAGACCATAAGTCCATAAGCAAAACTTAGCCTGCGTGATCTACCAGTCCGCAGTAGACACATGTACTCATTGAGTACCTATATTTCATCATGTCCCAGTTCCTTCAGCAAAGCCATTTTAGTCGGCACATGTTACTGCAACTTTTATAATTGATTGAAGCAGGATTTTAAGATTGAGAAGTCTTAAAAGATCTTCAGCAAGAATATAAAATGTAAACAGAAACGGGGCGCTGAAAGAAATGGGACTTGAGAGTCGATTCTTGTATCCGCTGGAGAGAGAGCAGAAGGGAAAATCCAAGATGGTGGTAATTGCAAAATGGCGGATTTCCTCTTGGAGTAGCCTTGCTGTCTCCCTCTCCATGCAGTAGCCAACTTTGACCCCGACACCTTCAGCCTGATGCGCTGTGAGTTCTGCAGCGCCGGCTTCGACACGAGGGCCGGCCTGTCCAGCCACGCCCGCGCCCACCTTCGCGACTTCGGCATCACCAACTGGGAGGTGACGGTGTCCCCCATCAACATCCTGCGGGAGCTCTTTTCCAAACGGCCGGATTTGGTGCTCCCCACCGCACCCCCCCGCAGCCCCACTGTAGAGCCCGACTCTGAGGATGAGGAGGGGGCGGGGGGCGGACAGGCGAGGGGCTTGGATAGCCATTTACCCTCCCTGCCCTCGTCCTCTCCGCCTCTGGCGAAAGATGAAGGTGAGTCCAGAGGTGTAACCAGGAATTCCCAAACCCTTGCGGAAATAACAGATGATCAGGTAGCTGATTGCTGATTGCTTGACTGGTGATTTAAAAGTTGCTGGTTCGAGTCCTTGGTTGGACATGGGATTCTGACTTCATGTGGAGAAACGAAGCTGGTAAAACCTCTCCCGTTGGGCCCTTGAGTAAGGCCCTTATCCGCAAAACTACTCTAGGGCCTTTACTTCTGTTTCTTTCTTTCCCTCTCAACTTTCAGCCCTACTGGCATTTTTCCTGGGGCATCCCTGAAAAAAGAAACATTCTCAGCGACGCTTTCCCTGGTTAAGTAAAGGTTAAAAGGTTGAATAAAGGACCTTTTAAACGTGCCTCCCACAACATGTAGGCCAAGAGAAATATAGCTACATTTCACCCTGCTAGCAGAGGCCCGGGGTGGTGGTTGATCAGGCAGTCCTGCTACTTATATAATTCCTGCAGACTGGTCATTGCTGTGTATGGTGGAAATATTACCTGTAGACGGGTGTTTTATAAACACCTCCATTTTGTGTATCTGTTCATATGTATTGATATCTGTTCATATTTTTGTCCAAACATGCCACCAGGTGCATGAAAATGGTTGAAATTAATATTTCTGAATTGATATGTTTCATGAAGTATGGCGGATTGGACCTAATTTGCTCGATGATAACTGAGTTTTTTTTTTGTTTTTTTTTTTTTTTGCCGCAGTGGTAGTATTACAAATCGGACAGCTTCCCATGAAATGCCTGTCATTCGGGCACCCTGTTTGTAGAGAGCCATTCATTGAATATAAACATGAGAATGGACGCGAAATAGAGCAAGGCATTTCTCCTGTGAAGGTTATTTGCCCCAGCGGACGCTGTCAAACAATACGAATAAGCTGTACATGCCTCTTTAACTTGTGATCTAGTTTTGTATTTTTAATAGCGTGTGTCTTTGTATTAGATCTGTGCGACGTATTGAATTCATAACTGCTGATTATGAAACGGCCAATTATGCTTCTCAAAATGGTCGATTGCAGAATAACTGCTGCTGCCTCTGCGTGTGTCTGTTTCTTCGGGGTAATGCATAAAATTAGCATGTATGTGCTTCTTATCACGCGCATGTTTTTAGTTTTAATTTTTTAATTCATAGATATTACGTTTTTACGTGGTCTGTGTAGTGTCCATAGTTGGTTAGCGGTGTCGAGCGGTATCGTCAGTGTCCGCAGCTCGATTGGTCACGCCTTAATTTGTCGATGCATGTGGACTCGGCAAAATGGCCGCTTCCACCTCACCGCTGACACAAACAATAGCAGAACTATCTTGTACGAACGGGCCGGAATCCGCTTCCCTGCTACTCATTAACGGTGAGTGAAAAGACGGCTTATACGATCAGCAACCACTCGCGTATGTATTTGATTTATTTTGGAAGGCTGGTATAGCTGGTAGTCAACTGCAAATCAGGATCAATTGTCAGTCTCGGAGGTTATTATCCATCACAATGAATACAATGGTCATTATGTGTAGTCGCAACGTCAGTAAAGCCGCTTTCACACCGGACGCGAAACGAATTTTTCGCACGGCAGATGACATTCAAAGTCGATGCAAAGACGCGAAAACACGCGAAACGCGTCTTGGCTTTGACTTTGAATGTAATCTGTTGTGCGAAAAATTCGTTTCGCGTCCGGTGTGAAAGCAGCTTGAGCTTCTTGTCCCATGTATGGATTTGTCTTTTGTGTCATTCCTCATTGTGCGCCTCAGGCTCGCATAAAGAATATTGGCAGGTTGTTCATTGGCAAGGAAATACGCGATTAACGTTCAAAATGCCTTTTCTGACGGGCTGATCAATATGACCCCAGTCTAGCTCGCTAACCTGAGCTGTCGATTTGCGAAAAGTGGCCGTTTCAGTATATTATTAATATCTGGAAATAAAGCCGAGTGATTGCTTTTTTCGAAGCTGTCATTGACCATTCTGTAATTTAACGAAAAGTTGACCAACTTTTGTTTTTGATGAGCGTCGTGCAATGTAGGATTTTAATATTAGGATGTAGAAATTTGTTGTAACATACATTATTTGTGGCGGAAACGTATTTCACTGACGCTGATTGTCAATGAGCTGTAAAGAATTGACGGACAGCGAGCTGGCATTACACTGGTCGTTAAATCAGGAGTCGGTACTCATTTGGAGAGTTACTGGAGGGTCTACATCAATTAGGAACCAGATGTAAGAAATTTAAATGCGCGTATTCAAGTATTTGTGACTGAGTTTAAGGATTGTGTTCACGTAGCTGAGTGAGCAAAAGTATCTTGGAAAAACCGGTTGGTGTGGCATGATGAAATTTCCATGTAGATTGGCCGGTAAATATTGTAATTTAATTCGGTATTCACCCAATCTAGTGACGACTTCATGGCTGTTTCCTGTCATTTTTATTACTGTTGCCCGGGGAACAATTTCAGTTTGATATATGGTGATGGGGGGCCAAGCAATATCGTGAGTATGAGTGGTCGGAGGATATGCCAAGTTTGTTACTCGGGGCTGTGGAAATGCGATTTATTGATGGGGAATGTGGCAACAGTGATCGCATGGGTTATTTTCCAGGTGTAGAGGAAGACGAGATGCCCTCAGTGCAGGGGGTGGCAGCGGGTTCGGGGAGGAAGAGTGTGGCCTCGTCTGATTCTGGGAGTAAACACACAGGCTCAGCCAGCCCCAGGGATGACCCCGACGCTAAGGGTGAGAGAGGATTATGCGCATTTACAGAAGCAGGTGTCAGGAGAGAACGGCTGGGAACCCATGATGATTACCCGGCTGAAAATTCCAGCTTTAACCAGCTTAGGATGGTCAAGCTGCTCTAAGCTGTGTTTTTGACACTTCTCGCTGGTTTTTAGCACGTGATCTAGCTGTTTGCAGGATAATGAGCCGATGCACACCAGCTCACTCTACCAGCTCAACAATCTTTGACCTGCTGTGATCCAGCTAAAAGCAGCATGGTATTAGCAGCTGACAGCAGCAGGAATTTTCAGCTAAAGGGTAAAAAATAGAGGCTGCAGAAGTCTGTTGGAAGGAAATGGACTGTCAAGCTCTTTCAGTTACACGTATAGTGAACCTTCTGAAGGTGATAATCAGGCCTACTAAAGAAAACGGCCAAGCTGTAACAAAAGTTTTTCAGACGTCTGCCTTTTCTTAGAGCCAGCAACACAATCGAAAATTCAGTTGGTTCGTCTCTGGGTTTGTTGCAGGCCATGCAATTTTATGAGTTTGATTCTGGTGAAAATGTATTCACTTTGAAGTGTTGTGGTGCGAAGTTTTGAGGGAATGAGGCATGTTTTTGACTTTGTGTTGCTGTTTATTTGAAAAAGGTTGAGATCTGACAAACTTTTGTTACAGCTTGGCCGTTTTCTTTGGTAGGCCTGAAAATGGAGACTTTGGGTGTGGTCTTTGCTGTTTAACATAAATCTTGAGCTCTTATAAACACTTAACATGACTTGTATCGCCTCATTTTTGACCATTTTTGTCGGTAGTATTCCAGATGTTAATGGAAGATTTTATCTTTTTTTCCACCCAGCAAGTCTGGTTCAGGGATGTGCTTCCCAAAAGTGTAGTTACTAAGTTAGCAACTTGCATAGTTTGTCCATTCATAGTCCATGGGTCCAACTATGTAAGTTGGCATCTGTTATTTCGGGAAACGCAGTTCAGTTCACTCTGCTACGTCCATTTTTTTATTTTCAAAAGTTGTGGATGGTATCAGAAGAACCGTGTGATTCCATCCGGGTTTTTTTTTTTTTTGGTTTCCCTTTTGCTTACCTCGTCTAGTCCAGTACTAAAAAGCAGAGCTAGAGACGCTGCAATCCGTTGATTGGTCAAAAGAGAATCGCCAATCTTGCTCGACCAAGAATGTGGGTAACGTGGCAATTCCCATCAGGCAGTTACCCTGCCTAAATTTAAGAGGTCATGTCTGTGGTGGAAACTCAGATCCCATCTTGGATTTGGGTACCGGTTCGTGTAGTAGAATCTGGTTACGTCCCGGTTCTAAGGGCACTATGCCGTAAGTGTTCAGTGGAATGTGCTCATTGTTATCTGACAGTTGTACATTTGGATGTTTGGAGCCCTGCTCCTGTGATTGACTGCACTTTCTTGCCTTGGCCTATACGTCCCCCCTCCCCGGTACAGGCGGTGGTCTGCTGCAGTGTGAAGTGTGTGGGGCCCCGTTTGAGACCCGCAGGGGCCTGTCAAGCCACGCCCGCTCGCACCTCCGGCAGCTGGGGATCGGGGTTTCGGAGAGCAGCGGGGCTCCCATCGACCTCCTGTACCAGCTGATCAAGGAGCGGGACGGGGCCGGTCTCTTGGAGCCCGAGCTCTCCTCCTCCTCCTCTGTCAAAAAGGGGAGCCCCTCTTCATCCCCCTCTCATAAGGACTCTGTGGCGAAGCTCGGCATGAAAGCGGCGGGCGCGGACAGGAAGCCATCTCCTCTGTCGGTCCTCCCCACGCCCCCCTCCTCCTCCTCCACCGCGAAACCCGGGGCTGCGTCGTCCTCCAGTCGCTCCTCGTCCCCCGCGACGTTGGGTAACTCCCGCTCGGCGTCTCCACTGCTGCGCAAGGCCCCCATCTCCTCCCTGCTGCCCGCCTCCTCGCCCCTGCGTTCCCTGGACTCCAAAACGGGCGGCCTGAAGAACGCCTCGCCCTCCGCGCTCTCCACTGGGACTTCCGCCAAGCCCTTTTGGGCCCCTCAGGAGACAGACGCCCCCCTTAACTTAAGTGAGTGATGGGGACCTGTGGCACAATTATGTAACCTCGGCCCAGTCTAATTATGTCTCATCTTGGGTTCTCTGGGACGCAGTCTTGAAGTTGGCATATGACCTAAACTAGTCATTCGTTAGCAACGTGGTAACCAAGGAACTGTCTCTAATTTGGATGTTGTTGTCTGTATATGCTCATGTTTGTGTGCCGCTGTTCGTAACTTTCCATTGTCATTACCATTGTCTTTTGGTGTTTCAGTATCCATTAACGCTGTTCGATAAATTTTGTCATAATTGTTTAATAAGAACAACTGCCAACAAGGGGCGAACATTCGAACTCTGCTTCTCTTCCATTAATGATATATGATGTGGTCTTACAGCAGGCAAATGTCAGAGGCCATATGAAATGCTTCCAGGAAAAAAAAAACTTCAGAGATCTCTGTATATATAAGTGATATGCCGATTGGAGCAAAAAAGGACGTCAGAATCAACATTATTGAAAGGAGACGGCACCTCGGCAAAGTATATTTCAGTGGAAAGTAGAATACTTGAAGTGTTTGAAACGCGTTGTGTTTAAAATGCAGTTTTACAAATTTTAATTTGGTAATGATCCAGTGCGACGCATTTTTATAGTCTTCAAATCGGTTTCAATACCGAGGGTAGACATTTTTACTTGGGGAATCTAAGGCTGCGTTCAAAATGCTCACTTGTCCACTCGCTCACTCACTCACCATATTGTTTTCAGTGTAGAACATTCACTTCACAGTGCCCTATATAGTGGGTGAGCGTGCATTTCGAATGCGTTATCCAATCAAACGCCAGTGGCACGGTGCTTGTGCGTCAGTAATTTTCTTGCATGACGTCAGTTGTTCTCTAACCTTTCATCCGGGCTATGGAGTAGTTCAAAGGGCCTTCAGTAAGCTCTCCCTTGCCGTCCTTGGGATTGTTACACAGCTGTGCAACCTTACAGCGCCCGTAAGCCGTGACAACTTTGAATATAAAGAGTCGATTCCCGCAGCCTCGCAAACTGATTACTGCAAATCTGTGCTGCTTAACGAGTGCTGAAATTATGAAGACATATCGATATTTTACGTCGTCATTTTCGCGCAGAAGACTCCTCATAATTTTGCGGTGCAATGCATAACAATGCTATCAAAAGTAAATTAGACTGTCGTCAGTGTTTACTTATTAGTCTGGGAAACGGTGGCTAATCAG